>BSBM01001834.1:0-620899 GCA_027924585.1 Larix kaempferi | reverse complement strand
AAATACGGATACACCTATCCGCATATATAAACCATATTATTAATATTAATATGGCTTGCTAGTATATAAATGTTGAAGTCCATAATTGTTAACATAGAAAGTGTTAATATAGGGAGTTGTTTATGTAATCTTTAGTTAATCATAATTTTCCATAGTTCAAAATTTATTTTTGTTTTTTAAATAATTATGTAATTTTAAATAATTTATTTTTGTAATTCCCAATAACTTTTTATTTAATTTAGAATGAAAATGGTCAAAAATAAAGAAAAAGTAATCTTTATTATTTAGACTACTACCCAACGACTTTAGATTGAAAAATTAGAAATAATAATAATTCTTCTTTCTTTTTACTGCTTCCCGGAACCAAGTCCTGTCAACCAGTTTTGCCTTTCAAATTCAGTCGCCGGATGTTGCGATGAAGAAAGGACGAACCGGAGCTGGACCCTTCTTTTCTTTCTCCTTGGGGACCAACACACTAAATAACAAGACGGTGGAGAAGTCGGTTTTGGGTCCAGATTCGATGGAATATTTCGACTCGACTCGTGCTCGACTCGTGCTCTTGATACTGACTCGACCGCTTTGTCGGCAAGAAAAAACTAAAATCTCAAACACCTTTTGATGCCGGTCACATCAATCCTAATTAGATGTCGTTATAGTTAACAAATCCACTTGAGCCTTTATATTTTTTTTATATATTTTTTGGACTTTTAAATTTGTTAACCAAATCCGCTTGGACCTTTATATTTTGTTATTTGATATCTTTTTTGGACCATGAAATTTTGTTGGGTTGTAGGAAATGGCTTATATTTGCACTAAATGTCAATTTTTTCCTCCCATGTAACTATCGATGTGGATTTTTACCTAAGTATTTTGTCATAAAGTGAAACAAAGAACGCCCTTCCGTGCAACTTTGTGGGTACCTTGCCCAACACTCCACGTTGACCTGGTGTTCTAGAGCATAGCGTTTATAATTTGCATATGAAACTTTGATGGGGCATAATTTTGCTTTAACAAGGTTTCAAACTGGTATTTGGAAGAATTTTGATGGAGTTTATGAAAATGTGGATATTTTTTAAAAATTATATATATACATATAAATATATATATGTAGGTTTAGAATTTATATTTATATGCTGAAATTGTTCTTATATTATAAATTTATATTTTGATTATATTGTAATTAAAAGTCATTTTAATAATACAAGATTAATTTTTAATTTTGATAAAAATTTATTATTAAATTTGAGTAATCAAAATATTATGATATTAAATAAGTAAAATATTAGAGTATGTAGAATTGGATAGTTGTGATATAGCACATCGTATGAGATTTTGGTTAATAATATAAATTTAGAATATAATAAAAAAATTACAATAACATGTTTAAACATAAAACTAACAATTTTTTTTAAGTTTATATGTAAATTTTAGTTTAAACATTTTAGGAATTTGTCCTTTTATCTTAGGTAAAACTATTATGAAGAGGAATTATAATTGGTTATTTTAATTCACAATAATTATTATTGATAGAATCATATATTAAATATTAATATGGCATAATTTGATTATAATATGTTAATTTTTATTATTAATATATTCATCATTTTCATTATATAATCATAAATATTATTGTAATTTTAAAAATATATTTTATAATTATTTTATGTGTAAACAATTATTTATTATTTATATTTATAATATTGAAAAAACATTTTTATTGTAATTTGCAGTTTTGTTATTTATGAGGAAATAAAAAAGTATATAAAACCCTGATAACAAAGCTATATGGGATTGTTTATAACATTCCTTTACCAAAGGAGTCTAAAGACCATAATCTAGGAATCACAATAAAGCCATTTTGAGTATTTGTGTCTTCCACAGATTTTTCCCAAAATAAAACTCTAGCATCCCTGTCAAGTGCCAACTTTGATAAAGAATCTATCACATCATTGTATTCCTGTAGGTATGATCTATAGAAAGATCATAGAACCAATCCATCATACCTTTTACTCGGTCGCTCCAATGTTTTAAGTGGATAGTTTTCATGCGCAAGAGATCCTTTTGCCCAATTAATGATGAATAGAAAATCACCATAGGTTTAAATAGAGAGGTATAGGATATGCACAACTTTGTAAATTTTTAGTAATAGGATAATATACACTTTTGTAAAATAAAGTTAACTTGTATCACAAACAAGAAAGCGTACATTTTATTAACTTCTTGTTATAATTAAAATTTATTAATTTTATTATAAATTTTAAAATATATTTTAAAAAACTACATATCTAAATTTTTAAAATAGTTTTAATACTCATCTTAATATTATTATTTTAATTATATGTGGTTATGTGGTAAAAACTAATTTAAATCATTTAAATAATTTAGAAACACAATGTAAAGTTTTGGTTGGAAATTTTCAAAAAAATTTAGTCATATATATAAATTGTGGAAATTTGTATAATCTAATTGTTATTGAAATATTTAATAAGTTGTGGAAATTGTATAATCTAAATATTTTTGAAATATTTAAAATTGTTGAATCTGTTAAAGCATTAAAAAAATATAATTAAAAGCTTTCAAATTTAAATTTTATCAAAAAAATTACTTATTTCAACCAAAAACCACAAAAAATTCAATCATAAAATAATTATTTTGTTAATTTACTTTTAAATTATAAAACAATTTAAAATATATTTAAGAAAAGATCAAATACCCAATTTCCTAAAAATATTTTAATACTTCTCTCAATAAATATTAATTTAATTAAAAATTATGTAAATTAATATAATTGAAATGAAATTGTTACTAATTTAATTAAATTATAAAATAGTTATTGTAAGCATATTTTTCATGTTAATATTTTTTAATTTATCAATTATAAAATACCAAAATATCAATCTTATTGATGTAACAACTATTCAAATATATTTTTAGTGATTGATTATATATATATATATATATATTAATTACACTATTTTATAAATTTATTTTTGTGTTTAATTATTTAATTATTATTATTATAATATATTACAATTAAATTAATAAAATAAAAATAATTTATTTTCAAAATCAAGAAAATATATCAATATTTTTTATTTTTTCATTTTATAATTTAATTAAAAAATTAATTATTAATTTTAACTTATATTTTTTAATTTTTTTTTAAACTACTCTGTTTTTCCCATATAGATGGACCCTAAAATCTATAAACCCCACAGTATTGGACCCTGGGATCTATGGCCCCAACATAAATACCATTGCACCATTCAATGAGACTTTTTTTATTAACCCTATATGGAACAAAGAATCTGAAAAAGTCAATAGTCAATGTATAAACAAGTGGGTTGATGGAATTGTGAAAAAAGAAGAAGTGGTTGACGGAATTGTGAAAGTCTTTGTTGATAACACTTTTTTGTCATCGTACCTGCGGAGCGCCTCTCGCTAAACCCCACCCTACCGGAAACGCGTCGAGTTCGTACTTTAAAAAGGCGAATGCCCCATTTTCGCCAATATAATCTGTTCCTGCATAATAATCTGCCTCTTGTTATTACTTCTGTCTTTCAATCCATCCACTGTCCATATTATACCAATACCAATGGAAACGCAAGCCTGTTTCTTCGTTCTCCGCGGCGTTCTGTTCTGCCTCGGCTTCTTACTCCGCCTACGATGTATTTATCAATCATCGTGGGCCGGATGTTAAGAACACGTTCGCCAGTCATGTCTACAGACGTCTTCTCGACCACGGGTTGAGAGTATTTCTGGACAAGCCCGAAATGGAGGAGGGTCACAAAATTTCATGTCAGATAGAGGATGCTATTCGAGGAGCCTCTGTACACATTGCACATTTTTTCCAAGAATTATGCGCAATCCAGTTGGTGCCTCGATGAACTCGTCCTCATGAAAGAGTCGGAGGCTACCATCCTCCCTGTTTTTTTCAACGTGGAGCCTTCTGTGGTCCGCCATACTGATAACAGTGGCGAGTACGCTGCAGCTCTGGGTACACTTGAATCTAAAGGACGCTACGACTCCGACCGTATTCAAAAATGGGAGAAACGCTCTTTCTTATGTAGCGGATATGAGCGGATTCGAGCTCAAAGCTTTCAATGGGTGAGGATCTCACGCAATCTCTTCCTTTCCGTGTTTGTTTTCAATTTGTTGGATCGATGTAAAATGCATGCTGCATGCTTATTTTTTCTCTCAATTATTCAGGGACGAAGGCGATCATTTGGATAAAGTCTTGGACAGCGTTTGTAAAAAGGTCCCCAAACCACTATTGGAGGTGGCAAAATTTCCCACTGGGGGTGGGAGAAAAGTTACAAGAGTTTGAAGAAATAGTGCTATCCCAAGCATCAGGATGACCGTGTGAAAACCAAAGTTGTGGGGATTGTTGGTGTTGGTGGCGTCGGGAAAACGACACTGGCCAAAGCATTCTTCAACCATAGAAGATCATGTTACAGTGAATCCTCCTTTCTGTTTGATGTTAGAGAAAAGGCGGTTGAAAAGTCTCTAAACTCTGTGCAGAGTCAGCTCCTTGAGGACTTGAAACATACAATTATCAAAATTCAAAGCACGGCCCAAGGTATGGGGATACTTAAACGCTATCTCGTATCATGTCACGCTCTTATCATTATAGACGACGTTGATGATAACGATCAGCTGGATGCGCTTTTGCCAGTTAAGGAGATCCTTAGCCCCCAAAGCTTGATCTTGGTTACCTCGCGGGACAAGCATGTCCTCGAAAGCTCAGGAGTGTCGCCAATTTATAATTTGAAGGGGCTGAATACAGTACACTCCAATGAGCTCTTCTGCTCATATGCTTTAATCAGCCACTTCCAGAACCAGAATTTGAAGATCTGGTATATCGTTTTGTAATGGCGTGTGATGGCTTACCATTATCACTGAAAGTATTCGGGGCGCTTGTTTGTGGGAAAGATAGATGTTACTGGGAGGACTGCTTGGATGAACTTCACGAGACACTACCTGAGAAGATACAGCAAAGGCTTAGAATCAGTTACGACTCGCTTGATAAGAAAACATCAGCCAATATTCTTAGATATTGCTTGTTGTTTCATAGGAGAAGACAGAGAATTGGCCCATAAAATTATGGGGTAAGGTGGCGGTTGAAAATCTAGAAGACAAGTGTCTCTTGGAGATAGACAGTGTAGACAGTGTATATAAGATTAAAATGCATGATCAGATTAAGGATTTAGGAAGAAGTATTGCAGCTGAAGTATCGATGCCCCGCCGTCTTTGTTACACGACCGATAACATAGATGATTGGTTGGAGCAATTGGAGCAATCGTCAAGTGTAAGTACTTCAATCATTAACCTTAACTGTGCTTGGCTTTAAAGATGGATCTTTGTGTAATGTATATACTTTTGATCAATGAACAGGTAAATCACTGAAGTGCGCGGAATCAAGATGGTTAATAGCTCAGATTCGTGGTCTGCTGCTGTGATAAAAGTGAATACAGAAATGTCTGATCGCAATGATTTGTTAATGAGCACCCTGCCGAATTCAGAAACGTCATGCTACAAAAGGAAGAGGAGTGACGGTCGTGGGAATTTGCAATTTGTTGCAACTGAAGACGGTTATTTAGAACGCATATTGAGCAGGGTGGGGTCACCGAATCTTATATGGCTCCGCTGGTATAGGTGTCAATACTCTCGCCTGCCTCCCTGGGTTCCGTTGAAGGATTTGAAAGTTTTAGAAGTAGCCGGGGGGTAAATTAGGAATTTTGTCGGGAACATGAGGTATGTTTATTTTTATATATTAATTGCATTCCATTTGTTAAGCGAAAATCATCGTTGACATCTTTCTGATAGTTGAAACGTGAACATTGCAGGTCCCTTATCAGTTGCGAGAGCTACATGTCATAGCTCCCATTTCATGCTTTCCCAAGTCCATAGGGCATTTGAAGCACCTCGAGAAAGTTTTCTTATATCATGACAGCCATATCCCACTCGAAACATTGCCAGAAGAATTCTGTGACCTGTGCTGCTTGAAATACTTCAGGTTAGGCGGATGCGGCGGAATGATGTCGCTGCCTGCTTCCTTCGGAAAGCTAACAAACCTGGAGCACATCCAGTTGCATCGAGCTTACAGTTTGCGTGTGCTTCCAGCATCTTTTGGGCAATTAAGTCGGCTCAAATATCTATCTTTGCATAGTTGCTCCAATTTGACCATCTCCAACGGAACACTTGGAAATATTACCAAACTGGAATATTTAGATCTTTCATGGTGCACCAAGGTTAAAGAGTTGCCTTCCCAAGTCGCACATCAACGGCAGTTGGTAAAATTAAGTTTGTTGGGAACGGGCTTAAGAGACCTGCCTAGAGGTATTGGAGACTTATGCAATTTGGAAGTTATGAGTGTTGGAGGGGATTGTTTGGAAGAGCTACCTTTGCTCAGTAACCTCAAGAGGTTGAATGAATTGTCAGTCTGTCATTCACCCCAACTAACACGCTTGCCCGATTCCTTTGAACCGTTAAGTAGGTTGAGACAGTTGTTTTTAAGTCATTGTGGGATAAAATACTTACCACAAGATTTTGTTATGTTGAAGAATCTTGAGACTTTATGGGTATACGGGTGTCCATTGCAGGAACTTCCATTTAAAAAGATGGAAGGAGAAACAGGGGGAATAGCGTTGAATAAATTGTCATCCACCGATCACAAATGCATGCTTAGTCTAAAGAAATTAATTTTGTCTTCCACAGATATATCCGAGGTGGCCTTTCCTATGGGTGTTTGCCCAAACCTTCAATATCTGCAGTTTGAAGAATGTTCGAAATTGAGGAAAATAGGAGAGCTTTGTGGCTTGGTAAAACTTAAATTTCTGGAACTAAGCTGCTGTCCAGGAGTGGAAGAGCTGCTTAGTTTAGAAACGTTGATATCGTTGGAGGAGTTGACGGTTAATAGTTGTGAGGAGATGAAGAGCATACAAGGGTTGGAACATTTGATGTCGTTGAACAAGGTTTATATTTGGGAATGTCCAAAACTAGAGTGGGGTAGAGGCGTATTGGAACAGCTGCAGCAACGACTTCAAGAAGGACTCTCTCTTACAGATAGTGATTCTGGATTCTCTGAGGATGATGGCCAAGATGAAGATGGAGTGGACTATTGATGAAGATAGAGTGGACTATTAGGTTATTTCCCGGTGATGATATATGAGGTTAGAAGTAAAATTTGTAAATATTTATTTTTTAATAGAAGTTTAACAACTATTATGTTTAGCAAACAAACAATAAATGCATTGCATTTTTTAAATTCTATTTGAAAATTAGCTTAAGGAATAGATATATGGTTAATGCAAATTTCATTTTAAAAAATAATAAATATAAATAATAAAGTGTTTATTATTAAATTAAGGAATAGATATATGGTTAATGCAAATTTCATTTTAAAAAATAATAAATATAAATAATAAAGTGTTTATTATTTTATTTATATTTATAAATAATAAATATAAATAGTGAATAATTTTATTTTAGTGTTAATTCAAAATTCAAAATTTTCAAATTCTAAAGATAAATTTGGATAAATGAGCAGAGATCAATCTTAAACAAAAATGTTTAAGTTGCAATTTTCTTAAATTCAAAGAATAGCAATGATTATTAAATTAGCATAATATATATTTTAGTCAACATGTTTTATTTTTTATTTTTATAATTCAATTATTATTATTATTGTTATTTTATTAAAATATGTCACATTACACATCACATCACATCACAATATCTTCCCTATATTGGGTTATAACCACCAAGTCTTACTTTGCACGTCAAAATATTTTTATATAACGTTTTAATTTTAACATTACCTTTCATTTGACGTTTAAAACTTTATTTTACACATTATTATAATAAAAGTTGATAGTTCAACATATCATAATATAACTTTTTATCTTAACACAAGTAAAACTTCTGCAACACAACAATGCTTTAAAAAAATTTAAAAAATATAGTTGAAGTTTAAATATATAGTTAAAACTTTTGCAAACTTCATTTTTATTTTTGAAACAAGACCTACTCTTAACTATATTGTAATGAAAATTTGTAAACATGCATTAAACATATCATTTGACATTTAATACTTAAATTCGGAACTTTGAAGGTTTTAGACCAATTATGATACAAAAGGAAGTGTGTATAATTATGATCGAATTACAACTAAGAAATTACAAAATTGTTTAATAAACTTCTTCACTATAAAAATAAACATTAAATTATGCACAACTAAAATTCATTCAAAGATTTCAAAATTAGAAACACATAATAAACATAATGATTAAATAAAGAAATAACATAATGACAAATAAGGTTTATAATGGAAACCTTTAAATAGGCTTCTTCACAAGCAATACAATGGACCATTACTATGGGCCACCAAGTTTAATTTTATGAAGTGTCAGTATTTTGACATGTAAAATGGAAAATGATGTCTATTTACTTGTCAAATTTAAATCTAGGTGTGTGAAGTCTTTAAGGTATGTTTTTTAATTTTTCAAGAAACATTCTAGAAGTTTTAGTGATAAAATTTGAATGATGGGTTTTAATTATAATTATACTTCACTTAACTATGACAAATATAATTCACCTAAATCCTTCAAATAAAAATTGCAAAAAACAAATATTGCCTTTCTAAAATTTTACAATCTTAAACTATTGAACACTCGCTATATGAAAAAAATTATAAACTCTTATTAAAACCTAAGAAATATTTTTTTCTTTGAAATTAGTAAAATCTACAAAATTATTCCTATTTTACATAAATGAACACATTCTAACAAAAATAGTAAAAGAACATTTTATTTATAACTTTCATGGAAATATATATGACAACAATTTTAGGCAACAATTATTTCCAAATCTTGATTGTTTGTCATTGAGAACAACATATGTTGAGGAGAAAACATGTTATACTTTTTTAACTATTGAAGATTTGTCTATTGAGTAATTTGTTACAATATTTAAAATTGAAATGGTTGAGAATCCGTAGTGAGAATTATAGCTGACATTGGTGAATTTATGTTGTCTACGTTTCGAGCCATCCTTGGTTCATCATCAGGACATGAGCCATGCCGAGTTGATTATCTCCCTCATCATTCCTTGAAATATAGAATAGTCAAAAATGTTTATGGGGTTGACTCTAGGGTTTTGGAAGAGAATTTAGTTAATTTTAATTATTGGTAAGTTTCTCATTTTTTGGGGGGTTTTGTTAAATTAATGGTAAGTTCTCATGTTTATAGGGTTTAAAATAAATTCTTTAGTTTAAAGATTTGTAATTTTTATTTTATGTAATTTTATTAAAGTTTAAGTTTGATTTTATACTCAACTTATTAGTTTCAATAAATTAAATTTAGTTTCACCCTAGTTAAAGTAATAGTTTGGATGTTTGTTAATTTAAAAGTTTCAAATTTATTAGTTAAATTTAACTCAATTAGAATTGTTAGTGAATGACAATTTATTAACAAATTAATTTAATTCATTGATAATTAATTAATTAGTTAAGAATTTTAATTTCAATTAGGGTTAGGGTTTAATTAATTACAATTAATTGATAATTAATAATTAATTAATTACAATTTCTTATTTTAGCTAGGGTTAGGGTTTTATTTCAATTATAATTTGTTTTTATTTGTTTTTTATAAATTAATTTAATTAATTGATAATTAATTAATTAGTTAAAAAATTAATTTCAATTAGGGTTAGGGTTTAAATTAATTTTAATTAAAAAATTAATTAATTAATTACAATTGATTAATAATTAATAATTAATTAGTTACAATTTCTTGTTTTAGCTAGGGTTCAAATTTTTTTTAAAGGATTAAATTTAATTTTTTATATAAAAACCTAAAAAAAATGATCAAGGTTTATTTTATTTCATTTTAAATGTTTATTTTAATACTTTAGGTTAATTAGAGTTAGTTCTACAAAACTTAGCTTATTTTGTGAGGTTAGAGAGCCAGGTTCTACTAATGGTCAAGCCATCATCCCTATTCAGACACTTAGGGTTCTTGACTATCTCAATTGCCTCCCTCATTCTCCTTTTGGACCAATTATCAAATTGAGCCAACACCTTCATGTTATCCATCCTGATTAGTTGCTTTGTGTCGTGGGAGTGCTTAGCTAGTGCAGACTTGTGGGTACGATCTAGGCGGATATCTGCACAGTGTTCTTTCATCTTTGTTCAAAAGGACCTGCCAGTTTCACCAATGTAGGAATCCTCACAATCACACAGAATCTCGTAAACACCCTTTTTTAAGTGTGGGTCTATGAGGTCTTTAACTGACTTCAGAAGTTTTTTAATGCTATTAGGGGGTGAGAACACTGAGTCAATGTTTTTCTTTTTAGGTGTTTGGCTATCTTATCAGTGACTCCTTGTATATAGGGAAGGAATGCCTTGTGATTGCCTACCTTATTCTCTTTGGATGAAGCCTTAGGTATATTTCGGTGGTTTTCAGCTTTAGCAAAGGCTCTGTTAATTTGGGCTAGGTTATATCCATTACTCAGGAAAACACTATGTAAGTGTTCTTTCTCAACATCTATGTGGTCTTTATCAGAAATCCTCAGGGCCCTGGTGGTCAATGTGTTTAAAACCCCCATTTTCTGGCTCGGGTGATGGTGGGAAAGGGCGTGAAGGTATTGCTCAGTGTGGGTTTTCTTCCTATAGACCTTGTGGGCTATGCTCCCATCATCCTTTTTGATAACCAAGGTGTCAAGAAAGGGAATGGCATTATTCTCTTCCAACTCAGTTGTAAATTTGATGGAGTCAGATTGTTTGTTGAGGTGTTTAACAAATTTATCTAGCTCTTCTTGTCCATGGGCCCATATTAGAAATGTATCACCTACAAACCTGGACCACCATTCTGGTTTTGGATTAGTTGAGTTGAGAGCTTTTTGCTCAAAGTTCTCCATAAATAGGTTGGCTATAATAGGAGAAAGGGGAGAACCCATTGGCACTCCACAAGTCCTCGTAAAGATCACCCTAGAAACTGAAGAAAGTGGAATTGAGACACAAGCCTACTAGCCTAGCTGTTTCAAGGTCAGTTAGGTCATTAATGACCTTGATGGCTTCATCAATTGGAATCATTGTGAAGAGGGAAACATCCAAGCTCACGAATAACTCCGTGTCCTCAATATGTCTGTCTTTAATTTTCTCAATAAAGAATGAAGAGTCTTTAATAAAGGAGCTTGTGTTGCCTACTAAGGGTTTAATTTTGGAAGCTAGGAATTTAGCTAATCTATAGGTTGGGGAGCCTATGGTATCCACTATGGGTCAGAGGGGAGTGCCAGCTTTGTGAATCTTGGGTAGGCCGTATATCCTTGGAACTAATGGCTCATAAATAATGAGTTTCTTCTTGAGTTCATTGTCCAAGGATGATGTTTTAATAGCCTCGGTTACTTCTTTAGTAATGCGATTGAGAGGATTTCGGTCAAGTTTCTTATAACAACCACTAGTATGCAAGTGACATCTCATCTTATCCACATAGTCTTCCTTGTTAAGAATAACGGTTTCCCCTCCTTTGTCAGCCTTCAGAATAACAATGTCATTATTATTCTTCAGTTCCTTGAGCGCTTTGCTTTCTTCTCTGGTGATGTTGGGTTTTGGGGGCTTGGTTCTTCTTAAGATACGGGCACTATCCTGTCACACTTCCTCAGCTTCATTTTCTGGATGGTGTTTTATGCTCTCTTCAATGCTACAAATAATGTCCTCAACAGGAATCTTTCTAGGGGCAATAGCAAAGTTAAGACCTTTCACTAAGAGTTTTCTAGAGGGTGAAGTAAGTACTATGCTTGAGAGGTTGACCACTAGTCTGTCCGGATCCCTTCCTCTAGTTTTAGGTTCTCTGTTGTTCATGATCAACTTGAAGGCATTCGTTGGTGCCTGTGTTGAATTCGTGTGATGTTGTTCTGCGTTTATATCACCCTTGCTGCTCACATTGGTATCAACGTTGAATTGCCCAGTAGCATGCTGAATATGTGTTAATACCTTGTGATGATGCTCAACGTTGTCACAATTGTCTCCCTCAGTGCATGCGTGAATGGGAATTTCAGACTGTTCTATTATTGATAAGCGTTGATGTTCAGCTTCGTTATGGTATACCTGTGGGACGATATGCTACACAGGTGTTGATAATATGCTGCGTGTTACACCTGTGGGTTGTTGTGTTGTTGATACGCTGTGGAAAAAATGTTGATGTTCATCTATTTCATGGTATACCTGCGCTGGTGTCTCTTGAAAGATATCAACATTTGCATTGTTATCAACACTGTGGGAAAAAATGATGTTCAAACGCTGGTGTCCAGCTTCATCGTGGTACTGTGCTGATGGATTCACTTGATGTGTTGTTGATATGCTGTGGGAAGAAGTGGTGTTCAAACGCTGATGCTCAGCTTCTTCGTGGTACTGCGCTGATGTTTCTTGATACCTGATATCCCCATTATTATTATTATCAGCTGGAGGATTTATCTGTTGCCTGTCCGTGTGTTGTTGTTGTTCTAATCTGTCCAATTTGGCTTTGTGTTTGGCAATGGATTTCTTGTACACTATATCATCTCTCCCTATGGAACACTTATCCCAACAATCCCATGCGTTTTTGTCTAGCAAATTGGAGACCATAATAAAACCCATTTCTAGGTCTCAACTCAAGTTTTTCCTTTATACAAGCTAGCAGATTTAACATGCATACCTCCAGATCCTAAGAGTGTTCTAGATTTGACATAAGCACTAGATTTGAAGGTACATCCATAGATTTTACCAGTTTGTGAAACTATAACATTTATATCAACTGGGAAAATCCCATATGTATTGAGGGTTCTGCTCTGATACCAAATGTAAGATCTGTAAACTCATAAAAATAACAATACAAAGAAATAAACAATGTGCAAAGAATATCTGACAAAAACAATGGATCTAATCAATAATAACATAAAATATACTATGAAAAGTTAAGGAGCCATATGTGATTAGATGACCTAGTAGCTACCATTACCATGAAATATCCAATGCATGAAAATGAAGGTGGGGGGACGGATCTCCACCCAACCAACCCACAACCAATGGCTGAGGCCCCTGAGCCCCCAACAATTAACCCTATGCCAGAGCTTGCTTGCTTTCCTCTTTCTTGGCTCCTCCAGATCTCTCCTTCCAAAATTCCAAAAGACCAAAAAAGATCCCCCTCTCTCTTCTTCTCCTCCTTTTATCTCCCCTTTCTCCCCTTTTTCTCAATTTCTTCTAATGCAATTTGTTTTTCTTCATTTTCCTTTCATTATTCCTTTTTATTATTTACCTTTCATAAATTATTACATTTTATTATAAATATTCCCCAATATGCATACACGAGGGTTGTTACACAACCACATTAATACCCCTACCACTAACCACCTCCCCATCCAATATACATATATCACTCTCTCTCTTTCTCTCCTCCTATCTTCGGGGCATCCAAAACTTCATAGTAGATATTGGTCATCTTCTGCATCATTTCCATTAAAAATTAACAGTCTTTCACATTTGCTACTCTCTCTCTATCTATTATTCAAATGAATCTTCCAAAACCCTATTAATGTTATGTTAGTGTCTACACTTGTTTTGTAAGATTCATTTGAATAGCCGGACCCTTTTGTACTCTCTCTCTCTCTCAATACTATTTCCCATCCCTTCCATAGTTTGTCATCATCCTCATGCTCACGTCGTCACCATCACCATCTGCAACAATCCTCTATCATCTTCCATCATCCTCATGTTCAGTGTCACAATCACCATCCTTGTTGTCTTGTTGTCACCATAACCATCATGATCATGTTGTCACCATTTTGAAAATAACCCTTAAAGTTTTGCAAATAACTCCTGCTCTTCTCCCACATTTTTTCTCTCATGTATTGCATATTTTTCACTCTTTTCACACACAGTTCGACAATCACTTGCATTTTGGATTGAATTCACACACCTTTTGGTGTTTCTTTGAAAATTTGGATTGAATACACATCAGTTGGACTCTATTTGGCTCTTTGGATTGAATACACACCAGTTGGACTCTATTTGGCTCTTTGGATTGAATACACAATACTTGGATTCTATTTGGATCCTTGGATTGAATTTTCATGCTACTTAGACACACTTTAACTCTTCTTACATATAGTGGATACATCAAAGGATCATTTTACATTTCAAGCAAAGAGTAATCCTTGAGGTATGGTGACAATTTTTTCTTATGAAATGTATTTTAGTCTTCATTCACTTTGTTTGAATTGTATTTATTTTAGTTTTTCCTTATGAATTGTATGATAAATGTATTTTAGTCTTCTTAATCTTCAACATAGACAATAAAAAAATCTTACCACAAAAAAAATACAACATGCACCAAGCAATTCTTTCAACCTTTCATAAAGACAATAAAAACAACTTACTTGCATCACCACCAATAACCTTTCATAATCACATAACTCCATCCAATACACAAAAATTTGTTGAATATCTCATGATTTCACTACAACAACTCACACAAACACCTAAAGAATCAAACTCTTAATCTTTTGGGGCTATTTTCTCTCATCCAAAACATGAAAATGAAGTGAGTAGGAGCTTCTCCTTTTGTAGGAAATGTGATCCTACTAACATCCCATACCACCATCCAATACCATCTACTAACACAAACTATTGTCAAAAAACCATGTGCCAAGTGCCAAGCTACCAAAAAGAGGCTCATTGTACATTGTTTCAAGATGACAAGAAAACATCCCAAATTGAGGTCCTAGATGTGATGTTGTTGTTATATCTAGGGAATTTTCAATAGTTTTAAGATTATAAGAAAACATTCTCACTAGATGTTGTTGTACATAATCAATTGCTACATCAAGTTTTAATAATCATGCACATCGCGTTTCCTCATCTCATAATTGAAAAATAATATCTTATTTGTCATTTATTCTTACAAGGGTGATATTTTTTTTTTGTTAAAAAATGTATTGAAGACGGGAAACATACGTAATAATAAAAGAAATTCTAGAAGGAAGGAGATGCCCCCTGAAAAGGCCCATGAGAAAAGAGAAAAGGCCATGGTTGCGCATGTAAAACCATAGACATCAAAATGTTAATGACTTAGATCCATCAACAAGCAATGATGAAGTGGTTGAAGTCAATCAAATCTTGGTTATTGTCGAGTATGAAGGGATGGATGTTGAACAAGTTGTTAATTGGAAACCTCCCCAAGAAGAGCACACACATGTCGAACACACTCCCTTGCAGGACCAAATTGTTAACGAAGGGCCACAACAAATCGGTGACGAGACTCATACTTCCTTTCTGACTCCCTTGCCTCGACTATCAAGTGGATGACAAAGAACTCCCAAACGTATTCATGTAGATGAAAGTTCCTTTTCAGGACTTGAAGGTAAGCTTCCCAAACTCACTATTGATTTCCATTGTAACAGGATCATCAAAGAATTTTTTGAATCCAAAACCGATGCAGCAAAATGTCAATTGTTTTTGGATTTGTTAAAATCACATTGTCTAGCTCATGCTAGGAAAATTTTAGCCATAAAGGTAGTTAGAATTTCAGAGGCCAACAATAATGTTTTTATAAATCTACAGTCTACATTTAATTTTATTCGAAAAAATTCTCGTACAAAATATTTTAATGCGTCCCGTCGTGTACTGTCAGAATCGATGTAGACAAATCCACAAGGCAACGCCGCCTATTATCACACACATGTAAAATATTTAAAGTAGATAGAAAGACTCTTCAAAATTATTCTGCTATTAGAGAAAAAATTGAGACCCCGGGTCAAAAATATTGTTGGGCCTTTGTTGGTAGGTTGCCTCGTTCAGACATGAAGCTTATTGATGTTGTTAAAGAACTAGTACAAAATGTTTTGCATGATAAGACTAGACCGTCATCAAATGAAATAGATGTGTTAAAGTTGAGAAAAAGGTGTTAAGGGGTGTGAACCCCATGTCAAGAAATTCCTTGACATGACACAAATATAACTCTATGAGAGGTTCAAGAATGAGCACACACAATTGAACTTGGGCCAAAGGTCCTTTGAAAAATGCAAACCCTTGTATGTTAGAATTTGCATTGATGGCAACACATGTTGCTGTAGATACCATGTAGAATTTGAGTACTATTATGATACATAGAAATATACTTTGTGATTTTCATACTAACATTGTGCAGGATTTCCCATTGTTACTACCACCGAATGCATCCAGAGAATTTATACATAGCATAATGTGTCCAAGACCTGAAGGAAAAAAATATTTTAAAATAACATGTTTGCATGGGACATATTCCAGGTGCAATGGATTTGCATTATTGAGCCGCTGCATCCATGAAATCGAGGAGCATGAATTTGGGAGGATATAACATATCCAGTAGATAGTGCGAAGGAAAGCAAAAAATTGCATTGGTGAAGTCAAAGGTAATCTAAGTTTGCATACTTTCATACTGTACATGTTGAATTTATACATATATATTTAGATTGCAAATGTCATGTTGTATTAATGCCCTTGTTTTTGTGTCACCAGCTTCAAATTTGCAATTTCATGAAGGAATTCTACAAAACGACTGAGCAGTATGTACAACATGTCCATGTAGCAGGATGGGAGGATGAAAAGTACAGACAGTGAAGGGACACCTTTCCCAATGTCACAATATTGTCGGTTGTGGAATTTGTTGAAAACTACACCCTGCATCCACAAAATGACATTCAAATTCAATACTACCATTCAGACCAAGTTATCATAATGGTCAATATCATGTATAGGAACGTGTCATAGATCAACAATGACATGAGGATAATATTGAAAGAGAGCAACTTCTACATCAATTATGACAAATGCCACGACTTGCATTATGTGCAACATTGCTTCAGAATTTTCTATGATCAGCTGAAGAAGAGAGGTATACAGATGGATCAGCATTGGATATGGTTAGATGGTTATGCAAGGCAGTTCAAAAATACACGTGTATTCCGGTGGTTGAGTATTTTGCACAAGACTTATGATGTGCTGCATATATGGAACTATTTTGAGACCGGGCATGGAAAGGGAGACCGTGATGGGGCTGGAGCATGTCTCAGAACTTCCCTACGATGGGAGGAGATGAGGTGCATGACAAACCCTCATATTCAGGATGCAGAATCCATAGTTCAATGGTGCTCTGTAAAAATGTTAGATTGAACCACAGAGTAACACAGACCAACAGGTAGAGGACATGTTGTCAGAAATATATGGCATGTGGTTGATATAGATAGATCGCATTCTTATAGTTGTAGTACACTACAAGGCACTTGCGGATTTAATTCGGTTCAAAGCTCAAACAAACCCTTATTTGAAATATGGATGCAGAAACTTGCTTGCTTTTGTGGGCCTTGTAGCAGTTGTGAGTGGGATGAGTGTGAATCAACAGATTGGGTTGATGAATGGGATCATGTATCACTTGCAGTGGACCCACGTGTAGTTGTTGAAACAATCCAGTTAGAGGAAGTCTAGTTTTCTATTTCGAATGAAGATGAGCATATATCTGATCTTGTACAGCTAGGTAAACATTTATGCATTCATATATCAGTTCCCTCCTTGTTTTTTTAATTATCCAAGTTATCAAACCACTACTTGTTGGAATATGACCATAAAATGCATTTTTGCAGGACCCATCTATGCAGTTGTCACCCTGACAGATAGTGCAATTGGAATGAATTATTGGTTGGCACGATGCATCCATGGGAAGCAAACCCTCCTTGCATCATTAACCAATAGTGAAGGCATTACCTTTCTGACTAGCTTGATGGTTGTTCAGGGAGAATATCTTATAGTAGATGGAAAGGGAACAAAGAGCAATGGATACACATACATGGATTATAGACTAGTTTCATGGGTGTATCACTTTACGCACTTGAGTCGTTGGTACAAACATCCAACTACAAACAATGCCAACAAAGTCATCAAACAAGGTACGCTACTTACTACCTCATGCAAAGCACGAGAGGTTGTTCGAGACAATAAAAAACAGAGAGGATCCAAAAGGCCTAATTGATTGAGGTAAATAGCATAGTCATGCGATTGTTTATTCATGCATGTCTAATGCTATTCATGTTAGATAATTTATTTCTTGTAGATCATGCTATCTTATATCATTTATTTGATGTTTGAGTTATTTTTAAGTTACTATTACAATACATTGATGTTTTACACCATTATATGTTTTATAGCAATCTCTCCAATTCAAGTTTCCATCCCTTTGGGAAAACTTACATGCATAAACAAGATTGAAAAATCATCTTATATAGCATATATATAATGGATGATAGCACTCTAGAGAAGAAACATAAGTGATCCACGCACTAGCGAAGTGCTCCACTTGTAGAGTACATATCTACATATGTAAGGAAAGACCATCAATCCATCTCCAATCCTCCAATTCTCCCACCAAATGAATACTTCATGTGGCCACCATGCAAGCTAAGTCACCTGACACGAGTACACGAGACACAAAGGGCAAGAAAATATGAGTGTCTGACACGGACATGGTGACCCCAAGAATCAAGACACGAAGGACACGTTTTTTTTATATATATATATATATATATATTAAATATATTAAAATTTAAAAATATAGACATATAGATCCAATGTTTTTTAGAAACTAGAATATTTACAAATATTCAATAGAAATTAGAATCAATACCCATTTATGATTACACATTTGTCATTCAAAAATCACAATGAGACACATAAATGAATTGAAATTTGATAGGCATTGGGCTGGTCTATGTCTACAAACTATAACAAAGAAATGATTAGCTCCATGATCTTAATGCTAACATATACCCTCTCCCACCAACCATCATCTAACACCATTTCCTTCACCTTTTTTGAAGCAATATGATTCGTCTTTCTCCAAAAATACCAAAACTCTAAAATCACCATGGACCCAAGAGCGGTTTTGACCTCCCTCAACCTCTTGAGCACGATGAATGACGAAGAAAATCGAGTATCTGCAATATTCAACAATGAAAGTTGTGTGTACTCTTTGTAGATGGTGAGGGCATTTGTGTGGTTTTGTACAAAGTTATGGATATGGCATGCATCCTCAATAAGGTTTCCAATCCATGTCACATCTAAAGCAATGGATTTTAGTGCTAAATTCAAGGAATGGACAATGGAAGGTGTCCAGAAAACCTCTAAGAGCAATAAAATCATGTATAAATGACTCCACAACACTAACAATTCAAATGATTTAAAGACACCTAGATGAATCATGACACATTGAATCCCTCACCAAGCTTTTCCCCAAGCCCATCTTTCCTTGTCACATACTTCCACAAAGGGTATTTGTTTTTCGGGCTTGTTGTCTTCAGGGAAAATCCTAAGAACCCCCCCTAAATTTCTATGTATAATAAATGGGCGAATCCCCATGATATATAGGAAAATAGGAAGGCTATTTTATCAATGTTATATTATGTATATATAATTTTTTGGCAAATCTCTCATTGATTTATATAATTTTGTAAACTCATGGAGAATATTTCACTAAATTATAAAAATTTCACAAAATTATAAATTTTTTCACTAAATTATAAAACCTTGTGAAGTCTTGGTGAATATTTCGACAAGTTTCTCCTTGGTAAGTCATGGACCCATGCATGCCTAATTACACGGCTATAAATGAAGTCCCATACCCCAATCAGGATGCCCCAAACACCCACAAAAATGTTATTTCCACTTCGCCAATCGCAAGCTTCACAATCCCCATGTTTCTTAAGGAAACTTTGGATTTAAGGTGATGGGATTTAGAAATCTCCTAGATGCAAATGGGTTACTATAATACCTTATAGTAAATATCAATTCCCTTCTCATGTGGACATTAAGCAACTTGCAAAATGAGATTCAACCCATAAAATATGGGTGAATGTAACCTTGCCTTCGATTTACATGATTGATAGAAGGTTAAAGAAACCCTAGCAAGTACCATTTCTAGAAATCAGGGGCGAATGGAAGCTTCCTAACAATTTTTGTGGGATAACAAAGGTTTAAATCTATTTAGAAGGGATAAATATTTTTATCTTGGATCCCCTTTTTTAATTCGATGGGGCTAACCTCATATTCATTAAAAACAAGTAAATAAAATGTGGGCTAATCATACCTAACTGGTGCTTAATAAAAAATTATCCCATTAAAAATTTAAAACCCCTAAATTTATCCCATGGGATAAGATTAGCCCCTAAAATTTTCCATGGTTGTCTTGCTAAAACAGGGTTAAAAGGAGCATGATCTCCACTAGCACCAGATGGAGCACTTGAAGGAGGAGTAGAATAGCTTGTGCTTCGAGGAATAGGAGGGGAGGCACTACATGGTGAATTTCTCCCTTTCCTTTGCCCCTTAGCTCCTACCCTAGCTAATTGAGACATTATCATTCATGTTTGATGGTTAAGCTTGCAATCCTCTCCACAAATACACCCCCAATGCAAATGAATTCCCTTGGAAATCCTTCAAATATTCTTCTCCTGCACATAAAACCCACTCTCAAGCTTCTCCACACTTGAAAATGACAAGAAAGAAATGAAAATTTGTTTTTAAACTCACCCCGAGCGGCCTTTTCCACAGAAATCATGTCCTGGAATCAGGACATGAGTCGCAGAGTCAAGGACACTATAGGAAATCATTTCCTACATGACTTTTGATCGTGTCTCGATTTCGGACACGATCAAAAGTCATGTCGGACACAATTTCCTATTGTGTTCGTGTCCCATTTTGAGCTTGCTTGGTTTCAAAGCATGCAAGGTGTCTAACATTGAGGATAGAGATCTTAATTTCTCAAGGGAATAACGCTAAGACAATGACAAACTGACATCTCACATCCATTGAGAAAGTTATTACAAGTGTGCATATCAATCACATACCATCTCTTGTGATACAATACATCTCAAACCATTCACGGGATAATCCATGGTTCTATACTTTGGAATACTCACATTATCTACAACTCTTGAATCACCCTCAACGTCCTCCATTAAGGAATCACACCTCTCTGCTGAATAAGTAGAACATGCATGGATGAAGTCAATCTCATCATCACACCTCTCCACTATAGAATTGGAAGTCTCATGGATGGAAGAAACAAATGATATAAATATCTTGGGCGATACAATGACCCCTACATGCTCCTAAGCCACTAGATCAATAATGTTGACATTCACCCTGATCACAAGAGGAAATACTAACAAACTGAAATATCTCATAATCACACTATATGGGTTGAAAGCTAGATCTACATGTTCCTTCTAAGAAATAGAACTTAATATAGCTTAAAGACCCTGATTTATCCCTAGAAACCAGACAAAAACAAATGTATCCCTAGAAAGACTAATGAAGACCTACAACCCTGGAGACCTAATATAGAATACTTATATATCCCTATAGATGTAACCTAGCCCCGGAGACCTAATCTATCCCTATAGAACCTAATCTAGCTTATAGATCCTGATCTAGCCCTAGAAATGAGACAAAAAAAAATCTAGCCCTAGAAAGCCTAATGTAGACTTACAAACTTGGAGACCTAATATAGAATACTTATCTATCCCTATAGATGTAATGTAATGTCCCTAATTTGGAATTTTATTAAAATTGCAATTTTCCACTTTTTTTTTTCCTAGTTCGACATTTGACTAGTTTTGATCTCTAGGTCCCAAATTTGCCCCAAATGATCCCAAATATTCTTAGAAGGTATATGAATGATATTAGAACATAAATATGTGTTTCAGGGATGCCTTTGGACATTTAAAATACTTCTGCAAATCCTCTTTCAATTCTGATCAATGTAGGTAACTTTACTAGTGATTTTCCTTTGACTAGTATTGGTCTCTAGGTCTCAAATTGGCTCCAAATGCCTTCAAATCTTCAAGGAAGGTGTATAAATGATATTAGAACTTGAATATTATGTTTATGGATGACATATGTCCACCAAAATACCTCTGCAAACTCTCTTAAGATTCTGGACCAATTATGCAATTTTACTAGTAATTTGGGGTTCAAATCCCCCTGGGGTAAGTACTGAAAATGGCTTCCCAAATCCCTCCAAACCCACTCAAATTTATGAAAAGAGGTATGTAATGTGTTAAGTATTTTATTAAATTCTCATATGCACCATTAATGGATTATTACAACTGTTCTCACCCTCTCCCATTCAACTGCAAAAATCTCCAATTCGACCCTTGGGGAAATGGCACTATTTCACCTCCTAATACAACTAAACTGAGTAAAAATGATTCAAATGCTCAAGTACAGTGCATGAAAATTGTAGAAGACATCCATTGCAGTATATTGATCACAAATATATTAGAGAATCATCCCTTCATTCGAAATCATCATCAATACATTGGCTCACAACAAGGTAGTGGGGAAATGGCATTGTTCTTCCATTAAAAATGGGATTTATACATTTCTACTTGGAATTTAGACCTGAAACTTTTTGGAGATGAAGAACATAGTATTTAATTCATATTACAAAAAAAATTGGCCATTAAAATCTCCCCCAAAGAGTACAATAGCTCACCAAAAACGCCCTCCCTCAAGGATCAAGAATATGCCATCAAAACTAGAAATGGTTGAAGGAGTGAGCTGCAATAGAAGAAACCATGAGCTGCCCTGTAGCTTACACCTACAAATAAAGACTCCATTAAAGCTCCAAATGAAAGGTCTGAATGGCCTTTCCAATTACCAACTTGGATGGGAATCTTTCACCCTCGAAATTGGCTAAGGCAAGAAACTAGTCATCCACTAGCTCTCCCTCTTCACAAATGCAATTGCAAATTCTACAAATGATCAAAATCCATTATCATACTTAATTTCTAAATTTTATAACCAAAATTATCCTTCTAAGGGTCGAAATTCTCTCAATAGATTCAATGGATTTCCATTGAGGAAATATTCCACGTTTGCCACTTGTCTCCTAGTTCCAACCTTCCATCTTCTCCCAGATTTGATTTTGAGTCTCTTTGGCTTCTCCAACCACCAAATTCGCCTTCCTTGAGCCTATTTTTGGGGCTGACATGTCATATTGGTCAGATGTCAGAGGTCAAGTCTGCAATTTTTCATAGTTGTCATAGATGCTCCATCATTGGTGTCATAGGGGCTAGGGAATCTAGCCCAAGTGTCCACAAACTTCCACTTTGACTCTTTATCTTCCATGGAGGTTACCAATCCTTCCCAATTCGACCTAAGATGCTCAATTACATGTGTTATAACTTACCAACTCACCAAAGAGTGTTCACATTCCTATTAATTCGAATTTGCAAAAGAGAGATACCATGTATTATGAAAAATCAAGCTAGTGTGGGTCCCACATCCTCCATATGTCTCCAAAACCATTTGTCACCTAGGATTTATCTTGAATTTATTTATTCACTCTATTTATTAAATAATTGAACCCTTCTAATGTCTAAACATCATTTATTATCCCCCTTATTCCAAATCCCAAAGCTTCCACCCCAAACATGTAATGCCCCATATTTGCACACTTAGTAATTAAAACTCTAATGTGAATTAGCTTAACATTTTCATTTGTTTTATTATATGTTAGACTCATCTAAGTTGAGTAATACTATTGTTATGTGGATAAATGGACTCCCTATGTGTGGATAGTAAATGGAATATAATGTTTTAATTTATTAATGACAATAAATATGTTATTTCAATTGAACATTCAAAATTGAATATAGAATATCCATATGAGGAAGGCTGATTTAGTTGTTTGCAAAAGTACTTACATGATTATTTGTAAATGTTGTATTAGTGAAATGGATTAACACTTGAAAGAGTTGGGTATGGCTTTATATATGTTTCATGTTAATGATGAACTATTCCACATGTTAATTGGCTATGAGATAGGCGTATTCCTATATTGCCAAGGGGCACGAGATGTATTAAACATCATGAGTATAATGATGTTATATCAAATTTCATGCTATTTAATTGTGAATTCCAATATTTCTATGACTTGTGGGTGAGTGTGAGTTTTGACAGGAATTGTGACTTTTCCAAAGTGGTTTTTCAATGACGGGACCCCTTAGAACAGTGATGGCACAGTATGGTTGATGTAGGGTGTTGACCCTAGTACTATTAGGGGGGGTGGAGGAATTTCCCACCGTTTATCCCCCGAAACCTGGAGTCGTGGGAGGTTTTTGTAGTGCACTCCCCTAGACGTGTGATGACGACTAGCGGATGCCTGCTGGGGAAGCTTGGTCGATGTGGTCAATCGACACTTCCGCTTACGGGTTCTATATGTGGTTAGGTCGTGCAGTTGACGCCACAGTATATTGCAGCAGAGGACGGGATGGTGAGGTCAGGAGATGGAAGTAGTGGTGATTTAGGGGCTGGATTACTGATGTCATGGATGGTACCAATGATGGATTGGTTGTGTTCTTGATTGTTATTAACCATCATTATTATATGTTTGATTTCACCATTATGTTTATCTAATTTTGTCTTATTGTTTCTATATGAATGATTATGAATGATGAATGATGCAGTGTTTAATTGTTCTTCTATATGTTGTTTGAGAGGATGTAATAATGATTTATTAGGAGCATTAAATGTGATTATTAGTACGCACGCTTAAGACGTGTGCACTGGCCACGCATACATCAATTCGTGATTACATTACTATGATTGGTCGATCGATGAATAAATTAATATGATTATATTATCTATTAGTAACTTGGTTGACGAATTGATGAAAGCATTACTTGTGTGTTGAAAGTATGAGTTTGTTGACTTGTTTAAAATGATTTAGATTTATATAAATTGATTGGATTATTAAATAACATATATAATTATATACATATAATATAAAATATGTCATAATATAATATAGTATATGAAAATATCTTATTTGACTTATGAATGAAAGGATAATGTAAATAAATGGATAGATAGGATTTGCACAAATGTTTAGAAAATGGTTGTCATAGTTGCATTAAGATGGAAGCATGACAAGTGAGACTTTGCATCCATGTTTATTAATATTTTAATTATTTAAATCAAATTTCTATTTTTTGGAGAAAATGAATTTATTGATGGATGATTATTATTTATGGGAATTTATTGATGGATGAGGATGATGATTAGGATTTTGGATATAAATATGAGACTTGAGAGTGGAAGGAGGGAGGTTCTTTTTCTCTTGAAGATTGTTTTGGTGAGAGTATTCTAGGATGGAGAATTTTGGGTATTTTGGGGTATGAGATGAAGAGTTGGAAGAGTTTGAGAACTCTTGGAAGATTTGATACATAGCTTACTGGTGCATCACTATTCTGTTCTCTAGGGGTCTCAGGCACGGAGGGCCAGGAGGCCATTAGGATGGGACCGTTCAATGGTTTCCTGGGGCTAGGGAGTCGGCTAGGCCCCTAGTTGGCTGGGAGGTAAAACCATTGTCCCGCTTTTGGGCAATAAAGATGAAAGCAACTCGAGGAGAAGAAGAGGAAAGCTTGCTCAGTTTGGAATCCGTTACCATTCTTATAACGAGGTATTTTTCTTGTGATTTTAAATCGTTTATATGTTGTTGTAAAATTATCATATGATGCTATTGCTACATGATTTATGATGTTAATTTATGTTGTGTGAATCACCAATGAAGTTTTAAAAATTCTAAGTTATTTGATGCTATTGCAAAATGCTTATATTTTGCTTATATGTTGTTATGGTTACACTTTGCTTATGTGTTGTTTATATGCTGCTAGAGTTACATGATGTATATTGAGCTTGTATTGACACTCTTATACATTTCAAAAATAAATAAATAAAATAGATATTTAATTAGTTTAAATTCTTAATGCCCTTGAGAGGCATTACATATGGTATCAGAGCCCTAGGTTCAAAACCTAGGAACCTTAAGGGCCTAAATGACATTAGAAAATAATAATGAATTTTGAGTTTTTCAATAGTGATAGCGTTTAGCTGTAACTTTCATAGTTCTTATTTACAGTGATATATTTTTTTTACAGTGGCTTTACATAAACAACAACAACAAAAAAATCAGGAAAAGCGTAATGGCCACTGCGTATAATTACAAACCATTAATATTTAATAGTTGAATGAGTGCATGTTGTAGATTTAAAAGTGGAAAAAAAAAGGAAGTAAAACTTAGAGAAGGTTCCAAAAGAGGAGAAAGAAAAGGTGTAGCCAACTTAACGGAATAGAACCAGAACCATAAAACTATGCTTTAGTACAATAATTACTATGAGTAGTGTACGTTCAAATGGAACTCAAAATTTAAATGAGGATCTTTGTAATTTGTGGTTTCACTTGAAACGAAATAAACATAAAATCTGGATGAGGGTATCTATAATAAGCCCTTTCACTGTACTGAGTAATACTTTTATTCTGATGGAGGTGAGAACGATGCCGTTGATTGTTAGGAGTTCCTATAGTTTATGCCTACCATGCACTTGGTGATGTACCCATGATTTCTCCTTCTTACTCTTAGAAATACCCAAATATATAATGAATAAGCCCAATATTTTAAATTTGTTTTTAATCATAAGAGCTCTTATTAATATATGCCATGGTTTTAAATTGAATCTTAGCTTCCTTTGCAAAAGATAGTTTGATATGAAGAAAAATAAATAAATAAATAAATTGTTTTGCACAGATTAGATTATGTGCTCAGTGGCCATGCGAACATAAAAATACAACATAAAATACACAGGGTTTAAATTGTTTTTGGGTATGTTAATATTTACTGGTTCTAAGTATTTTTAAGCCTGTAAAATTTTTAGTTTTATGCAAACAGAGAATACTGAGTCTCTAAAACCCTTTGGTATATTCTCCATTATGAGATAAAAGTTGGAACGGAGTAACAAGGTTTACTTGCCTTAACAACAAAATATATAAAGGAATGCGGCAATCTTCCCTGTGAAATAAAACTTGAATTGGACAAACAAAGTTTGTGTTTGAAATGTTGACGAGTTATTGATACTATGAGCCTATAAAACCTCTGGTCATGTGGTGACAAATAAAAATACTCCTTACGGGTTCTCTATAGACGAAGTACTTAAAACTTTTGGTTATATGTAATTGTGAAAATATGAATATACCCACAAACATATGTTCATCGTCATCAATGCCTTCACAGCATTGAGCCTCGGCTTCAATCTCTTTTCCATGCTCAATCCCAGCAATACCGGATTACTCAAAATAACATTACGAGGAAGCTTCCATTCCTCGACAAGAAACTTGAGCTGCTGCCGCAGTGTATCCTACGAGAAGCCTAGAATCATAGGAAACTTCCTCACGAGAATCTGAACTTCCTCCTCTGTAAACCCTAATTCTCTCAAATTTTCCAATTTACGCTTTACAGTGTCCCTGTTCAGCATACTCAACCAAAGAAAATCCCGAGCAAATGCCTTGGACCCCTTCTCAATGCCCATCTCCTCGACATCCTTTACAAGTCTCACCAAGCGTTTCTCCACAGACATAGTTAAAATTATAGGGTATTGAAATATTATAGCCGTGGTTAGGCTGTAGTTGGAAACGAGTTTTCTAGGAATTTGATCAGATTCTGGGTTCGAAACCACGGCGGCTTGATTGGGATCAAGCACGGACTGTAGAAACCAAGCCTTCTGTTCAACCTTGGGCTTGACGGTGTGCTGGAATCTACACCATAAGAGGGAGAGGCACAAGGAGAAGAGTTTCCGAACGCCGATTTCATTGACACCCTTTTCTCCCAGGAAGAGCAGGGTTTGCTGTGCATTATCGTAGGATTTGCGAGCCAATAAATTTGGTCTTTTCCTGCAAATGGCATTTGCGTCATGGAGAGAGAATCCGCAGTCGTTGAGAAGAAAACTCGCTATCGGGGTGGTTTCTAAGGAGGGAGACGCTGAAATGGGGGGGTTTGAGAGTCGAATAAAATGCTGAGATTAATTTTGTTGGAGTTTGAAGGCGGCGGGAGAAGGAGAGGATGATGAATGTAGACATGGCACGGATGAGTTTCAGAGGTTTAACGATCAGGACGGAGGAGCGTAGCGGCGATTATGCAGAAACAAAAACCCTACAAGCCGAAGTAAAGTTAGTGAGTAGCAGCGACATTTCCGCGTTGATTCCCGGCATTGAAACCTATCTACTTAATATCGGGTGGCTAGCTATTTCTGCAGTCGCCTTGTAGATTAGGTTATGGGTGCAGGTTTTCTGGAGAGGCAAGCAGAGTAGCTACAAGCAGCCACGGCCTTGGGTGGCCTCCTGGAGTGTGTTGTGTGCACGTCCCTCTTTAAAAATATCAATGTTTCCATGCTTGGCATCTCTTAAAATCATAAAATCATGAGGACTGCACAATAAAAAAAGAAGAAGGAAGAAATCCACCGACTATCCAGAATGAACCGACTGTTAAAGAAATAGAAGCATTAAGGTGAACTGCTATAGCTGCAATGCAACGATTGATGTTGCCATCAAATCATATAAATGCTAGGATGAACACGTTTGAAAAATGCGTTTAAATTGCATTCACTAAGTCCAATAACTCAATGAAATGAAGTCAAATATTTATGGGCCACTGTTATTAAATAGTATCTGTTGGATTGATGAGTTGATGCGTGTATTGATGGGATATTTTGGAGTGTATCCCACTCATGCTGCAAAAACTTATTATTAAATCCTCGGGATTCTTGCTTTTCATCCCGTCAAACATCAACATAGATACCAGCATCATAAATGAAAACCACGGGGCATGTGATTTTTCCAAGGTCCGGCAGGAGAGGTTTTGAGAGAACTTGGCCAACACGCCACCGGAGGAATGCAAATGTAAAATGACTGCCAAACGATCCAGGGTGTTGATCAACAAAACCCCATTGTAAAATGCTTAGACGCGGAGGAGGGCGATAAGGTCAAAGTCGTTATGTCTCAAGCATCATGGTGGCTTTCATCCAGATCGATGACAGAAACCTAAAGGGAACAGGCGAGAGCGAGAGCGAGAGCATCTCACTGGAAGCAAGACTGGATGGAAAGAAGCTTGGATCTAATTTATAGTCCTATGAATAATTATATTGCGTTTAAAGGACCACATGGAAGCATTTTATCATGTCCTAAAAATCTCAACCCCTCAAAATCCCCACATCTCACTCTTATTCAGCATGTTCCCAACTGTCTCATTTTCATGAGTGATTGGCATGTTTTCGAAAATGGCAAAATTATGTCACCTTTCCAATAAAGAAGGGAGAATACACTAATGAGATGCGGTGGTGAAGAGACGTTTATGGAGCAGCTGTTAGTGTAATGGAATCAAAATTATACACGCTAATAAGTATATATGCTCCAGGCGGTTTTCCAACAACTTCGCCCCCTCTTACCCCAACTATTTTGAGCCTCACGTCTTTAGCCCAGAATATAAAATTTTATTGGAGTCAATAAATAAATAAATAAACAACAGGGGCTCCTGGCCAAGCTTAGGCCGAACTTAGGCGAGAAGGAACTCACGTATTACTGACACCACATTTCTTCCATGAGTAGGTCAACTATTATTGCAAGATAAGTTCTAGATCTCCACGCAAACCATAATGTATTTTATGGTATTTTTCCCTTCATGTGACTTTCACGATGGAGCTTACATCGAACCAAGGCCCAATAAAGGATCTGTACAATAGAACCTTGAGCCTAGTAATTGACATGACCTGTATGTAGCGTTTAATGCCATCTAAGAAAAATTTGGCCATCGCTTGTAAGCCTTAAATATTGACAAGACAAGAGCTATTGGAATTTGAGTCGTGTCTAAAATCCAACTAATTTGAAGTGTATTATTTTGTAGAAAGTAAAACTTACTTAACAAAAAAAAAATTAAAATCAGACCCTATAACTTAGATGATTCTAAGATATATATAATTAGTAAGCCCGCAGTACTATGTTTTGTGCAGAACCCTATTGAAAAAAAAAAATGTTAGTTGAATCTCAACTTTTAAATTTTTACTGTTAACACTGGAAAAGGTTCCTATGTGGAGAACCTTTGTGGGTCATAGAATTTGGAAACCTAGCCATAAAGCAATGCTTTACCACTGGGGCACTACCCCATCCATCAAGCAGTGTTTACACTGGAAAGGGAGGGACCTTGCAAATTGTATTATCTGTTAAGGACCACTACAACCCGAGGGTTCCTTTAGTTATCTTTGAAGGAACAACTCTTTTTTTTAATCTCCGTTGTTATTGTGGAATAGGATTTTCTGGAAGGGTATGGTGCGAGTAAGGGACTTTTTTGATGGTAGCTCCCAACGCAAAAAGGCTTGAGCAACTTTTAATGTCGAGTTTCGGCTCCTGGTTCCCAACAATGCTCTTATAGAGAAGGTTTGATGGCCACGTCTATAGACATTGAATCGAGAGCAAGTCGATCAAGTTCATCACTTAGGTGAGATATATTCCTTTCAACATTTGGAAATTATTATTACAAAATATATTTATTCATTATTTAAAAGCTCATTCATGGCCACGATGCCTTTAGCTGGTCCTCTTAAAAATTAAAGTAATGAAATAAAAGGTAAGGGAGCTTCATTGTTTTAATATATATATATATATATGCAAGCATATGGAAATTCAGAAAATAGGCGTGTGGCTTAAAAAAAAAAAAAAACTAATTTTATTTTAAAGAAAAGAATTATTGAAATTCTCGAAAGATTGTGTTAACATGATAAATATATGTAACGTCTTGTTTTATTAATTACATGGATAACAGGAATTTCCAAGCACTTACATTATCTTATAATATTATAATATCAAATTAACGAAAATAAATATATAAATACAAGGTATTAACGAGAAATGTAGGTTAGAGATCTTAGTTTGACCCGTGAAAAAGAAAATGAATTGATTCAATAAGTACAACCATTTCAAGTAAATATATAGTGGGCTGACCGGCACATAGAAAAAAATCCCAATTTAATATTAATTATATTGTTAATGTAAAAGTCCATATACAAGTATATTAATCTTCCTTGAAAAGTCCATATACATATATATATGGAGTAAAAGTAAAGTCATAATCCAAGTAGTTGAAACATCAAGGCTTCTAAGTTCCTAAAAAGAAGGAAAATAACATATTTTATATATATATAAAGGAGATTACATTTCTTTTAATTAATGCTTAATTATGTTAGATTACGTTTGTAAGCCATCTCAATGAGTTGACTTTGAATTCGACTAAGAATATAGGGTTATTGTTCTTATGTTTAAATCATAGAATTTGTAGAGGGGATGTTCGAATAAAAGCTCATATATAAACGATGAGATGTCAAAATTAAATGATGAAATGTCATGGTCTTAAAATTTACATCGGATCAAATATCACAATATGTAAATATTTTCTACCTTTAATAAATACTAGGAATGTATTTTATATTTTCCCGAAAGAATTTGTCTCCCTCTTATCTATATATATAAAGAGATCATCATGTTGAAGACAAGATAATGACCACAAATATGTACTATTACCTCAATATTAACAACTATTAAGTAATTATAAGAAGTGTAAGATAGCTTTGAAGTTGACCTAACATATCTATGGTACTCAAAGGTTTGAATGAGGACATTGATGAAAATTTTAGAAATAAAAGCATGAGTATGTGTATTTCACACCTAGTCATAATGTATAGTTGTATCAAACACCTATCTAGAAGTGGTAGGCTAGGCTCTACCTATGTGTAAAAACAAAAGAAAGAAAGAAAGAAATGCAGTTGTAAGAATTCTACATGTATAATGTGCAATTCAATGGGTAAGAGCTATGTTTAATGAGTATTGAGTGATAAAGGGTACTTGAATAATAAACATGGTGTTGTTCATGTTATCATATACAGTAGACCAATCAAGAAACTATCAAGATGGATCTTAATTAAAATTTCTAATGAGAAAGTAAGTGGTGTAAATTTGAGAGAAAATCAATAAAGTGGGCAATTAATAAAAAGTCATAATAATACCCCAGGAACCAAAATAAATGTTATATGGCAAATAACATCTTCTTATGAACCGTAACACCAAAAGGACTATAAAATGTTGCAAAGTGTCTAAATTATTGTGGATGACACTCTAGTTAGGCACAATAAACCTTGACATATGTGTTATAAATGGGGAGCCTTGAGGAGGTCATGGTTGTAGATCTATGTGAGGAGGAATTAGTGTAAACTTATACCCTTGATGGATGCCTTTAGGCTTGATAGATCCACATTGGGATGGATCTATGCTGGTGTAATTAAATTACAATTTATAATTATATAACAAACTCATAATCAAACAACAAGGTTGTAAAGAGGTAGGCGTGATTATAGGTAGTAATGTAGTAAAGGAATTATAAATAGGTTATAAATATGAAAACAACGTAACAAACACATCCTTATTGTTATTTAAATATTGACCTCCACTAATATATAAATTGATATGTGAAGCTTGAATAGTAAGTAAATGTATATTAATTTTAAGGTTCAACTTCCCATATTGTACATGTGGAAGGGTTATATGAAGATGTTAATAAATATAGTAATTTCAGATACAAAATAAATAGATAAATCATATACCACAAGGAATATAAAGGTTATATGTATATTCTTACATAATTGATAACATGTCAATGTCAGTATGAAGCATGTGAGATTTGAATGCCATAAAAATAAGATTATTGTGGAACATAATTCACACAAATTTTAGTCAAATAAGAAAAGGAATGTGAATAGTAGCAGTAAACGTGAATAATAATGGGCAATTTAAGTGCAATTATAGTGAGAACAACATATCAATCTGAGTATAAGTAACAAGTGTCATGATAATATTTTGGAATGAGAAGCAACGATAGATAGTAAAGAGAGTTAGTAGGTCGAGATTCATGATGTGCATCAATGATTGCACTATTGACAAATTTAGTCATTACCTTAGGGATGGAAGTGATATGTGTTAAAATTAAAACCGTAAGTACTTTGTGTATGACATCCGACTCCTAAGTAAAATTTCTCATTTTTAAAGTGTTGACTAATAATGTATACTAGGTGGGTAAACATGATGCTATTGGAGTTGTTATTAGTACGTCATTCAAGATACTATTGATGTTTGGATCTAATTAAATATACTAGTGAAAAAGTAATTGGTGTTTGTTAGAAAGAAGATCAGTAAAACTAAGAATCAATAAATGTTCATAACAATATACCTTGAACCTAAGGAAATGCGATAGGGAAGACAAGGTATTCTTATGAACTATGATATAGAAAACAACAACATATTATGATTATATGTTAACTAACTAGGACAAAATGAATTGATAAACCTTGATGAAGTTAGATAAATTGTGTATATAAACATGTAAAGCGTAACTTGATAACACATCCTATGTGATGGAAGATGTAAAACTATATAATAACGACATGTTGATCATGTGAAGGTCTCATGGGACTATCATGGCTAAGTTGTTTTAGTCGGAAGGAATAGAGATATGGTATCGAAATTTTTCTTAAAATTGTGAATGACCATAACTTCGGGACGAAGTTTCTTGAAAGGTGGGTGTATGTAATGCCCCATATTTGCACACTTAGTAATTAAAATTCTAATGTGAATTAGCTTAACATTTTCATTTGTTTTATTATATGTTAGACTCATCTAAGTTGAGTAAGACTATTGTTATGTGGATAAATGGACTCCCTATGTGTGGACAGTAAATGGAATATAATGTTTTAATTTATTAATGACAATAAATATGTTATTTCAATTGAACATTCAAAATTGAATATAGAATATCCATATGAGGAAGGCTGATTTAGTTGTTTGCAAAAGTACTTACATGATTATTTGTAAATGTTGTATTAGTGAAATGGATTAACACTTGAAAGAGTTGGGTATGGCTTTATATATGTTTCATGTTAATAATGAACTATTCCACATGTTAATTGGCTATGAGATAGGAGGATTACTATATTGCCAAGGGGCACGAGATGTATTAAACATCATGAGTATAATGATGTTATATCAAATTTCATGCTATTTAATTGTGAATTCCAATATTTCTATGACTTGTGGGTGAGTGTGAGTTTTGACAGGAATTGTGACTTTCCCAACGTGGTTTTTCAATGACGGGACCCCTTAGAACAGTGATGGCACAGCATGGTTGATGTAGGGTGTTGACCCTAGTACTATTAGGGGGGGTGGAGGAATTTCCCACCGTTTATCCCCCGAAACCTGGAGTCGTGGGAGGTTTGTGTAGCGCACTCCCCTAGACGTGTGATGACGACTAGCAGATGCCTGCTGGGGAAGCTTGGTCGATGTGGTCAATCAACACTTCTGCCTATGGGTTCTATATGTGGTTAGGTCATGCAGTCGATGCCACAGTATATTGCAGCAGAGGACGGGATGGTGAGGTCAGGAGATGGAAGTAGTGGTGATTTAGGGGCTGGATTACTGATGTGATGGATGGTACCAATGATGGATTGGATGGTGTTCTTGATTGTTATTAACCATCATGATTATATGTTTGATTTCACCATTATGTTTATCTAATTTTGTCTTATTGTTTCTGTATGAATGATTATGAATGATGAATGATGCAGTGTTTAATTGTTCTTCTATATGTTGTTTGAGAGGATGTAATAATGATTTATTAGGAGCATTAAATGTGATTATTAGTACGCACGCTTAAGACGTGTGCACTGGCCACGCATACGTCAATTCGTGATTACATTACTATGATTGGTCGATCGATGAATAAATTAATATGATTATATTATCTATTAGTAACTTGGTTGACGAATTGATGAAAGCATTACTTGTGTGTTGAAAGTACGAGTTTGTTGACTTGTTTAAAATGATTTAGATTTATATAAATGATTGGATTATTAAATAACATATATAATTATATACATATAATATAAAATATGTCATAATATAATATAGTATATGAAAATATCTTATTTGACTTATGAATGAAAGGATAATGTAAATAAATGGATAGATAGGATTTGCACAAATTTTTAGAAAATGGTTGTCATAGTTGCATTAAGATGGAAGCATGACAAGTGAGACTTTGCATCCATGTTTATTAATATTTTAATTATTTAAATCAAATTTCTATTTTTTGGAGAAAATGAATTTATTGATGGATGATTATTATTTATGGGAATTTATTGATGGATGAGGAGGATGATGAGGATTTTGGATATAAATATGAGACTTGAGAGGGGAAGGAGGGAGGTTCTTTTTCTCTTGAAGATTGTTTTGGTGAGAGTATTCTAGGATGGAGAATTTTGGGTATTTTGGGGTATGAGAAGTTTTGAAGAGTTGGAAGAGTTTGAGAACTCTTGGAAGATTTGATACATAGCCTACTGGTGCATCACTATTCTGTTCTCTGGGGGTCTCGGGCACGGAGGGCTAGGAGGCCATTTGGATGGGACCGTTCAATGGTTTCCTGGGGCTAGGGAGCCGGCTAGGCCCCTAGTTGGCTGGGAGGTAAAACCGTGGTCCCGCTTTTGGGCAATAAAGATGGAAGCAACTCGAGGAGAAGAAGAGGAAAGCTTGCTCAGTTTGGACTCCGTCACCATTCTTATAACGAGGTATTTTTCTTGTGATTTTAAATCGTTTATATGTTGTTGTAAAATTATCATATGATGCTATTGCTACATGATTTATGATGTTAATTTATGTTGTGTGAATCACCAATGAAGTTTTAAAAATTCTAAGTTATTTGATGCTATTGCAAAATGCTTATATTTTGCTTATATGTTGTTATGGTTACACTTTGCTTATGTGTTGTTTATATGCTGCTAGAGTTACATGATGTATATTGAGCTTGTATTGACACTCTTATACATTTCAAAAATAAATAAATAAAATAGATATTTAATTAGTTTAAAATTCTTAATGCCCTTGAGAGGCATTACAAAACCTAGGAAACTAGTAATTTTCCTCCTTGGAAATTATTTGACCCTTAACATCAATTTTACAAACTCTAATGAATATGGCTAATGTGATTAGGCCATTGTGACCGAATTCCAAATTTGGGACATGACAAATCCTCCCTTCCCAATATTGCTTGTCCTCAAGCAATTTCAAACATGGGTGTTGAAGAACCTGCGTTTTGTATAATTCTTTGAAGTTGCCATTGAATTGCCCAACCTTGAGTCTTTGAGTTTCCATGAAGATTTTAGAGAGGAACCACCATGCTTGTTGTTGTACTAATCTGATAAAAATCACTTTATTAAGTGGAAAATCCATCTCCCATACTGCTTGTTTCCCCAAAAAATTTGAAACCAATGAGATAAAAATTATTCCAGGGTCCCATTGCTTGTATTGCACCCCAACAATGAAGAGTGCTCTCCAACCCATACCATCAGATAAGATGATTCCTGGATCCCATTTTCTTGTATGCATTCTTCCAAGCATCATGAGTACAAAATATATATCATCAAAGTACATAACTACATAATGAAAATGTACATCAAGGAGGTGCTTCATCAAAGAATCATGAAAGTGCTTATACCTCAAGGCAAGTAGACCACCATTTTCCAAGTGCATACAAGCTTCAAGTGACCGATCAAATCTGCTCCAATGACATAGGTGAGGATCCCATGTCCTATAATGCTGCTCCAAAAGGATGTGATATGCATCAAAATTTTCAACCATGTATTCTTTCACTCAAGAAGTGAATGAAGAATCTCCACTAAAATCTGAACCAAATAATGAGTAGAAAAAACAAGGAGACTTCAAATGACTCAAAGAAGTCTCACCCATACATCCATGAATGTGAGAATAATAAATATGTAACAAAGTATGTGGCTGCCAACAAAAATGTTCTCCCATCATAAATCTATTCACCCAAGTGTTGGATGAAGTTCCTCTAACATCAAATGAACCCAGTGTTGAGCAAGAAAAACCATGATTCTTCAAGTTACTCAAATCCATATCATAGGTGCATCCATGTAGATGTGAATCATCATAAAGTGACAAATGATGTTGCTGCAAATGTGAATAAGAATGTGCTCCAACTATGTCATCATAAAATTTAAATCTAGGAGTTCCATACTCCTCATGTGACACCATCAAAAAGAACCCTTTCACCCATACTTCATTGAGACTAATGTTGCAAAACATGGAATTGTAGGATGTAGGAGAATGAACTAACTCACCCAAATGATAAAAAAGTGTAGAAGTTTCATCATGGGAAGGATCCAGAGGGGTAGTATCATGCAGCTCCTTCAAAAGTATGAACTATTTTTCATAGTTTGGTTCCAATGTAGAGGAATCGTGCTCTTCTTTAAAAATTGCATAACCTTCATCAAGAGACAATTCAAGTTCCTCTTCCACCACATCAAGTGATTGGATCTCTTCAAGTTCATCTTCAAACACATCAAGAACATTCAAATTTTCACATTTCTCATGATCCACCATGTCATGAGAATCCTCCAAACAATCTACCATTTGACAATCTGAAACATAGGAGGAAAAACAAGTATCTTGCAACTTTTCAAGAAGTTGCTCATTTTGAATTGTGAGCTTATGATTATCCTCATTATTCTTCAAGTATGCATCATGTAACAATTCATTAAGCTCAAACAAATGGTTTCTATCAAAAAGCAAAGACATGAAATTACCTTTGATGTGGCACATTGCTCTTTGAATCTTCTCCATGTCTTCAAGGAAGGATGTTTCCTCCAATGAAGTAGCTCTCCAACAAGAATTTGACACCAATGTTTGAGTGTCATGGAGAATGATGAGAGACTCTTGGATCTTATTTTCATTCATCTTTAAGGACCCTTCAAGAAAATGAGGCTCTTGCAAATGAACCTCCTTATCTTCTTCAATTTTGCTTGGACCAACTTCATGAAGCTCAAGTGGTGATGGGGAAGTTGATCTTGGTTCTTCTTCAACTGCTACAAGGTATTCATTATCATGCTTAATGGAACTTGGGCTTGCAGCAACACTTTCAAAATTGATCTCTATGTCACCAACATAGAGGTGTGAGCACCCATCAGTAGGTACTCCTTCATAGTTTAAGCATCCATCAGTAGATGCTCTTTGGTTCATGTCTAAGCTAGAAGGTGTCTCGAAATGATCTTCCATATTTTCAATAGAATCTTCTTCATGCTCTTGTGATGTCTCTTCATTTTTATCCTTTAAGCAAGATGATGAATTTTGCCTCTTTTTTTCCTTATGATCAATATCTTTGGAATCTCTTTTTGAAGAATTCCCAAAAGCTCTCCTCAAGTGGGACATAATTTCATGCACACATGTATGATACTCACTCCAAGGTTCTTTACAAGAAGGGCATAAACCTTTCTTTACTAACTCCAAATCTTCATTTTTGGGCCTATTCAGCAAAATACTCAAAAGACATGGCATTTTGTGTATTTTTGCTAAAATCAAGATATTCTTGATATTTTTGATATTGTTGGGGCAAGGTTTTATATTTTGCTCTCCATCTTTGGAACTCACTCATAGAATTATCCTTGGTTGGTGTGACACACTCATATTCATCAGATTTAAAGTCATAAGAATAATCTTCATTTCTCTTGAAGCTGTAAGAAGTGTTGCATGATGGCACCTCTTCCTCGTACCATTCACATTCTGCTTCATATTGCTCAAAAGCATCTACATATTCCTCATAAGAATTGTACTCATAGGATTCATCATAATAGTAAGACATGGCTGCCTATTATTCTTGAATGTATTTACCTAATCCACAGGTGCAAGGACCATGCTCTGATACCATTGTAATGTCCCTAATTTGGAATTTTATTAAAATTGCAATTTTCCACTTCTTTTTTTTTCCCTAGTTCGACCTTTTACTAGTTTTGATCTCTAGGTCCCAAATTTGCCCCAAATGATCCCAAATATTCTGAGAAGGTATATGAATGATATTAGAACATAAATATGTGTTTCAGGAATGCCTTTGGACCTTTAAAATACTTCTACAAATCCTCTTTAAATTCTGATCAATGTAGGTAACTTTACTAGTGATTTTCCTTTGACTAGTATTGGTCTCTAGGTCTCAAATTGACTCCAAATGCCTTCAAATATTCGTGTATGAATGATATTAGAACTTGAATATGATTTTTATGGATGAAATATGTCCACCAAAAGACCTCTGCAAACTCTCTTAAGATTCTGGACCAATTATGCAATTTTACTAGTAATTTGGAGTTCAAATCCCCCTGGGGTAAGTACTGAAAATGGCTTCCCAAATGCCTCCAAACCCACTCAAATTTATGAACAGAGGTATGCAATTTGTTAAGTATTTTATTAAAGTCTCATATGCACCATTAATGGATTATTACAACTATTATCACCCTCTCCCATTCAACTGCAAAAATCTCCAATTCGACCCTTGGGGAAATGGCACTATTTCACCTCCCAATACAACTAAACTGAGTAAAAATGCTTCAAATGCTCAAGTACAGTGCATGAAACTTGTAAAAGACATACATGGAAGTATATTGATCACAAATATATTATAGAATCATCCCTTCATTCGAAATCATTATCAATACATTGGCTCACAACAAGGTAGTGGGGAAATGGCATTGTTCTTCCATTAAAAATGGGATTTATACATTTCTACTTGGAATTTCGACCTGAAAATTTTTGGAGATGAAGAACAAAGTATTTAATTCATATTAAAAAACAAATGGGGCATTAAAATCTCCCCCAAAGAGTACAATAGCTCACCAAAAATGCCCTCCCTCAAGGATCAAGAATATGCCATCAAAACTGAAAATGGTTGAAGGAGTGAGTTGCAATAGAAGAAACCATGAGCTTCCCTGTAGCTTAAACCTGCAAATAAAGACTCCATTAAATCTCCAAATGAAAGGTCTGAATGGCCTTTCCAATTACCAACTTGGATGGGAATCTTTCACCCTCAAAATTGGCTAAGGCAAGAAACTAGTCATCCACTAGCTCTCCCTCTTCACAATGCAATTGAAAATTCTACAAATGATCAAAATCCATTCTCATACTTCATTTCTACATTTTATAACCAACATTAGCCTTCTAAGCGTCGAAATCCTCTCAATAGATTCAATAGATTTCCATTTAGGAAATATTCCACATTTGCCACTTGTCTCCTAGTTCCAACCTTCCATCTTCTCCCAAATTTGATTTTGAGTCTCTTTGGCTTCTCCAACCCCCAAATTCGATTTCCTTGAGCCTATTTTTGGGGCTGACATGTGATAGTGATTAGATGTCAGAGGTCAGGTCTGCAATTTGTCATAGTTGTCATAGATTCTCCATCATTGGTGTCATAGGGGCTAGGGAATCTAGCCCAAGTGTCCACAAACTTCCACTTTGACTCTTTATCTTCCATGGAGGTTACCAATCCTTCCCAATTCGACCTAAGATGCTCAATGACATGTGTTATAACTTACCAACTCACCCAAGAGTGTTCACATTCCCATTAATTCGAATTTGCAAAAGAGAGATACCATGTATTATGAAAAATCAAGCTAGTGTGGGTCCCACATCCTCCATATGTCTCCAAAACCATTTGTCACCTAGGATTTCTCTTGAATTTCTTTATTCACTCTATTTATTAAATACTTGAACCCTTCTAATGTCTAAACATCATTTATTATCCCCCTTATTCCAAATCCCAAAGCTTCCACCCCAAACCTAGGAAACTAGTAATTTTCCTCCTTGGCAATTATTTGACCCTTAACATCAATTTTACAAACTCTAATGAATATGGCTAATGTGATTAGGCCATTGTGACACAATTCCAAATTTAGGACATGACATGTAACCTATCCCAGAGACCTAATCTATCCCTATAGAACCTAATATAGCTTATAGACCCTGATCTAGCCCTAGAAACCAGACAAAAACAAATCTAGCCCTAGAAATCCTAATGTGGACCTACAACCCTAGAGACCTAATCTAGAATACTCATCTATCCATAGAGACTTAAACTATCCCCAGAGACCTAACATATCCCTATAGAACCTAATGTATCTTATAGACCGTTATCTAGCTTTAGAAACCAGGCAAAAACAAATCTAGCCCTAGAAAGCCTAATGTGAACCTACAACCTTGGAGACATAATCTAGAATACTTATCTATACAAAGAGACATAACCTAGCCCGGCGGACCTAATCTAGTGTTAAGATTCAATATGCTAAGACAGAAAATATCAGTATTACATTCCATTTCACAATAATAGCATATGCAGGATCACTGAAGAAACAACAAGCACAGCATAAACACAAGAGACACAGATTTATCCTGGGAAACCCTCATGGGGTAGAAAACCCAGCAAAGCTTCCTCAATATAGATGATCAGAAAATACAAATATGTAAACCAAAGACATGAGCTCCTCCTCCTCCATAGCATACCTCTCTCACACAAGTGCGCCACACACAAGTGAATGAATGAGTGAGATAAGAGAGGAACATCCTCCTCTACTTATACTTATTCCCCGACTGACTTTTACACAAGCTAGGTCGGCCCCAACTTAATTACTGGGCTAAACGCCCCATTACAACTGACTGGGCTGACCCCTCTAGGGTGGTCTAATAACCCTTTGACCCACATAACACATACAGGACCGACCCCCACTAGGGAAGTCTAATAACCCAAGTTACCACAACCCGACGGAGGAATAAACATCTCTGGATATACAATAAGATATTCACGGAGGAATGAAACATCACCGGAATAATAAAGTATAAATATAATATTCTTTGAAGTTACAATATTTCAACACTCCCCCTTAATGAGAAGGATATTATAACAACATCTGTACGAGCAAGGAGTCATCAACATCATACATCATACATCTATAAATCATTGGAAGCTTTCTCAACATCATCAGTAACTCAAGTAGTTACTGGAACATCTTCAATACTGGAACATCAACATCTTCAGTACTGAGTCTTTATCTTCTGCAGCACTCGAACAGCTACAACAACATCAACATCTAGATTCTCATGATCATCAGCATCGTCATCACATGATCATCAGCATCGTCATCACACGATCATCAGCATCGTCATCTAGACCATCACGATCAGCAACATCGTCATAAGTATCCTCATCAATACATATCCTCATCAATACATATCATCAATACAAGTATCAATACATCAATACAAGTATCCTCATCAATACAAGTATCAGTCAAGTATACACAATAGCAGCATACCCTGCAACACACATGATCTATTTAAGACACCTCATCATGTCGAGGGACGATGCAGTCCACTCGTCAACTTATAAAAATTCTAAGGACCACTTCTCGGAGACATACGTCTATAGATCATTTAAGACACCTCATCATGCCTAGGGATGATGCAATGCTCTCGTCAACTTAGACACAGTCTAAGGACCACTTCTCGGAGACATACATCTATGGATCATTTAAGACACCTCATCATGCCTAGGGATGATGCAATCCTCTCGTCAACTTATACAAAGTCTAAGGACCACTTCTCGGAGACATACGTCTACGGATCATTTAAGACACCTCATCATGCCTAGGGATGATGCAATCCTCTCATCAACTTAGACAAAGTCTAAGGACCACTTCTCGGAGACATACGTCTACAGATCATTTAAGACACCTCATCATGCCTAGGGATGATGCAATACTCTCGTCAACTTAGACAAAGTCTAAGGACCACTTCTCAAAGACATACATCTATGGATCATTTAAGACACCTCATCATGCCTAGGGATGATGCAATCCTCTCGTCAACTTAGACAAAGTCTAAGGACCTCTTCTCGGAGACATATATCTACGGATAAATTCAAGGGACCGAAGTCCGGGGATGATACAATCCCCACCTGTCCACTAAGGACTTCATTCTCGAAGACATAGGTCTACGGATCAATTCAAGGGACCGAAGTCCGGGGACGATACAATCCCCACCTGTCCACTAAGGAATTCATTCTCAAAGACATAGGTCTATGGATCAATTCAAGGGACCGAAGTACGGGGACGATACAATCCCCACTTGTCCACTAAGAACTTCATTCTCGGAGACATCAGTCTACAGCTCAATTCAAGGGACCGAAGTCCGGGGACGATACAATCCCCACTTGTCCACTAAGGAGTTAATTCTCGGAGACATCTGTCTATGGCTCAATTCAAGGGACCGAAGTCCGGGGACGATCCAATCCCCACTTGTCCACCAGGGACTTCATTATCAAAGAAAACTGTCTACGGATCCTTTTAGAACATGTGTTCAAGGATGATGCAATTCCTCTTCTTTCTCGGAGACATATGTCTACGGATCCTTTTAGAACATGTGTTCAAGTATGATGCAATCCCCTTGTCAACTTAGACCCTGTCTAAGGACCATCTACCAACCTCACTGTCTGCATCACCAATATAGGTATCCACATCATCGACCTCACTGTTGATGCAGACAATCTCATCATAAGTGACCACATCACTCCCCCTTTCGAGAAGGGTCCTTCTGAACTACACCAAGCTTGTCTCGGAAATACTCAAACTTTACTTGAGGTAGAGGTTTGGTTAGTACATCGGTAATTTGTTCACTTGAGGTAGAGGTTTTGTTAGTACATCGACAACTTGTTACAAATTCAAACTTTATAGTTCCTTTCTGCACCATATCTTGTATATAGAAATGTCATATCTTTATGTGCTTTGACTTATCATGGAACATTGGATTCTCTGCCATCTTGATACAACTCTGCTTGTCACATAGGATCACAGTTGGGTCTATCTCTAAGTCAAACAGTCCTGAAGCCATACTTCTTCACAACTAGTAGAGCAAGCATCCATATATTTCGCTTGTGCTAAGAGCCACACTAGACTGCTTCCTGCTAAACCACGAGATCATGGCTGATCCCAGACAATAACATCCTCTCTATTTTCTCTTCCTGTTTGATACACTTTCTACCCAATCAACATCTGTGTAGCCATCTGAAGTCATGATCTCCAAGATAACATAGATCAAAGTCTATTGTATCCTTTAGGTACCTCATCACATGCTTTGCAACTATCAGGTGAACACATCTAGTTTCCACTAGATACTAACTCAAGTTGTTCACAGCAAGGCATATATCTGGCCTGGTATTTGTCAAATACATCAACGACCCAATAATATGTCTGTACAGAGTCACATCAACTAACTCTGAGGAGTTATTAGCTAATAAATTCAAGTCGGAACCCATGAGAGTGGCCATGGCTTCACATTTCAACATATAAATTCTTCTCAATATTTCCACAGCATACTTTCCCGGGATGAGAAAGATTCCTTCTGAGCCTTGCCATACTTCCAGACCTAGGAAGTAATGGATCAATTTGAGATCTTTCATTTTTCATTTTTGCAGCCATCTTCTTCTTTCTTTTCATGATCTATTTGTAAAAAAATAGATCATCCACATACAGTAATAGTATGACAGGCTCATCATTCGTAACGAATCAAATTTACTTTTGGTAAAGGCCAAGCTTGTTAAGAAACTGTCAATTCTCCCTCTGTGACTGAACATCATTCACACTCTGCATTGAATGATCTTCTGCATATCTATCTGTGCCATCTCTCGTCAGATGGGTCTACTGATATGAGCCTCAATATTATTCGAACTCTATGGTGAGTTCCTTCTTGCATCCATGTCATCTGTGTATAGAAACCATATTCAACCTTGTAGCAAAGGTTGAGATCCACATCATCCATGGTGATCATTAAGCTCATTAATTTACTATCAATCCTGGATACCCGAACAGACCTTTCTTCAATTGAATCCTTGATTCACACTTCTTCATCAATTACATCATTAAGATAATGGTCTTATCTAGCCACTTGGAGCAAACATCTCGTCATGATTCTCTTCCTCTTTCTAAGAGAATCTTCTAGCCACGAGCCTTCTATATTATGTTTGATTTGTAAATCTTCTTGTTGAACATCCATCACTTGTTTGGTGTTCATCATTCTTCATGATCTTTCCTACAAATCAAAATTAAGTACATGATTAGTAATACTTCATAATCATCAAATCATGTTGACATGATAACCTATTATGCATACAGATATGATTTACATAGTCATGCTACTATCTTGACCAATACTTTGGCACTACACTTTTCCATATCCTGTATGCATACAGTGGCTATCTAGATGCCTTCCATCTCTACCAGAACATACTATTGAGAGTGTGCACAGCTCTCAGCATGTCAGCAAAGAGGTTTCATTCTAGACAAGCAACAATGGAATGTTTGTCCAACTTACTAATCAAATGCATATTAGTAGTATACTGTTCAATGTTATATGAATGTTTACACTCAGCATGATATATTTTAGGAATACAAATATGCATACAACTATTACAAGCACTATCATTTACTTTTTCAAATAACAATTCAAATACTTATCTTTTATGTTTGTGTGGTTGCCTCCCGCTTGATCTTCTATATGTATTTTGAACATCTATTCATTCTGTACCACTGTGCATGCTCAAGTGTGCACTAGTGTCATCCTCATGATCTCATACACAAACATACATTCATTAGTGTAATCTCAATATTATCAAACCATTATAATTCTGAATAATCTTGAATATATATGGTCATGACCATTCAATACATGGGTATACTAAGATCCTAGCACAAAGTAGGATTCTAACTTGACATAGGAAAACATACCTGGATTAGTATACCTGCTTAGTTATGTCTAACATACCTAAACAATATCTTCTTTGTTCTCTTCAATGATTTAGAGATCCTGTGCTAGAACCTGCATATCTCATAGGTTAAGCATAATAGAACAAGGTCATACATACCTCGTAAGTAGAACTTCTATGTGATCAAAGATTATGGATGAGTCTTTGTCTTCATGTAGTCATGGTCATGGAACTTGATTTGTCTTTCGTGATGTACCTGTATCTTGTTAGCAGATACAACACCAACCTCATACAACACTACCCTCATACAACACCACAGTGCATTAGTACAATCATATCTCCCTAATAAAATACTTTTACTAGGGTGATAAGACAATTCTAACATTAATCAAGATTGTACTAATCTAAATAATATCAAGACAAAAATATTATGAACTTAATCAAGAATCAGATTTCAAGACATACCTGTATCACCTTAAATCATACCTTTCGAGACTTCTTGTAGTCTTCTTATGTAAGGCCTTAGCCTCAACTCCCCCTAAAACTAGATCTGGAGCTCGCTTAGGGTTTGTTAGAGAAACCCTAAAAATTCAATCTTTGACTTTCACACTTCTGAATGGATGGAAGGATGTGTCTTCCTGAGCTGATCAAACTTGCATACTTCAATTTTGAAATCTCCAAAATTTGACCCCTCAAAAATTGCCTTTGAAACTTCTGGATCTTCTAGACAGGATCCCGAACTAGGGTTTGATGGAGCCCACCCTTATGCCTAATCAAAAGGTTTGATCCAAGGCTCTAAACTCTTATTTTTCTGAGGAGCTTCCAGCCGTGGTCATAGACTTAAAAAATTCCAACTTTTGCTGAAGCCCTAATTTTCCATCTTTCCGATCAAAATCCCGAACTGGGGTTTGATCAAGCCCGGTCTTCTACCCAACCACAAAATTCGATCTTGGTCTCTAAATTTTGATTTTCCTAAGTAGCATTCAGCCGTGGACTCCGATTCAAAAAATTATAACTTTCTCTGAAACCCTAAATTCCGGAAGCCATGAATGAAGGTGCTCCAAAAATAATTATGTTTTGACAGAAATATGTACCTGATTGTTTCTGCTGTAACTCCAAACTTTTCAATCCACAGGGTTTGAAAACATTTGTTGTGGTAGCCTGACCTGTCATCTTTCCATCCTGACAGGTTTGACCTCAATTGGATTTTTGAGAGAGAGTTATGCCAAGTGTCGCAACGTGACCTGTTTATGGGATAAAACAAGAGAGTGAACTTGTACGGTGTGTCACATGTCACTGGTTCATCTTCGGCCTGTGAAAATTTTTCCTAAGATAGTACAGTCTGTGTACTACCTGTCACTTTTTACGAAATTTCATTTGGAGCTTCCTATCCCAAGTTATGACATTTTTTCCTAGGTCACCTGATTATGACTGAGATCTGGAAGAGGCAGAAACCCTAACTTGTACTAATCATAACTCACAAAATACAACGAATATGAGGGTGTCTTTTGGAAACAAGGTACATGGGAATGTTATCTACGACCTGTAAAGGTTTCAAATCCTGAAGCTTCACAAAAACTTTTATAGTGAAAGTTCCACGATGAATGGTTTTTTCTATATAAAACCCTAACCTTCAAATTGTCGCAAGTGAAGCAAGTGTCGTGAGTGCCATACATTGCCTTCCTTCAGGTTAGCTCTGATACCATGGTAAGATTCAATATTCTAAGAAAAAAAATATCAGCATTACATTCCATTTCACAATAATAGCATATACAGGATCACTGAAGAAACAACAAGCACAGCATAAACACAAGAGACACAGATTTATCCTGGGAAACCCTCATGGGGTAGAAAACCCAGCAAAGATTCCTCAATATAGATGATCAGAAAATACAAAGATGTAAACCAAAGACATGAGCTCCTCCTCCTCCATAGCAGACCTCTCTCACACAAGTGCGCCACACATAAGTGAATGAATGAGTGAGATAAGTGAGGAACATCCTCCTCTACTTATACTTATTCTCCGACTGACTTTTACACAAGCTAGGTCAGCCCCAACTTAAGTACTGGGCTAAACACCCCATTACAATTGACTGGGCCGACCCCTCTAGGGTGGTCGAATAACCCTTCAACCCACATAACACATACAGGTCCGACCCCCACTAGGGAAGTCTAATAACCCAATTTACCACAACCTGACGGAGGAATAAACATCTTCGGATATGCAATAAGATCTTCACGGAGGAATGAAACATATCTAGAATAATAAAGTACAAATATAATATTCTTTGAAGTTACAATATTTGAACATCTAGCCCTATAGAACCTAATCTATCTTATTGAACCCCTTTTGCAAAATTGGAATGGCCTTCACTGAGCAAAACCCTAGTTCCGGTCCTTCGGACACTTTGAGGATTTCCTCTGGGGTCATTTTGGTCAAGCACCACGTGGCCATTCAAGGACACTTTGAGGATTTTCTCTAAGGGAATGGAACCCAAATCGTTGAGCGGATTTGGGTTCCATCATCTCACACATGTGGACATGGCCATTTTGGATGTGTTCATGATGGCCACGCACGCCTAGGAGCGTTTGGATGAGAATTGACCCCCTTGAGAAAAATTGGAATAGCCTTCACTGAGCAAAAACCTGTTTCTGGAGATGGCACAATAGCATTGTTTTTGGGCGTTGGAGGCACGGTGTGGAGGGTACCCTAGTTATAACCCATCATCCTGAATCCATTGGAATCGACGGCTTCATGATCATAGACACGGTTTTTGTGCTACGGGCATTTTGGTCAGGCACACCATGGCCATTCAGGGACACTTTGAGGATTTGCTCTGGGGGCACATAACCCAAACCGACGAGCGAAGTTGGGTTCCATCAGCTCTCACACATGCACATGGCCATTCTGGATGTGTTCATAATGGTCATGCACGCCCGGGAATGTTCGGATGAGAATTGACCCCCTTGAGCAAATTTGGAATGGCCCTTACTAAGCAAAACCCTAGTTCCGGAGATGGCATAATAGCACTGTTTTCGGGAATTGGAGGCACGGTGTGGGGGGTCCCCCAGCTAGAAACCAACATCCCGAATCCAGTGGAATCAAAGGCTTCACGATTGGAGTCCCGATTTTGGTGCTACAGGCATTTTGGTCAGGAACCCCATGGCCATTCAAGGACACTTTGAGGATTTGCTACGGGGGTACAAAACCCAAACCGGTGAGCGCACTTGGGTTCCGTTAGCCCCACACATTCACATGGCCATTGTGGATGTGTTCATGATGGACACACACACTGGAGAGAGTTCGGATGAGAATCGACCCCCTTGAGAAAAATTGGAATGGCTTTCAGTGAGAAAAACCCTAGTTCCGGAAATGGAACAATAGCACCATTTATGGGAATCGGAGGCATGGTGTGGGGGTCCCCTGACTATAAACCAATGCCCTGAATCCACTAGAATCGACGGATTCACGATCGGAGTCACTGTTTTGGTGCTATGGTCATTTTATTCAAGCACCTGTGGCCATCCAGGGACACTTTGAGGATTTGCTTGTGCAGTACGAAACCCAAACCAAAGAGTGTACTTGGGTTCCGTTAGCTACCAAACATGCACATGGCCATTGTGGACATGTTCACGATGGCCACGCACACCCGGGATCGTTCGGATGAGAATTGACCCCTTTGAACAAAATTGGAATGGCCTTCACTAAGCAAAACCCTAGTTCCAGAGATGGCACAATAGCATGGTTTCTGGGCATTGGAGGCACCATGTGGGGGATCCGCCATATTAAACCCAGCGCCCCGAATCCACAAGAATCGACGACTTCGCAATCGGAGTCACGGTTTTGGTGCTCCGGGAATTTTGGTCAGGCACCTCATGGCCATTCAGGGACACTTTGAGGATTTTCTCTGGGGCACGGAACCCAAATCGACGAGTGGACTTGGGTTTTTTCAGCTCCCACACATGCACATGGACATTGTGGATGTGTTCACGATGGCCACACATGCCTGAGAGTGTTCAAATGAGAATTGACCCACTTGAGCAAAATTGGAATGGCCTTCACTAAGAAAAAACCTAGTTCCGGAGATGGCACAATAGGACCATTTTAGGGCCTTGGAGGAACTGTTTTGGGGGACCCCCAGCTAGAAACCAGTGTCCCAAATTCACCGGAATCAATGGCTTCGCGATCAAAGTAACGGTTTTGGTGCTACATGAATTTTGTTCAGGAACCCCGTGGTCATTTAGGGACACTTTGAGGATTTGCTCTGGGCAAATGGAACCCAAATCGGCGAGCGGAGTTGGGTTCCATTATCTCCCACACAAGCACATGGCCATTTTGGACATGTTCATGATGTTCATGCATGCCCGTGGGAGTTCGTATGAGAATTTACCCCCTTGAGAAAAATTGGAATGGCCTTCACTGAGCAAAACCCTAGTTCCAAAGATGGAACAATAGCATCGTTTTCGAGCATTTGAGGCATGGTGTGGGGTGTCCCCTATCTAGAACCCAACGTCCTGAATACACCGAAATCGACAGCTTCATGATCAGAGTCACGGTTTTGGTGCTACGAGAATTTTGGTCAGGCACCCCGTGGCCATTCAGGGACACTTTTAGCATTTCCTTCGGGGACACGAAACCCAAACCAATGAGCGGAGTTGGGTTTCATCAGCTCCCACACATGCATATGGCCACGCTCACCCAGGATCCTATGGATCATAAATGACCCCCTTGAGCAAGATTGGCATGGCCTTCACTGAGCAAAACCCTAGTTCCTTGGATGGAACAATAGCACTGTTTCCGAGCATTTGAGGAAAGATGTGGGGGGGCCCCCAGCTGAAACTCGGCATTCTAAATCCATCGAAATTGATGTCTTCGCGACCGAAGTCACAGTTTTGGTGCTATGGGAATTTTCACAAGCCACCCCGTGGCCATTCAGGGACACTTTGAGGATTTGCTCTGGGGGCATAGAACCCAAACCGGCGAGCGGACTTGGGTTGCGTCAGCTCCCACACGTGCATATGGCCATTTTGGATGTGTTTAGGATGACCACACTCTCATGGGAGCCTTCAGATATTAAATGACCCCCTTGAGCAATATTGGCATGGCCTTCACTGAGCAAAAACCTAGTTCTTGAGATGGCACAATAGCACTGTTTCTGAGCATTTGAGGCATGGTGTGGGGGGTCCCCTAGCTGAAACCTAGGGTCCTGAATCCATCAGAATCGATAGATTCATGAATGGAGTCACAAATTTGGTGATACGGGCATTTTTTCCAGCCACGTGGTGGTCATTCAGGGACACTTTGAGGATTTTCTTTGGGGGCACGGAACCCAAACCGACTAGCGAACTTGGATTCTTTCAGCTCCCACGCATGCATATGGCCATTGTGTACATGTTCACGATGGCCATGCATGCCCGGGAGAGTTGGGATGAGAAATTACCCCCTTGAGAAAGATTGGCATTGTATATGTGTGTGTGTGTGTGTGTAAATTCCATCGCATGTCCTTTATGGATCAAAGTGTTTGTTTATTTGTTTTGATGAATGGTTATGATTATGATGATTATGATTGTGATGACTATCATTATCTTGATGATGATTGGTCCTCTATATATAATTGTATCTTATTGCTAATAAGTAAATAAAATATTGTTCATACTAGGATTGAACCACATTCTATGCAAAAATTCATAACATCATCTCATAAACTATGATAATATACAACATAACACAATTAATATTTGTATGCAAAAAATAAAGTCGTCAAATGCAAAATGATTCCATGATCAAAATCACAAATGGAAGCAAGTTCAAATACATAACTAATAGTCTCGTAACATAATTAGAAAACCAAAATACACAATGTCTCCAAATACAATATTGGGTCTCATGCATGACTACGAGGATGCACAAAAATTTTAAGCCCAAATATGTTGGTTTCATCCTTGAACCATAGTTATGGCACAAAGAACAATCTGTGGTGATAAAAATTTGTAATGACACCCATATTACAATCATAGGCCAAGTATGTTATTTATAGGGCATATATGGTGGTTTGAGACCATTCTCATCGCCCATGGTCCCTAATATATGCTAGGTCAAAAGACATTGATTTTCATATTTAGAAAATGGATAGGGCCTTGGACTCATCCTTGGTACACAAAACCTCGTCCTGGAATCCATATTCATTGGTGGGACAAATTCTCCCTTTATAGGGAATCTATGTTTTTTTAGGAATCTTTGCATTGTCCACGGGCCCTCAAATCATCTTTAGGCATTTAAATGATAATGTTAACCTCAAATCACATTCAAGTCCCTATGACCCATTTGTGGTGAAAAAAACGTTATAAAGGTGTTGATATTATACTCATATGAAAAAAAAAATCTTATATAGGGCTTGCATTGATTTTATGGACCTTATGTGTGCCTCATGAACCTAAAAGCTTATTTTAGGCCCTAAAGGCTAAGACAATCATTTTCATCATTATATTGTAGCTAGGGCCCATCCCTTGATGATAAATTTTGTAATGGTGCTCATATTACACATGTGCATCATCTAAATATTTCCTTTGTATGGGTTGTGTGGTGATTGAGATTGTATTCAATGACTAGGAGTTCTTTATGAATTGGAAAGCGTCCATATTTTTTGATGTACATGCAATACATAGTTTCTCTCCCGGTGACGAGTTGTTAATAAACTCTAACTTTTGTAGACTACCAAACGCTCTAGAGATGCCTTTCATTGGGATTACCTTCAAACGTTCCCTTGGGGCACAAGACAAAAAACATTGATTAATTGTATTTTTGTGAAAACTCAAAGTTGGGAAACACTTTTATAATAACAGAGTGAAAAACAACTAGTGCGCGCGGATGATCACGTGAAAAAAATTCAACCTCAAACTCTAGGCCGAGAGTTTGTGAGAGTTCAGACTCTCGGCCAAGAGTTTAATAAAACTCTAGGACGAGAGTTTGAACCAATCGCCACATTGTATTTTTAAAAAAACTCTCGGATGAGAGTTTGAACTAAACTCTCGGCCGAGATTTTGGAGGATAATGTTTTGGCCGAGAGTTCATGGTAAACAAAACCTGTGAAAATATCTCGCATCTTTCTGGAACCTACAACTTCAGTAAGCCCAAACCCCTGCAAATTTTAAATATTATTTTTCGTACTTGGTATCAATGGATTCATCTCTGAATCTAGTTTCCAATTATATAATAATTGTTTCATTTCGATTTGAATTTCTATTTATTAATAATTTTTTTCTAAACCTTATCCCTTAAGAATTTTATTACTCTGAAAATCACCCGAAATGAAAATTCAATATCATAACAAAGACAACACCAAAAAATTTGAAATCTTCACAGAGATATTCCTTGCCCCATCCTCTTCAAAATGGTACTTTTATTTTTTTCAATAAGAGTCACACTGAAAAGAAAATTGAATCTTACCAACATGTGTCGTTAAGGCACCATTTTCTGAACATATGTTATTTTGATAAATAATAAAAAGTAGTTATCATGTCCGAAAAACCTCAAAATATAGTCCATGCACAAATGCAGTGTGTGTATATTATGATCATACATTGTTTTACCTAAAATGAATAACCATCTCTCAAAAAACTAGTGCTCACACTGGTCACTCATTATCCATACCTAAAATTTTCAAGTATATGCCATTGGTGAGCACCAAATTTGTCCCACGATATGTCCATAAAACAAATTAAAAAAAATACGAGTAGAAATCTAATTCAATTATCTAAAAAAATTGTGTTTACTTCAAGTTGGCATTCCTAATGAAGATATGGGTTTGAAGAGGTCGAAGTTGAAAAACATAAATTTTAGCAGTTTTGTTTGTCAAACAAAAGCCAAAAGTGTTACCCAACTTCACATTTTCACCCATTTGTTAATTTTCAATGGGATTCATGTTAATGTATTGCTCAGTTTGAAATTATGTTCTATAAATTCAATTTGAAAATGTGTTTCTTTATTTTAAAATTTTTATATTTAATGTGGAATTGATGTTAATTTATCGCTCAATCTAAACGTTTTCTTTATAAATTGTTTGCAGCTTAACATTTTCTATTGAAAATGATTCTCATGCTTCTATGGAACCTCTGCATCCTCTCCATTCCATCCTCTGCATCCTCTCCTCCAACCAAGTGTAAAATTCAAGCACAGCAGATCTATGGAACAAGCACAACAGTTACTAGGGATGCATGCAGCAAAAAGTATGGAAACACTATGCAGAAGGTTTGCAGCAATAAAATAATCTCATATACTCAGAAGATACATTACAATGTGTAACAATGGCTATAATAAGCCAAGAAATTCGAATTCTAGAGTGGTCATTTGAATTGAATGCATGAGAGTGGCTTACTTGGCAGTTAACACCACTCGGCACATCAGTTAACCACTTAATGTTAGGAACCCATGTCTTTACTTTGTTAGTATGTTGGTGTTGGACGCATATGCTTTGTAAGTCGTCCCGTAGTATTTGTTGATCAATAGTTGGTGTTATTGTTGTTGGCGCATATGCTTTGTAAGTCACCCGTAGTATTGTTGATCCATAGTTGTAACGGCCCATGGTTTTGACCCATAGTATTGGCGCCTAGAATTAGTATATAAGTGTGTGTCGAGACCTATGAAGGCACCGTGAAGTTATTTGTATTGAGCTTGCTCAAAGGAGGTTTCCCCCTCGAAGTGGCCTGTGATCAATATAAAAGTGATTCTGAGTTCTGTCATTTCTGCTATTTCGCATATTCTTGTTAATTAATTGTTGTAGGTGCATCACATCTGGTATCAGAGCACTTTCTTGGGCTCGCTGGGTGAAATTTCTGCCAAATTTTTTTTCGCATCTGTTGCAGGTTCGGATTTGGGAATAATCCCTATCCGCTTAACTGTGGGAAGTACTTGGGCATAATCCCTAAAACTCATTGTGAGGAGTACCACAGGAACCCCGAAGTAGCTGGCCCATTGAGAGGACCTGCCAGCGAAAAGGGCAACGACCCCTACCTGATTGACTAGTTCCCACCCGTGAGGTAAACTAAGAGCTGTTGTTTGTGGCAAAGCGGTTATCAGTTTTACCTGAGCCGTAGAGTGAGGGGTATTGCCCCAATACGCAAGCCGTCAAACAACATTGGTGGCCGAGTGAAACCCCTGAACTGTTAGGAAGCCGCACATACCTGGGGTCCATATCTACTTTCAGCTGAACTATTGTCGATCACTGCTGCGCCGTTTCAGATCCATTTTGCAAGCAGTTTCAGATTCAACCATTTTCAATCCATTCAGCGCTGTTCCAGATCCCTTTCGAGCCGTAACCTCTCCAATCTGAAAAAATTTAAAAAAAAAAAAGGTATAATATTCAGTTTTTTCTCCCTATCTCCCTTATTTTTACTCTGTTTCCCTTGAAATTTTTGGGGAACCCCTGTCATCCCATTCTGCATATTTCAATCCTGAGGACCCTATCCCCAATTCCCCTTCCCAAAGACAGAAATCCTACATTTGTCTATTTTTAGGGTTTGCCATAACTTCCTCAGATTTCACCCAATCACCTTCAAATTTTACCACAGAGTTCCTTTCTGAATTCTGCTTCTTTGTTCCCCTCTGCCAAATTTTCCCATTCTTGCACCCCGCTTCAGAAATCCTCATTTTTGCTTCCCTGTCTATCCAACAGTGTCCAAAACCTAGTCAAACCCCAATTACCCTTCTGATTTTTTCCCAAGCCCAGATTTTCCTTTACTAAAGTAGCTTCTGTTTTTGTTTTCCTACCCAATCAACAAAAAAAAAAAAATCCTGGTTATGGTTGTCACCCGTGCAGGAGCAAAAACCATGGAGGACACACTTGCAGCCATCGAAGCCAAACTCCAGGATCTGGATGAAAAATTTATCGGTCTCCATCTTGAACATTCAGCTATGAACAACAAACGGCAGTCCGAGTCTTCAACAGACAATGGGTTCTCTTCTTCCAGCAATTTTCGTGGTCCGAAGCTTGATTTTCCTCGCTTCAATGGTACTGATCCAATTGGATGGATCTATCGTGCAGAACAGTATTTCAGTCTGCATAATACTTTTGATGTCAACAAAGTTCCGTTGGCATCCTTTCATTTGGAACAGGAAGCTCTTCAATGGTACCGTCGGTACATCAAGGCTCATCCAGAGCCCAAATGGACAGACTTTTGCCAGCTCCTTTTGCAACGATTTGGTCCTAGTGCTTTTGATGACTTCACAGGAGCCCTCACTAAACTTCGCCAAACTGGCACTATGAGAGAGTATCAAACTGAATTTGAGAATCTAGCCAACCACACCGAAGGATTGTCTGATGACTTTTACCAGAGTTGTTTTATCAGTGGTCTAAAGGATGCCATCCACTCTAAGGTCAAAATGTTCTGTCCCAACACAATGATGGAAGCACTAGGGTTGGCTAAGTTGGCAGGAGACAAGATTGCAGCCCAACAACGCTCCAAGCCCACTTTTGTTCCCTCCGAAATATGGGTTCTCAGCGACCACCTATACCACAGGCTCCTCGACCGACTCCTATCAAGCATTTGTCTGAAACAGAGATGCAAGCACGCAGAGAAAAGGGGCTTTGCTATAATTGTGATGAGAAATTCACTCGGGGACATAGATGTGTTAAGCAAAAGCTCTATCTCTTGGATGTGGAATCTCTGCCTGCCTCTGAAATTGGTGACGAAGATCCAGAAACACTGGATGCTCCGGTCGACATTCAGGAACCGCCTATTTGGCCTTTTGGAGGCATTTTAGGCCTTTTGGAGGCTTTTTAATGGGATTTTTTGGGTTTTTAAGGGAAAAATGGTAGGAAAATGGACAAATGAGCCATATAATGTGGTAAATGAGCTAGTGAGCACTTTTTGGGTGTTAACAGATTGCCCCCTGATGTGCGAGGGCAGGAGCTCATCGTATGGCCGATGGACATCAGAAGTCATGAATGGTTTTCCTGGGATGTGGAGAGAAGAGAAGAAACAAACTGGAGCCCGGAACAACGGTCCCGAACAACTGCAAGAACTAAAAGTACATAACCTCAATAATGGATGAGGAATCATCTGATCATATGGACAAGGCGGGCATACCCATGCTCGTATCAGGATATAACATAACAATAACAATGGGGTCCAAAAAATGGGGACCTGAAATATACATGACCTCAAATACTGACTGAGGAATAATCTCAATATATGGACGAGGCGGGCATACCCATGCTCGTATCAAGATACATAACCATAACTGTAAGGCCCGAAAAAAGGGGGACCTGTAAGATACATGACCACTGTGTACATCATAAGAGTCCAGAGGGGACACAAATCTGGGACATACTGCTGAGCGGATCATGTGTGAACTGCAGAACTGGTGCACCGGAACAATCAACAGTGCTACTGAGTGTGGTACCAAAGGAACTGATGAGCTGCTGGATCATAGTGACTGGGGTCATACTCTCCATGGTACACTGAACTGGAACTGATCTGGAACTGAAACTGGGTACTCAAGGAAGCATGAAACTGGATGGCTTCCGTATACAAACGCCAACGCAGCCCGGACATCCACGGGAACATATAACTGGGAATTCCGAAGGGACTCACCAATGTGCTAGAGTCGGGGGAAATTCGGGGTCTTCGACTAAAACTGATGGGATATAATCCTACGCGATCCTCAATGATGCGATCAAGGTGCTGAAGTCGAGCATGTGAGGAACAACCACTCAGAGAGGCAATGATGTCTCCTCTCAGAATGATCCGTAGGCACTTACCACAGATGGTGATAAGTCCAAGGCGTAGGGACCTCTGGGCCTATCCTCTGGAATAGAGGAGCTGTCGTCGACAGAGGGAGACCTGCCCCTATCAAGGCAATGATGTTTCCTTGACAGGAGCGTGAGGTGAAAGACCGAAATGTGATAGTACTGATGGCAGAACTGATAAACTGTGGGGGGACAACTGGGCAAGTAGAGCGGGTGGACTCAAACTTCCTTTGTTCAGAGTATGATAATGGGAAATGATCTGGCAGCATATGAAACTGACTCAGGGGAAAGGGATCATAGCTGTAATGGATCTGGGGGAATAACTGGCTGAGGGAGACTCAAGCTGGTGTAACATGGCAGGAGACTGCAGAATACTCTGAACAAAGGCGACCTGATTGGGGGTGCTGCCGAGATGATCAATCTTAGTGCCAGGAGGCACGGGAGGGTACTTCTTCATGGGTTAAGGAACTAGAAGAAGTATGTGTAAAATGGTACTGTCGTGTGGATTTTACGAGCCCAGGACAGTTCATGCTCGTGGTTGCTTTCAATTTTAAGGAGTCTGAAAGCGATAAGAAGACTCTGAAATGATGGGATGGTACTGTCGTGTGGATTTTACGAGCCCAGGACAATGCATGCTCGTGGTTGCTTTCAATTTTAGGGAGTCTGAAAGCAAGTAAGAAGACTCCAGGGGGTTGCTTTTTCGTAGATTTAGTCTCCAAGGCCCAAAGAAGCATAAAAGGATGCAATGAAGAACTCTTCTAGCCGGTGTGACTAGAGTATTCCTTTTTCGTAATTAGTCTACCAGGTCCGGAAAAGGGTTAAACTTATACCAGATAGACGCCCTTTCAGGTACTTTAGCGAGCATGAAAGGAAGCAAGATTGCTCGGCGATCTTTTCATTCTTTTAGGAGTCAGAAAAGAGCTTAACGGAAACTCCCTAAGTGCCTTTTTCGTAAAGGACTTGTCCGGCCCGAAAAAGGGATAAAATTATACCGGACAAAAGGAATGGCCAGGCAAGGAGGAAGTGTTCAATCAAGGTTTAGTAATGATGACCAAGAACGAGAGTAGGTGGGAACACTGATGGACCTCCTTGCGGGGTAGATGAAATGGTGGCAAAATAACGAAACATTTGCAGTATGACAGGAGTGAATGGCTCATGTAACAATGTGGAACAATCCGATGGCAGCCGATGTGGCGCGCAAACCGAGGCAGCAAGGTGTTGGGACACAATGTTGAAATTGTACCAAGTGAGAGAGAGAAATGATCTCAAGCATCATCACGAGCTCGGAAAAATGAATCTGGCGATATAAAGGATGTCAAAAACGGGTGACGGCCGATGTGGCACGCAAACCGAGGTGACGGGGGCGTCTTTTGAAAAATGCCCAAAAAAATATGGAGGTGAGAGAGAGAAATGATCTCAAGCATCATCACCAGCTCGGAAAAATGAATCCGACAGTGCAAATGGTGCGGAAAACGGAGGTCATAAGGACTCCGAAGAACTACGCGTATCAAATCAAATCTACAAGTGATATGTGACCTCAAAAAATGGTTGAGATCACAAGTGTAAAAAAGCGAGCAGGGTTAATGATCTGCCCCCATGCTATGTGCATGGGGTTTGTGATTGTGGATCACAAATATGTGGGTTTGAACAATGGGTTCATTGACATGCTGAGATAGATGTGATGGGGAAGGTTCAAAATGATTGATCATGCCCCCTATCCCAGCGTCGAGGTAATCTACTATGCCCCTTGACTCAGAGGTGTCAAGGTGGTGCTCTATGATAGTAGGGTCAAGACCAGGCATTTCGGTATAGGACCATGCAAAGACATCACGGAACTCTCTGAAGAGGTGTATGTAGTCCTCAATCTCTTGTTTACTGCAGAATGCTCCTAAAGTGATGAGTTCAGGGGCACGTCCTGGGGCAGCGATATCAACTTGGATGATAGGTGAGATGTTGGCCATGTTACCTTCCTCGAAGGCATCAGGAGCAGTAATAGGGTCCTTGAACCAGTCGACCTTGGTGGGAAGGAAGTCTTTGGATTCAACCGCGTATTGGGTAGCTGTGCTAGAGGAGGATTCTTCTGGGATGAAGTAGGAACGATGATGCATATCATCCCATGGATAATCCGGGGCGGTAAGGGCCTCAAGAATCTCCTCATTAGTACGGAAAGTTTGCGTCGTCAAATCGGTTGACGAGGGGGTAGTGGTTGAAGAGATCATATAGATGATATTAACCTCTCCAGAAGGGGGAGAGACCGGGGGGTAAATCTCCTCAATGGTGGGTGGTGCCGTCTCAAGATCCAGATTGTTCATCTCATAGAGAGCCGCTCTGTAATCCGGGAGATCGGGACAATGATGTGAATAGTGCCCGTAAATACCGCAGATGGCGCATGAGTGGTTGGTACGTAGGGACTTATCTTTAGGCTTAGGAGTGGGATTTAGTTCGACAGTTGGGATGTTGGGGTCATCATCGAGCATTTGCATGTGCTTCTGCAATGCGGGTAACTGTGGGCATTGGTGGGTCGCATGGCCCAACTCGTCACACAGCGAGCATTTGGGAGGAGCACGAAACACTGGAGGGTTCTTGACTGTCTTGGGAGGTGGGACAGCAGTGTAAGGTTGTGGACCTCTGCCCCCAGTGGGTGGAGGAGGAGGAGGAGGTGTCGTGGAGGACGAAGGGGTAGAGACACCGGGAGGTGGCTGAGTGGTAGTAGCCATGGGTTGCACCGGCTGGAGGACGACATCCGGTGTCGGCGGGCGAACGGGAGGCGAAAGGTACCATACAGGTAATCCCAAGGTTAACCCAGGGAGGCTAAGGGTAGCCATGACCGGGGCGCTTACTACTCCTGCTGGAGGAACTAGGAAGGGGATCGTATGGATCGGTGTAACACCAATGTGACTAGGTACCAATGGTGGTTTAGGCAACAAGGATGGTTGATTGTTAGGTGGTAGGATGTCATGGGACAAGGTACATAAGTCAGACATTTCGGGCGTAGATGATGGCGGAGGAATGGATTGAAAGGTGGAGGTCATCGGCGCGTCTGAGTAGACTCCAGGCCCCGTAGAGGAAACAAACGAGGTGGTGGCAGGGGAAACAGGTTGTTCAACCATGGGGAGAACATTTTCCGGTGCCGCCGGAGCACTGGGATCATAGTAGGTGAGCTGGTCAATCTTAACCACGCGTCCTTCATGGGGGAACATCATGGTGCGAAAGACAGAAGAGGCAACTTCCCGCATGGCATACATGTAGCTGCGGCCAAGTAGAAGGTTGTAATCCAATTGGGCATTGATTACCTCTATGTCAATAAGAACTGTTTTACCACCTAACTGGACTGGAACGTTGGGTAGAAGGCCTTGGGGCTGGGCCGAACGACCGTCGTAGGCACGTAACGCAGTGGTGGACTGCTGGAGAGGAGGGGATCCTAGCTTCTGCCATACAAATGTAGACATAACGCATGTGGAAGCACCCTCATCGATGATGCACCGATGGATAACAAGATTCCTAACGGAGACTGTAACTTGGAAGGCTAAGCTGGAAGGTAGGCGTGGTTCAGACTGGTCTGAATCAAACGCCATCAAATGTGAATCAGTTGGGTCAATCCCCCCGATGGCGGAAAGTAAAGTCTTGCGCTGGGAAGGGCAGTTCTTCAAGACTTCCAATGCAGACATGGATGCGGGAGATTGGGCTAGGTCGTCTACGATGTTGTAGTTTGACGCAGCACGCGCGTTAGGGTTATTGTTGATTCGGCGAAGTGGGAAACGAGGTGCTTTCGCAGCGCCGTCTATGGGAGGCGGAGGTATACGTAACGCCTGATCGGTGGGATGAGCGTTAGTAGGTTTATCCGTGGGAGTAGCTTCAGAGGTGGAGCCGTATTGGTTCCGACGGGTCTGGAGGTTGACGTCAGCAGATGACATCATAAGTAAGTGGTGAGTACCTGAGTCAAACATGGGTTGATCAGGGGCAGCGTAAGTGATCTGTTGTTGTTGGGGTTGCATGTTAGCTTGAGGGGCCAACGGCTGAGTGTTCACTACGCCTTGGGTCGGTAATGGGTTTTGCAGCACTAAAGGGGGTTGCTGAGGTTGGGGGGGGTTGGGCGGTGCTTGGGGAGCCGCATGCCCTTGGCGATGGGCCTTGTCAACCCAAAGATGCCGAGCTCGCTCTAAATGTGGGCAAGCGTGGGTGTAATGTCCATAGACTCCGCAAATAGAACAAGGGTGGTTTGTTCGCAGATTGGGGTTTTTGGCCTGCTTGGGCGGGCGATCAGGGTTTTGATTAGCGGGGGCCGCATTGTTATTGTCAGGGGGATTAGCCGGTTGACCAGCTTGGTCTGCAGGTTGGTTGTTTCCCCGATTACGGCCCTTGCCGCGGTTCTGTTGGCCCTGGTTACGTTGGTTATTCTGGTTTTGCTGCGGGTTATGTTGGGCGTAAACTTGCCCTTGGGCAGCAGGTGGATTTTGAGGTTGCGCAGGTGCTGGAGCAGGCTGCGGAGGATGATATGTAGGTTGAGGCTGAGCAGGTGCAGCAACTTGAGGGGGTTGCTGATAGGACTGCGGAGCAGGTTGTGGATGTGCCGCAGGGGCTGCCTGGGGCGGATAATAAGCTGGTGGGGCTTGTGAAGGCGCAGGAGCTGAGGCAGCCTGCTGATGGTAGTAAGGCTGAGGGGCGACTGGAGGAGCATAAGAAGGAGTCGCATACCCGAAGCACTGTGGTGGACGTGAAGGTCCATGGGAATGGTGATGTGTCATGGGAGCATACGAGTTGGTTGCTCCAGACTGTGAAGTAGCCCGCGACAGGTCGGGGCCAGGGGTAGGACGTGCTATAGAAAATGGTTGGGGATGCGAAGAAACACGGCCAATGATACCATCCGCAGCGTGGGATGCCCCCGGCGCATCATGATGGGAGGACTCGCCGCGAGGGGCGTCAGGTATAATGGTATAAAGGTAACCCGACTGGGCGTAAATGAGGTCGAACTGCTGTGCCTTAAGGATGGCCTCTTCTTCAGACTGGGGTCTTTCTGAAGCTACATCCTTAGCGATGACAGGAAGCAGGGACTTGAGGAACCAATCGAGGAAGATACGGTCATCTAGTTTAATCTTGCATAAGCTACGGCGTCTACGCCACTCATGGATGTGGTCCGTGATATGGGTAGCCGTGTTTTGTCTACAAGATAGAAGGATCTCAACGCCCGCGTCATAGCGGACTGGCAACTGGAAGAACTGCAGGAAGGTCGAGGCCAGGGAAGAAAAGGTGGCGTGGGTCCCATGAGGCTGCTCAATATACCACTTGGCTGCAGAGCCAGTAAAGGTGCGCTGTAAGAGACGGAGGCGAACAGAGTCGTCCACTATGGAGTTAGAGGAACACCATAGGTGGAAAGACATGATGTGGTTCTGTGGGTCCTCACCGGCCTTACCCTCGAATTTAGGGATGTCAGAGGGTAGTTTGGTAGGCATATGAGGCCACATAGGGTCGTGTCGAATAGGATCGTTGGTCAATCTGGCCAGGTCAGGTAGGTTGAGGCTAGCCATGAACGGCAAACTGGAAGAAGGCTGTGACACAGTAGTGCTGTGGACCAAGTTGGGGCCAGTGCCCCCAAGTGGAGGGACAAGATTTAGGGTGGGGCCCCCAAGTGGGGGAACTGAGGTAGTGGAGGATGGTCCAACACCACCATGGGTAGTGTGAGCCACTGATGTAGTGGGGATAGGTATTCCCGCTGTGGGAATAGGTACCGTGAGGGGAACGGTAGATGGTTGCCCCATGGAGGGCATACCAAAAACAGGTGTAGTAACTGGTGTAGTGGTGGATGTGCCACCAATGGTCCCTATGACAAATGGAGTGGACGTCGTACCAGCCATGGGGCTAGTAGGGGCAGTATAAATAGGGTTCTCAGACTCTTCGTCAGAATCAGAGGTAAAGTAAGGTGCGTCACTATCTGGTGATGGAGACCTACGTCGCTGATGGGTGGAGTCAAGTGACAAGGCTCTAGATCTGTGATGAGTGGTATCCACGGACAATGATCGGAATCTATGACGAGTGGTGTCGAGAGAACCGTGCTGTGGGGGCTCGCCCCTGAGGCGCCGAGAATGTCTCGGGGACTCAATGGTGACAGATGGTGTCTAAGTCTCTGTGGGTTGAGGTGAGTATGAAAACAGCTCAAAAATCCTAATGCAACCGAGTGTGCAGAAGGAGAGCTAAAAAGCAAGGCACTCAGGCCAACAACCAACTCAAAACACCCACTGCAACAGCTGTGCTACAATAGGTGGAGTAACAACAAAGATGGTCAGAATACCAACAAGCAGCAGGTTTCCTAAAAAAGAAAAATGGTGGACTCACTAGACCAAAGGGAGGTAAAGGAGCATGCAAACACCTAACTAAAAGTATTCTGACTTAACTAAACATATCCTCTGCAAGGTGATGAAATCCAAGTCAGACAATATGAGTAGGAAAGCCAAGTGGCTATGATATCCCGGGAGGGACACCGGGTAGTCAATCCTAGAAGAATGGCAACTAAGATACCCCGTTCATGACACGTCCAGAAAGGTGAATCTGCCGTTTAGTTCGTTGACCGCAATACCCCTATACAGGGATATCCCGCGAACCGCGAAAGATAGCCCTTCGGTTACTGAATGGAGTGCGGTATTCCACTCAGGCCTCCGGAACCAGTCTCCCGACTTCAACCCTCCTAAGGGAGAGGCCCTCTGATAAACTGGTCGTGACCGTGCCAAAAAGTACTAGGGGATTTTGGTTCCCTAGTTGGACAACAACTATGTCTCAAGTGAAATAACCAAGGGGTGTTATTGGAAGCCTATCCCCCTGATCCTACTTAACTACAATGATTCTTTTGTGTTCCCCAAGTGGGGTTAGAATGTTGGTTTAGTTAGGTACTTTTTAAGGCTCACTTGATTTAATGTGACAGAGTGTGTGCTCGTGAGGTGTTGAACCCAAAAACAGAAGTGCCACAAGGGAGGGCAACTTCCAATCTATCAATAATGCTGAAATTGATTCTTTTAACTTGCAAAATTTTCTGAAATAAAAATACTGAAATTTTAAAAAGACTCTGTAAAAGGAACAGAAATTATGTTGCAGAAAGGCTGTAAGGAAGTGGGCTGCAGGTGGGACAGAGGGCTGTTCAAATGCAGAAAATATTGCAGCAAGAGGGGCTGGGCTCAAAACAGGAAAAGAGCAGAAATCAGACCGCGGGTCTGTGGCGGATCAGAACAGGCCGACCGCGGGTTTGAGGGAAACAGCGGCGGTCAGGTCGCGGCTATCGGGCCAACAGACGCAGTCGGGACGCAGGAAACAGGGGAAAAGGCACAGTCGGGTCGCGGCTATCGGGCCAACAGTGGCAGTCGGGACGCAGGAAAAAATGGAAAAAGACACAGTCGGGTCGCGGCAAAAGGGCTAACAGGCGCAGTCGGGACGCGCGAAAGAGGCAGAAAGCCGCAGTCGCGACGCAGGAAAAAGGCCGACAGGCGCAGTCAGATCGCGGCAAACAGGCTGATTAGCCACGGTCGGATCGCAGGTAACAGACTTGAATCCGCCGGCGGAGCGTCGGAAGCAGTCTGAGAGCCACAGTCGGATCGCGGGTAAAGGCCTGAAAGGCGCGGTCGGGACGTGACTGTAGAGGGAAAAAGACGCGGTATGAAGCGGCCGAAAGGGACAGCCGAAAGAAAAAATTTAAAAAACGGAAACCAGAAATTCGAAAACTAGGGGAGTCGCCAAAACTGTAGCTAGGGTTTTACCCCTAGCTTGTGCCAATGAGCACCTACTAAGGAGAATGGACTCCTTAGTAGCAGTTCAGTATATTAAACTAATTATGCAAAAACAAAAAAAAAAAATTATTTCTAAGACAAGCATGAAGCATAAACACCAAAATGAAAGAATGACTTTGTATTGATGTTACCTTGAGTGTCAAGGTTGGTGAAGCCCTTTGCAGTGTCCAAGAGGATGCTCCAAGCTTCTGAATGCTCCTTTCTCCTTCTCCAATGTTGGGGATGGGCCAAAGGTGGCTCTCAAGGTGAAAATAGTTCAAAGGTGAACTAGGGTTTCGAGAGAGATTTTGGCAGAGTAAGGGTGCTTGTGATTGTGGATATGGAATAAGGGATCTCCATCACCTATTTATAGTTTTTTGGTGGTGGAGTGCTGACCCATGGTTTTAGGAAACACATGGTTTTAGGCAGCTGTATAGGGTTTTTTCCTCCTTTTCCTCATTATTTTATATTTTTATTCCCTTTTTAGGGGATTTTTGCTATTTTTGGAGGAAAAGGGGGTTTTTTAGCCTTTTTTAGGCTATTTTGAGGGTTTTTTGGCCTTTTGGAGGCATTTTAGGCCTTTTGGAGGCTTTTTAATGGGATTTTTTGGGTTTTTAAGGGAAAAATGGTAGGAAAATGGACAAATGAGCCATATAATGTGGTAAATGAGCTAGTGAGCACTTTTTGGGTGTTAACACCTGGTTATGGTTGTCACCCGTGCAGGAGCAAAAACCATGGAGGACACACTTGCAGCCATCGAAGCCAAACTCCAGGATCTGGATGAAAAATTTATCGGTCTCCATCTTGAACATTCAGCTATGAACAACAAACGGCAGTCCGAGTCTTCAACAGACAATGGGTTCTCTTCTTCCAGCAATTTTCGTGGTCCGAAGCTTGATTTTCCTCGCTTCAATGGTACTGATCCAATTGGATGGATCTATCGTGCAGAACAGTATTTCAGTCTGCATAATACTTTTGATGTCAACAAAGTTCCGTTGGCATCCTTTCATTTGGAACAGGAAGCTCTTCAATGGTACCGTCGGTACATCAAGGCTCATCCAGAGCCCAAATGGACAGACTTTTGCCAGCTCCTTTTGCAACGATTTGGTCCTAGTGCTTTTGATGACTTCACAGGAGCCCTCACTAAACTTCGCCAAACTGGCACTATGAGAGAGTATCAAACTGAATTTGAGAATCTAGCCAACCACACCGAAGGATTGTCTGATGACTTTTACCAGAGTTGTTTTATCAGTGGTCTAAAGGATGCCATCCACTCTAAGGTCAAAATGTTCTGTCCCAACACAATGATGGAAGCACTAGGGTTGGCTAAGTTGGCAGGAGACAAGATTGCAGCCCAACAACGCTCCAAGCCCACTTTTGTTCCCTCCGAAATATGGGTTCTCAGCGACCACCTATACCACAGGCTCCTCGACCGACTCCTATCAAGCATTTGTCTGAAACAGAGATGCAAGCACGCAGAGAAAAGGGGCTTTGCTATAATTGTGATGAGAAATTCACTCGGGGACATAGATGTGTTCAGCAAAAGCTCTATCTCTTGGATGTGGAATCTCTGCCTGCCTCTGAAATTGGTGACGAAGATCCAGAAACACTGGATGCTCCGGTCGACATTCAGGAACCGCCTATTGACCCTCCGTCTCAGGATGACCAGCCAGAGATATCTCTCCATGCTTTAGCTGGAATCACCACCCCACAAACAATGCGGGTCAGGGGTTACTTCAAGAAGCTTCCTCTTACAATACTCATTGATTCTGGGAGCACTCATAATTTCATTGACCCTCGAATCGCCAAACAAGCTGATTGTTTTATCCATCCTTGCTCCAGCTTTGAAGTCATGGTTGCCAATGGGGGCACCTTACCTTGCAAAGGGAAGTGTCGAAATGTGCGTATCTCTATGGGAGATTATACCTTGCGCTCTGACATGTTTGCCTTGCCCTTAGGCGGATGTGATGTGGTTTTGGGCGCTCAATGGCTACGCACACTTGGCCCTATCTTATGGGATTTTGCTGAACTTTGAAGTCATGGTTGCCAATGGGGGCACCTTACCTTGCAAAGGGAAGTGTCGAAATGTGCGTATCTCTGTGGGAGATTATACCTTGCGCTCTGACATGTTTGCCTTGCCCTTAGGAGGATGTGATGTGGTTTTGGGCGCTCAATGGCTACGCACACTTGGCCCTATCTTATGGGATTTTGCTGAACTTTGGATGCAGTTTTCCCTCAATGCACAAAAACACACATTGACAGGATTATAACCAGGTTCTCTCAGCATCATCAATTCACATCGCATGGAAAAACTCCTCAAGAAGAATTCACATGGTGTCATCGCTCAGATCCATTCCATCCAGATGCAACCATCAGCAGTCTCCACTACTCCTTTGGATCTACAACAAATTCTGGATCGATATACAGGTGTCTTTACTGAACTAGTGGGATTGCCACCTTCCAGGCCAGAAGACCATCGTATTCATCTCCTTCCTGGCAGCGTTCCTCCCAACATCAGGCCCTATCGCTACCCATTTCACCAAAAAACGGAGATTGAAATGCTCGTTCGGGACTTATTGAAGCAAGGTATTATTCGCCCAAGCACTAGTTCCTTTTCTTCTCTAGTTATTCTTGTCCGCAAAAAAGATGGGTCATGGCGCCTCTGCATTGACTTCCGAGCACTTAATCACCTCACCATCAAGGATAAGTTTCCAATTCCTGTTGTTGATGAGCTTCTTGATGAGCTTCATGGGGCTCACTTTTTCTCCAAGTTGGATCTTCGTTCTAGGTATCATCAAATTCAGGTTCATGAGGATGATATCCCTAAAACAGCTTTCCGCACACATGATGGCCATTATGAGTTTTGGGTCATGCCCTTTGGCCTCACTAATGCTCCTTCCACATTCCAGGCCTTAATGAATAAAATATTTCGACCTTACTTGCGGAAATTCATTCTGGTATTCTTTGATGACATCCTCATCTACAGTAAAACATGGGATGAACATCTCCAGCATTTGGATCTTGTCATGCAACTTTTCTCTGACCATCATCTCCATGCCAAGCAGTCTAAATGTGTTTTTGGACAGAAGGAAGTTGAGTATCTCGGGCACATTATCTCAGCACAAGGGGTTCGCGTGGATCCTGCCAAAATCGATGCCATGAACAATTGGCCGCATCCTTAGACACTCAAGAGCCTTCGTGTTTTTTTGGGGTTGACTGGCTACTACCGCAAGTTTGTCAAGGATTATGGGAAGATTGCAGCTCCATTAACTGCTCTATTGAAAAAAGATGCCTTCACATGGACACCTGCTGCTCAGTGTGCATTTGACAAACTAAAACAAGCTATGTGTACTACACCTGTGCTAGCTATGCTCGATTTTTCCAAGCCCTTCACTATTGAGAGTGATTCTTGCGGCAATGGACTTGGTGCTATTCTCCTTCAAGATGAACACCCCATCGCGTTCACCAGCAAAGCCCTTTCAGGTAAGAATTTAGCTGCCTCTACCTATGAGAAGGAAATGATGGCTATTTTGCATGCAGTTCAGAAGTGGCGCCCATACCTATTAGGTAATCATTTCTACATCAAGACTGATCACCAGAGTCTGAAATATTTCTTGGACCAGCGTGTCTCCTCCCCGGCACAACAGAAATGGGTTAGCAAACTCATGGGTTATGACTATGAGATCACTTACAAGAAGGGTAAAGACAATATTGTGGCAGATGCTCTTTCTCACACATTTGATGCCCAAGGTTCTCTTTCAGCTATTTCTATGCCTGTTCCAAATTGGTTGCAATCTGTTCAACAGGGTTATGTCAATGAATCCTCCTTATCTCAAATCATCCAACGCTTGACCAACAACCCTTCTGTGGTACCACATTACTCTTGGGATGGTGCTTCTCTGCGATACAAGGGTCATCTGGTGCTTCCCCAAAGCACAGATCTTCAACAGGCTGTCTTCTATGAACTCCATGCTTCTCCATCAGCAGGGCACTCTGGGTTCCTCAAAACGTATGAACAAGCACGGCATAACTTCTTTTGGCAGGGCATGAAAAGGACAATTCAACAGATGGTGGCTGAATGTGATACCTGCCAGCGCAATAAGGGTGAAACAACACTCCTTCCAGGATTGCTTGAACCCTTGCCCATACCTACACGGATTTGGACAGATATTTCTATGGATTTCATTGAAGGGCTCCCTAAATCTGGCGGAAAGACAGTGATTCTCGTTGTGGTTGATCGACTCTCCAAATATAGTCATTTTTGTGCTCTCAGCCACCCCTATACAGCCTCCTCCGTCGCTCAAATTTTTCTGGACCAGATCTTTCGTCTTCATGGCATCCCTTCTTCCATTGTCTCGGATCGTGATGCGACTTTCACTAGTCATTTTTGGATAGAACTATTTCGCCACATTGGCACCAAACTGAAGATGAGTTCAGGATATCACCCACAAAGAGATGGTCAAACTGAAATTGTCAATAAATGCTTGGAAACTTATCTTCGTTGCTTCACCTCGGAACAACAACATCAGTGGGCAAAATGGCTCCCTCTCGCTGAATGGTGGTACAATACCTCTTACCACACTGCCTCTAAAATGAACCCATATGAAGCAGTCTATGGTCAGGCACCTCCAGCTCTTCTTCCATACACCCCCACCAGTTCACCAGTTCAGGAAGTTGACACGGTCCTTCGAAACCGCAATCAAATTCTTCGCATTTTTCGGGACAATCTTCACATGGCAAGAAATCGCATGAAGCAACAAGTTGATCAGCACTGTTCTGAGCGCACTTTTCAAGTCGGCGATATGGTTTTTCTTCATCTCCAGCCATACAAACAATCATCCTTGAAACTCAAAGGGAATCATAAGCTCGCTCCAAAGTTCTATGGGCCATATCGGATTCTTCAGAAGATTGGGTCCGTTTCTTATAAATTGGAACTTCCTCCTTCTTCTCGCATTCATCCAGTCTTTCATGTCTCTTGTCTGAAGAAAGTTCTTGGCACCAACATCAGTGGACAAACGATTTTACCCGAACTGGATAATGAAGGATCCATCCTTTTGGAGCCAGAGGCCATCCTCAATCGGCGCACACGTCAGCTTCGCTCTCACTCTATCACAGAGGTCTTAATTCAGTGGCACGACATGCAACCAGAGGATGCTACATGGGAACCACTCCTTCAGATTCAACAACAATTTCCACATCTAAAGCTTTGAGGACAAAGCTTTTTTTTAAGGGGGAGGGGATGTTAGGAACCCATGTCTTTACTTTGTTAGTATGTTTTTGTTGGACGCATATGCTTTGTAAGTCGTCCCGTCGTATTTGTTGATCAATAGTTGGTGTTATTGTTGTTAGCGCATATGCTTTGTAAGTCGCCCGTAGTATTGTTGATCCATAGTTGTAACGGCCCATGGTTTTGACCCTAGTATTGGCGCCTAGAATTAGTATATAAGTGTGTGTCAAGACCTATGAAGGCACCGTGAAGTTATTTGTATTGAGCTTGCTCAAAGGAGGTTGCCCCCTCGAAGTGTCCTGTGATCAATATAAAAGTGATTCTGAGTTCTGTCATTTCTGCTATTTCGCGTATTCTTGTTAATTAATTGTTGCAGGTGCATCACACTTAAATACCATAAGACTGACTCAAACTAACTCTGAAACTATCTAACTGAGTCTAACTGATTCAGAACTCAACTGATTTCCCAAAAATAGGGGAGGGCGCCTTTATGTTTGCAATTAACTGAATAGTAGGTGAAAATAACACTAGATGAAGTCAACTAGTGTAGTAGGGCACCTTCTAGTCTCCAGTTGGCTGAATAAACTAGTAAATGTTGTTAGTTGGATTGAGTATTGCGCATTAGTCATGAAAATCACCCCCTAAATGGTGGAGGAGGCTCATTTGATGGAGGCTCATTTGATGGCACAGTTGGCTCCTAGAATGTACGAGGAGGCCCAGTTTACTAAAACTGTGATTTGTTGATGATGTAAGCACGTGATTGAGTCAAAAGACTTAGGATAAGTGGAAAATTAAGATGTGAGGCTCAAATAAATGATGTGTGGTTGGAAAATTCTCCAACACCCCCCCTTTAAGATCATCTCATGGAGGAGTAAAAAATAATAAAATGTCCCTAGCAACAAAGGCCATAGGTCACCCAGTACAGAAATAATCCAAAAATGCTAGAAAAAATCTAAGTGAGGAAAGAGGGAAAAACCCAGTGGGAAAGAAACCCCCCCCTCAAAATGAACACTGAAGGATCTAATATATCTTCACCATAGTAGAACTCACCCCCAATAGTGAACAAAGGCAAGAGAAATTCTTCTCAGTGAAGCTCTTGGTGAAGATGTCTGCAATTTGCTCTTCTGTAGGGAAATATTGCAGTACAATGGTTCTGTCATGCACAAGCTCTCGGATGTAGTACATGTGGATCTCGATATGCTTGGTCCTCTGTCTCTGAACCAAATCTGTTGAGATCTTGATAGCACTATGATTTTCACAAAATATGACACTAGAAGTGGTGCTACCAATATCAAACTCTGCTAGAACACCCTGCAACCAAACTACCTGAATGCAATCATTGACTGCTCCTCGATACTTTGCCTTTGCTGAAGATAAGGAAATGGAGGCCTGATTTTTGCTTGACCAGCAAATAGGCCCTGTGCCAATCATGAAAACATATCCATAAATGTACTTTCGATCAATGTTATCACCCTCCCAATCTGAATCACTGAATCCAACCAAATCTAGATCGGAATCTGCAGCATAGTGAATGCCAAAATGTCTAGTAACCTGAACATAATGCAAGATTCTTTGGGCTTCCTTCCAGTAAAGCTCATGGGGCTACTGCATGTACCTTAACACATCACTCACGGCATAATAAATATCAGGCCTATAGCGTGTCAAGTATAGAAGGCTTCCAATCAACTGTCGATAAAGTGTAGAATCCACCAATGGTGTGGAATCACCATCCTCAAGTATGATTCTTGAGAGGAATGTGAATGGTGCCGCTTTACAATATGCCATATTAAACTTGTTTAGAAGTTATGAAGCATATTTTGACTGAGATATGGTGATCCCATTAGAATTTTGAGTGATCTCTAAGCCAAGAAATTTGCTTCAGCAGGCCTAAATCACTCATGTCGAATGCTTGATGTAGTGCGGTTTTTATATTGCCGATCGAAGAAAGACTGATTCCTGTAATCAAAAGGTCATCAACATAAAGGACAATTATCAGCAAATTACCTTCATGCTGCTGTAGGTACACATTTGGATCTGATTTGCATCTTGCAAAATTTTGTGACAAAAGGAAGGAATGCATATTTGCATACCAAGCTCTTGGGGCCTGTTTTAAACCATACAAGGATTTCTTCAGTCTGCACACTAATGTTGGATATGATATGTAGCCTTCAGGATGCTCCATGTAAATCTCTTCCTCAAGATTTCCATGAAGAAATTCACTCTTCACATCGATATGGTGCACCTCCCAGTGCTTAGATGCAGAAATTGCCAAAACTAGGAGGATTGAATCCATTTTTGCAACTGGTGCAAAGGTTTCTGTGTAGTCCACACCATGAACTTGTGAGAAGCCTTTTTCCACCAAACTAGCTTTGTATTTGCAGGTTGATCCATCTGCAACAACCTTGGTTTGGTAGACTTATTTGCATTGAACTAAATTCCTCCTAGGTGTTACGGAGAAAAACTTCCTATGGCTTGGGGTAGACCACAACATACAGATGAAATCCAGAAAATAAACTCATTCCCAACATATGCTATATAAATGTAAATGCAGATAACAACATAGAGAGACTACCTCAATCCGGACGTTCGATGAAGAAGTCCGTTGAGCTTTCAAATCACCACACTTGAACCTACAGCTTAGTCTCAACAATAAACACAAACAAGTTCATATGATGTATTAAAGACGTTAGTATATACAATATCATAGTCCATGATATATATAAGAAAACGTACCCAATGATAATAAACAATCATTCACAATATCGATTGGACACGAAAATGAGTATTTCTATTAATATGAGCAACAAGTACAAGATACAACCTCCTGTCGGAAACTCATCTAAACCAAGAACTAGGTCCCTCCACTTGTGCCTCCACCACTTCAATCCCCCATGCGATGGAAAAATCACGAGTAAAGGAGCAAATCCCTCACAAGATATGGAATATTTTGGTAGGTGAACATAAGAGGTTCACAACAACAAGGATCAATGGATGTAGACTCAAGCTATGAAAAATTCCAATAGAGTTTCGATGCTCTTCTCTTTTTCTCTACTCCTTCCATGCATAATGGCTCAATATATAACCCTCCAAAGGCAAGTGAAAGGTCAAATCGAGTCGTTTCGAGATACATGGAGGGACAAAGGTCACAATGGCTAGCTTTTTGGAGTGAAAAAATGAGATTTTACCCTCTTTTACTAATTAACTCGATGTACGCGGGCTATAATGGTGCAACATGCATATGCATGGGTTGCATTGAAGCAGCTCACGTATAGGAGCAAAACTAGGGAAAAAAGGGTTTATGGAGGACAAAAAGTGGTTCTGAGTCCATAACTAGATAACGAAGGCCAATGAGTGCTAATGCTCACAAGGTGGAAAAATATGGTGTAACAGATGCCCCCTAATGTTTGAGGTCAGAGAAGGTACTACGATGGCCGAAATACATTATAAATCTCATAAGTGGAGTGATGTCGACACAAATGGCAGGAGTAGCCCACTCGTCACATTAATGATGTCTCTGTATACATATCGGTACAATACATGGAAATATGATACAATGGCCATGAATAGGCAGTATATAATGGATACATGTCATGAATGGTCATAGCCATGACCCATATACAGTAAGATATGGTCTCTTGCTGAAGAGGAAACAACTGATGCAAACTGATAGTACAAATTGTTGATGCATGAGAATGATCTCCCATAGGTACAATCACGATCACAAGTAGCATACTGAATGCCATTGAAGTCTGGGGTCTTCTACACAAACCGTCTACCATGCATGTCCCATCAAGTGAATAAGGGTAGGAACCTGATGTGACATCGTCTGATTACCGGTCATTAATGTATACCGATAACAGATGCGAGATAACCCACCAATAATGAGAATGGGAATCAAGGCACTGAGTACATTCATCAAAGTGTGAATAGAGGTGTTGATGAAGTCCCAATTGTCGATGGCGAGAGGACCTACCACTAGTGACTGCAAGTCTCAAGGTACTCAATAGGACTCTAAATCTTGATTCTAGAATAAATGAGTTGGATTCAATGGAATGGGATTCGCTCGAAAGAGGGAATTAATGGATCCCCCATCAACGAGCACGAGGTAACAACTAGGCTAAAAGATTTGGAAGAACGTGATCAAACTAGACTCATAAGGGATGGCCAACATGAAATAGTCAAGAGATATTAGGAGTGGTTGACTCTGGTTTCAATACTTCCTTTGAACAAGAGCATGAGAAGATGAAAAGACTCAGGCATAATAGACTCAAGCACTAGATACTTATAATACTTTGTGATTCATGAGGCATCAACAAAGGCTCCATAATGACTGGAATCTTAACCAGCCGGTGGAGTAAGATCTGATAAACGAGTACAGCTCCTAAGGTTTTACTGATGTCCCAACTCATGATATATGAAGTGGAGATGGATGCTCTGTTCAAAGGAGACACAACAACTGCCAATAGAAGGTAGTAACATTTTCCCGTCCGGATTTTTAAGTTATATGATTTTTTTGGTCTTTTTCATATTGTAAAGCTTGAAAAAGAATAAAATTGCTTATGGTACAACAAGTTAGGGAATGAGTGTCGAGGGAAAGCAAACTAGTCCCATGCAATGGAACATACCTATGCTCGATGCAAGTAAGCATATGCAGGATATGGAAACTCGGGGGGGGTGTTCCCTCAAGGTAAGGGTCATCAAGCTACGAAAGATAAATTATAGCTCTGCTTGGCTCGAAAGGCAAAGTTCTCGGCCACATGGATAACAACTGAGAAAGCGGGAGCCAAAATAAGGCTCAAAGGAAAGTAGGATAATGTAATTCATTCAAAACTCGACATAAGTGGGGGATTCCTTATGGGAGATGGCCAGAATAAAGATAAAGTAGAGTATGTGTCTTCATCGCAATGTCATGGCGTGACTACAAAGGACTCCTAATCCTAAGGAGAAACAACGATATGGGCGTCGGAATACATAAAAGTATCTAACTAGGGAACTCATGGTGAGACAAGCCCTACTGCCAAATAACGACACTTCTAAAGCAGCATGGAGGTTCCGTGTAAGTTAAAAAGCGGGGTCGCACCTAAGGTTTATGAACGTGGTCATAAGTTCAATGCAAAAATGCGGGTGAAATGACATACTAATCTATATGCTAGTTGAAGAACATACCTGCCGAAGGCGCGAAAAGGTTGAAAAGTCTACTCTTGTTGGAAAAACCTGCTCAAAAAGGCACTTCATGATGACATATTAGTCCAAAACGGCTCAAAAATGAAAAAAAATATATAAAAGTGGGTTTGAAAAATTGATAAATAGTAAAAAGAATTGTTTTTACCATATCAGTTTCACTTTTCACTCCACATAGTGCATTTGGGTTTTTTACCTCCGATCTTCAATCGTCGATTCCGAGAGCTAGGATCATCGGAATCACTAGCCGTCTGGATCAGGAAAGACCTCTCAAATTCCTCTTTAATTATATAGCTTTTATTTTGGTTTTTAATGGTAAAATTTTAATTTTATCCATGATATACACCCATTCGACATTGTACGTGGGCTACTATTTTGCGGGTGGCATGGAGGGTTGGGTGTGCGCGAGCAAGATAACACTAGCTCGCAAATAGCCACGACCATCCATGAATTAGCCTGTGTACAACACCGAGGGTAATGCTTTTTAAACACATGGGTACTAAAAAATATTTGTTTTCTTCCATGATGATTCTAGAATGGAGAGAAAGGGAGCATGACATCATCGATCAGCAAGTTCATGGAGATTTGACTGCCCAACAAGCGTTGCAAGCTTGCGGGTTATACAAATTTTGGAGCATCGGGGGTTTGAGATCCCAAAATCGATTGCTCACTCATTTGGTCAACTACTGGGATGTAGAAGCACAACACTTTGATTTGGATGGGCAACCACTTCACCTGGAAGTGGAAGACATATATTTCATCCCTGGTTTATCTCGTCGAGGGGAGGAGGAAAGCCTCTGATCACGCACGGTGGGGGGTGGAGTCACTATTAGTGACTATATTGACATGTAGTGCATTGTTGGAACCCAAAACGTGGGTATCCAAATCCCCACCGAGGCTATTGCGAGCCTCAGCATGAAAATTATCGTCGTCACGCTTGCGAGAATTTCAGGGTCAGCTCCACTTCATCATGCCTCAAGGTCGGTGATATTCTATGAAGCCGAGTGCCTAAGAACGGCTGTGTATGACTAGTGCACAACACTATCGGGTACCATGAAGGCCCAGCTGACCAGCTGACGGAGTGGAAACTAGGGCAGACCAAAAACTTCGGTTTTGGCAGCATATTTTGTAGCTTCTTCTTTGAGAGGGTGTCGGGATTGAGTCTGAGGGTTGAAGTCCCTCCACATAGTCTCCGAGATCCTGCCCAGACCCAGTGGGAGGATATATTGACACAGCAAGGGGGTGTCCAAAAGGCTTCCCCATATTCTGATGAGTTTTTTCACTAGTGGCGGTGACAGGTGATCACCGTCGATGACTATCCCTATGAGGGGATTGACTACCGAGGGGATCGAGACATGCCGCTCCCACCATGGGCTGCATTTGGAGACATTGGTGAGATACTCTTTTTAAATTTTAATTTTTTTTTTGTATTTTTTTATTAAGTGAAAGAAAAAATCTTTTTGGTGTGATATCATGTATTGATGTTTGACTGTTCACTTGCAGACTTGGGACCACAAAGGCCCCAAGGCTTCCCACAACATCAACGTAGGGGCAGGGGTGTAGAGGTAGCTGGCGCAGCAGAAGAACGCACATTAGAGACCGTACGGGTCAACCTATGCCATCTGAAAGAAGTAATTAAACCATAGAGCATAAGAATTGTAGTTTCACTATTTTGTTGACTTATATCCTTAGTGTAGATACATCGAGAAGTTTTAACCTACCCACTTGAATACAAATGAAATTCACAAGCAGTAGTGAGGGATAAAAGGAGGTATCTCCATGGAGACTACTAATCATGTGGCATTGCTAGGGGACCTTCACCAAATAGGTAGGAATAGAAAATAGAAAATAGTGGTGTAGAATGGAGTCAATCTCGTGACTTGTGGCTCCTAACAAGTGACAATCAAAAGGCAGCGTCGTGATTGTTCTTCCTTGTGTAGGTAGGTTCCATTCATTTTCTTATCAACCTCCAATTGTAGCAGCCCTCTTTAACATTTGTTTCTTAGTCTCTCACAGATGCAACTTCCCACAATAGAGACACCCCAACCATTTGCTCATCATGTTGATCATTAATATTTCAATGTAGATGAGAGAGTTGTTCTTTGGACATACTATTTTGGAATATCAATTCCCTTTGATATATGTGTAGATTCAAAAAGTACCATAGGCATTGAGAGGCTCCCCCAACAAGAAACTAAGAACCAAAAGCATCACTACATCACATTAAAATCATAATGAAAAGTATTAGAATAAGTTCATGAAAAAGGTTAGGTGAAGCAAAAATACATTCAATTAAATACCAACATATAGGCTAAAATATTAAGTAATCAAAAGGATTTCCAATGGTGGGAAAAAAAGAATTGGATTTATAGAATTTTCATGTCCACCTCACTTTTGAAAAGGTTTGGGGAAAAAATGCATTTAACATCTTGCAAGTGAAATTTTACAAAATTTGGGTTTACAAGAGAATATTAGCATTATCAAGACTGGTAACTAATTCAAAGTTCAAACCATAGCCCCTAACTAGAATAAGGCACATGATCACGGGTCAAGGAGGAAATTCTTCCTAGATCCAATTTTACAGATCATGTAATGCATAGGATGCATAATGCCACATAGCCTTCTGTTTATAGAGATGATGAAGAAGAAGATTTTGGGGATGATGGAATGGAATGGATTTATAAACGAATCCAAATCATGGACCTAACAACGAATTGTTGTCTGTATTTTACTTACCTATCTACTAAGTAAAAATCAATCGATGAGAATTTCAAGATTCTACAAGCAAGTAATTAAAATATATGGAAGGAATTTGTGAAAAATAGATCATAGGAACTAGTAATGGAAAAGAAGATTCGTAAATAATTTTGAAAGGAGTTGTGGTGTAAAACTGAGATGATATCATTGAAGAACAATGGAAGCTACATGTAAAAACACTCCAAGAAATATCTCTCTTGAATCTGGCAAAAAATATGGTTTTCTCAAAAGAGGTGTTGCTTGGAAATGGTGCTATTGTGCCATCTTCGAAGCTAGGGTTTTTCTTAGTGAACGCCCTGCCAATCTTGCTTTGGGGGCACGGAACCCAAACCGGTGAGCGGAATGGGGTTCCCTCAGCTCCCGCACGTGCATGTGGCCATTGTGGACGTGTTCATGATGGCCACACACTCCCGGGATCCTTCGGATCGTAAATGACCCCCTTGAGCAATATTGGAATGGCCTTCACTGAGCAAAACCCTAACTCCTGAGATGGCACAATATCACCATTTTTTAGACTTCGAGGCATGGTGTGGGGGGTCCCCTAGCTGAAACCCGGCATCCTGGATCCATCGGAATCGACCGATTCGTGATCGGAGTCACGGTTGTGGTGCTACGGGCATTTTGGTCGGGCACCCCGGGGTCATTCAGGGACACTTTAAGTAATTGCTCCGGGGGCACAGAACCCAAACTGGCGAGCGGACTTCGGTTCAATCAAATCCTGCAAGTGAACGTGTCCATTGTGGACGTATTCATGATGGCCACACATGCCTAGGATCCTTCGGATCGAAAATGACGCCCTTGAGAAAGATTTCCATGGCCTTCACTGGGAAAAACCCTAGTTTCCGAGATGGCACAATAACATCATTTCCGAGACTCCAAGGCACAGTGTGGGGGGTCCCCTAGCTGAAACCCGACGTCCCGGATCCATCAGAATTGATGGATTCACGATCAGAGTCATGGTTATGGTGCTACAGGAATTTTGGTCGGGTACCCCATGGCCATTCAGGGACACTTTGAGGAATTGTTCCGGGTCACAGAACCCAAACCGACGAGTGGAACGGGGTTCCGTCAGCTCCCACACGTCCATAAAGGATCTTTCAAACTAACATATAGGACATGTATTAGGGTTTTTTGGCTCCCAAGTGTTGATACATATGAAAAATGGCTAGGTAAATGTTGTTAATGAGATGAAATCAGGGTTGTGCTTGCTTAAATCCCTAAGGGCACACCTCACACAAGAGGTCATACACTTATCACCATTGGGTTTTAATCATTGTTGTAAAATCCCTGTAGTTGTTTTACTTTATATTGAAACCATATATGAATTAAAATTTGTTTAGAATGGGTGAATCAAGTCATTATAGCCTTTCTTTACATGTGGATCTACCTAGAAACATAAATTATGAGTGTCTATAGGTTGGGATTGTTGCAAGAAATAGATGAAAATCAAATTGTATTGAATGGATGAAGCAAGATAAGAATTACATCCTTTCTTTGCATATGGATCTACTTGAAACCCCCATTTATGACTGTATAGGTCAAGATAATTAGAAGGAACATCGTTAAAGGTATCCATTCCAATAGTAATGTATTCCTTGTTAACTAGAAAAAAGAGGTTGGGTCTTACTAGATGTACTCACTATGTCATATTTACCCAATATGAGAAGGGAATTGAATTGAAATGCTTTTGTTTGTAAATTGATGCTATTTGAAAATGTTAAATGAATAATAACTAAAAACACAAATATCCATGGAAATTAAAATCCCATTATGTTAACATTCATGTGATTTTTTCCACTTATATGTTCTACTTCCATGCCCTATTTTCTAGCCCTTAACTTTTGAGTTTGATCAACTAGTAGTGAAATATATTACATAGAACATTATAATATCCTAAATTTTCATTTAAATAGTTTCTTAGATATCCCTCACACCTACATATTGTCAGTACTCAAGAAATCTGACATAAAATATAAGATAGTCATTTTTGCATTTTTGCATTCTTATTGATACTAACATTGTTGAAAGTACAACATGAGCTATAAATCAAGATATCCTTTTGTGGGTCAAGATGTTTTCTTCCTTATTTGGATTTCCTCAAGTCTTGTCCTTAACAATAACATTTTGTTATCATTTGATGACTTGAACCTAGTGAGTATTTCACATGGAAAATATAAACAACATACAAACCTTCTTTATATAAAAGCAATGCGATATTTCTTTAGAACTTTCATCTTTTTAAGACAATAATAGATCCATACACAATCAACTTATGGCCCATCTCTTTCATCAACATGGATGCTTATTGTGGAATTCAAATTTATTTATATCTTCAATTAGTCTTTTAATGTTGAGTTCAAAATTCTATTTAATGAGGCTAAGTTCAAAACTCCTTGTCCCTATTCTACTTTGGTTTGCAATCTTGGTATGTTTCCTTTCCTTCACAAGATCGAATCTCAACAAAAATTAGATATTAGTATTACTATTTAATTTATATTTTATTTCTTATATATATATATATATATATATGGGGATTACCCCGTGCCTACCATATTGACAAGTTCAAATGAAAAAAATAACCCCACGTTGTCTCACTGAGTCTACACATAGAGGAGAACTATATAAGTTCTTGACCCAGATCGACTCCTTTTTCCCAACTCCACGTCCGTTCTAAGGTTTTCCCATAGACACTTGATAGAGACACTCCTAGTTGAAAGTGTCTCTATCAAGTGTCTATGGGAAAACCCTAGAAAACCAGAGCCTAGCCTAAAAACCCTAGTTTTGAATCCAAATAATTATAAACTTATATGCAAAGTTTCTAACATGTATATATCAAGGGTGCATACAACTAAAAACAAATCAAGTGCAATCCATATCTGACCCAAAATACATAAACAAAGAGGCCAAATGGCCTAGACTCCAATGAGCATGATGGAGACAATGGTGACAATGAGTACAATGATGACGATGATGATAATGGGCATGAGGATAGATATGGTGACGGTGAAAATGAGACAAAGTGCATTAAGTTGATGGTAGATGATGGATGATTGATGGGGATGAGGATGGTGGCACCACGAGAAAGAGGATGACGAGGCCTAATGGTGATTGTGGTAGTGGGCATGGTGTTGGTGACAATGTTTTCATGATAGTGGAGTTCAACATTAAGCTGGTAACCCTAGAGCTTAGATCCTATCCTAGAAACACGAGAGCTTATCCTAAAAACCCTAGTTGGTAGCGTAAACCCTAGCTTGTATTCTAATCACAATGAAACCCTATTATGTAGCATAATCCCTTTCCTAAATTATAATACATATAAAAAGTGAATGATTTTCATTGTACATATATATTCATGTGCATACATTTGAATCCAAATCATTATACACATATATAGAACAAAACTCAAACAAAACTATATATAAATCCATGAGATAAAACCATAGTGGAACAAAACTCGAACAAATATATAAATTTTCAGGAAAATAGTGGAACATGGTTCCCAATGTAAATACGATGGCAACTCGTGCCCTATACAAAATCCGACAACTTGTCTCGTAGATCCAAAATAAATGGCAACTCGTGCCCTATACAAAATCTGACAACTCATGTTGTAGATCCAAAATACATGGCAACCCGTGTCGTAGATACAAAGTACATGGAAACTGGTGCCCAAAGGTGCCACATCGTGGCTAATGTACATAACATAGTGTGTCAATCATTGTGACCACGCCAATCACTCCCAGGCGCATCTCCAAAATCAATCTTCCTCTTCTTGGAGCTACTGGTATCTCGGGTCGTCTTCCGTCTAGGAGTAGACCGTCTCTCCATGCTCTGAAACAAATGACATAAGATACCAACATTTTCAAGCATTTGTAACATTTATGTGAGGAACCTGCAACAATTAATTGATAAAATGCACAATATATGAGATCACAAAATATTTTTATTGATCGCAGGCCACTTCGAGGGGGAAACCTCCTTTGAGCAAGCTCAATACCAATAACTTCACGGTACCTTCATTGGCCTCAACACAAACTTATATTCTAAGTCTAGGCGCCAATACTATGGGTCAAAACCATGGGCCAGTACAAACTATGGATCAACAAATACTACAGGACGACTTACAAATCATATGCGTCCAACAACAATATACTAACAAAGTAAAGAGAATGATTGACATGGGTTCCTAACATCCCCTCCCCCTTAGAAAAATCTTTGTCCTCAAATCTTTAGATGTGGAAATTGTTGTTGAATCTAAAGGAGTGGTTCTTATGTAGCATCCTCTGGCTGCATTCCGTGCCACTAAATTAAGACCTCTATGATAGAGCAAGAGCGAAGCTGACGAGTGCGCTTATTGAGGATGACCTCTGGCTCCAAAAGGATGGATCCTTCATTATCTAGTTATGGTAAAATAGTTTTTCCTCTGATGTTGGTGCCAAGAACTTTCTTCAGACAAGAGACATGAAATACTGGATGAATGTGAGAAGAAAGAGGAAGTTCCAATTTATAAGCAATGGACCCAATCTTCTGAAGAATCCTATATGGACCATAGAACTTTGGAGCAAGCTTATGACGCCCTTTGAGTTTCAGGAAGGATTGTTTGTAAGGATGGAGACGAAGAAAAACCATATCACCTGCTTGAAAAGTGCGCTCGGAACGGTGTTGATCGGCTTGTTGCTTCATGTGATTTCTTGCCATGTGAAGATTATCCCGCAAAATGTGAACAATCTGATCATGGTGTCGAAGGACCGTGTCAACTGCCTGAACTGGTGAACTGCTGGGGGTGTATGGAAGAATAAATAGCGGTGCCTAACCATATATTGCTTCATATGGATTCATTTTAGAGGTAGTGTGGTAATAGGTATTGTACCACCATTCAGCGAGAGGGAGCCACTTTTCCCATTGATGTTGTTGTTCAGAGGTGAATCAACGAAGATAAGTTTCCAAGAATTTATTGATAATTTGAATCTGACCATCTGTTTGTGGGTGATACCCTGAACTCATCTTCAGTTTGGTGCCAGTGTCGTGAAATAGTTCGTCCAAAAATGACTGGTGAAAGTCACATCACGATCTGAGACAATGGAAGAAGGGATTCCATGAAGATGAAAGATTTGGTCCAATAAAATTTGAGCGACTAAGGAGGTTGTATAGGGATGAATGAGAGCACAAAAATGACTATATTTGGAGAGGTGATCAACCATAAACAAAATCACCATCTTCCCTCCATATTTAGGGATCCCTTCAATGAAATCCATAGAAATATCTGTCCAAATACGTGTAGGTATGGGCAAGGGTTCGAGCAATCCTGGAAGGAGTGTAGTTTTACCCTTATTGCACTGGCAGGTATCACATTCAACCACCATTTGTTGAATTGCCCTTTTCATTCCCATCCAAAATAAGTTACGTCGTTCCCGCTCATATGTTTTGAGGAACCCAGAGTGCCCTGCTGATGGAGAATCATGGAGTTCATAGAAGATAGCCTGGTGAAGATCTGTGCTCTGGGGAATCACCAGATGACCCTTGTATCTCAGGGAGGCACCATCTCAAGAGTAATGTGGTACAACAGAACGGTTATTTTCCAAGCGTTGGATGATTTGAGATAATGAAGAGTCATTGACATAGCTCTATTGAATAGATTGCAACCAATTTGGAATAGGCATAGAAATAGTTGAAAGGGAACCTTGGTCATCAAATGTGCGAGAAAGAGCATTCGCCAAAATATTGTCCTTACCCTTCTTGTAAGTGATCTCATAGTCATAACCCATGAGTTTTCTAACCCATTTCTGTTGTGCTAGGTAGGATACACGTTGTTCCAGGAAATATTTCAAACTCTGTGATCAGTCTTGATGTAGAAATGATTCCCTTATTGGTATGGTTGCCACTTATGTACTGCATGCAAAATAGTCATCATTTCATTCTCATATGTAGAGGCAGCTAAATTCTTTCCTGAAAGGATTTGCTGGTGAAAGCAATGGGGTGTTCATCTGAAGGAGAACAACACCAAGTCCATTGCCGCAAGTATCACTCTCAATAGTGAAGGGCTTGGAAAAATCGAGCATAGCTAGAACAGGTGTAGTACACATAGCTTGTTTCAGTTTGTCAAATTCACACTCAGTAGCATGTGTCCATGTAAAAGAATCCTTTTTTAATAGAGTAGTTAATGGAGCTGCAATCTTCCTATAATCCTTGACAAACTTGCGGTAGTAGCCAGTCAACCCAAAAAAACCACGAAGGCTCTTGAGTGTATGAGGATGCGGCCAATTTTTCATGGCAGCGATTTTGGTAGGATCCACTCGAACCCCTTGTGATGAGATAATGTTCCCAAGATACTCTACTTCCTTCTGTCCAAAAACACATTTAGACTATTTGGCATGGAGATGATGGTCAGAGAAAAGTTGCATTACAAGATCCAGATGCTGGAGATGTTCAGCCCATGTTTTACTATAAATGAGGATATCATCAAAGAAGACCAGAATGAATTTACGCAAGTAGGGATACAATATTTTATTCATCAAGGCCTAGAATGTGGAAGGAACATTAGTGAGGCCAAAGGGCATGACTATAAACTCATAGTGGCCATCATGTGTGCAGAAAGTTGTTTTAGGGATATCATCCTCATGAACCCAACTTTGATGATATCCAGAACGAAGATCCAACTTGGAGAAACATTGAGCACCATGAAGCTCATCAAGAAGCTCATCAACAACAGGAATTGGAAACTTATCCTTGATTGTGAGGTGATTAAGTGCTCGAAAGTTAATGCAGAGGCGCCATGACCCATCTTTTTTGCGGATAAGAAGAACTGGTGAAGAAAGGGAACTAGTGCTTGGGCGAATAATACCTTGTTTTAGTAAGTCCCAAACGAGCATTTCAATCTCAAATTTTTGGTGAAATGGGTAGCGATAGGGCCTGATGTTGGGAGGAATGCTTCTAGGAAGGAGCTGAATACGATGGAACTCTGGTCTTGAAGGTGGAAATCCCACCGGTTCAGCAAAGGCACCTGTATATCGATCCAAAAATTTTTGTAGATCCAAAGGAGTAGTGGAGACCGCTGATGGTTGCATCTGAATGGAATGGATCTGAGCGATGACACCATGTGAATTCTTCTTTTTCCATGCGATGTGAACTGATGATGCCGAGAGACCCTTGTTGTAATCCTATCAATGTGTGTTTTTGTCCATTGGGTGAAAACTACATCCAAAGTTCAACAAAATCCCATAAGATGGGGCAAAGTGTGCGTAGCCATTGAGCGCCCAAAACCACATCACACCCGCCTAAGGTCAAGGAAAACATGTCATAGCGGAAGTTATAATATTCCATAGAGATACGCACATTGTGACACTTCCCTTTGCAAGGTAAGGTGCCCCCATTGGAAACCATGACTTCAAAGTTGGAGAAAGGATGGACAAAACAATCAGCTTGTTTGGCGATCCGAGGGTCAATGAAATTATGAGTGCTACCAGAATCAATGAGCATTGTAAGAGGAAGCTTCTTGAAGTAACCCCTGGCCCTCATTTTTTAGGGGGTGTTGATTCCAGCTAAAGCATGGAGAGATATCTCTGGTTGGTCGTCCTAAGACGGAGGGTCAATAGGCGGCTCTTGAATGTTGACCTGATCATCCATTGTATCTGGAGCTTCTTCACCAATTTCAGAGGCAGGCGACGAATACACATCCAAGAGATAGAGCTTTTTCTCAACACATTTATGTCCCCGAGTGAATTTCTCATCACAATAATAACAAATCCATTTTTCTCTGAGTGCCTGCATCTCTGTTTCAGACAAATGCTTGATAGGAGTTGGTCGAGGAGCTGGTGGGATGGGAGGTCGTTGAGAATCCATATTTCGGGATGGAACAAAAGTGGGTTTGGAGCGTTGTTGGGTTGCAATATTGTCTTCTGCCAACTTAGCCAACCCCAGGGCTTCCATCATTGTGTTGGGATAGAACATTTTGACCTCAGAGCGAATTGCATCCTTTAGACCACTGATAAAACAACTCCTGTAGAAGTCATCAGGCAATCCTTCGGTGTGGTTGGCTAGTTTCTCAAATTCGGTTTGATACTCTCTCACTGTGCCAATTTGGCGAAGTTTATTGAGGGCTCCTATGAAGTCATCAAAAGCACTTGGACCAAATCGTTGCAAAAGGAGCTGGCAAAAATCTAGCCATTTGGCTCTTCATGAGCCTTGATGTACCAATGGTACCATTGAAGAGCTTCATGTTCCAAATGAAAGAATGCAAGTGGAACTTTGTTGACATCAAAAGTATTATGCAGAATGAAATATTGTTCTTCCCGATAGATCCATCCAGTTGGATCAGTACCATTGAAGCGAGGAAAATCAAGCTTCGGACCACGGAAATTGATGGAAGAAGAGAACCCATTGTCTGAAGAAGACTTTGACTGTCGTTTATTGTTCATGGCTGAATGCTCAAGATGGAGGCCGAGAAATTTTTCATCCAGATCCTGGAGTTTGGTTTTGAGGGATGCAAGTTCTTCCTCCATGGTTTTTGCTCCTACACGGGTGAAAACCATAACCAGGAGTTTTTTTTTGAGTGGGTAGAAAAACAAAAATAGAAACTATTTCAATAAGGAAAAATCTAGAGTTGGGAAAAAATCTGATGGGTAATTTGGGTTTGACTAGGTTTTGGACACTGTCAAATGGACATGGAAGCATAAAAGAAGGATTTCAGAAGCGCGGTGAAAGAATGAGAAAATTTGTCAAAAAGGGACAAAGAAGCTGAAATAGGAAATGAAAACTATGGTAAAATTTGAAGGCGATTGGGTGAAATTGAAGAAGTTATGGCAAACCCTAAAAATAGACAAATGTGGAATTTTTGGCTTTGGGAAGTGGAAAATGGGATAGGGTCCTTAGCAATGAAATATGCAGAATGGGATTGTAGTGGTGTCAGAGAAGTTTCAATGGAAACAAAGTAAAGACAAGGGAGATATGGTGAAAAAACATAATTTTATACTTTTTTTTTTCAGAGATGGATCTGCAACGGCGTAGAAGGGATCGGCAACATATGGATCTTCAATAGCGCAGAAGTGATCCGAAACAGTTCTGGATAGAGGAAATCTGAGATTTAGCAGCTGGAAATAGATATGGACCCCAGGTATTTTCGGCTTCCTAATGGTTCAGGGGATTCACTCGGCCACCAATGTTGTCTGACGACTTGCGTATTGGGGCAGTACCCCTCACTCCATGGCTCAGGTAAAAATGATAACCGCTTTTCCACAAACGGCAGCTCTTGGTTTACATCACGGGTGGGAACTAGTCAATCGGGTAGGAGTCGTTTCCCTTTTCACTGGCAGGTCCTCTCAATGGGACAACTACTTCGGGGTTCCTGTGGTACTCCTCACAATGATTTTTAGGGATTATTCCCAAGTACTTCCCACAGTTAAGCGGATAGGGATTACTCCCAGATCCGAACCTGCAACAGATGCGAAGAAAAAAATTGGCATAAATTTCACCCAACAAGCCCAAGAAAGTGCTCTGATACTAGATGTGAGGAACCTGCAACAATTAATTGATAAAATGCACAATATATGAGATCACATAATATTTTTATTGATCGCAGGCCACTTCGAGGGGTCAACCTCCTTTGAACAAGCTCAATACAAATAACTTCATGGTACCTTCATTGGCCCCAACACAAACTTATATACTAAGTCTAGGCGCCAATACTATGGGTCAAAACCATGTGCCCGTACAAACTATGGATCAAAAAATACTACGGGACGACTTACAAAGCATATGCATCCAAGAACAATAATACAAATTATGGATCAACAAACACTATGGAACGACTTACAAAGTATATGCGTCCAACAACAATATACTAACAAAGTAAAGAGAAGGCTTGACATGGGTTCCTAACAATTTACCACATTTATAAAATGAATGTACAATTCAAATCTTAAATAACTCACCACTGATGCGAGTGGGAGACGAGAGGTAGGTGTCCTGGATATGCTAATCCTATCAGCAATTCCACCCTACAACATTTATGACAATCATTTCATTAAAAAAAATAATTGCTTAAATTAATTTTGGTTAATACATCAAAACAATTTCATAAATTAACTTGATTCTCACCGTGAACACCTCCAACAATGGACATGGCTGGGATTCTGGGCTAGCAGGTGGAGCAGTTGGCTAGAAAACCTGCTCCGATGTAGTCATGGTAGGGGCACAGATGTAGATGCAACAACTATGGGTGCAAACACTGTAGATACATGGACAGATAATGGAATAGTAGTTGCCACAATAGTGGCGGGAACTGGAGATGATATGGTGGAAGAGGACATGGTGGTATGGGGTGGAGGAGGACGTCGTGGATGATGAACCCGTACCAGCTGTACAATAAGGGGTATTGACCCAAAAGGGATAGGGGGGATGTTGAGGTATGGTGAATGGGAGGGCAGTCCTGGATAGAGGGAGGAGGATGGATAGAATGGAGGTTATGGACGAAGGGGGGAAGCTGGATGGAAGGGGGGGGTGGACGAATGGAGGAGGATTAATAGATGGGGGGGTGTGGATGAATGGGTGAGGATGTATAAATGGGGGGCGTGGAGGAATGGGGGAGTATGGACGGAGGGGGGAGTATGGACAAAGAGGGGAGTGTGGATGGAAGGGAGGGGGTGGATGGAGGGAGTTCTGGATGGAAGCGAGGGGGGTGACTCATGGGAGAGGGTGGAAACATGGGAGTAAAGTGGCCTGCAGCTATTGGCGGCCCGTGCATACAAATTTGTAATAGCATAGTTTAGTAAACAAAAATCAAATTAAACCATAGTATGTTGTAACATTTCAAATTAAAAGCGTGCTTTTAACTACACATTGTACCTATGTATATGGTGATCTGCTGACCCCTCGCGGAGATGGTTGATCATCGTAGTCCGTGCATACCGGTGGACACCAAAACGCATGCATGTTATAAACATATTAAACAAGTAATTATTCAGTCAATCAAAATACTAAAAATATTGTACGAACTATCATCATGTATGTCATAAATATAAATACATAAAAATAGAAATGCCATAAGTAATAACAATATTGTGTGGGGTACTAAAAACACCTCTATGTGAGGTGCCGCAATTTCAGTTGCAGCTGCCATTGCTGCATCCAGGTTGGGAGATGTTGCGTTCTCCCATGACGGCGTCTCAGCTCTAAATAGTTGTACATTGAAATAATAGTTTAAGTCAAGCACAAATACTTTAAAATTACTTTACAAATTATCAAGTGATGATTGAAAACACATTAAAAATAGTGATAACCTACTCCATATAACATCCCTCGATCGGGCAAAGGCAAGTGTGCCCGCAATGGGGACAAAGATGTGGCATTGTCCCCGCCGAACTAGAAGGCCCAACATGGCTACCACAGGTGACAGGTCTATCCTGACTCTGTCCTGAAGGCCCTGCACCTGCGTCTCTATCAGGGTCAGTGTGTCTCTCCACTGTAGTATCTGCTACAAAGGCAGTGTGTCTAAGAAGTCCCCGTGCAACACTCCTCATCGCACCCTCGATCTGATAAATTTTCTGGGGTAACTGAGGCGATTGGGGAGAGGGGTTGGAATCTCTCCTAGGAGTTGGTGGCCCTCTCAATGGGTTCCTCCTAGCAGCAGGTCGATCTTGGGCAGAGCCACGCCCAACACCTTGGAACTCGATTATGTCAAAATAGTTGACATGTAAACCGAGTGCAAACTCAACCCACAATTTCTGAAGGAAGTACTGTGGAACCTCCCTATTATTGCAGGGAGGTTTATCGTAAGCCATGAACCACCTATGCATCCAATTGTCCCTCCATGGTTGGAAATGACACCAATCCATGCAGACACATGGATTTCTAATCTTCGGTGGTTGTTGTGTTCTTGGATCGGTGAACATACTGTACAATTGGTCCTTTTTAATATTCAAATCTTTTATTTCCTCCTTGGAAATTCCCATGGAATAATACTCCCGCATCCTAGCTCTATATTCAGTCATGTCAGTCAATTGGCGATTTGCATGGGTGAGGGAGTCAATTGAGGTGGCAAGGGACACTCGAGATGGTTCCCCTGTGTTTCTTAGATCTCGAGTGTGCACTCTCATTTCATTTACATAATGGTTCAAGTCATCTTGGTCAAAATTCGGTTGGGGGTTTTGATTTTCTTGGGCATTTGGATTTTGTTGAGGGTTTTCATTGGTTCCAAGATTAGTGTTTTCTTGTGTTCCACTGGACTCAATGTTAACATTTTGTTCATTCATTGTGTGGGTTTACACTCTACAATTGAAAATTTCTCCATTATTTTAATAATTTGGGAATTATTGCAAATTTAATAAACAAAAAACAATGAATAAAATGACAAACAACATGGAATTTACCTATCCAATGCACTTGGTGGATGGATGAAGATGGTTTTTGAGTGGAAATGGTGAACTTGGCTAGCTGTAGCTCCGCACACGTGGTGGTTGACTCACGCTCGGTCAGAATGGAAACAATGAAAACAACTCTGCCAAGTTTTTTTTATTACCTTAACAGAAGCGCCTGCGCGCACGCGCCCCGGTTCAGTACCGAACCTAATGGCGCGTGTGCACTGCCTTAGGTGCATTCGTGAGTTTGTTTTTTCCCTGCTAGCGCGGCCTTGTTGCAACGCTTTTGGAGAGCAACTTTGTGCACTCGCTCGTATATATTTGAAGAACTACACTTTTTTCCTTTTTTAGGCTAACTTCTTAGTTGTGGACAATAGACTATAAGTTGTATTTTTATAATCCATACTTTATATGAATTCGTACAATTTTTATGTTCCAACAACATTATATGGAATATCTATACTAAGGTTGATTTCGGCGCTTGAATATAGACATATGTAAACAAATTTTATTGGATCCTCTGACTATTAAACGAATACTAACATTTTGAATACCAACATAACATTTTTTATACCAACATATTATAAACATTGAACTTTAAAATTTTAAAATTTTAAAATAATAAAGATAATACTTTTTAGACAAAATAATACTATATCTTATGTCTAAAATAAGTTATAAATTATTAAATTTTAAAATTCTATTTAATTTTTCCATTCAACATATTATGATTTATTGAAATTCAATAAAGCAATTCAGTTATTTCAATTCAAATTATCTCTATTATTTGTTTCAATTTTAATTTCATTTATTTTAGATTTATATGCAAAATATTCAACACTATGATTTATGGATATTCATTAGATATTTCAATTATTACAATTCCAATAATCTCTATTATTTATGCCAAATCCAATTATATATTTTAGATATATGTGCAAAATATTCAAAAGTTAATTTCCAATTATCTCTATTATTTATTTCAATTTCAATTATATTTATTTTAAGTTTTTATGCATTTTTCACTTAGTTTTAAAGGTCTATTTCTATTTTTTTTTTCAAATTAGTTTTATTATTCTACATTCCTCAAACATTGACATTGTTCTAGATTCCTCTCCATTTTTTTTTTGTCTTATTTATCAAATTTAGGTTTATGTAAAAAATATTGTCTTAAATATTTTATGCAAAATTCCTCTCCACTTTGTTTGTTCATCTTATTCATTTTAAGTTTCTCCAAAATTAGGTGTATGTAAAATTTGGGTTTACTATTCTAGAGATTTCTCAATCATTGACATTGTTCTAGATTCCTCTCCATTTTTCTTTGTCTTATTTATCAATCCACTTTGTTTGTTCATCTTATTTATCAATCCACTTTGTTTGTTCATCTTATTCATTTTAAGTTTCTCCAAAATTAGGTGTATGTAAAATTTGGGTTTACTATTCTAGAGATTTTTCAATCATTGACATTGCTCTAGATTCCTCTCCATTTTTCTTTGTCTTATTTATCAAATATGAGTTTACTATTCTAGATCTCTCAATCATTGACATAGATATGGGTTTACTATTCTAGATTTCTCTATCATTAACATTGTTCTAGATTCCTTTTCTTTATCTTATTTATCAAATTTAAGTTTATATAAAATTTGTTTATATTAAACATTTTATACAAAATTCCTCTCCACTTTATTTATTTGTCTTATTCATTTTAAGTTTCTCCAAAATTAGGTGTCTATAAAATTTGTTTGTGTTATTCATTTTATGCAAAATTCCTCTCCACTTTGTTTATTTGTTTTATTTTAAGTTTATCCAAAATTTTAAGGTGAAACTAAGCAAAGGTTCATTTCTATTCATTATTCCTTTAAGAAATTGGGTTTATAGACTGTGTTCTAGATTAGTCTTCATTTATTTTTTATGTTATTTATCAAATTTAAATTTATGTAAAAAAAAATTGTCAAAATCATTTGATGAAAACAATTTCTCGAGTGTATTTGTTTGTCTTATTAATTTTAAGTTTATGCAAAATTGGTTTGTTTTCATCATTTTATGCAAAAATTCTTACCATTTTTTTTGTTTGTGTATTATTTTAAATTTATTTATGTAGTATTTTCATTTAAAACTCTCCATTTTGTGTGTTTGTCTATCTTATTCATTTTAAGTTTATTTATGTAGAATTCTCAAGTGAAACTAAGCAAAGTTTCCTTCTATTCATCTTAATAGCCATTCCTCTCTCAAATTGAGTAAGTTTACATTGTTCTAGATTCCTCTCCACGTTATTTGTTTGTCGAATCTATTTCTATCCTCCTTATTTTCCTATTACGAGTTATATATATATATATATATAATTCTTAAATAACGTGTCTGAGGAAATTATTAGAAACCAGTATATTTTCTAATGCTAGACACAATTATAAGTATCGCACAATTAATACAATTATCTTGCACCAGTTTGTATTTGGAGTCGCTAGCTTATTTGGAGTCGCTAGTTGTTCGAAAGAATGATGATGGAATTGAGGTTTGAACATCAGCCTGTTTCGGAAAGCGCAGAGTTTTATGTTAAACTCGCCACTGCTCTTGTCATCCTCCTGCAACATTGGCCAATCCCAGCTCTGTGCAGAAAGGCAGCACCAAGGAAGCAAAGAATGGAGCCACGCTCCCTGGAAGCAGCACCATACCTTCTTCCCCCGCTCTCCCCTCCCCTGGGATTGTGGAATATTATTATGGCAGCTTCCCGATAATTGAAGAAGAACCAGACTCGTTCCATGCCGGAACTACTCCCTAATCGGTTTCCCAAGGCACCGGGTTATTACTGTGATTTCCGACTTTTTTGCTTCACTGTCTGTTACAGTCTATTTTTTAAAACTTTCAATGCTCAGACTTTGTATTTTTTGAACAAGACCCAACACCATAACTGGGCAGGCCTCATCTGTAAGGTCTTTTTTTTGTATAATGACAGTTTCTACAATATTTTCGAGAGGTTGGGACGGTGGCTTCATCACTTGAGGCCTCCTCAGCCAGCTCACAATAGTTTTGACACCTGTGTAATCTCTGCCACTTTTTTCGGCTATAGTAATTAAATTTCTCTTTGCAACTTTACAAAAAAAATATAAAAAGTATTTATAATTAGTTTTAATAATTAAATATAAAAAATAAATAGTTTGGTGGATTAGTTTAAGTGGTCGAATATTATGAAAAGGAAATACAAAGTATCAAGATCAAATCTTTGAAATGAAAATAAATACCCAAAAAATTAAATATAAAAAAGTAAAGATATTTTAGTTAATGTTTTAAATATTTAGTAAAAAAAATATTTTTGATTGGTTAATAACAATTCAACATAGTATATACGTTTTGATAAATTCTTTAATGCCTTACTTTTTGTTTTTTCTATGGCATCATTCAAGTCTCAATTATTGCACCGAGTGTAAATGAGGTGCTTACAACCCAGTATGGGGGAGATCCTGTAACGGATGTCACATGTCACATGTCACATTTGTCACGTTACGTTACAACCCAGTATGGGGGAGATGTTGTAACGTTTGTCACATTTGTCACGTTACGTTACAACCCGGTATGGGGAAGATGTTGTAACGTTTGTCACATTTGTCATGTTTGTCACGTTACGTTTCCATGTCGACTCATAACTTATAAAAAATCAAAAGTAATTAAAAATTTCATGTTCGCTCATAACTTATCAAAAATAAAAATTAAAAGAGAGGGATCCAATTTCTTGAGGGATAATTTTTTTCTTAATGTGTAAAAAGTTTAAGATAAAACAAAAAAAATTACACCTCAAGAAATTGGATCCCTCTCGGTGCTTTGATAGATCCAGGTTTGAGATGGATCTACGCTGGTTTTTAAAACAAATGTTGTAATGTCCCCATTTTGACCTCCTTTGCATTAAATCGTAAATGATGTAAATATTGGTATTTAATCATGGTGAGGAGCTCAAGGCCAAGGCCCCACCATTGATTTAGCGTTTTATGTATCGGCAATTAAAGAAATAGATGCCTATGGTTCTTGTGTTAGATAGGCACAATGTAAATTAAGACATCATGTAAATACGAATATTAATGAAAAACCCACAACTAGCTATGCAATGCAACAAAGAGATGGGGGCATGATTCTACAAGGAATAGAGAGGGAAATTATTCAAACCCTTGAGCCAATGGTGTTAATCCATGTGTCAATGAGAAAACCCACAAACCACCAACTACCCATTTTGGGTTATGCACCCAATCATTTAATTCTTCCAGAAATTGGTTGAGGCAGTTAATGCCTTGGGAATGAAGAGGTATGGCAGCCAATTTCGTGTATGGACAAGCCATCAACCTGGGAAATCATATTTTTGTCTCCTTGGGCAAGAAAACACCCACGAAATGGTGCCCAAAGCCATTCTGAACCCATAGTCTTTCCTCTCTCACGCAGTCTGAACTACTGGGTCTTTCCTTCATCACGTTTTTCACCAATTTCTTGCATTTTCCATAAGCGGGGAGCTCATTTTTGTGTTGCACGTCAGCTAGGAGAAAGGGAGTCATGTTTTGGGGGTTTATAGAGGTCGTTTTTGCCCCAAAATGTCCATGGGCGTTTTTCTGAAAACGGTTTTTGCTCTCCAGGGTTGAATCCCCAATTGCCATTTCGTTTTTGGGTCTTCCCACGTTTTTCTGGGCTGGTAGAAACCCCATCTCTGGGCATCTCGCTGTAAAAACGTTTCTTCATGCCTAGCACTTATACTTTTGCTGTTATGTGCATCCTTGTTTTGGTTTGAATCTGTGAACAAGAGATTTGGAGTGGTAGTGGACAGAATTGGCTTGACAAACCTAGTGGGGGGAAATAACCTCTCAAGAAGATCAAGAGGGCTGGCTACTCTTCTATGCACACCTTAGACACTCTAAACATAACTCTTCTATAAGCAAATCTTGTTGGTCTTTTCCATAACTCTTTCATGTCTCTTTGCAAATTTGCTTTTCAGCCATCTGCTTCTTAACCATCTCCAGCCTCAATGCAAATTTGCTTTTCAGCCATCTGCTTCTTAACCATCTCCAGCCTCAATGCAAATGCATATGCAAACTTTCTAGCTTACTATGATAAATGACAACGATTAATATGTATATTTTTACTCAACAAAAAGTATTAAGGTGAAACGTGTAGGTAAATGATTAGAAATCTCTAGATTTTTTAATGCTGACGCAAATCGCGCAAATATAAGTATCTTGCACTGGTCTGTATTCGGCGCACCTAGTTGTGCTGTGGGTTGCTGGTTGAGCAAAAGAATAATGATGGAAAGTGTAGGGTTTTATGCTAAACTCGCCACTGCTCTTATTTTTGTTGTATCTGTAGCAGCATGGAGCTTCTTTTCGAAGGGAAGAAAGGGTAGGCTGCCCCCGGGCCCTTTTCCGTTGCCCATTGTCGGAAATCTTCACATCCTGGGAGAGCTTCCACACCGAACGTTGGCAGCTCTCTCTATGAAACATGGACCTCTCATGTCTCTCCGCCTCGGCTCCGCCCTCACCTTAGTCGTCTCCTCTCCAGAGATTGCCAGGGAGTTTCTCAAGACCCACGATCTGCTTTTTGCAAACAAAGATCTGTCCAACACTGCTAAGTATTTGTCATTTAATTTTGCGGACATAGCCTTTTCTTCGTATTCCCCTTACTGGAGGGAAATGCGTAAGCTCTGCGCTTCGGAGTTGCTGAGCTCCAGGAGCTTAGATTACTTCCGCTTTATTAGAGAAGAGGAAGTAGCTGCCATGATTCGGTCTATTATTAATTCAGGTGATTCTCGTCCCTTAAACATCAACCAAACCGTGTCATCCCTTGCGACGGATATAATCTGCAGGATGGCCTTCGGTAGAAAGTATTCGGACCAAGACTCGAGAGCTTTCAGTTCAATGGTCAAAGAAAGTTTGCTGTTGCTGGGCTCATTTAATATTGGAGATTTCATACCTTTCTTGGACTGGATGGATTTGCAAGGTCTCAACGCTCGGATGAAGAAGCTACAGAAAACACAAAACCAGTTGTTAGAGAAAGTAATAGACGAACACGTTGCCGGCCAGAATGACCCCAACATGAAGCCTGATCTCGTGGATGTTTTACTTGCAGCATCTGAAGATAAAGATAGAGAGTTCCAACTTTCACGAGATAGTATCAAAGGAGTCCTCTTTGTAAGTTAAAATTGGCGCATATGGGATGGATATTATGTCAAATTTGATTTTAGATATAAGGTTTTTTTATACTGTGATAATCATGAAATTGATGTTGGCAGGATATGTTGCTTGGTGCCTCGGACACGTCGCCTACAGTGATAGAGTGGGCAATGTCGGAAGCGCTGAGAAACCCGCCAGTGATGAAGAAGCTTCAGGACGAGCTGGAACGTGTCATTGGTATGGGTCGCATGGTTTGCGAATCTGATCTGCCTCGTCTCGTTTATTTACGAGCTATGGTGAAAGAAACGCTTAGACTATACCCAACAGGGCCTTTTTTGCATCGCTACTTATCTGCTGAGTCCTGCAATGTATTGGGCTATGAAATCCCCCAAAATACTCGCGTTATCTTTAATCTCTGGGCGATTGGCAGGGACTCAAAGTCATGGGAGGACGCCGAAATTTTCAGGCCAGAGAGATTCATGGAAGGAGTTACCTCTGGCGTTGATGTAAATGGAGATCAAAACTTTGGGTGGCTTCCCTTCGGAGCAGGCAGGAGAATATGCCCCGGACAGCAATTGGGAACGATTGTTGTAGAGTTTGGGTTAGCGCAGCTCTTGCACTGCTTCAACTGGAGGCTTCCGGTGGATGCCATAAATGGGCACAATCAAGAACTGGATATGACTGAAAGGTTTAATGGATTCACACTGCCCAAGTCTTATGAACTCTCGGCTATTCCGACACCACGTCTGGAATGCATTACCCACCTGAAATAGAACTTCAGATTTCGACTGGAATCTGTGGAAGTATAAGTCTATTATTGTAGAAATCGTTTTCAAATAGTGGCTAAGAACTGTAGGTTGCAAAGGCTGTTCCCTTGCAATTTGCGTTGGAGATTAAGATCTGTGGGTTGCAAAGCCTGCTCCTTTTTTTTTGCGTTGGAGATTGAACTAGTTTTTTCAAGTTGTTTGTTTATGGTTGAAAAAACTGTTATAGTATCCCAATATGGTGAGAAAAGCAAGATTGCTTTTTTAATGCTGGTTTTCGTTTCTGGTAAATATCATGTTTAGTATATATAAATGTGTAGTGTAAACCCATGATCCATGTTTTTATAGCTTGTTTGGCTTAATCAATTATAAATTTTAAAAATGAATTAAGTAATCAAAGTTATATGAGTAAGATTCATGTATAAAGACTCATGTATTGACCATTTTACATCGATATGTGTTTTTATTTTATAACTTGGGGTGGATCGATATGTGTTTTTATTTTATAACTTGGGGTGGACTAGAGCCTATGCTTCTCCTAGATTGCGATGATAACACAAGTGTACTTTTCATATTGATTTTATGGTAGTCGTTCCAAATTTGAAATAAACAATTATACTAGTAGCTTATGCACCACATGTTACGTGGTTGTGCTAATTAAAGTTAATAGACATCCATCATTTTAACTAACTCACAAGTTTTAAAAGTAAATAGACATCCACCATTTTAACTAACTCATAAGCTATAAGAATATACCAAAACTCAATTGCAAATCATAAATTAACTAGATTCATTTAACTCTTAACTAAGAGTATAGATTAACTTGCCTCTATTCATGAATCCTTATAAAAGATCCCACTTATGAAATATACAAAAGGTAACTAGTAACTAGTATAATGACTATTTATATAAACTAAGGAAATATTAGCCAATGAAAACTATGGATGTACTTAGGATTCTAAGAGACTGCCTTTGCTTTTTTGTTTTGACTTGATTATCTTGAAATTTTGAATTTTGAATTTATGTGACCTTCTAGTACAAATTCTTAAACACAATCTAATAGAAGTTAGAGAAGTGGGACTTGTATGACTTCTTAGCTTTGATTTTCAATGTCTAGGCGTTTATGTTGGAGATGTTTGAATCTTGTAACCTTTTCCTTATGATCTATCCACTTGTGATTGAAAATAGATGAGCTTTTTTCTTTCATTATTTTTCTATGATCACTATGTCAAACTATTTAATTGAATAATTATTCTCTCCCTCACTACTAAATTCTTTTACCAATTGTAATGATTTCCTTATAATTCAATCATTTCAAAATGGTGAGAAAAATATTTCTCTATAGTTTTCATCAACTTACAAACATTAAAATTAATTCATAAAACAAAATAATCAAATTTATCCACTATACAAACACTAAAATCATTCTTAAAAATTGAAGGAAGCTATGGTAGTTTTTCATAGCATGTTATCCGTGAAACTTTATTTCTCTCGTTGAGTGAACTTAATTACTTGGTAAAATCTTTTTGATTGAGTGATTTTCATCTTTAGATGCTCATCTCATGTCACTAACAGGTATACTATCTCTAAATATTTATAGAGAGAATAAATCTTCTTATCTCTACATGTGAATGGAAAAATTATTTCTTTATTTATATTTTCCCTATTGATTTTATATATTGATCTTATAGAAGAAGCTGATGTAATGGAGGTCAACCATCCTTTTGCTTATGTACATGGGGTATTAGACTTAATAAAGGTTTTTTAAGCCTCGTTTCCTCTTTTGAAGATGATTTTCTTAAATGAAGTTTTATGTTGAAGAGATAAAATGAAGTGTAATTAACAATAGTGACTTTTTGGTTTTGATATGCTAAGTACATAGAAAAGAAAAAAAAATTGGTATATATTATAAAATAATTGCTCAATTATATATATATATGTATATGTTTATATATATATGTATATATATATGTCTATAGATATAGATATATATATATATATATATATATATATATATATATATATCCTACTTTTTAATTAACAATAGTGACTTTTTGGTTTTGATATGCTAAGTACATAGAAAAGAAAAAAAAAAATTAGTATATATTATAAAACAATTACTCAATTATATATATATATATATATAGATATCCTACTTTTTAATGTTAATTTTTACACTACTCAGATAACAACAAAATCAAAATGTATCAAAATTTAAACAAATATTAATCAAAATGTGCAAAATTTACACAAATATTAATAAGAAAACATAAAAGAAACAGTGCACTTATTAACCTACTTCCACTTTGAATATGCATCCCATCCACATACGTATGCATAAAGTAAGTGCGCACCCCACTCAAATCTATGCTATCTTCGAGATCTTATTGTTATATGTGGATTTGGGGCATTATTGAGTGAACGCTGGTTGAAATGAATTTTATTTTATTTTGAACAAACTGGACATGATTAAGTAATTTGAATATCTAATCTTGCCAAGGAGCGTGGTTTGCTCTTTTTGTTTATTGTAAATTTTAATATATTTTTAAAAAAATTTAATATGCCCTGTTAAGAATAATTTTTTCATAATTTTTAGAGCTATTGGTATAGGTTTTACTAATTATAAACTATAAATATAAATTTATAATCAATTAAAAGTATTTTTACGTCATACTCTATGACTTAAAGATGGTTTTAGATAATAACTAGTTTTTAGTATCTACTAAATACACAATATCCAATAAAATTAGTGTTAGAATTACAAGAAAAACTTAAATACTAAAAATTTTGGGTAGTAAAACTTCTTTTATCCATAAATATTAAGTCATCTTTTTTATTTTAAAAATTATTAATAAATAATTTTTGGTTCAATGATACATACTCGAAGTTATTATATGGCAAACATGATATACATTTTTCTTCATGTAGATGTTATTTATTACAACAAAGATTAGGATCTATAAGTGTTGTGATTGAAAATCAAGGGAGGAGTGATTTTGTATTTTCTGTGTATACTTAGCAACCATATTATCAATGATAAAGTATACCATTTGCAAAACCAAGTAAAAATATAGAGACTTTGAGCTAAAAATGCTACACAAAAATTAAATCACATTATAGGATACAAATACCCTGAAAACCCAATTTGGAAAACTAGCTTTGAATGGTTGGTTAGTTTTTATTTAAGCAATCCTAGGTTACAATTCATCCCATGACTCTCGTGCATCCCTACCTCCTAAACAACAAAAGAAAAATCCCTTTGTGAATGCAATTACAACAAGAAATAGGATACAATGGGGGTAATGGGAAAGCGAAACATCGTTGTCCTTATATTTCCATTCCCCAACTTTCTCTCCTATATTCATTTTTTTATCATTCTTATTTTTCTCTCTCTTTTATCTCATTTAACTTTACATTGTTTTCATTGTCTTATATCATTTAAACCTTCATTAATTGTTGATTTGTACTTATATACCAAGTCTTACAACCATTTAGCTTATTTGGATCACAGTCACCAATTGAGAGGAATTTCAGTCTCCAAACTCTTATAGGAAACCAATATCTAGGTCAATGTGCCTTCTATCTTTTTCTCTCAAACATGATCTCTAACTATGGCTCTTGGATATAAGTCTGTCACTTTCTCTAGCTCTAGCTACTAGCTTAGTTTTAGCTATGGTTTTATCTTCGGTGCTTGGCTCACTTGTTCTTGCAATGCACAAGTCTACTCACAAACTCTAAGTCACATATCAATCTTCAATTACGATCTCTTTAATCGTAATTCATTTCCATCTTCAACGTACAAGTATCTCGCACTCTCACACTTGGAGACTATCTATCTTGGTAGCCAATGGAAGCCAAGTCAAATTCTAGTCTTTACATGTTTAATTTGATCCTAGTGAATTATGCCATTAAGCAACACTTACACAAGAGGAAGTGTGGATTTCCCTTCTCCACTAGGATCAATTGCCTCTAACATGAAACAATATTCCATTGTTGCACATGCCTACATGACACTACATATCGACAATAATGTCAATCGAATTGCATCCTTGTGTGCAACATAATCTCCATGAATTATCTAGCATTTAGTTTACTTTGATGATGTCACATAGCTCCAAGGTGTAATGCACCATATTTCGACATTCGGTGATTAAAACGCTAATGCAAATTAGCTTAGCATTTTATTTCCTTATTGATGCAGGCGAGAATGACCGGGGCCAAACCAACCCGCTTTCCCAGGAAGTATTGCGGTTCCCTGAAATCGAACCACTAGACTTAGCTAAAACCCAACTAAGTTCTTCTCAATTGCGGTCCTTACCTTCAAACTGGACTTTCCGCAACATTCTGACAGTCAAAATTGACCTTCCGCAACAGCCTTGCAGAAACACCTTCCTTCCGCAATTTCAATGTTCTTCCACAATTATCTTTCCGCAATCACCTTCCCGCAATGACCCTTCCACAACACTTCTTTCTGCAACTTGCGGATTACGGATTGCGGGTGCACCTTTCATGCTTTCTTGAAAGGGCTTCCGCAAAGACTCTTCCACAATGCGGCCTTCACAACTCTCGACATTAACTCCTGAACTCTTTCCTTCTGTGGAACACCGTAGCAACCGTTGATCTCTTGCGGATGTGATCTCGTCCGTTGATCTATGATCAACGCGGAATACTTCGTGTCAGCTTGCAGAGACGCTAACTCCGGCACACGTTCACCTGGTGGATTCCTTCCCAACCGTCGATTTTCCTTTTGGCTCTAATCTGAGTCGTCCAACCTCTGTTAATTGAATCGGCTGCAACTCTACAATTTTCTTCGTTGATTGATCAGAGAATCGATCAATCCAGCTCGATCTTCGTCCGGATCTGGTGAAAAAATAAACACAATAATAAATTATCTCTACTACTTGATGATGATTGGTTTGCGAAGGATTTGGGTGTTCTTAGTTGTTCATACAAACACGAAAGCAAAGATTCGTTCACACGGATATCATGTTAACACTTCCACACAGCTCTACCTGATTGAATATAAGCTTATCTCTTATTCAAATGCACAGTAACACCATTAACATCTAGAACTTGCTAATTTCATTAAGTGATAGCAAAAACATCTATACAATCATATTTTCCTTTGGTATTCACTAAAATATCCCACCGACTCTTCCTTACACAGAGCTTTCCCTTGCGCTGACCCCCCCTACTGAGTCCCAATCTCCTCCTATTTCATCCATTCCCAAAAATCCCCAAAACCGAATGGTTGAACCGTAAAAAAAACTCACTAACAGACTCCCCCCCATCACTGGCGGAGTCACTATCATTGGAAAACAAACTGGAAAACTGGCTTGATCTCCATGCAAGGAGTATCAACTCGCCACTATGTCCTATTTTCTAAAAAACTGACAACATACTAGTCGGTTACATACTTGCAATTATTTAAAATACTTAATAAACGAATCTCCTTCCCACTTCAGGATAGCTTGTCCTCTTGCTAGCCACAACATGTGAATGCGCAATCACATTGTTGACTTAGCATTGATGCTCTTGCAACAAACTCCCAAGGTTAAGACTTCTGAACCCATGTTCAATAAATCAGCTATTGAGAAACCCTTTGTCTCCGATTCTTTACCATTCATCCTTGTAGAATATTCTATAGGATGTCCCTCCCATTTGATCAAGTATTCCAAGTAGTCTCTCTGTCTGGTACTCTTTGCCACTCTAGTATCCAAGATAGACTCAGCTTCTAATGGCTGGGCCATAGGCATCTGCTTCATCCACTGAAGATCTTCCATAGGATCCTTGTCTATTTTAATTTGTCCTGTATAATCAGTCACATAAGTATACAGGTCTGCAACATTAAAAATAGGTGAGATGCCAATTCTTGTTGCCATTTCCAGTTCATAGGCATTTGCCGAAAATTTTCTACGTATTCTGCAAGGTCCAACCTTTTTCATTTTTAGCTTGTTATACTCTCCTTTTGGAAATCTCTTTCCTCAGATGTGCTAAAACCAAACCTTGCTTTAACTTGCTCTTGTAGTTCACTAATCCTTGTTGCAAACTCCTCTCCATCCGCACTTCTCTTCTCCATTTGACCCAAATCATGAAGTTCACACACCCCTCTTGGATGCATACCATACAGAATTTGGAATGGACTCATTCCTGTACTTCGGTTTGGTGAGTCATTATATGCAAATTTTGCTTTAGCTAGCACTTTGTCCCATTGCTTTGGATTTTCCCCAATCGGACTTCTCAATATGTTACCCAGATTCCTATTTACCACGTCAGTCTGACCATCATCTTGTGGATGATATGCTGAACTGAAGTTCAACTTGGTTCCCAATGTTTTCCACAAGGTCCTCCATAAATGACTTTTGAACTTTACATCTTTATCAGATACAATGCTCTTAGGTAAACCATGTAGCTTCACCACTTCATTGAAAAACAAGTTAGGAATGTGTGTGGCATCATTGGTCTTATAACATGGAACGAAATGTGCCATCTTAGTAAATATATCCACCACTACAAAAATAGAATCATTTCCCTTTTGAGTTTTTGGTAAAACCAAAATGAAATCCATACTCACATAATCCCAAGGCCTAGTTGGAATAGGCAATGGTGTGTATAAGCCTGTGTTTTGGCTTCTTCCCTTGGCATGTTGGCATACCCTACATCTGCTCACAAAAATTTCAACCTCAGACCTCATCCTTGGTCAAAAATAGAAATGGCTCAATTGTCCAAAGGTTTTATCACTTCCAAAGTGACCTACCATCCCTCCATTATGTTTCTCCTGTATCAAGTTCTCTCTCATGGAACATTTGGGAATACAAAGTTTATTTTTTTTAAAGAGTAAACCATCTTGCAACATATATTCCATCCATGGCTCTCTGTCCACCTCCACAGGATTCTTACAAACTCTGTATGCATCCGTAAAATCAATGTCAATCTCATACAAACCTCTCAAATGATAAAATCCTAAGACTTGGAACTGATTTTCTTGTACAATCAATTGTCTCCTGCTTAAGGCATCATCTACTCGATTTGATTGCCCACTAATGTGCTTCAACACAAAGGTAAATATTTGCAAGAACTCGACCCATTTGGCATGCTTCTGATTCAATTTAGTTTTTTGCATGATGCATTACAATGCATGATTATCAGAAAACAAAACAAACTCTCTAGGCATCAGATAATGTCTCTAATGCTTCAGTGCTTGGACAATAGCATAAAATTCCTTGTCATAAGAGGAGTATTTTTTTTTTGAATCATTCAACTTCTCGTTGAAATATGCTATAGGCCTGTCTTCCTGACTGAGAACAGCTCCAATTTCTACTCCACTAGCATCACATTTTACTTGGAAAGGGTGTTTGAAATCTGGTAACTTCAATACTGGTTGCTTAGTAATCTTTTCCTTCAAGAACTGAAATTTACTTTCAGCTTATGTTGTCCACTTAAATGGTTGTTTGTCCTTTCTAATTGTTTCAATGATAGATGAACAAATACCACTAAAATTCTTTATAAACTTCCTATAAAAACTTGCCAATCCATGGAAACTTCATACCTCAAAAATGCCCCAAGGTGAAGGCCAATAAATAAATGCTTGTACTTTTCCCGGATCCATCTCTTGAGATAACAAAACCCAAATACACTAGTTATGATTTCATAAATGTACACTTGTTCACATTCACCAACAAATTTTCCTTTTGTAATTTCTCCAAGACACATCTTAGATGCTCTAAGTGTTCTTTTTCTGTTTGACTAAAAATCAGAATATCATCAAGGTAAACTATTACAAACTTACCTATGAAATCTCTTAAGACTTCATTCATCAATCTCATGAAAGTGCTTGGCGCATTGGACAGTCCGAATGGCATAACCAGCCACTCATACAACCCCTTATTTGTCTTAAAGGTTGTATTCCACTCATCTCCTTCTCAAATTTTGATCTGATGGTATCCACTCTTCAGATCTAATTTTGAAAAACATGTTTCCCCACTTATGCAATCCATCATGTCATCCATCCTAGGTAATGGGAACCTGTATCTGATGGTAATGGAGGATGGGTAATGGGAACATCCTCCATTCACCATCCTTCTTTGGGGTAAGAACTGTCGGTACTGCACATGGACTCAGACTTTTCTGAATCAACCCCTTGTCTAACAATCCTTGTACTTTCCTTCTAACTTCTTTATTCTCTTGAGGTGTCAACCTATATGCTTCCTTTTTCGGTAAGCTTGCTCCACGAATAAAATCAATATCGTGACTTATATCCCTCTTCAGTGGTAACTCATTGGGTAAATCATCTACCACAATGTCACTAAACTCACCTAGCATCTCCTGAATCTCCTCGGGTAGATCTATAATATTGGTCTTCATTGTTACCACTCTAGGTTTACATACTACAACATAGTTAAGTTCTTTCTCATCAATTTGTTGTAAATACTCTTTTCCTATCAACATTAGGACCTTAGATGCTTGTTGTTTTGTTGCACTCCCTTCTTGCAAAGGAAGAAGAACATGTCTTATCCCATCTTTCTCAAAACTATGACAATTTCTCCTACCATCATGTACTACCCTTTTGTCAAATTGCCATGGTCTCCCTAGAAGAATATGACAAACATCCATGGGCATAACATCACATATAATTTTATCTTTATATGTGCCTATTTGCAAATCAACTTCACATTGTTCACTTACCAGGATTTGATGTCCTTTATGCAGCCAGGATACCTTGTATGGAACAGGGTGTTTGGTTTTCTTCAAACTCGGCTTCTCCACCATCTCCATGGAAACAAGATTGTCAGTGCTCCCACTGTCAATCACCATCTTGCAACACTTCCCTTTGAATTTACACATGGTTCTGAATAAAGCCTTCCTTTGAGCGGGTTCTACCTTCTCCTTTTCAGGCTTTAATAAGACTTTGTTCATCATCAAAGCCTCCCCCATCTCTGGCAGATTCTCAGTCACTGTCATTTGCTCTTGTTGCTGCTCGTTCTGAGCTACATACGCTCCTTTCTGTCCTATATCTTCCTTCTCAGGACATTCAAAGGATCTGTGCCACAATTTGTTACATTTGTAACATCTGTAGATAGTTTCTCTGCCTCTTCCTCTACCTCTACCTCCTTGGAAAGGTCTCCTCCCTCTTGGGTCACCTCCTCTACCTTGCTGCTCCTGTTGGCAGGGAAAATTTTCGGGGCTAATCTTAGCCCATGGGATAAATTTAGGGGTTTTAATTTTTTAGTGGGCTATTTTTTAATTAAACCATCATTTACTATGATTAGCCCAATTTTTATATATTTATTTTTAATAAATGGTACATTAGCCCCATAAAATATATAAATAAACCCTAAATCTAACCATTTAGCCCCTGTTTGATTAGATTTGGAGCTCCCATCGCCCGTAAAATAAACCCACTCCCTCTAATTAGCCCAAATCTATAGAAATGGTAGTTAATAAGGGTAAATTTTCCCTTGAGCGATCATGGAAATCGGATTTTTTGGTAAATTAGCCCTTGAGCTATCATGGAAATTGGGTTTTTTTGGTAAATTCATCCATAATATATGGAGTGAAATTGATTTTCAATTTAATTCACCCCATATATATATATATATATATGATGTTTTCCATTTGGTTGTTATCATGCTTAACGATTTTGAGTTTCTTCAAATTTCAGGATTTCGGGCCTTTGAAGCCAGCAATCGAGTTGTTCTCAGACTGCTCTGTCTTCATTCAACTTCCAAGTAAACGGCCTGAGGCCCTGATCCAAGTTAGTGTAACTGTACAAACTTCTTACAGCTCGCTCCTTTACATCACATGCCAGCAGATGTGGTAACCATCACTGGTACTCGAACTATTGTCCCCACAGTTATGATTATACAGGAACTTTATTCTTTGCTAGTTAAACAGGGTCTGGTAAGAGGGTTATTTTTGGTTAGAATTCATAAAGTCCATAAAATCGGTCAACAGGGTCGGGAACTAGGGACTTTGCCATGGGATTTGTTGGTGCCTTCGCTTAGATGCTAGTGGATCAAAAAGAGGGTAAAAGCTGGCTAGAACTGAGCGGGGCGATGGCATGGATTCTATAGGCTTCGACAACTAATTTTCATGTATTCACTACATCATGGTCTAGCTTCATGCTTGGACTCCGATAGTCTCCTATTAAGATCCTTGCTCGCTAATGTGCAGATAAGAGGTGTGTTTGGAGTCAAGAATTTTGTGCAATGCAACAATTTTTTTTTTGTATTTTTCGGTTTACATTTTGATGTTTGTGATTCAAGGATAGATTTATAGTTCAACATTTCTATTTAATTCTTGTATATGGGAGATGCGCCACATCCGTAGTTAGTTTGACGAATTTGGACTCTAGAGAGGGCCTAGGATGAGAGGGTTTCAAATATTCCACCAAAGAATGAAAAACTGGTACTTTATGTGCTTTAATCCCTCCTAGATCAAACTATAGGAGGGGATCCATCGCTAAACCTACACGCACACTTAGGGTTTGTGTCTATCACAACCTATCGAGAGAGCTCAAGAAGAATTGCCTTTACATTCTTCAGAGAATTGTTGTTGATAACTTTCAAGACTCTTAACCTCTCCTCAAGGTTGTTGATATCATTCCAACAAATATTTTCAATGTGCTCTGGTTTGCCACAATATCAAGAACAAAACAAGTTGTTTATTTTCCTATGCTCATTAGTATTTTTTATTGGCTTTCCTATGTTTATGTTCTTGTGGAATGTCACACTACTTATGTTTTTCTTCATGGTCTTCAACTTCACTTGCATAGATAAATATTGGAGATCTCTCTCTATTAGCATGGAATCTTGAAAACTAAATGACTGGAAATTTAAAAATAAGCAGGTTTGATTTGATAAACTACAACTCTTGAAATTTGAAAATAAGCAGGTTCATTTTGACAATCTTTTGATGAAATTTGATCTCCTCAGCAGCCAGTATGGATAACTCCCTTGTCCAATGATGATCACTTGTAATTTTTCTTCACTTATCACCACCTCTGTTTCCTCAGCAAATGTATTCATGCACTATAAATTACCTTCCACTGGTTCTATTGAGGGCTCTAGGCTAAGGGCCAAATTATCCATGAAGTGCACATTAAGCAATTGTTGTATCACTGGGGAGTGAAATGACTTAGATCTGACCCTGCACACATGCTACCTCCAATAAATATTCAAGCGCATCTGCAAAAATTATATATAAGTGGGGCATAAATGGACAACCTTCTTTAGGTGACCTCTCCAGGAATATTACCTTAGAGAGATTCCCATTTGAACTAACTCTAGCTTAAGCATTAGAAAAGAGAGAAATAAATGGCTTAGTCAGAGGCTCATGTTAATTTATTAGTTGAATTTTGATAATAGATCTATTTTACTTTCCATTCTTAAAAGCTCAACCTGTTCCACACAAAGCAACTTCAAATCGGTAACCCACAGTGTTGATATCGGTTGTAGAAGCAATGGAATTCTCCATAAGATGTTACTGGTAATTTGTAAAATGTTGTTGCTCTCGTATTTGAGACATGCTTTTCATTCTACTGGTTCCAGGGTATATGCCATTAGAGCAAGGTGTAAGAACAATGACTCTATATTGGCACCAATGATGCAGCTTGATTTACATAGCTGTGTTGAGATTCTATTTCTAGTATCATAGTATGGCATTTACTTAATAATTAGGTTTCAAAGGAGAAATATTTACCCTTTTCATAAACACCTCCTATCAAGAGATATTGTGTAATACCCTGGTTTCGAACATTAGCTTCTCCATTCTATGGCTTACATAAAGACCAAAGCCTTTTTTTAAGCTTTTATTATTCAGCTGGAAATACTAGAACCAGGGAAATTTTACAGAATCTACAGAGGAAATATTGATAACTTTAAAATAGTTTCCTTTTTCCCAATTAAATCCTGAAATTATCTCGGTTTAAAATTGATAACTTTGATATACTTTCCTTCATTCCAATTAATTCTTGAAATTCTCGCTGTTTGAAACGATGGTTGTTTCCTTCAAAATTTGTATTTCCAAATACACTGCTTCAATGTATTCAGGGACATTTTCCCATAAAGTTAACTTAAAAGTTAAATATAAGACAGATTTGTTTTCCTTTTAGATAGAATTCGCTTAAAGAAACTTGTTAAGGTTAAATTCCAATAGGTTTGAGTAGAAATAAAATTGTACAAGATACCGTGCACTATGAGTTACCCTTTCCACAAATTGTTGGAAGGATTGGGCTTAGGTGTGCAGAAAGTCCATTGTCAAATACATGCCTTCGTATGGTTACAAATGGTTGTGCACAGCACTGGTCCAAGATTCACAAATGGTTCTGCACAACACTGATTCAATAAAACATGTAGGGTATATTCAAAGCTCTCCTCGTGGCTTTTTAGGGCGATATTGAAGTCACCAATGGAGCCTAAGAAGGCCATTTTTGTGTGGTCTTGTAGAAGTGGAAGTGATGAAATAAAACAGTTTTAACTTGTAAACAATACTTATCTAGGATCTTACTAAGAGCATAACAAGCACAACATAAACACAAGAGACAAAGATTTTCCTTGGGGAAACCATAAAGGAGAAAACCCCACAACTTCCTCAGAGATGAATGATCACCAATACAATGTCACAAAAGTAAAACCCAAAAATAGAGATGGTCTTCAGCAGCTTCTCTCTTCTCCACTTGTGTGAACTTGTCCTCCTCACTAATGCGAACTTGAGTGAGTGAGTGAATGGATAAATGAGAGAGCTTAGCTCTCTATTTATACATTCACTGGTTTTCCTTGGTTATAAATGTGTCATCATCTCGAGTGGCCATGTCGTTTTCCTTGTTGGCCATGTAATGCCCTGGTTTTCTTTAACTTTCTGCACCGACTTCCTTCTTTAATGAAGAGGTGTAGGTTTTACTACCCTCGTTCACTTCAAAACTGGTTTTACTACCCATCTCTTGGCCTTGTTCACTTCACAATTGGTGCTTTTCCAGCTGTAGGGGGGTATACCTATGTGTTGTGTTTTATTTGCAAATTAAACTCAGATAGTGTGTGATAAATCAAATAACATCAGTAAAAGTTTTAAAATATATCAATGAAGAATTGGCTGGATTCAACAGGACTAGTGTCTTCTCTTTGCGATATGGAGTCTTACGTAAACATGGGTCTGAAAATGAATGATGGGGAACTTCAACAAGGAAATCTTGTTAAGAATGAATCTTGCTAAATAATTGACTAGTTTTTGACATTAATGCTGAATGAAGGCGCTCTGAATAAGTGAATGAATCTTCATACATGATCATAAATCAACAGTGAACCACATAAAGAGAATAATAAAAAATTTCATTGATCAAAGCTTCATGAACATAATAGTTTTACAACAGTATCTTTGATTTTAGAGAACAACAGGGGACATAACACAACTTGCTCAATTCCGAGGGACAAACAAAATCCACATGAAAGATTGAGACAAAATGGCCTGTTAACAAGCTCTAATTACAACATCACTACAATAACCTGATCCAAAGAAAGTGAAAAGATAATGTCAGGCATTACTCTAATTACACAATATTTCAATCTTCCCAGAGATAGTACATTTAACCCAAGGATTTGATCTCCAAGAATCTGACTCTCCCTTTGGCAGTATTTCTTCCATGCTTAAATAGATTTGCATTGTGACTTCAAATTGATCACTTCAACAAAGTCAAGATGATTGTCCTTATGCATCTTATCATCAAAGGTGTGTCTTCCAATGATCATTTTAGCAAATTCAAAGATGATCACCCTTATGCGTTTCATCATCAAAGGTGTGCTCTCCAATTGATCATTTTGACAAAGTCAAAGATGATCACCCTTATAATGCATTTGAAAATCAAAGGTGTGTCCTCTAAGACCATGTAAGTAGGGTTCCATCACCATGCCCCTTTGTTATTCTTTATTTATTTATATTTCTTGGTTTTCTATAATTCTTTTGCTTTTCTTCTGAATTCATGGTGCCGACAGTTTTCCATGCCATCCTTCAGAAGATCTCCTGATTTGCCATGTGAGGATCCATCCAAGCACATCCCTTGATTTCATTGAATTCTCCTTCAAAATGCATTCTACAATGCTAAAAAATGTACTTTTTATACTAAAAATTGCTTCCTGTATGTAGAATTCCTCTAAAAAAATGTCTGCCATGATTACAAACTGCATGCCAGGAAGTAAATATTTATGGGGCTGCTAGATTACATTTTTAAAATCCCTGCCATCTGCTCATGCATGCTTCTCTATGCCCAACATCACTTCCTCTTCTTATGTTTCTAAGTTCGGGCCCAACTTCTTCACTCCCTTGCTGAAAATAGCAAGCTCTTGATTTTTGCCAACCCTCTGACAGCTCCCTATCATAGGTAGCAGTCACTTCCACACATGTATTTGGAGGATTTTAGAAAATATGCTTTGATGCCATGTTAATTTTAGAACATGGTATAAAGATTCTGCATTTGGAAAAGTTAACCCTAAGCCCGGGTATTTTAAAATTTGAAAGCTTAATGCTCAACCAACTGATTGCTGTTTTTGAAATTGGATTTATCTTCTTGTTTACAGCTTAGTGAAGGTTTTGAGCTACTTGGAAAAAGGGACTGTGTTTGGAAACTGAAAAAAGGCCCTTTATGGACTTAATCGAGCCCCAAGGGCATGGTATGATAGATTAGACAAGTACCTCTCTCAACAAGGATTCAAAAGAGGTGATGCGAACATCAACATTTATTTCAAAAGAGAAAAGGATGGAGTCCTAATTACAGTGGTCTATGTTGATGATCTCATTTTTGGGTGTAATGATGACAAATTAAGTCATGATTTTGCTAATGTAATGGCATGAGAATTTGAGATGTCAATGATCGGTGAACTGTCCTTCTTTCTCGGACTACAGATTTCCCAAACACCAGAAGGTATTTTTATCTCTCAGTCCAAGTATCTGAAGGAAATGCTTAAAAGATTTGGTATGGCATAATGCGCTCCTGTTGGTACACCTATGGCAACTAGCTGCAAACTCAGCAGAGATGATCAGTCTCCACAAGTTGATGCCACCTTTTATCAGTTAATGATTGGTAATTTGTTGTATTTAACAGCCTCTAGGCCTGACATCATGCAGGCTGTTGGAATGGTAGCTCGATTTCAATCCTGTCCAAAAGTATCACATGTGACAGCTATCAAAAAAATATTCAAGTATCTCAAAGGTACCCCTGAGTTTGGAATTTTGTATCCTAAGAACAAAAAAGTTGACCTCTCAGCTTAGAGTGATGCTGGCTGGGCAAGAAGCCTGGATGATCAAAAAAGTACCAGCGGCAATGCATTCTTCTTGGGTAATTTCTTGGTAGCATGGACAAGCAGAAAGAAGACATCTAAATCTCTCTCTACTGTTGAGGCTGAATATATAGCTGTAGCTCAGTGTTGCACTCAGATTTTGTGGATAAAGCATTCCTTGGAAGAATTACAAGTTGAAATCAGTCAGCCTACACCTATCTACTTTGACAACACCAGTGCCATAAGCATATCGAAGAATCCAGTTATGCATTCAAAGACTAAGCACATACCCATCAAGTACAACTTTCTTCGAGAACAAGTCAGTGACCAAAAAGTGAAATTGGAATATGTGACCACAAAGGAACAGGTAGCTGACATTTTTACCAAACCTCTACCTAAAGATACTTTTGAATATCTTAGCAAAAATCTAGGAGTTATCTCTCTTTTACACTAAATATTTCATTTACTTGATATGGGTGCTATATGAGGTTGGCACTCTTTGAAGGAGTAGACAGGCTACAAGTAAAGGTTAGAAGGAAGAAATTAAAGTCCATAGTAGCAGAAAATCGGATGTATTGGTTTCAGTTCATTCTCTTTACCATTGATGTCAAAGGGGGAGGAAGTCAGGGAGAGAGCTCTCACGGGGAGCCATGTGTTGACATCAATGCCAAAGGGGGAGTTTGTTGGACAATCTGGTTGGCATTGATGTCAAATAACTCAAGACTTCAAGAAGCAGTCATCTACAAGCAAACCCAGTGTAGTCAAGTGATTTGGGTGACATCTCACAGCTTATCAAAGTTGGTTGAGAATTATGCAAAGTGTATGTGAATCTATAAGAAATCATATAAAAGATTAAATTGAGTCAACATTGTTATCAATGATGCCTCAATTCTATGGTCAAAGTCAGTGGTCAAACTCAACATGCTTATCCATGATCATAAGCCTAAACCAGCAGTCAAGTCAACCAAAATCAGTGGACAAACTAAATGCCATTTTAGTATCCATTTTCTTGTTGGCTAAGTCCTGGAAAAGTATCCTTAACAAGTATGAATCTACTCTCAGCATAAAAGGCATGTTTCAGCAGTCATCATAATTGAAAAACACATGTATCTCTGCTCAGATCTGAGCTAAAAACCCATTCACACTCATAAGAGGGATCGTGAACCAAAACCCATGCTTGTATTTGCTAAGGTGACCATGAGCTAAAAACCTTTCTTCATGGTCATAGGTTAATAAATGATTATGCTAAGAAGAGCAAGTGTGAGCCGCAAGCAAGTCTTTGCGTTATTCAAAATGAGACAACCTGTGTGCTTGTAAGGGTGATAACACTATCTCACATCACAAGAAGAATTGGATCCCTAACATATATTTGTGTTCATTATGGTAAACCACTACCCATAACATTATCTTCACACTTGACTAGGTGACATCATTATCTAACAACAACAATTGGAACTTCCACTTCACATTTGATGGGGTGATTGTTCTATTCTCATCGGGAGGAATAGTTCATTCACTAGTACTCGTGAGAGAAACCATGAAACATAATTATTCATTTGCATTTGGAGTGGTGATATGACCATTTTTTGGGGTTTGAGTTATAACAATAGGACACTCACAAGTAGAGAGGCAAATTATTAACTAAACATTATCATTTGGGATAGTGATGCTATTGGCATATTGGCAAAGGCAAGGGAGAGACCTAACATTCTCCATTGTCAAGGTTTACATGAAGTGGTTGTGCTTTCATAATTCGAGGAATAATGATACAACCATTTAGTAGGGTGATTTCAATTAAAACAAAGGCTTCACCTCGTGCTCATGGATGCCAATGCAAAATTACTATTTGCCTAATAAAAAATAAGTTGCTAGGGTTGGGACATTTTATGTGAATCAAATAACTTCCTTATTCTTTTGGCAAGGTGAAAACAAGGTCTGGATCATTATTATTTAAAGAGGGAAATTTTGACTAGGATGAAGGTCCTAAGGTCTCATCATGAAATAAAACACTGAAGATAAATGGGAAAATATAAACCTTCTATCTATGACTTATTCAAGATGACCTAAACTATGGATAGGAGCATAATCTAGTAAGATGTTGAAATAAGCATCAACTAGCACTAGTGTTGATCATTGTTACAAGGAATCCTTGAATAAAGCAAGACCCTAAGGCAATGAGAAGAGGGGTTGAGATTCTAAGAGAAAGGGGGAGCCACATGTGCATATGGAAATGTTGTGGGCTCAACAAGCATTGATCCTCCCTGGAAGTAGATCCTCTCCTATAGTTTGGTATTTATGAAGAAAGGAGATTGCAAGCCTAGAGATGGACTCGAGGCACAAAGGATGGGCCTTGAACTTTACCTAGGCAATTTTTAGAGGAACTATTCGTTGAAACACTTGAAATATTATAAGAGAATGATATGCTCCCTTTAGAGGAACTATTCGTTGAAACACATGAAATATTGTAAGAGAATGATATGCTCCCTTCATCCTTACTGAGTTGGACCAAAGCAGACTAGGTCCCCTTTGAGCTATAAAGGGTAGTGGTTCCAATTATATCTATCTCCAAAAATAGAGCAATGGCATAATGGTTGTAACAAAAGCAGCCTGAATCTAGCTCGTTACTGTTACCAGTCGTAACCCAGTGAAAAAAAAACTATTCAGAATATTTATAGAGATCCCCTTTTATAAATGGCATCATCCCACACAAATGTAGAACCCAATTTACATTCTGCTATGTTCAATGAAATGTGTTGAAACTTAATGAGCAATTTGTGCATGTTTTGAGAAAACACAGAAAGGGAGATGCACGCTTAATTCTATGGAGAAGGGCCTTCAATGATCGCCTATTGCTTACAGAGAGAGCATTTCTAGACAAGTATCATCTCACTTGATATTCTACATTATGCTGACAAGTATCATCTCACTTGATAGAGTCTCCCTAAGGCAAAAGGTATTGAATTTTTTTAGACATCTTCGTGGTGTTGCTATTTTTTAATGTATTGAAAAACAAATTTACTAATTTACCGAGGTACCATATTGTAGGTGGTGCATGCACTCAATATTTTGACAGTTCCTTGAGCAACTTTTTGCTCCGAATCTTCCTAACTTGGATGGGGATGTTGTAGATTTACTTGAAAAATGCTTGTATTCGAGCCAAGCAAGTGTATCATAGGTATTATATGGGTCAAATTCTATAATTGGTTAGTTTTTATTATTTTTGGGTGTTCGAGGATGGTTTTAAGTCTTGGAGAAGGGAAATACTTGGACATTGAATCTATGCTATATGATTTTGGTTTTTATTGTCTTGTCAACTGATGCAATTTTATTATATTGTGTTTTATGTCAATTGAAGTGGCCTTGAGTCACCATTATTTGACAAGTATTCATGGCATCAATGAAGAATCTAGATGCCTTACTCCTTTCAACTTTGATTTTGAGTAGGGATCGTTTACTTAGAAACATATAAAACAACTTATATGGAGGAAATCTCTTAGCCTCAATGCAAACATGAAGCAATAGCCAAAGAAAACGAAGTTGATATTTATCTATTTGTAATCCTTCTTTGATGGTTATGTTAATATGTTTCTACAATGCAATCCATCTCTTGGTTTGTTGTTGCAATAAAGTTTATAATTGTTGGCATTCAGTTGGATCTTATTCTTTAAAAGATTGGTAAAGGTAAATAAATGGATGGATATGTGTCATGTCCCCATTTTGACCCTGTGGCATTAAAATTGTAAATGATGTAAATATCGTTATTTAATCATGGTGAGGAGCTCAAGGCCAAGGCCCTGCCATTGATTTATCGTTTTATGTATTGGTAATTAAAAATCGGTGCATATGGCTCTTGTGCTAGATAGGCACAATGTAAATGAAGACATCATGTAAATACAAATTTTAATGAAATACCCACAACTAGCTATGCAATGCAACAAAGAGATGGGGGCATGATTTTTCAAGGAATAGGGAGGGAAATTATTCAAACCCATGAGCCAATGGTGTTAATCCATTTCATTGAGAAAACCCATAAACCACCAACTACCCATTTTGGCTTATGCACCCAATCATTAAATTATTCCAAGAGTTGGTTGAGGCAGTTAATGCCTTGGGAGTGGAGAGGTATGGCAACCAATTTCGTGCATGGACAAGCCATCAACCTGGGAATTCGTATTTTTTTTTGGGGGGCAAGAAAACACCCACGAAATGGTGCCCAAAGCCATTATTCACCCATGGCCTTTGACCTCTCACGCAATCTAAGCTAGCTGGGTCTTTCCCTGCACATTTTTCATTCTTTTTCTACATTTTCCCATGCCTGGGAACTCGTTTTTGGATAGAACAGTGGCTGGGAGAAGAGAACCACAAGTTGGGGGTTTAATGGAGGTCGTTTTTTCTCCTGGGTTGTCCCTAAACGTTTTCTGAAAATGAATTTTGCCTTCCAGGGTTTATTCCCATTTCTCCATTTCGTTTTTGGGTTGCCCGCGTTTTTTTCTGAACTGGTAAGAACCCCATCTTTGGGAATATCACTGTAAAAACATTTCTTCATGCCCAACACTTATAATTTTGTTGTTATGTGCATCCTTGTTTTGGTTTGAACCTGTGAGCAAGAGATTTGGAGTGGTAGTGGACAGAATTGGCTTGATAAATCTAGTGGGGGGGGAATAACCTCTCAAGAAGATCAAGAGGGCTGACTACTCTTCTATGCACACGTTGGACACTCTAGATTGAAAGGTATGGCATGAGGGACTGTGCATTGGTGAAGGGAATACTTCCTTGAGTGGGGTGTGTAGGCATTGTGGGTGCTAAGCTAGATAGATCTTGTAGAGGTATCCATGGCTCTATGCTTGAGCTCACTAGCTTAGCAATTCTTCCTTTCCATTTCCTAGCAGCCTGATAAACCCAATTGTAGATTGGCTTGGCTCATTTTGGTATATGTTGGGCTATGTGTGAGTCTGTTGTTCCGTGGTTCCTTGTAGAAATCATGCCCAGCTTGGGGGTGGCAGTTGCATCAAGAGATTGATAAGCACAACTGGCCTATGGTTGGGAGGAATGTTGGAGTTGCATAGCTGGTTGCTCAGGGACCACTCTATTGCAAGATAAGTACTCTCATGTGCTAATTCTGTATTGTCTTAATTGATGAATGGCTTGAATATCTTGTATGTATGATGGATGTGTAATGGAATTCAATTCTGCTGTGTTTTCACATACTTATGTATTTTTCCATATTTCCATCTTCTCTCTATATGCATGTTTGTATACTAGATGTCCCTAAATCAGAGTCATGTTCTCTCCCATGCTAGTATGATGGGTGGGTATGTGACAGAATGGTATCAGAGCCATAGGCTACAGCATTGGGCCTTTATGGGCCAAGTATGATCACAGTTACAAGGGAAGATTCCCTTCTAAACACCACAGATTACCATGTTGGGTCTAAACAGACTAAGGTTGAACAGTTTGCAGAGCTTATGATTCAACACTGCAGCTGTTGGGCCTTTCATAGAGATATAAATCATTGTGTGTGTTTATATATGTAGTATTTGAAGTTAATATGAATTGGAGAAATCTGAAGATATCATAGCTTCTATTTGATTAAGATGGGAAACACTTCCATGATTGTTTTAGGAATTATTTCAAACTTGCTTGCATTGATTTCATGCTATGAAGTGAGGAGGGAGGAAGAAAATCCCTTTTCAAGTTGGATGCTTACTTTACATTGTTTCCACTGCAGTAGAATTCAGTTTGTATTGTCTGTTTTCAAGGTTGAATGCTTGCCATCCTATATTATTTTGTTGTTTTATTGTTTTATTTTTGACATAGAAGAGGTGCAATTTTTCTTGAAATACTGTTTTGTTCTATGCAAGTATGATCTATGAGTGGCTTACTCTGTAAAGAAAAGAATGATACATTCCCAGAAATTTTTAACTGTATGTGAAAATTTGCAATTTTTCTAAGTAATTATGAGTTCTGCTAAAGGCTCTGTCAGCGATTTTAGCGTTAAGTTCTGCATGCGCGGCGGCATAATTAACGCTAATTTTTGCGACACGGCCGCGGAAAATTTAAGGGTAAAATTTGCGCAGTGCGCGGTGGCATATTTAAGCATAACTCTGCGTGCGCGGTGCCAAAATTAGCATAAATGCTGCGCTGAAAGGGAAGAGAGGTTCAAAAATTTTCTAAGTGTCTTTTTTGAAATTTTGCGCCACGGGCGCGGCGGCAAGTTAAGCATAACTCTTCGTAGCGCAGCGGCAAATTTAGGGATAAAATTGTGCGGTGCGTGGGCGGCACTTTTTAAGTTAAATTTCCACGTCAATGGCGGCAACAATAACCTTAACATCCACGCCACCCGCAGAAAATTTAAGGGTAAAGTCTACGCCATGCGCGGTGGCAAACTTGGCAATAGGACCCGCAACAATTTTAAAGATAAATCCTGCGCCAAAGCGCCCGTCATGTTGTTAATAATTGCGCCAGAGGCGGCCATTTTAACCTTAAAATTTGCACCAAACGAGGAAAATACAACAACTTTTCACTGAGATTTTCAGGTGCCGAAAATGGAAAATCACCATGCAAGTTATGCGCCAGATTGCGCGAAATCAAAAGAATTACAAAAAAAAAAAACGAGGGTGCTTCCCTCGACCCGCCCTGCAGTGGCGAGCCACAAGGGGGAAAGCCCCCTTGACCCCCGTCGTCCCCCTGAGACAGTCGTTCCCTTGAGATAGTCGTTGATTGTGAGAAAGTCTATGAATGGACAAGTTGTCAACATAGGATTTTCCCACATACATGCAAATAGTTATGGTATTATAATGCAACTAACAGTTGTGTTTATAAACACATTTTGCAGAATAATAGTCACATCAAAGACAACAATCTAGTCAGTGCAGTTGGGAAGTTCCGGTCTTGGTTGGGCCAAAATTATCAACATCATGGATGATGCATAGGATCCCTATGAGCCTGAGACAGATGCCATGGGGAAAAACATACATGTTGAGAATGCTGAAACATAATCCAATGGAAGAAGAGATCGAGAGACTCCCCCATATATTGCAGCCACCATGAGGAGCCTAAGGGTGGAGTTGCAGAGTTGCAGAGAAGATAATGAAAGGATGATTAAAGCTAAGGAAGAGCAGAATCAGTTAAATGCAGCCATGCTACGGAGTTTGACAGACATACAAAGGAAATAAACTCTGGGCATCAGACATCAAATCCAGAAAAGAGTGGGAGTATTTCAAAGAGAAATTCCCGCAAGAGGTCCAATATCTCAAGAAGAGTTTCTAGAGACAGAACCTATACTCCAGAAATCTCTTCTAGTGGATCATCTGACTCTGAAGGATCCATTGAAGGTTCAAACTCTTCATCTTACAGGAGTAAGAGGAAGAGACATTACAAGAACAATTCACATGGGGAATTTAAGAAGGAAAAACCTCCTACACTTGATGGAGAGGTAAAGTCTAGTCAAGAAGCTGAAGCTTGGCTTCTTGGGATGAGAAAGTATTTCCGAGTCCAAGACTATTTCGGAAATATGAAGGCAAGGATCTCCATCTTCAACTTGACTGGAAGAGCATCTATATGGTGGGAACACATCAGGAAAGTGAAGAAGATCAATGAAAGAAAGATTGTGTGGAAGCAATTCAAGAAATATTTCAAGCAGAAGTACCTCTCTGACAGGTACTATGATGACAAGATCAAAGAGTTCCATGAGATGAGATTGGGACAATTGACCATGGAAGAATACGCAAACAAGTTCTTGGAACTGCTGAGGTATGTCAGGTATATTCGAGATGATAAGGTGAAAATTCAGCATTTTCTAAGTGGGATACCTCAGTCATATAAAGATAGGATTGAATTTGATGAGCCCCAAACTCTAGAGGAGGCAATAAGGAAGGCCAAGTATTGCTATGATCAAAACAAAAGAAAACTTGATTTCCATAAGGCATGGAAGGACAAGAAGAATGAGAAGTTTGACCAAAGGAAGAAAGGTTTCAAACCTCCTCATATTAGAAATCAGCAAAGGCAGCCATCACAGGTTGTGAATAAGCCAACTAGGATGATGGGAGACAAGCCAAGAGATCCAAAGGAGCCAAAAAAACCACTTCAATGTTGGGGTTGTGGAGGAGACCACATGCTTAGGAACTATCCGCACCAGAATGGGAATGCAAATCAAGTTCACAACATCCAAGGAGCTGGAACTGTGGGTCAAGTGGCGAGGACAATCCGTAGAATCTATGCAGCACTAGATGACCACCAGGCAGATCATCAGTCAATTGTAGTTGAAGTTGAAGGTAAGATTGCTAAGCAATATGTTTCTATTTTGATTGATCCTGGATCTACTCATAGTTATGTCACTCCTAGAATTGTTGAGATTTGTGCTTTTAAGAAGGTAAAGCATAGTAAATCATGGTTAGTTCAACTAGCCACTGGAACCAAGAGAAAAGTTAGTGAAATAGTAGAGAAATGTCCATTATAGATGGATGGGCTATTCACTTATGCAGATCTGAATATTTTTCCACTTGGTTCCTATGATATTCTCATTAGGATGGATTGGTTAGAGGCACACAGGGTTAAACTTGACTGCTACAATAAGACATTTGAATGTATGGACGAAGAAGGAAACCCATGGGTTGTAAAAAGCATTCCAAAGGTGACTTCTGTTAGGTCGGTTTCAGCCATGCAGCTGAAGAAGTTATGTAGGAAGGGTTGTCAATTGTATGCAGCCCATGTTTTGGAGGCAATGGAAAATGAAACTCCTATGTTAGAGGACTATCATGTATTGCAGGAATTCAGGGATGTTTTTTCTGATGAGATTTCGGGACTTCCTCCAAAGAGAGACATTGAATTTACAATTGAACTTGTGCCAGGAGCAACACCATTGTCTAAGAAGCCGTACAGGATGAGTACACCAGAATTGCTAGAATTGAAAATGTAATTACAAGAGTTGTTGGAAAAGAAATATATCAGGCCAAGTGTGTCCCTGTGGGGAGCACTTGTTCTATTTGTGAAAAAGAAAGATGGAACACTCAGATTATGTATTGACTACAGGCAGTTGAACAAAGTTACTGTGAAGAACAAATACCCATTTCCCCGAATTGATGACCTTTTTGATCAAATGAGAGGAGCAAGAGTATTTTCAAAGATCGACTTGAGGTCAGGTTACCATCAGGTAAGAATCAAAGAGGAAGATATTCATAAGATAGCTTTTAGAACGAGGTATGGACACTATGAGTTTGTGGTGATACCATTTGGTCTCACAAATTCACCAGCTACATTCATGTGTCTCATGAATAGTGTTTTTAGCAAGTATTTGGACAAGTTCGTTCTTGTTTTTCTGGACAACATTCTCATCTATTCTAAGAATGAAGAAGAGCATGAAGAACATTTGAGAATGACATTGCAATTGCTAAGAGAGCATAAGTTGTATGCAAAGTTGAGCAAATGTGACTTTTATAAAGTTAGAATTCATTATTTGGGTCACATTATCTCAGACGAAGGAATATCGGTGGACCCTGAGAAGATTGAAGCCATTATGAATTGGCCAACTCCAAGGAATGTGACAGATGTGAGATCTTTTATGGGCCTTGCTGGTTACTATCGGAGGTTCATTGAAGGATTCTCCAAGGTCGCAAACCCGATCACTTCTTTGCAAAAGAAGGGGATAAAGTTTGAATGGTCACCAAGATGTGAGGAAATTTTCCAACGGTTGAAGAATCTTCTTACGAGTGCACCAATTTTGAAAATTGCAGATCCAGGAAAAGACTTTGTGGTGTGTACCGATGCATGCAATCAAGGACTTTGGAGGAGTTCTTATGCAAGACAACCACGTGGTATGCTATGAGTCGAGGAAGTTGAAGGAGCACAAGAAAAACTATGCTACTCATGATTTAGAACTTGCAGCCATAGTACATGCTTTAAAGATGTGGAGGCCTTACTTAATGGGTAGGACATTTGAGTTAAGAAAAGACCATTGTGGTCTGAAATATTTGTTTGATCAGCCAACCTTAAACGCTAGGCAAGCTAGATGGTTGGAATTTTTGTGTGAATTTGACTTCGAAATCAAACACATAAAAGGGAAAGAAAATAAGGTAGCAGATGCACTCAGCAGGAAAGTACATGGAATGCATGTGGCAACGCTTAGCACTTGCCAACCAGATTTGGGACGGCAGATTGTTAACCATATTGTTGAGGATGAAGTGTATGTGCAGATAAAGGGCAAGTTGCAGCAGCAAGAACTTGAAAAGAAATATGAAGGATACCATTTGGAAGAAGATAGACTCCTTACTTATAAGAATAGAGCCTATATTCCAAATGTGGCGGATTCGAGGAGGATTGTTATGGATGAAATCCATAGAGCTCCATACTCTGGTCACCCAGGATATCAGAAAACAATTGTTACAGCGAGAAAATATTATTTCTAGCAAGGAATGAAGAAGGATGTCACTGAATACATTTCTAAGTGCATGACATGTCAGCAGGTGAAGGTTGAACACCAGCACCCAGCAAGTTTATTGCACCCAGTACCAATTCCAGAATGGAAATGGGAAGTAATTTCCATGGATTTTATTACAGGATTGCCAATGACTGTGAGACAACATGATTCCATCATGGTTGTGGTGGACAAGTTAACAAAGGCAGCGCATTTTATACTGGTTAAGTCCATGCACAAAGTCGATGCCATTGCAAATATTTTCATGAAGGAAATTTTCAGATTACATGGGTTGCCTAAGGCAATAATTTCTGACAAGGATACCAAGTTCACTTCCAATTGTTGGAAAAGTTTCTTTGCAGATTTGGGTACACAGTTGAAATTCAATACCGCATACCATCCTCAAACAGATGGTAAAATGGAAAGAGTAAATCAGGTGCTTGAGGACATGCTCCATATGTATGTAATGGACTAACCATCCAAGTGGGAAGATTATCTACACTTGGTAGAGTTTGCATATAACAATGGGCAGCAAGAATCATTGGGAATGAGTCCATATGAGGTTCTATACGGCAGAAGGTGTAGGACACCAATGACTTGGGACAATCAAGTGAACATAATTGTACTTGGGCCATAATTGCTTAAGGAAATGGAGCAAGAGGTTGCAAAGATCAGGCAGAATTTAAAAGCGGCCCAGGATAGACACAAAAGCTATGCAAATAAGCATAGGTTGCATAGAGAATTCAGTGTTGGGGATCATGTGTATCTTAGAGTGAGACCAAGGAAGGGTCCCTTGAAGCTTGGGAGTTGTGCCAAGCTATCACCTAGATATTGTGGGCCATTTGAAGTGCTTGAAAGAATAGGGCCAGTTGGATATAGACTTGCATTGACTACTAACACTAGAGCTCATAATGTTTTTCATGTCTCTTTGCTTGAAAAATATGTACATGATCCTGACCATGTGATTAATTGGGATGTGATCCAGGTGGAACCCGAGGGAGAGTTCCAAATCGATCAATTGTGCATCCTAGACAAGAGGGTAACATTGCTCCGAAACCGGACAAGTAAAGGTGCAATGGAAGCACTACGATCCCAATGAGGCTACATGGGTGCTAGAGGATGCCATGAGAGTGGCATATCCATTTTTGTTCAATTTTGATGAGCACTAAGGATAGTGCTAATGTAAGGGGAGGGGAATGTCACATCCCCATTTTGACCCTATGGCATTAAAATTGTAAATGATGTAAATATCATTATTTAATCATGGTGAGGAGCTCAAGGCCAAGGACCCGCAATTGATTTATCGTTTTATGTATCGGCAATTAAAAATCGGTGTATATGGCTCTTATGCTAGATAGGCACAACGTAAATGAAGACATCATGTAAATACAAATTTTAATGAAATACCCACAACTAACTATGCAATGCAACAAAGAGATGGGGGCATGATTTTTCAAGGAATAGGGAGGGAAATTATTCAAACCCATGAGCCAGTGGTGTTAATCCATTTCATTGAGAAAACCCATAAACCACCAACTACCCATTTTGGCTTATGCACCCAATCATTAAATTCTTCCAAGAGTTGGTTGAGGCAGTTAATGCCTTGGGAGTGGAGAGGTATGGCAGCCAATTTCATGCATGGACAAGCCATCAACCTGGGAATTCGTATTTTTTCTTCTTGGGAAAGAAAACACCCACGAAATGGTGCCCAAATCCATTCTTCACCCATGGCCTTTGACCTCTCACGCAGTCTGAGCTAGCTGGGTCTTTCCCTACACGTTTTTCATCCTTTTTCTACATTTTCCCATGCCTGGGAACTCGTTTTTGGATAGCATGGCGGCTAGGAGAAGAGAACCATGAGTTGGGGGTTTAATGAAGGTCATTTTTGCTCCTGGGCTATCCCTAAACGTTTTCTGAAAATGAATTTTTTCTTCTAGGGTTTATTCCCATTTCTCCATTTCATTTTTGGGTTTCCCACGTTTTTTCAGAATTGGTAAGAACCCCATCTTTGGGCATATCACTGTAAAAACGTTTTTTCATGCCCAACACTTATACTTTTGCTGTTATGTGCATCCTTCTTTTGGTATAAACCTGTGAGCAAGAGATTTGGAGTGGTAGTGGACAGAATTGGCTTGATAAACCTAGTGGGGGGGAAATAACCTCTCAAGAAGATCAAGAGGGCTGGCTACTCTTCTATGCACACCTTGGACACTCTAGATTGGAAGGTATGGCCTGAGGGACTGTGCATTGGTGAAGGGAATACTTCCTTGAGTGGGGTGTGTAGGCATTGTGGGTGCCAAGCTAGATAGATCTTGTAGAGGTATCCATGGCTCTATGCTTGAGCTTACTAGCTTAGAAATTCTTCCTTTCCATTTCCTAGTAGCCTGATAAACCCAATTGTAGATTGGCTTGGCTCATTTTGGTGTATGTTGGGCTATGTGTGAGTCTGTTGTTCCGTGGTTCCTTGTAGAAATCATGCCCAGCTCGGGGGTGGCAGTTGCATCAAGAGATTGATAAGCACAACTGGCCTATGGTTGGGAGGAACATTGCAGTTGCATAGTTGGTTGCTCATGGACCACTCTGTTTCAAGATAAGTACTCTCATGTGCCAATTCTGTATTGTCTTAATTGATGAATGACTTGAATATATTGTATGTAAGATGGATGTGGGTGAAAAAATGAAGATGGGTGTTTATTTTGGGGGGTCTCGTGAGAAAATAATTCTGGTTTTTTCATGTTTTTCAACTTCGGGCGAACAAAAGTGATATTTTTGTTTAAAATTTCACTTTGCCGTAAAAAGAAAACTTTTGTAGAATTATGTTAGCTTTCTACTCATAATTTTTTCAATTTTTTTTATTAAGATTTAATATGTCGATTTCGCAAATTTTTGACAGTGTGTTCTTATAAAATGAAAAGACTACAAAAGAGTTATGATTTGTTGCACCACTAAAATCGTTGTTAGACTTGTGTTTTGCAAAAACAGAAAATGCTACGACAATCTACACACAATGTACTAGTGCCTGACTATAAGTTTGCATCCAATGGACCTCTATACTAATTATTATATTTTTTTAAAGTCGATCAATGGGGAAACTCAGTCAATTTTCAACAACCTTTTTGTTGCACCACTTTTCTCTCAATCCGTTATAAAAGCAAAAAATCTACGAACACCCTTTTGAAGTAGACACGTCAGTGAAGAGTCCCACATTTTTTTCGATTTTTTTGGTGTTGTATTCTCAAAGTTATGGATTTTTCTTTTCGTTGTTTTTTTAAAGAGCTGAATCATAACTCGACACATGTTACGGAGATAAAACTTAAAAAATATCAGTTATTATCTATATACAACAAAATTTATACTTTCGTAAAGTAGATTCAATGATGAATCTACTGGTATGAAGTCCGACATTCGTTTTGTTGTGTACGAGGTGGTTTTCTCCTTCCGAAAATGGAGAAACCTGAAAATTTTGCAGAGATCTGAATCTTTCATGTTTCAGAGATTATTCGGCCGAAATAATTATTCGGCCGAATAACGGTTTTCCGTAACGGCGCCGTAAATTATGGTGAAGGTTATTCGGCCGAATAACTAAACGAAAAAAAATTACGTCGGCCGGAAAAAAAATAAAAATAAAAATAAAAATAAAAATAAAAAAAATAAAAATTTATACTCATATAAATAAACCTAAAGTTAATTCATTATTTTCGCATGTTTGAACTTCGCATTTTTTTGTCAAACTAATTTCGGAAGGAGGAGATAATTTTTGCAAAAGGAAGTTTTTACAAGGTATGTTTCTTCTTCTATTTTACAAAAGGCACATTGAAGGAGTTTTTTTTTCTAAGGCATATTTGCAAGGAGTTTTTCCAAAATATCTCTTTTCTTATTGCACTTTTACAAAGAAGACATTTTTTGCAAAAGGAGGTTTTTACAAAGTATGTTTCTTCTTTTTTCCAAAGGCACATTGAAGGTGATTTTTTTCTAAGGCATATTTGCAAGAAGTTTTTTCAAAATATTTCTTTTCTTATTGTATATTTGCAAAGAAGACATTTTTTGCAAAAAGAGGTTTTTACAAAGTATGTTTCCTTTTTTTTTTTCGAAAAGACACATTGAAAGTGTTTTTTTTTAAGGGATATTTGCAAGGAGTTTTTTCAAAATATTTCTTTTCTTAGACATGTTTGCAAGGATGGTTTTTTTTCAAAGTAGCTTTGCACTTTTTATTTAATTGAAAGAGGTTTTTTCAAATAGTTGTTTTGCTAAGGTATTTTGCAAATGATTTTTTTCCAAAGTAGTTTTGCACTTCTTATTTATTTGAAATGAGTTTTTTCAAATAGTTATGTTGCTAAGGTATTTTGCAAAGGATTTTTTGCAAGGTAATTTTGTACTTCTTATTTCTTTGAAATGGATTTTTTTTCAAAGAGTTATTTCTTTACAATGATTTTTTCCCAGATATATTTATAAATAAGTTTTTATTCAAAGTACTTTTTTCTAGTGGTTTTTTTCGTAGATATTTTTTCAAAAAAGTATTTTTGCAATGATTTTTACAACAAATATTTATTTACAAGGTGTTTTTATTTTTTTCCTTGGCACAAGGTGTTTTTATTATTTTCCAAAGAAGATTTTTGTTCAGAGAGTTTTTTCAAAGGAAAGTTAATTCCAAATAAATATTCTTCAAAAGACTCTTACAAAATTTTTATAAGGTAAAGTAAATTTTAGTTCATGTTTTTATAAATTCTGTAAATGTTTTTAAATCTTAATTTATTTATTTTTACTATAAAGTAACATGATTCTTTAATTTATCGTCTATAGATTAAACAACCATGGGCAATAAGAGAAAACGTCAAAGAAAAGCTGATCGTAAACGTGATGATGATGATAATAGAAAGAAACAAAAACTCAAATATATTGCCAAAAAACAAAGGGTTGCCGAAACGGAAGACAGAACTATTGAAGATATAAATACAGATTTACATGATAATGTTGAAGAAATGGAAATTGAAAATAGAGTACAAGAAGAACAAATTGAAGTTGAAAAGAACATTGTAGAAGATGTAAATAGTGATTTACATGCTAATGCCGATGAAATCAATATTGAAGATCAAGTTCAAGATCCAGAAATTGGACCTGGTATGTATATATCATATATTTTCCAAATTCATTTTTTTATAATGAATTTTATTTTTTGATATATGTTAAATTAAATTTAACTTGATGTATAGGTACTTTTACTATTGATGATGAAATGTTAGAAGACATTGATTGCAACAAATATGGAGAAAAACTACCAATACATGTTGCACAATATCGTGCTACAAAAATTTATGATGAAGTTCTCAAGGATTACTCAATAGCAGGACAAGCACAAATTTTGAGATGTTTATTAGTGTCGAAGAAGTTAGAAGGTGCTACATCATTATTGGGTATTCACAAAGTAACAAAAGAGTCGAAATTGAAACAAAATGTGATGGAAAATATAGGCGATGCAATAAAAAAATTTGAAAAATCCAGGAAGAAAGATATCAGTGCTGCACGTAAAGCAATTCATACAACAATTCTTTCAGCTAGTACTAAACAAAAGCGTTTGACAACAGAACTAGAAAAAGCAGTTGGAACATCAAGAAAGACATTATACAAACATAGCAAATTCAGAATGCAAATAGATGAAAATAATGAACTTGCTTGTTGGGCAATTATTTGTAGACAACCTTACAAAGATAGATTAGGAGTAGGTGTTAAAGATACTGTACGAGAATATTGGTTGGAACATGCTCGAGTTTCACCAAATTCAAGAGATGTGATATGCAAAAGAATATCACGAAATGTATATGAAAGCCAACCAAAACATATAATGGACATGACACAAGTACAATTGTTCAATAAATTCAAGGAAGATCATCGTGGAATTAATATATCAATCACTACATTTGTGCAACAAAAACCATGGTATGTTCGACCTATAACTATACGTGATACATGTTGTTGTCGTTATCATGTGCAATTTCAGTTATATTATGACACGTTTCTTGAATTTGGTAAAATGTTTTGGACAAATTTACCACCTCCGCCGACGATACGTGAATTCATATCTCAAATTTTATGTGAGAGAAATCACGATGAAGTATTTTATTCAAAGAAATGTGTCAATGGAAAACATTGTCAACATTGTGAAAATTTGGTGTTATTCCACAATAAATATCCTATCGATAATGATCAATTGTTGTCAAATATAAATGTTGATTGGAAGAGATACGAATACATCAACTATAATACAAGTTCTAGTGATTCACATTCCAAAAGAATTGATTTGCTAGAAGACAAGATATGCGTCACAAATTTTCTCAAAAAATTTGAAAGCGAAATTTTTAAATACACCCAGCATTCACATAGAGCACGATGGCAAGATCTTCAATTCAAACAGTCTCGTGAAATTTTTCCACCCGGAAAAATTTTGTCGGTGGTTGATTTTGCTGAAAACTATACATTTGCTGCACAAAAAGAAATACAGAGTGAATACTATCACTCTAACCAAGTTTCGATATTTGTCCATGTTGTATATAGACATTCTCAACAGGATGTCGATGGCATTGAAAGCACATGTGACAATCGGGATGTGATTAAAGAATATCACTTCTATATCAGCGATGATCGTACACACGACACACATTTTGTCCAACATTGTATAGAAAATATTTTCTATGACTCACTGAAAAAACGCGAAGTCAAATTCAAAGAGCATTGGATATGGTCTGATGGATGTGCGGGTCAATTTAAATCTTCATGATCATTTTTTTTGTTATGTCGACTTCATAAAGCGCTGAACATTAAACATCGCTGGAATTTCTTTGAAACTGGGTATGGAAAAGGTGAGCATGATGGTGCAGGAGCATGCGTGAAAAGAGCACTTCGAAGATAGCAAATGAACTATTCTTCTGCACGGTTTCATTCAGCTGCAGAGGTTGTCCAATGGTGTCAATTAAATCTAAGCCATGATTATAATCAACAATCAAAAGACGTGCGCAGGTATGTCCACTATTTTTTTAATTTATATTATTTCTTAAAATTTTAAAAAATGTATATACTAACATTTAAGTACATGTACACTATTTATTGTGTAGGTTTTTTTGGCTTGTTGGGGTCCAAGATATAAATAGATCAATACCATATGACGCTAGCACCATACATGGAACTAGAGATCTTCACTCTCTTCAAACAAAATCATTTCACAACGTGTTTTCATTTGACAGTAGAAAGCAATCATGCTTTTGTCATATTTGCATTGAAAATGTTGAGTCTATAGAAGTTTGTGAAAACATAACAAACAACTACGTAAAAGCTTGGAGACACACAGAGATTAATCCAAAAGGAAAAATGCCACTGGCAAGTGTTGAAGAATTAGAATCAGAAGAAATAGCAATATCGTCTGATGGCGATAGAATTTCAGATCTCGTAAGAGAAGGTAATAAACTTGTTTTTGACATTTTAGTCAATTGTTCATTCTAATCCATCGCCATAAGTAGTCAATTTAATTCATTTAAATACGCTAACACCAATCATAACTTGCGCAGGAGATGTTTTCGCTGTGATTGCACCTGTAGACAACAACGAAAATGTCAAATATTATTTGATGCGATGCACTGAAGGAAAAATGAAGTTATTGGAGGACTACAACGACAACGGATTTACATACGAAAGAGGATCCATCATTTTAAAAGGCTACTTTTTTCAGCAAATGCATATGACTAAAAATTATGTCTACTTTCAAGATTATGAGCCCGATGTTATATGTTGTCAATATAGTCATTTAGTATGTGCATCTCGAATAAAATTGATACAAATTCCATCAAAAAAACAGTTAAAAACCAAAAAATGGAAACTATCCATATGTGACCATGAACGGATAGTTGAAGATGGCATTCCATTGCGATGTTTTTAACTACATATCAAAAATAAATTGATCTATATTTTTGTCCATGTCAATTGTTGTGTGCAATATATTTTTTGTCCAATTATCAAAATTGTTGTGCACAGTATATTTTTTCATTGAGATTTTATGAATATTTTCTTGAATGACAACTAACATAAGAGCTTAAATGGTTGTACTTTAACATGCTTAAAAATGAATTCAAATATAATTTGAAAATTCAAAAGTACTTTATTCAGGTCCCCATATGTCTATTAGACCACTAAGGGATGAGATAACGGATGTGGCTATCCCCCACTCCGCCCCGAATTTTTACTTTTGGTTGATTGATGCTAACGAAAAATCACAAAAAGACCTATTAAATTTTGTATTCTTTTAATCCATCGAACATGTTTCTTTAATACGTACTTCACCATAAATATGATCTTAAATAGATGTCTGTAAATTGTCACCAAGTTCTCCGTCCCAAATCTTTAATTTAAAACATTGCTTGTGCAAATTCACATAACTGAAATCATGGCAAATGGAGACAACGATCATTTGATTTTTAATCACAAGCAAGGATTCCAGGATTGTGAAGCTTATGCTAAATTAGAGAAATGATTATTTACAACAAATCAATGAAAATTCATCAAATTGTTGTTTAAAATCATTGCTCTAATTTAACACAAACTTCACAATCCTGGAATCTTCGCTTATGATTAAAAAACAAAAAAACCGTTACCCCCATTTGCCATGATTTCAGCCGCATCAAATGTACCTAAACATTGAAAATAAAAATTAAATTAATTAAAAATCCATTATATCAAAATTTGAACTTAACATATATTTGCTTTTAAACTTCCTAATTTATCCATATTTCTATCAAAAATTTTAACATTCATAAACTTCTGTCCAACATTAATTCTTACCATAACATTCATTTTCAACATTGAATATTTCCTAACTTAGATTAACATTTTAAACATTCCCAACACCTCCCATTCATTCTTTCCCAACAATCATTCTTCCATAACATTCATTCTCATCATTCAACATTTCCTACCCTTGGGTTGCACCTATCAAGACATTTTAAACATTCATGCAAAACATATTATAATAACATTTACTCTCAACATAACAAATTGAAAACATTCCTTCTTCCATAACACCTCCCATTCATTTTTTCCCAACAGTCATTCTTCCATAACATTCATTCTCATCATTCAACATTTCCTACCCTTGGGTTGCACCTATCAAGACATTTTAAACATTTATGCAAAACATATTATAATAACATTTATTCTCAACATAACAAATTGAAAACATTCCTTTTTCCATAACACCTCCCATTCATTCTTTCCCAACATTCATTTTTCTCTAACACCTCCCATTCATTTTTTCCCAACATTGATTCTTACCATAACATTCATTCTCAACATTGAACATTTCTCAACTTAGAATAACATTTTAAACATTCCTAACACTTCCCATTCATTCTTTCCCAACATTCATTCTTTCATAACATTCGAAACATTCAACATTCATTCTCATCATTCAACATTTTCTAACTTCATAACATTCATTCTCATCATTCAACATTTCCTAACCTTGGATTGCACCTATCAAAACATTTTAAACATTCATGCGAAACATATTATAAATATTATCAAAACATTTTAAACATTCATGCAAAACATATTCTAAACATTTACCAAATGAGAAATAATGGACATGTACTCATGTATATAATCCAAAAAAAAGTTGATGAACATGTGAATTCAATGTACATATATATATAATCAAAAAATAAATACCCTCCATGTTCAAAACAACTACAATATATATATATCAACAAAAACAATAAAGTCTGAACCACTATCCATCTAGACCAATATCTTTCCACTATTTTCCACTAGGACCTTCCCTGGAACTCAACTCAACCTACAATACACAAAAAAACAAATTATAAATTTAGATCATAAATTATTTAAACAATTTTAAACTAAATTCAAGATATTAAGATATTAAACTCATCTACAAAACAATTCAATTATTAAAAAAATCATACATCAAATTCTTTGAATGCATGTCCACCACTTTTTCCCCTAGAGCCTTTCCTTTGGCTCCAAAATATCTCAAAGAGCCAAGCTGCAACATGTACAAAAACAATTTTCAAATAAATCAAAATTTATATAAAACATTAAACTTATATCAGAGATCATTTCTAGTTCAACAAAATTACCTCGGTGCCAATATCTGCATTCATTAAAGACCCCACATCTTCGCCCCCAATTTCCAAATGGTCTCTTCCCTAAAATTTAAATTTTGTTAATAAATAAAACATAGTAGATACAAATAATAAATTAAGCAATTAACTTAAAACCAAAACAAAAAAATTAAAATCATTAGCTCACAAGAGATGGTAAACTATCTAAAAAGTTGGAATCTAAAGAAACCTGCATAAATAAGTCAAATTAACAATAAGATACATTGATATTTATTAAAATTCAAACAAACAAAAAAAATATCAAGTTCAATCATAAATATTATAATTAAAATACCTCTCCTAAGCGCTCTTCATTTTGACTAAGCTGCTCTTGGTTTTGACTACTGGAGACTCGAAAATTATGTGCATTTAACATTCTCGAAAACTGCAAACAAAATACATTTGCTTAATATATTTATTCCCATGTAGCAAAAAATTCAATTCAAAATGATTAATAAAAAATCAAATAGATTGTCATAGCATAATCAACAAACCTCTCCCATGCTCAATGTGTCATTGGATAACACATCTGAAGCTATATCTCGACAAGACTTAGCATAAGCCCTGAGATCATCCATGCTCAATGCGTCTACCTCGTCATTCGTCTTGTAAACAAAACTTTGACGAACAATAGCACGAGCCCTCTCTCGCCCCAAACCAACTTCTACTCCAGCAAGAGCTGAAGCTAAACCATCACCTACCGATTCCCTTCCAACTGTCCCAAGTTGAGATGTTGTCTCCATCTCTGATCTTAAATCCACAACCCTTGGTGGACGAGGTATCTCAGGTGGAGGTTGTATAGTGGTAGGGTCTCTGAGAGCGCCTTTTCGATTATATATTCTACCCTTTCCAACTCCATAAAAGTCAGAATGAACATCAGTATAGTTAGGCTTCATACCTAAAAAAAACTCCGCATAAAAAAATCTTGCAAAATAATTAGGAACCTCATCGTTCCAAGGCAATCGACCATAAGCTGCAAGAAATCGATCATATATTAAATGTGCAATTTGAGGATGCTTGAAATATTTCACTTTCAACATTTTTCGCTTAAGGCCTTCTTTGAAATTGAACATTGAATTGGCTTGTTCTCTGGTGACTCTCTCCTTCACAACCTCCCAGTTGTCTGGACCCATAACTTGGTCCCTTCGCATCTGCATCAAATGAACAAAACCATTTGTAGTTGGTCCAAGTTCCTCGTATGCATCAATGAATTTTTGCAAAGACGCCAAAACAATCTCTAGACTTTGTCGGCTCTCTGGAGGGAGATCCAAAGAACAAAGATCATTGTTCAACTTGTCATAGTGGGATCTACAACTTTCAAGAATAGTTTGTTGCACAACACCTTTCCATGGAAGCTCATCAGGTAAATCAGATGGATAAGTTGATATGGGTGTACACCCCTCGGCTAGTGGAACATATGTCGTCCTAGTTCTAGGAGGATCTTCAGGACCCTACTCTCCACCCACACCTATTCCATCATCTACAATCCTATCTTGATCTTCCCCTCGCTCCGTTGAATTACGCACATCTTCTGAACGTCGCTCTGCTTCAAATATAGCGTAGTCAAGAATTAACCTTGTCCATAAATTCAAAACACAAAAAAATACAAATTATACATTATTAAACATTAATGTTCATACCAACAGAAGGTTGAGATCGACGCTCTCCCACAGAAGATGAAGGAGAATCATTTGTACCCCTTCGAACTTGTTGGTGATCAAATGACTGGGACCCATGCAATAAACTTGAACCCCACGGTGAATTCGACAACCTTCGACTACCAATTGGAACACCAATTCCTGAGGATTGTGATGACCTCCTACGCTTTCCCTTCGAAGACTCTCTTTCCATTTGATATAACTTCTAAATTTACACAAACGTTAACATATTGAAATTGTATATGACTATTCTACAAGCATCAAGCCAATATTTGATAAAAAACTACAACAAAATGTAAGTCCCCCTCCTAACTCTAATTAATTAACTAAAATTCCTTACCATCACTAATATTGCAACGTAAAGATATATCTAATAATCATTTCATTATCAAATATAAGTTATAACACGGTTAATTGAAGTAGTATAGTAACCTTAAAAACTTTTAATCCAACAAATATGGTTGAATTATATATGTCAATGAACAAACATCTCACTAAACATATATATATATTCTTAATAAAAGAATTCTAGCTTATATTTATGATAATACAATTTACACACATTGAAGTTGTACATGTTAACTCTCCAAACTTAAAAACATATCTATTAAAGATCTGCATACAAAATGTAGGGCTGCCTAAAATAGTATAACATATATATACCCTTATTAAGAGATTTCTAGTTTATATTTATGATAAAACAATTTACACACATTGAAGTTGTACATGTTCATTCTACAAACTTAAAAACATATCTCTTAAAGATCTGCATACAAAATGTAGAGCCACCTAAAATATTATAACTTATTTTCTTTCGTAAGTTCCTCTCCTTACTCTAAGAGCACTATTGCAGCATAAACATAACATCAATAATCATCTCATAATCATTTAATTGTAATAGTACAATAGCCTTCCAAATTTTTCAATGATCACTTCTGTTTTCATTCTATATCTCAATAAACAAACATTCCTTAATTTTTATTAAAAAAATACCTAAGAACTTACAACATCAAATTTTTTAATGACTTTCTACATGAACTCTGTTCATGAAAAGGTTCAGTTCATGAATAGAGTTCATGAACTCATATGACATTCTTGTACCTCACTTAACATAGTAAAACGACCGATTGACCATTTATAAAGTTGTGTAGTTTACCCTTTATTATCCCTTCATTAAGAATTAGGGAAACTTAATATGAAACTCGTTCAGGATTAGGGTTTAAATATCCATATGTATAAAGAAGCCATGGGGTTACATTTCATAAGAATAAGACAAATACATGTTATGTTGTTTGATTTTCATTTTATATATTTCAAAGCCTTACTTGCTTTATACTTGTTCTTACCATTTTTATATAAAAAAAAGGAGTAACCGCTACCGCCTATAATTTGAGAGCATAACATGAACAAAATTATGTTCATGAACTCTGATCATGAACAGAGTTCATGAACTCTGTTCATGAACAGAGTTCTGTTCATGAACAGAGTTCATGAACAGAATTCTGTCCATGAACAAAATTCTGTTCAAGGACATACAAACTGACGTCTCTAAAATTAAAATTGATTATTAAAAGATTAATCCTTCTGATTTTAACCCCCATAACAGATATTTTTTTTAATTTTCTCCTACTGCCAACAACTCAATAGCAGAGTTTGCATAACGATACATACCTGTATCCAAACGAGCAGTGAAGAGATCGTCGATCCACGACGTCACGACTATTCGATCCACAAACGCTCCAAACACCAACTAGTTCCTTCACCAAGCAACAAATAATGTCATCAAGTAAGAACTATAACATACAAAAACAGAATCATAACGTAACAACTGAAGAAAAAACGCACCTTTCAATGACGAGCTTTCAACCCTGCACACAAAACCGCAACACCGTCGACGCAGCAACACAACAGAACACACCTGCCAACCAAAACGTAACAGCCGACGAGCAACATCCAACGAGCAACAGCAAGAAACAGCCGACGAGCCGACAAACTATCCAACGTAACTGCCGACGAGCAACAGCAGGTCGTGGAGCAGCAGCGGGTCGTGGAGCAGCAGCGGGGTGGCGAACGTAACAGCAGCCGATCGTGGAGCGGCAGCAGGTCAAGGAGCAGCAGCGGGTCGTGGAGCAGCAGCAGGGTGGCGACAAATCTACTGCGGGCCCATTGCGGGGTCCAACTATTTCCAGCAAGGAATGCCAAATGGCAGCCGATGCTGGGTTTTTATGCAGAAAAATAGTTCGGCCGAACAATCATTCGGCCGAACAATTATTCGACCGAACAATTCTTCGGCCGAAGAATTGTTCGGCCGAATGATTGTTCGGCCAAAAAAATGTTCGGCCGAATAATTGTTCGGCCGAAAAACTGTTCGGCCGAATAAACTATTGCCCAAATTTTTTTTTTCCGTCCGGCAACTGTTTGCACACATTTCAAGGATCTCCGTTAAACTAGACGGAGAACTGTTTGTGGTTATTCGGCCGAATAACCTATGAATTATTCGGCCGAAGAATGTAAATTATTCAGCCGAATAATGTTTATTATTCGGCCGAATAATATTTATTATTCGGCCGAATAATATTTATTATTCGGCCGAATAATATTTATTATTCGGCCGAATAACTGCCGCTAAGACGATTTTGCGTTGGTTTCTCACGAAAGTGTTACCCACCTTCACGTTTTCACCCATGTGTAATGGAATTCAATTCTGCTGTGTTTTCAAATACCTATGTATTTTTCCATATTTCTATCTTCTCTCTATATGCATGTTTGTATACTAGATTTCCCTGAATCAGAGTCATGTTCTCTGCCATGCTGGTATGATGGGTGGGTATGTGACAATATGTTTACTTGCATGTCTAGATAGATTGGGGTAGTTGTGTATTCCAAATCTAGGCCAGTTATTGGCCTCTATGTGATTATTATTATTATTTTTTTCAGAATATATTGTAGTGTGGGGGAATTGAACCCCACCCCACCCCGCACTTTCTGAAATGATCGGGCTGCATTTGGAGACATTGGTACTCTTTTTAAATTTTAATTTTTTTTTGTATTTTTTGATTAAGTGAAAGAAAAAATCTTTTTGGTGTGATATCATGTATTGATGTTTGATTGTTCACTTGTAGACCTGGGACCATGGAGGCCCCAAGGCTTCCCACAACATCTGCGTAGAGGCAGGGGTGTAGAGGTAGCTGGCGCAGCAGAAGAGTGCACATTAGAGACCATACGGGTCAACCTACGTTGTCTGAAAGAAGTAATTAAACCATAGAGCATAAGAATGGTAGTTTCATTATTTTGTTGACTTATATCCTTAGTGTAGATACATCGAGAAGTTTTAACCTACCCACTTGAATACAAATCAAATTCACAAGCAGTAGTGAGAGATAAAAGGAGGTATCTCCATGGAGACTACTAATCATGTGGCATTGCTAGGGGACCTTCACCAAATAGGTAGGAATAGAAAATAGAAAATAGTGGTGTAGAATGGAGTCAATCTCATGACTTGTGGCTCCTAACAAGTGACAATCAAAAGGTAGCGTCATGATTATTCTTCCTTGTGTAGGTAGGTTCCATTCATTTTCTTATCAACCTCCAATTGTAGCAGCCCTCTTTAACATTTGTTTGCACCGAGCTTTGAAATTTCAATCTTATTTTTCCCAAGATATAGACTTGAATTGCTAAGAGACTACAATGCTTCATGGGTCCACTTTTAGAAAAATTATCCCACAAAGAGCATCTTGTAGGTTTCTTAGTCTCTCACAGATGCAACTTCCCACAATAGAGACACCCCAACCATTTGCTCATCAATTTGATCATTAATATTTCAATGTAGATGAGAGAGTTGTTCTTTGGACATACTATTTTTGAATATCAATGCCCTTTGATATATGTGTAGATTCAAAAAGTACCATAGGCATTGAGAGGCTCCCCCAACAAGAAACTAAGAACCAAAAGCATCACTACATCACATTAAAATCATAATGAAAAGTATTAGAATAAGTTCATGAAAAAGGTTAGGTGAAGCAAAAATACATTCAATTAAATACGAACATATAGGCTAAAATATTAAGTAATCAAAAGGATTTCCAATGGTGGGAAAAAAAGAATTGGATTTAGAGAAATTTCATGTCCACCTCACTTTTGAAAAGTTTTGGGGAAAAAATGCATTTAACATCTTGCAAGTGAAATTTTACAAAATTTGGGTTTACAAGAGAAGATTAGCATTATCAATGACTGGTAACTAATTCAAAGTTCAAACCATAGACCCTCACTAGAATAAGGAACATGATCACGGGTCAAGGAGGAAATTCTTCCTAGATCCAATTTTACAGATCATGTAATGCATAGGATGCATAATGCCACATAGCCTTCTGTTTATAGAGATGATGAAGAAGAAGATTTTGGGGATGATGGAATGGACTGTATTTATAAACGAATCCAAATAATGGACCTAACAACGAATTGTTGTTTGTATTTTACTTACCTATCTACTAAGTAAAAATCAATCGATGAGAATTTCAAGATTCTACAAGCAAGTAATTAAAATATATGAAAGGAATTTGTCAAAAATAGATCATAGGAACTAGTAATGGAAAATAAGATTCGTAAATAATTTTGAAAGGGGTTGCGGTGTAAAACTGAGATGATATCATTGAAGAACAATGGAAGCTACATGCAAAAACACTCCAAGAAATATCTCTCTTGAATCTGGCAAAAAATATGGTTTTCACAAAAGAGGTGTTGCTTGGAAACGGTGCTATTGTGCCATCTCCAGAGCTAGGGTTTTTCTTAGTGAACGCCCTGCCAATATTGCTTTGGGGGCACGGAACCCAAACCGGTGAGAGGAACGGAGTTCCCTCAGCTCCCACATGTGCATGTGGCCATTGTGGACGTGTTCACGATGGCCACACACTCCCAGGATCCTCCGGATCGTAAATGACCCCCTTTAGCAATATTGGAATGGCCTTCACTGAGCAAAACCCTAACTCCTGAGATGGCACAATATCACCATTTTTTAGACTTCGAGGCATGGTGTGGGGGGTCCCCTAGCGGAAACCCGGCGTTTTGGATCCATCGGAATCCACAGATTCATGATTGGAGTCACGGTTGTGGTGCTACGGGCATTTTGGTCGGGCACCCCGGGGTCATTCAGGGACACTTTAAGTAATTCCTCCAAGGGCACAAAACCCAAACTGGAGAGCGGACTTGGGTTCCGTCAAATCCTGCAAGTGAACGTGTCCATTATGGACGTTTTCATGATGGCCACGCATGCCTAGGATCCTTCGGATCGTAAATGACACCCTTGAGCAAGATTTCCAAGGCCTTCACTGGGAAAAATCCTAGTTTTCGAGATGGCACAATAACATTGTTTTCGAGACTCCGAGGCACAGTGTGGGGGATCCCCTAGCTGAAACCCGGCATCCCAGATCCATCGGAATTGATGGATTCATGATCAGAGTCATGGTTTTGGTGCTACAGGCATTTTCGTCGAGTACCCCATGGCCATTCAGGGACACTTTGAGGATTTGGTTTGGGTCACAGAACCCAAACCGGTGAGCGGAACGGGGTTCCATCAGCTCCCACACGTCCATAAAGGAGCTTTCAAACTAACATATAGGACATGTATTAGGGTTTTTTTGGCTCCCAAGTGTTGATACATATGAAAAATGGCTAGGTAAATGTTGCTAATGAGATGAAATCAGGGTTGTGCTTGCTTAAATCCCTAAGGGCACACCTCACACAAGAGGTCATACACTTATCCCCATTGGGTTTTAATCATTGTTGTAAAATCCCTATAGTTGTTTTCCTTTATATTGAAACCATATATGAATTAAAATTTGTTTAGAATGGGTGAATCAAGTCATTATAGCCTTTCTTTACATGTGGATCTACCTAGAAACATAAATTATGAGTGTCTATAGGTTGGGATTGTTGCAAGAAATAGATGAAAATCAAATTGTATTGAATGGATGAAGCAAGATAAGCATTACATCATTTCTTTGCATGCGGATCTACTTGAAACCCCCATTTATGACTGAATAGGTCAAGATAATTAGAAGGAACATCGTTAAAGGTATCCATTCCAATAGCAATGTATTCCTTGTTAACTAGAAAAAAGAGGTTGGGTCTTACTAGATGTACTCACTATGTCATATTTACCCAATATGAGAAGGGAATTGAATTGAAATGCTTTTGTTTGTAAATTGATGCTATTTGAAAATGTTAAATGAATAATAACTAAAAACACAAATATCCATGGAAATGCAAATCCCATTATGTTAACATTCATGTGATTTTTTCCACTTATATGTTCTACTTCCATGCCCTATTTTCTAGCCCTTAACTTTTGAGTTTGATCAACTAGTAGTGAAATATATTACATAGAACATTATAATATCCTAAATTTTCATTTAAATAGTTTCTTAGATATCCCTCACACCTACATATTGTCAGTACTCAAGAAATCTGACATAAAATATAAGATAGTCATTTTTGCATTTTTGCATTCTTATTGATATTAACATTGTTGAAAGTACAACATGAGCTATAAATCAAGATATCCTTGTGTGGGTCAAGATGTTTTCTTCCTTATTTGGATTTCCTCAAGTCTTGTCCTTAACAATAACATTTTGTTATCATTTGATGACTTGAACCTAGTGAGTATTTCACATGGAAAATATAAACAACATACAAACCTTCTTTATATAAAAGCAATGCGAGATTTCTTTAGAACTTTCATCTTTTTAAGACAATAATAGATCCATACACAATCAACTTATGGCCCATCTCTTTCATCAACATGGATGCTTATTGTGGAATTCAAATTTAATTATATCTTCAATTAGTCTTTTAATGTTGAGTTCAAAATTCTATTTAATGAGGCTAAGTTCAAAACTCCTTGTCCCTATTCTAGTTTGGTTTGCAATCTTGGTATGTTTCCTTGCCTTCACAAGATCGAATCTCAACAAAAATTAGATATAAGTATTACTATTTAATTTATAGTTTATTTCTTATATATATATATATATATGGGGATTACCCCGTGCCTACCATATTGACAAGTTCAAATGCCAAAAAAACCCCACGTTGTCTCATTGAGTCTACACATAGCGGGGAACTCTATAAGTTCTTGACCTAGATCGACTCCTTTTTCCCAACTCCACGTCCGTTCTAAGGTTTTCCCATAGACACTTGATAGAGACACTCCTGGTTGAAAGTGTCTCTATCAAGTGTCTATGGGAAAACCCTAGAAAACCAGAGCCTAGCCTAAAAACCCTAGTTTTGAATCCAAATAATTATAAACTTATATGCAAAGTTTCTGACATGTATATATCAAGGGTGCATACAACTAAAAACAAATCAAGTGCAATCCATATCTGACCCAAAATACATAAACAAAGAGGCCAAATGGCCTAGACTCCAATGAGCATGATGGCGACAATGGTGACAATGAGTACAATGATGACAATGGTAATAATGGGCATGAGGATAGATATGGTGACGGTGACAATGAGACAAAGTGCATTAAGTTGATGGTGGATGACGGATGATTGATGGGGATGAGGATGGTGGCCTCACGAGAAAGAGGATGACGAGGCCTGATGGTGATTATGGTAGTGGGCATGGTGTTGGTGACAATGTTTTCATGATAGTGGAGTTCAACATTAAGTTGGTAACCCTAGAGCTTAGATCCTATCCTAGAAACATGAGAGGCTATCCTAAAAACCCTAGTTGGTAGCGTAAACCCTGGCTTGTATTCTAATCACAATGAAACCCTATTATGTAGCATAATCCCTTGCCTAAATTATAATACATATAAAAAGTAAATCATTTTCATTGTACATATATATTCATGTGCATACATTTGAATCCAAATCATTATACACATATATAGAACAAAACTCAAACAAAACTATATATAAATCCATGAGATAAAACCATAGTGGAACAAAACTCGAACAAATATATTAATTTTCAGGAAAATAGTGGAACATGGTTCCCAATGTAAATACAATGGCAACTCGTGCCCTATACAAAATTCGACAACTCGTCTCGTAGATCCAAAATACATGGCAACTTGTGCCCTATACAAAATCTAACAACTCGTGTTGTAGATCCAAAATACATGGCAACTTGTGCCCTATACAAAATCTAACAACTCGTGTTGTAGATCCAAAATACATGGCAACCCATGTCGTAGATACAAAGTACATGGAAACTTGTGCCCAAAGGTGCCACATCATGGCTAATGTACATAACATAGTGTGTCAATCATTGTGACCACTCCAGTCACTCCCAAGCACATCTCCAAAATTGATCTTCCGCTTCTTGGAGCTACTGGTATCTCGAGTCCTCTTCCATCTAGGAGTAGACCGTCTCTCCACGCTCTGAAACAAATGACATAAGATACCAACATTTTCAAGCATTTGTAACATTTATATGAGGAACCTGCAACAATTAATTGATAAAATGCACAATATATGAGATCACAAAATATTTTTATTGATCGCAGGCCACTTCAAGGGGGAAACCTCCTTTGATCAAGCTCAATACCAATAACTTCACGGTACCTTCATTGGCCTCAACACAAACTTATATTCTAAGTCTAGGCGCCAATACTATGGGTCAAAACCATGGGCCAGTACAAACTATGGATCAACAAATACTATAGGATGACTTACAAATCATATGTGTCCAACAAAAATATACTAATAAAGTAAAGAGAATGGTTGACATGGGTTCCTAGCATCCCCTCCCCCTTAGAAAAATCTTTGTCCTCAAAGCTTTAGATGTGGAAATTGTTGTTGAATCTAAAGGAGTGGTTCTTATGTAGCATCCTATGGCTCCATTCCGTGCCACTAAATTAAGACCTCTATGATAGAGCAAGAGCGAAAATTACGAGTGTGCTTATTGAGGACGACCTCCGGCTCCAAAAGGATGGATCCTTCATTATCTAGTTCTGGTAAAATAGTTTGTCCTCTGATGTTGGTGCCAAGAACTTTCTTCAGACAAGAGACATTAAATACTGGATGAATGCGAGAAGAAAGAGGAAGTTCCAATTTATAAGCAACAGACCCAATCTTCTGAAGAATCTTATATGGACCATAGAACTTTGGAGAAATTTTATGATGCCCTTTGAGTTTCAGGAAGGATTGTTTGTAAGGCTGGAGACAAAGAAAAACCATATCACCTGCTTGAAAAGTGCGCTCGGAACGGTGTTGATCGGCTTGTTGCTTCATGTGATTTCTTTCCATGTGAAGATTGTCCGTAAAATGCGAAGAATCTGATCGCGGTGTCAAAGGACCGTGTCAACTGCCTGAACTGGTGAACTGTTGGGGGTGTATGGAAGAAGAACTAGCGGTGCCTGACCATAGACTGCTTCATATGGATTCATTTTAGAGGTAGTGTGGTAATAGGTATTGTACCACCATTCAGGGAGAGGGAGCCACTTTTCCGATTGATGTTGTTGTTCAGAGGTGAATCAACGAAGATAAGTTTCCAATCATTTATTGATAATTTCAATCTGACCATCTATTTGTGGGTGATACCCTGAACTCATCTTCAGTTTGGTGCTAGTGTGGCGAAATAGTTCCCAAAAATGACTGGTGAAATTCACATCACGATATGAGACAATGGAAGAAGGGATTCCATGAAGACGAAAGATTTGGTCCAAGAAAATTTGAGCGACTAAGGAGGCTATATATGGATGGATGAGAGCACAAAAATGATGATATTTGGAGAGGTGATCAACCATAAACAAAATCACCATCTTCCCTCCATATTTAGGGAGCCCTTTGATGAAATCCATAGAAATATATGTCCAAATACGTGTAGGTATGGGCAAGGGTTCGATCAATCCTGGAAGGAGTGTCTTTTTACCCTTATTGAACTGGCAGGTATCACATTCAGCCACCATTTGTTGAATTGCCCTTTTCATTCCCAGCCAAAAGAAGTTACGTCGTTCCCGCTCATATGTTTTGAGGAACCCAGAGTGCCCTGCTGATGGAGAATCATGGAGTTCATAGAAGACAGACTGGTGAAGATCTGTGCTCTGGAGAAGCACCAGATGACCCTTGTATCTCAGGGAGGCACCATCCCAAGAGTAATGTGGTACAACAGAAGGGTTATTGTCCAAGCGTTGGATGATTTGAGATAATGAAGAGTCATTGACATAGCCCTGTTGAATAGATTGCAACCAATTTGGAATAGGCATAGAAATAGCTGAAAGGGAACCTTGGTCATCAAATGTGCAAGAAAGAGCATTCGCCACAATATCGTCCTTACCCTTCTTGTAAGTGATCTCATAGTCATAACCCATGAGTTTTCTAACCCATTTCTGTTGTGCTAGGGAGGATACACATTGTTCCAGGAAATATTTCAGACTTTGTGATCAGTCTTGATGTAGAAATGATTCCCTTATAGGTATGGTCGTGTAATGTCCCTTGTTAGGAATTTTATTAAAATTGCAATTTTCCACTTTTTTCCTTGGTTCGACCTTGGACTAGTTTCGATCTCTAGGTCCCAAATTTGCCCCAAATGATCCCAAATCTTCTGAGAAGGTATATGAATGATATTAGAACATAAATATGTGTTTTAGGGATGCCTTTGTACCTTTAAAACACTTCTGCAAATACTCTTTCAATTCTGGTCAATGTAGGTAACTTTACTAGTGATTTCCCTTTGACTAGTATTGGTCTCTAGGTCTCAAATTGACTCCAAATGCCTTCAAATATTCAAGGAAGGTTTATGAATGATATTAGGAATTGAATATGATGTTCAGGGATAACATATGGCCACCAAAATACCTCTGCAAACTCTCTTAAAATTCTGGACCAAGTATGCAATTTTACTAGTAATTTGGAGTTCAAATCCCCCTGAGGTAAGTACTGAAAATGGCTTCCCAAATGCCTCCAAACCCACTCAAATTTATGAACAGAGGTATGTAATGTGTTAAGTATGTTATTAAGGTCTCATATGCACCATTAATGGTTTATTACAACTGTTCTCACCCTCTCCCATTCAACTGCAAAAATCCCCAATTCGACCCTTGGGGAAATGGCACTATTTCACCTCCCAATACAACTAAACTGAGTAAAAATGCTTCAAATGCTCAAGTACAGTACATGAAACTTGTATAAGACATCCATGGCAGTATATTGATCACAAATATATCATAGAATCATCCATTCATTCGAAATCATCATCAATACATTGGTTCACAACAAGGTAGTGGGGAAATGGCATTGTTCTTCCATTAAAAATGAGATTTATACATTTCTACTTGGAATTTCGACCTGAAACTTTCTGGAGATGAAGAACAGAGTATTTACTTCATATTAAAAAAGAAATGGGTCATTAAAAGCTTCCCCAAAGAGTACAATAGCTCACCAAAAACGCCCTCCCTCAAGGATCAAGAATATGCCATCAAAACTGGAAATGGTTGAAGGAGTGAGCTGCAATAGAAGAAACCATGAGCTGCCCTGTAGCTTACACCTGCAAATAAAGAATCCATTAAAGCTCCAAATGAAAGGTCTGAATGGCCTTTCCAATTACCAACTTGGATGGGAATCTTTCACCCTCGAAATTGGCTAAGGCAAGAAACTAGTCATCCACTAGCTCTCCCTCTTCACAAATGCAATTGCAAATTCTACAAATGATCAAAAGCTGGTTTCATTCTTTGTTATTGACATTTATAAACTTCTAATGTCCTCCATGGGTCGAATTCCTTCCAAGAGACTCATGCCAACTCAAGTTGGGAAGAGATTCCAAAGAACGCCACTTGTACAACAATTCCTAGTCTCCCACTTCCACCAAATCACATGTGGAAGCATCTTAGCTGCCCTAACACCCTTGAGCGCCCTCTTGCAGTCTATTTTTAGCCCTGACATGTCATATATGTCATATGTCAGCCTTCAGGTCTGATTTGTGTCATAGGTGTCATAGCATCTTCATCATTGTTGTCATAGAGCTAGGGAATCTAGCCCAAGTGTCTCACTAGCTCCAAATTGCCTCTTCCTCTTCCATGGGAGTTACTCTTCCTCTATATTTCGACCTTGGATGAGTCATGCAATGAATAATACCTTTTGGACTCCCCCAAGTATGTTACCATTCACCTTGAATTCGAATTGGTGAGAGAATGATGCCAAATGTAGTGGGGAAATCTAGCCATATGTGGGCCCCACTTCCTCCATGTGTCTTCATCATGAAATGCCACTTTGATTTTCACTTGTATATATTTATTTATCTCCTTTATTAAATATTTATTCCATTCTAATGTTCAAACATCATTTATTATCCCCATTATTCCAAATCCCAAAGCTTCCACCCCAAACCTAGGAAACTAGTAATTTTCCTCCTTGGCAATTATTTGACCTTTAGCATCAATTTGACAAACTCTAATGAATAGAGCCAATGTGATTAGGCTATTGTGACCCAATACCAAATTTGGGACATGAAAGGTCGCCACTTATGTACTGCATGCAAAATAGTCATCATTTCATTCTCATATGTAGAGGCAGCTAAATTTTTTCCTGAAAGGATTTGCTGGTGAATGCAATGGGGTGTTCATCTGAAGGAGAACAACACCAAGTCCATTGCCGCAAGTATCACTCTCAATAGTGAAGATCTTGGAAAAATCGAGCATAGCTAGAACAGGTGTAGTACACATAGCTTGTTTCAGTTTGTCAAATGCACACTCAGTAGCATGTGTCCATGTAAACGAATCATTTTTCAATAGAGTAATTAATGGAGCTGCAATCTTCCCATAATCCTTGACAAACTTGCGGTAGTAGCCAGTCAACCCCAAAAAACCATGAAGGCTCTTGAGTGTATGAGGATGCGGCCAATTTTTCATGGCAGCGATTTTTGTAGGATCCACTCGAACCCCTTGTGATGAGATAATGTTCCCAAGATACTCTACTTCCTTCTGTCCAAAAACACATTTAGACTATTTGGCGTGGAGATGATGGTCAGAGAAAAGTTGCATTACAAGATCTAGATGCTGGAGATGTTCAGCCCATGTTTTACTGTAAATGAGGATATCATCAAAGAAGACCAGAATGAATTTCCGCAAGTAGGGCTAGAATATTTTATTCATCAAGGCCTAGAATGTGGAAGGAGAATTAGTGAGGCCAAAGGGCATGACTAAAAACTCATAGTGCCCATCATGTGTGCGGAAAGTTGTTTTAGGGATATCATCCTCATGAACCCAACTTTGATGATATCTAGAACGAAGATCCAACTTAGAGAAACATTGAGCACCATGAAGCTCATCAAGAAGCTCATCAACAATAGGAATTGGAAACTTATCCTTGATTTTGAGGCGATTAAGTGCTCGAAAGTTAATGCAGAGGCGCCATGACCCATCTTTTTTGCGGACAAGAAGAACTGGTGAAGAAAAGGAACTAGTGCTTGGGAAAATAATACCTTGTTTTAGTAAGTCCCGAACGAGCATTTCAATCTCAATTTTTTGGTGAAATGGGTAGCGATAGGGCCTGATGTTGGGAGGGATGCTTCAAGGAAGGAGATGAATACGATGGAACTCTGGTCTTGAAGGTGGAAATCCCACTGGTTCAGCAAAGGCATCTATATATAGATCCAAAATGTTTTGTAGATCCAAAGGAGTAGTGGAGATCGCTGATGTTTGCATCTGAATGGAATGGATCTGAGTGATGACACCATGTGAATTCTTCTTTTTCCATGCGATGTGAACTGATGATGCTGAGAGACCCTTGTTGTAATACTGTCAATGTGTGTTTTTGTCCATTGGGTAAAAACTGCATCCAAAGTTCAACAAAATCCCATAAGATGGGGCAAAGTGTGCGTAGCCATTGAGCGACCAAAACCACATCACACCCGCCTAAGGTCAAGGAAAACATGTCATAGCGCAAGTTATAATATTCCATAGATATACGCACATTGTGACACTTCCCTTTGCAAGGTAAGGTACCCCCATTGGCAACCATGACTTCAAAGTTGGAGCAAGGATGGACAAAACAATCAACTTGTTTGGCAATTCAAGGGTCAATGAAATTATGAGTGCTACCAGAATCAATGAGTATTGTAAGAGGAAGCTTCTTGAAGTAACCCCTGACCCTCATTTTTTAGGGGGTGTTGATTCCAGCTAAAGAATGCAGAGATATCTCTGGTTGGTCGTCCTAAGATAGAGGGTCAATAGGCGGCTCTTGAATGTTGACCTGATCATCCATTATATCTAGAGCTTCTTCACCAATTTCAGAGGCAGGCGACAAATACACATCCAAGAGATAGAGCTTTTTCTCAACACATCTATGTCCTCGAGTGAATTTCTCATCACAATAATATAAAATCCATTTTTCTCTGAGTTCCTGCATCTCTGTTTCAAACAAATGCTTGATAGGAGTTGGTCGAGGAGCTGGTGGGATGGGAGGTCATTGAGAACCCATATTTCGGGAGGGAACAAAAGTGGGTTTGGAACGCTGTTGGGTTGCAATCTTGTCTTCTGCCAACTTAGCCAACCCCAGGGCTTCCATCATTGTGTTGGGATAGAACATTTTGACCTCAGAGCGAATTGCATCCTTTAGACCACTGATAAAACAAATCCTGTAGAAGTCATCAGGCAATCCTTCAGTGTGGTTGGCTAGTTTCTCAAATTCGGTTTGATACTCTCTCATTGTGCCAATTTGGCGAAGTTTAGTGAGGGCTCCTGTGAAGTCATCAAAAGCACTTGGACCAAATTGTTGCAAAAGGAGCTGGCAAAAATCTAGCCATTTTGGCTCTTCATGAGCCTTGATGTACCAACGGTACCATTGAAGAGCTTCTTGTTCCAAATGAAAGGATGCAAGTGGAACTTGTTGACATCAAAAGTATTATGCAAACTGAAATATTGTTCTTCCCGATAGATCCATCTAGTTGGATCAGTACCATTGAAGTGAGGAAAATCAAGCTTCGGACCACGGAAATTGATGGAAGAAGATAACCCATTGTCTAAAGAAAACTTTGACTATTGTTTATTGTTCATGGCTGAATTCTCAAGATGGAGGCCGAGAAATTTTTCATCCAGATCTTGGAGTTTGGTTTTGAGGGCTGCAAGTTCTTCCTCCATGGTTTTTGCTCCTACGCGGGTGAATACCATAACCAGGAGTTTTTTTTTTTGAGTGGGTAGAAAAACAAAAATAGAAACTGTTTCAGTAAGGAAAAATCTAGAGTTGGGAAAAAATCTGATGGGTAATTTGGGTTTGACTAGGTTTTGGACACTGTCAAATGGACATGGAAGCAAAAAAGGAGGATTTCAGAAGCGCGATGAAAGAATGAGAAAATTTGTCAAAGAGGGACAAAGAAGCTGAAATAGGAAATGAAAACTGTGGTAAAATTTGAAGGCGATTGGGTGAAATTGAAGAAGTTATGGAAAACCCTAAAAGTAGACAAATGTGGGATTGTTGGCTTTGGGAAGTGGAAAATGGGATAGGATCCTTGGGAATGAAATATGCAGAATGGGATTGCAGTGGTGTCAGGGAAGTTTCAAGGGAAACAAAGTAAAGACAAGGGAGATATGGCGAAAAAATAGAATTTTATACTTTTTTTTTTAGAGATGGATCTGCAACGGCGCAGAAGGGATCGAAAACAGATGGATCTTCAATAGCGCGGAAGTGATCAGAAACAGTTATGGACAGAGGAAATCTGAGATTTAGCGACTGGAAATAGATATGGACCCCGGGTATTGTCGGCTTCCTAATGGTTCAGGGGATTCACTCGACCACCAATGTTGTCTGACGACTTGCGTATTGGGGCAGTACCCCTCACTCCACGGCTTAGGTAAAAATGATAACCGTTTTTCCACAAATGACAGCTCTTGGTTTACCTTGGGTGGGAACTAGTCAATTGGGTAGGAGTCGTTTCCCTTTTCCCTGGCAGGTCCTCTCAATGGGCCAGATACTTCGGGGTTCCTGTGGTACTCCTCATAATGATTTTTAGGGATTATGCCCAAGTACTTCCCACAGTTAAGCGGATAGAGATTATTCCCAGATCCGAACCTACAACAGATGCGAAAAAAAAAAAATTGGCAGCAATTTCACCCAACAAGCCCAAGAAAGTGCTCTGATACCATATGTGAGGAACCTGCAACAATTAATTGATAAAATGCACAATATATGAGATCACATAATATTTTTATTGATCGCATGCCACTTTGAGGGGTCAACCTCCTTTGTGTTGAGATATTGTAACTTCAAAGAATATTATATTTGTACTTTATTATTCCCGAGATGTTTCATTCCTCTGTGAAGATCTTATTGTATATCCGGATATGTTTATTCCTCCGTCGGAATGTGGTAACTTGGGTTATTAGACTTCCCTAGTGGGGGTCGGCCTTGTATGTGTTATATGGGTCAAAGGGTTATTAGACCACCCTGGAGGGGTCGGCCCAGTCAGTTGTAGTGGGGTATTTAACCCATTGGTTAAATACGAGCCTACATGTTCTGTGTAAAAGACAAGTCGGAGTAGTGTATAAATAGAGGAGGTGTATTCCTCATTAGACACACACTCACTCACTTGAGAATGGAGCACTTGTGGAGGAGAGGTCTACTAAGGAGAAGAAGGATCTTATGCTCAGGGTTTGCATCTTTGTATATTGCTGGTCATATATATTGAGGAAGCTTTACTGCGTTTTCTACACCATGAGGGTTTCCCAGGATAAATCTGTGTCTCTTGTGTTTATGCTATGCTTGTTGTTTCTTCAGTGATCCTATATATGATATTATTGTGAAATGGAATGTAATGTTTCTATTTTCTATCTTATCATATTAAATCTTAACATGGTATCAGAGCTAACCTGAAGGAAGGAAAGGTATGGAACTTACGACACTTGCTTTACTTATGATAATTTGAAGGTTAGGGTTTTATATAGCAAAACCCCGTCATCGTGGAACTTTCGCCATAAATCCATTTGGGCGAAGGTTCAGGATTTGAAACCTTTACAGATCGTAGATAACATCTCCAGGTATCTTTTGTCCAAAGGGCACCCTCCGATTCGTTGTACTTTGTGAGTTATGATCAGTACAAGTTAGGGTTTCTGCCTCTTCCATATCTCAGTCAAAAGAAGGTGACCTAGGAAAAAAGGTCATAACTTGGGCTAGGAAGCTCCAAATGAGATTTCGTAAAAAGTGACAGGCAGTACATAGAATGTACTATCTCAAGAAACGTTTTCAGAGGCCGAATCTTAACCAGTGACACGTGGCACGCCATACAAGTTCGCTCTCCTGTTTTATCCCATAAACAGGTCACATTGCGACACTTGGCATAACTTGGGTTAGGAAGCTCCAAATGAAATTTCGTAAAAAGTTACAGGCATTACACAGACTGTACTATCTCAAAAAACATTTTTAGAGGCCGAATATTAACCAGTGACACATGGCACACCGTACAAGTTCGCTCTCCTGTTTTATCCCATAAACAGGTCACGTTGCGACACTTGGCATAACTCTCTCTCAGAAAATCCAATTGAGGTCAGACCTGTTGCGTTGGAAATATGACAGGTCAGGCTACCAAAAAAAATGTTTTCAGACCCTGTGGAGCAAAAATTTCAGAGTTACAGCAGAAACAATCAGGTACATATTTCTGTCAAAACAGAATTATTTTTGGAGCACCTTCATTCATGGCTTCCAAAATTTAGGGTTTCAAAGAAAGTTAGAATTTTTGGAATCGGAATCCACAGCTGGAAGCTCCTCAGAAAAATAAGATTTTAGAGCCTTTGATCGAACCTTTTGATTGACAAAAGTTTGGGCTTCATCAAACCCTAGTTCGGGTTCCTGTCCAGAAGATCCAGAAGTTTCGAAGGAAATTTTGAGGGGTCAAATTTTTGGAGATTTCAAAATTGAAGTATGCTAGTTTGATCAGCTCAGTAAGACACATCCTTCCATCCATTCATAAGTGTGAAAGTCAGAGATTGAATTTTTAGGGTTTCTCTAGCAAACCCTAATCAAGCTCCAGATCAAGTTTCAGGGGGAGTTAAGGCTAAGGCCTTACATAAGAAGACTACAAGAAGTCTCGACAGGTATGACTTAAGGAGTTCAGGTATGTCTTGAAATATGATTCTTGATTAGATTCATAATGTGTTTGTCTTCATATTATTTATTAGTACAATCTTGATTAACGTTAGAATTGTCTTATCACCCTAGTAACAATATGAATGCATGTGAATGATCGAAGACATTCATTAATTAGGGCTATATGATTTTACTAATGCATTATGGTGTTGTGTGAGGTTGATGTTGTCTGCTAACAAGATACAGGTACATCACAAAAGACAAATCAAGTTCCATGACCATGACCACATGAAGACAAAGACTCATCCATAATCTTTGTTCTACTTACGAGGTATGTATGACTTTGTTATATTATGCTTAACCTATGAGACATGCAGGTTCTAGCTCAGAATCTCTAAATCATTGAAGAGATTGTTTAGGTATGTTGTACATAACTAAGCAGGTATACTAATCCAGGTATGTTTTCTCATGTCAAGTTAGAATCTTACCATGTGTTAGGATCCCTTATATAAGTATACTTGGCATGATTGGTTATGCTTATTCATAAAGTTAGTAATCAAGGGTTTATGCATATTATGTCTCTTGTCTTGATGATTTAATTAACCAGAAGAGTACTATGATCAAACAAGAATATGCATGAGTAAAAGAAGACTTCCTTGAAACCCTGAATACTAATGATCACGACTATACATATTCAAGATTATTTAGAATTAGAATGTTTTGAAAATATACTAATGAATGTATGTTTGTGCATGAGATCATGAGGATGACACTAGTGCACACTTGAGCATGCACAGTGGTACATAATGAATAAAAGTTCAAAAGACATATAGAAGATCAAGCGGGAGGCAACCACACAAACATAAAAGATAAGTATCTAAGTTGTTATTTGAAATATTAAATGATATTGCTTGTATGCATATTTGTATTCCTAGAATATATCATGCCGAGTGTAAACATTCATAGAGCATTGAAACAGTATACTACTAATATGCATATGATTGGTAAGTTGGACAAACATTCCACTGTTGCTTGTCTAGAATGAAACCTCTTTGCTGACATGCTGAGAGCTATGCACACTCTCGATAGTATGTTCTGGTAGAGATGGAAGGCATCTAGATAGACACTGTATGCATACAGAATATGGAAAAGTGTTGTGCCAAAGTATTGGTCAAAATAGTTGCATAACTATGTAAATGATATCTGTATGCATAATAGATTATCATGACAATATGATTTGATGATTATGAAGTATTACTAATCATGTACTTAATTTTGATTTGTAGGAAAGATCATGATGAATGATGAACACTGAACAAGCGATGGATGCTCAACAAAAGATTTACAAATCAAACACACTATAGAAGGCTTGTGGCTATAAGATTCTCCTAGAAAGAGGAAGAGAATCATGATGAGATGTTTGCTCCAAGTGGCTAGATAAGAACATTCCCTTAATGGTGTAATTAAATAATAAGTGTGAATCATGCTTTGTATGGGTTCCCAGGATCAATAATCAATTGATGAGCTTAATGATCACCATGGGTGATGTGGATCTCAACCTTTGCTACAAGGTTGAATATGTTTTCTATACACAGATGACATGGATGCAAGAAGGAACTCACCACAGAGTTTGAATGATATTGAGGCTCATATTAGTAGACCCATCTAATGAGAGATGGCACAGATAGATATGCAGAAGATCATTCAATGCAGAAATTAAAATGAAAGATCTCAGATTGATGCATTACTTCCTAGGTCTAGAAGTATGGCAAGGCTCAGAAGGAATCCTTCTCAACCAAGGAAAGTATGCTGAGAAATATTAAAAGGACTTGATGTGTTGGTATGGCCACTCTTGAAGTTGTTAGCAGATGACTCATCAGAGTTAGTGGATAGAACTTTGTACAAACAAAATATTGAGTCATTGGTCAGATATATGCTTTGCTATGAACACCTTGAGTCAGTATCTAGTGGAAACTAGATGTGTCCACCTGATAAGCTGCAAATCATGTGATGCGGTACCTAAAGGATACAATAGAATTTGATCTATGTTATCTTGGAGATCATGACCTCAGATGGCTACACAGATGTTGATTGGGCAGGAAGTGTATCAGACAGGAAGAGCACATCGAGAGGATGTTATTGTCTGGGATCAGCCATGATCTCGTGGTTGAGCAGGAAACAACCTAGTATGGCTCTTAGCACAAGCAGAATATATGGCTGCTTGCTCTGCTAATTGTGAAGCGGTATGGCTTCAAAATTGACTTAGAGATGGACCCAACTATGATCCTATGTGACAAACAGAGTTGTACCAAAATGGCAGAGAATCCAGTGTTCCATGATAAGTCAAAGCACATAGAGATCTAACATTTCTTAATACAAGATATGGTTAATGTTCGAATTCGTAACAAGTTACCAATGCACTAACCAAACCTCTACCGATCCGATGTACTAACCAAACCTCTACCTCAAGTAAATTTTTCCAAGACAAACTTAATATAGTTAAGAAGGACCCTCCTCGAAAGGGGGAGTGATGTGATCACTTATGATAAGATTTCCCGCATCGATAGTGAGGTCAATGATGTGGATACCTATATTGGTGATGCCGACAGAGAGATTGGTGGATGGTCCTTAGACAGGGTCTAACGTGACAAGGGGATTGCATCATCCTTGAACACATGTTCTAAAGAGAGCCGTAGACGTATGTCTTCGAGAATGAAGTCCTTGGTGGAAATGATAGGATTGCATCATCCTCAAGAGAGCTGTAGACGTATGTCTTCGAGAATGAAGTCCTTGGTGGACATGATAGGATTGCATCATCCTCAAGAGAGCCATAGACGTATGTCTTCGAGAATGAAGTCCTTGGTGGACATGATAGGATTGCATCATCCTCAAGAGAGCCGTAGACGTATGTCTTCGAGAATGAAGTCCTTGGTGGACATGATAGGATTGCATCATCCTCAAGAGATCCGTAGACATATGTCTTCGAGAATGAAGTCCTTGGTGGACATGATAGGATTGCATCATCCTCAAGAGAGCCGTAGACATGATGTCTCCGAGAATGAAGTCCTTGGTGGACATTTGGGGATTGGATCATCCCTGGACTTCAGTCCTAAAGTGAGCCGTAGACAGATGTCTCCAAGAAAGAAGAGGGATTGCATCATCCTTGAACACATGTTCTAAAGTGAGTCGTAGACAGGTGTCTCTAAGAAAGAAGAGGGATTGCATCATCCTTGAAAACATGTTCTAAAGTGAGCCGTAGACATGATGTCTTCGATAATAAAGTCCTTAATGAACAGGTAGGGGATTGTATCTTCCCCGGACTGAGGTCCCAGAATTGATCCGTAGACATGATGTCTCCGATAATAAAGTCCTGAATGAACAGGTAGGGGATTGTATCTTCCCTGGACTGAGGTCCCAGAATTGAGCCGTAGACATGATGTCTCCGATAATAAAGTCCTGAATGAATAGGTAGGGGATTGTATCTTCCCCGGACTGAGGTCCCAGAATTGAGCCATAGACTGGGTCTCCGATAATGAAGTCCTTAATGAACAGGTAGGGGATTGTATCTTCCCCGGACTGCGGTCCCAAAATTGAGCCATAGACTGGGTCTCCGATAATGAAGTCCTGAATGAATAGGTAGGGGATTGTATCTTCCCCGGACTTTAGTCCCAGAATTGATCCATAGACTGATGTCTCCGAAAAAAAACTAAACATAGGATTGCATCATCCATGAACTGGGTTCAAAATGTACGTGATGGATTACATCATCGCTAGACATGAGACTTGTCTTAAAGAGATAAGGATTGATCATCCTGGAACTTGATCTGGATTGTATCATCCATGGACCTATGTCCTAAAGAGAGCGGTATTGATCATCTTGTAATATGATCGTGTGTGTTGCAGGATATGCTGCTATGTATTAGTGAGAATACATGCTTTTGATGATAGATGTATTAGTGAGAATACATGCTATTGATGATAGATGTATTAGTGAGAATACATGCTTTTGATGATAGATGTATTAGTGAGAATACATGCTTTTGATGATAGATGTAGTAGTGAGAATACATGCTTTTGATGACAGATGTATTAGTAAGAATACATGCTTTTTGATGATATATGTATTAGTAAGAATACATGTTTTGATGATAGATGTATTGGTGTGGATACTAATACAGATGATCTAGATGCTGTAGATCGAGATGATCCAGATGCTATAGATCGAGATGATCCGGATGCTGTAGATCGTGATGATCCAGATGCTGTAGATCGTGATGATCCAGATGCTGTAGATCGACATGATCCAGATGTTGTAGATCGAGATGATCCAGATGCTATAGATCGAGATGATCCAGATGCTGTAGATCGAGATGATCCAGATGCTGTAGATCGAGATGATCCAGATGTTGTAGATCGAGATGATCCAGATGTTGTAGATCGTGATGATCCAAATGCTATAGATCGTGATGAACCAGATGCTGTAGATCGATATGATGTGACGATGTTGATCGTGTTGATCTAGATGACGATGTTGATCGTGTGATGACGATGCTGATGATCGTGTGATGACGATGTCGACGATCGTGAGGATTCAGATATTGATGCTACTGTAGCTGTTTGAGTGCTACAGAAGATAAAGACTCAGTACTGAAGATGTTGATGTTCCAGTATTGAAGATGTTCCAGTAACTGGTTGAGTTACTAATGATGATTGAGAAAGATTCCAATGATTTATAGATGTATCATGTATGATGTTGATGACTCCTTGCTCGTGCAGATGCTGTTATAATATCCTTTTCGTTAAGGGGGAGTGTTGAGATATTGTAACTTCAAAGAATATTATATTTGTACTTTATTATTCTAGAGATGTTTCATTCCTCTGTGAAGATCTTATTGTATATCCGGAGATGTTTATTCCTCCGTCGGAATGTGGTAACTTGGGTTATTAGACTTCCCTAGTGGGGGTCGACCCTGTATGTGTTATATGGGTCAAAGGGTTATTAGACCACCCTAGAGGGGTCGGCCCAGTCAGTTGTAGTGGGGTATTTAACCCATTGGTTAAATACGAGCCTACATGTTCTGTGTAAAAGACAATTCAAAGTAGTGTATAAATAGAGGAGGTGTATTCCTCATTAGACACACACTCACTCACTTGAGAATGGCGCACTTGTGGAGGAGAGGCCTGCTAAGGAGAAGAAGGAGCTTATGCTCAGGTTTTGCATCTTTGTATATTGTTGGTCATCTATATTGAGGATGCTTTACTGGGTTTTCTACCCCATGAGGGTTTCCCAGGATAAATCTGTGTCTCTTGTTGTAGGACCCCTCATTTAGGGTCCCCTTGAAATGAACCTGAAACTTTAACAACTTCATACAAACAAATTAGCCATCATAGTTATTGGAAAAATAAAATAAAAAGCGTGAATAACTTAACAAAAATAAGCAAACCTTAACCTGTCAACCCGATCCAATTAGTCCATTGTCGCCTTCTTCTTCCGTAGGATCCCTCCAGCAAAGCTCGTTTAACCATTGGCGAAGCAACCGTTAGCTTCGCCACCCAACCATAGGCTCATGCTTTCAGTCGCATGGACTCCCCCGAGCTTTGGGTCGTAGAGCTCACACAAGTATTTCAGAAATTCAGCTTGGGCTTCCCTTCCCACCAGGATTTCTAGGCCAAACCCTTAGATAGCAGCAAGTCTTTGAGGCATTCGAAAATTACGACAATCGTCCAAATTATGGGCCCCTTACCCATTCCTTAAGCCTTCCTTATAAAGGGAAATCTCTTGCGACACATGTCGCTTCATGCATAAATAAATATTTTTAATTATTTATTTAATTAAAACACTCACCCATCCAAGTGTCAGTTTCTCTGGGAAGTGCACCTACATCCCTAAGTTTGCTCTAGTTTGTCCCCCAGATATTTTAATCAACTCCTAGCTTTTAGTTGACTAGGTGTCTAATCTATTTTGCTCCTAAATAATAATTTCTATTATTTTAAATGCTTAACAAAATAACTATTCATGTGCAAATGTCTAAGCTATTGTTATGCATTTGCTAAGTAATAATATAGAGTTATTCTCCTAAGTTTTTATGCAGTTTAATCTAACAATCAAACTCACTAGGATCACGGTGCCGCGCCGTTGGGCTCCTAGTTCCTTAATTTTAATTCCTTGACATGGCACCACTCCGTCGGGTCCAGTCATCCATGGTTTCCATTCCTTGGCATGGTACCTCATCGTTGGGTCCTTGCATCCATTCTTTCCGTTCTCGACAGGGTACCGCATCGTCGGGCCCTTCTGCCACCATCTTTCCGTTTTGACTTGCGGGAACTTTTGTAGGGATTTTAGGAATCGTTACCATCCATCCTCCATCTACATGCTATCTAGGGACTAATGGCGCTGAGGAGTGAGTCCGTTCTCACTGCGCGCCCCTCAACTCGTACGTGACCAGCTCCGTCGTGGCCCACCTCGTACGTCCTCACGCATTCCTCTTGAGCAAGCGGATCAATGCTTATCTGCTCATGCGTGGTATTCTTGTCGGAAGTTGACATCGTCGTCGCTTCCCCTATGTGTGATTTACCCGTACTCTACGACCCTCCATGTTCCTTTGTGTGTCCATTGGTGAACCGTCTCACTTGTTTCTACACACACTTCTCACAACAAATTATCAGTAGCACTGTTCTCAACAATCATCATCTGGTTTCTAACTCTAGCATTGTTAAACATTTATGATTTATTCAAACTGCTCATTCATCTTATCAAATATACATTTCGTCGCCAAATACATAATCACCATACAGCTAGTCGTTAAGCATTATTCATGTGTACAATTTTCATATCAAAGTTAATCGTTAAACAACATGAAATCGTCCATTCACAATAACTACCCAAATGCACATATATCAATCAATCGTAATCATAAATATACTCAAAATAAAATCATAGGGTTATTTTATTAATGTTTCAAACAATCGGGTGACTCAGTAGGTGCCCTCAATGTCTACAGTAGTCTAGGGGCACTACATACACCCCTACTTATTTAGAACTTCATCCCGAAGTTCAAAATAAAAATGGAAAGTTATGACACATCTCAGTTGCGTCCTCCCAAATCGTAGAGCTAGGACTGTAACTGTCTTACTGCACTTTGACTTGATCAAACAGGGCTAATCATTAAGCAAGATGTAATCAATCAATTATCCCACTCCACATGTATAATTTAATTCCTTAATTCATTTATTATTGTCGTCATTCCCATCTTCAGGTTTTCCTCAATCAGTTAAGACATAACAAGGCTCAAGAGACCATTATATCGAAGTTTTTCAGCCGGGTCACTCGACAGGTGCCCTTAAGGTCCACAGTCATTCTAGGGGCATTACATACACCCCCTCTTAAATAGAACTTCGTCCCGAAGTTAATTTTTGTTCTTGTACTTTCGACGCTAGGCTTTATCTTAATTTCTATTCTCATATTCTTGTCATTTTCTTCTATTTTTCTCAAGCAATCATGGCTATAAACACAAGTGGTTGTAATAATTAATTTTCTTTTTCATCCAATATGGTTCCAATACATCTTCAAAAACTCAATCAAAATTTCGGGTAATGTAAATCCAAAAATACTTCCAATAACTTTCAGTCCCAACTTAGATTTCCTACACCTTCTAGTCATCTGCGAAGGTTTATGATATCCAATTTAATCTATACAACATCAATAGCCACCCATTAGTTAGCAAATCACCATCAAGAAAGGCTCCAAATCTATTTGGTCATCCTTCCCTCCAATACGAGAAGGTAAACATCATATTCTGTCAATCGAAGATGGGTAAGACATGGTCACATTTTTAACAAATCAAGAGAGAGACTCTCCAATATTCCAAAAGCAATTCAACTCTTAGTCCTTTCTTCAGTAACATGATGTCTTTGTCGCCCGCACGGGTGTGGCTCATTCGCGATTCATTTCTTATGAAGTCATAGTTGTGAATGGAGGTCACGAGTTCAAATCACACCCGGTTTTACCCATGTCCCATGCTTGCGGGGTGTGTGGGGCACCTGGGGGTATAGTGGTAGCGGGATTGGATCCCTGGACCCCGTGTTACGCGAGTACCAGCCCAGTCTCCAGTTGCCGATTACCCTAGTTACAAAAAAAAAAAAAAAAAACATGATTTCTTTGTCAAGGAGCTTACCATGTTTTTACCTCATTTCATTATTCCCCTTGTCCTATGACCCCTTTGACAAACTTTCCAAGTCTCATGTTATGTGTCGATATAGTCTCATAGAGTCTTGTCTTAAGGTCTAGTAATCTTTTCATAAACTATTTGTAAGCATATCAAACTCAACTTGAGAGACCAATTCCTCTAGTAAATTTTCTAAGTTCAAATTTACTTATTCAAAAGATAATAGTTATTAAACTATATTCTAAAATTCCAATTCTAATATATATGTAAGTCATTTCTACTAAATGTTCTAAGCTCAATTTACCACCTCCTTTCTTTTTTTTCAAAAACAAATAATTAAACTATATGTTACAATTTCATTTCTAAAACATATGTAAAACCTTTAATCTAAATGATCTAAATTCAATTCCCCTTTTCAAATGCAAACATTTAATTATATTATACAATTTTAATGCTAACAACTATGTAGAACATCCTATCAAACTACTTTTGGTTTTATTAAGTCCCATTTCTAAATTATATGCAAAACATTTTAAATAAATATTCTAAATTCAACTTACTTTTTCAAATGCATATATTTAAACTATATTATACAATTTTTTAATTCCAACAAATATGTAAAACTTTCTATTAAATATTTTTGAACTCAATTTACTTTTCAAAAGCAAATATTAATTTCCATCTTATTTCTAAATTCAAAAGATCATATCGTATACTAACTTTGAAAAAAACAAAACAAAAAAAAAACTTTTTCCATATTAACTATATATATTCAACGTAACTTTATCCTTAATATCATGATCTTTTAAAACATAAATTTCTTTTGTGATCTAAAAGTATCCCTACTTTTATATATAATTTAAAGTATCACATACATATATAAATATGCCACTATACATCATTCATCCACAATTTTTTTTTTTGAGATATATTCTTTTAATGTATCAAGTGAATAATATTACTCATGCCTCTTAAGATAAATATGCTTTTAGCCTTTATTTATACATTCATTTCATTATGAATTTATATTATAAAAACATGAACATTTGTAAAGCATGTTTCTACTTATAACTTCTCATTATACAATCCTTTTTATAATCTTCTAATATATATGTTATCTCTAATTTCTGAACCATTTAAATCTTCCCATGTATCTAAAATAGGATCATATAGTTTTATATAGATATTTTATCTATATTTAAAATATCACACTAGATATCTATTTACCTCATGCGACCTAAAATAAACATGGGTCATTTAAAAGAAGGTTTCGTGATTCATAAGTATTTGCACAAAGGCTTGGGTTTGAACTTAAGTATTTTAAGCTCCGACCATCAATCAAAAAAAATTATTCAAGATCCTTTTTTAGTTAACTTAACAGAGTGACTTGACTTTTTTTTTTTTTTTTTCCCCACACACTACAAGTGAACATGATCTCTTATTTTACTCGTTGGTCTACTAGACCACCGCCCATCCACGATTTGCAGTTTCACAAGTCAAAGAGGGCTCGGAAATCACATACAACGACAACCATGCGCCTTCATCTACGGAAATTCTATCCAGTACAATAAACCATTCAATAATGATTTCCACCGTAACCCTTAAAAAATTATTTGTCGGGTGATCTTCTTAGTTAAAAAAACGATTGACTTCGAATAAATCCTTTCGATGGATTTGGGGCTCACCAGATCTGTAAGCACTCGAAGGGGAAACTTTGCACAATAAAATTGATCCAGTTTGTTAGTTTCTCTCGACCAAGAATTTTGGCGACTGACTTGGAACTGGGGTTTGAAACTGATGATCCATGTAAACATTAATTTGCTCGCCAACATCCCCATCTTATTAGAATGATCTTTCAGGTTTTTACCGGTAGTCAGGCTTAACACCTTTATATATATATATATATATATACGTTACAATACTTTGACCTGACGGGAACCACGCTTGATAATGTCCCCGCCATCTTATCCCCTTTCATTTCCCATTCAACATCGCTCCTCGGTGTTTAACAAGCAAATTTAACCAAGAAAAATACATGCACAAAACAATTAAATTAGCACACCTGTGTTGATCTACGCTTCCACACCTACTGATTCCAGCTTATATATATATATATATATATATATATATATATATATATATCAGAATTGCTTTCAATATATCCATACATAGCAGAAGTTGGTATCATAACCCGAGCTTCATTACTATCAAGTGATAATAGGTAATATAAATGCAACACTTGCAGTCAAATGATACGGTCGGTTTCTAAGAAGCGATATCCCGGAGGTTGTGTGAAATTTTAAGTGCATTCCTACTCCTATCATCCATTAACTGTTGTTAACTACACAAAATACTGTCATTCTACTGAAAGCATTTCAACTAAACATTACTTGGCTGAGCATGACTAATAGTTTGACTACATCAATCTACAGTCAGTCATCAATTCGCATGATTCGAGGTTTAATAAGATCTAAATTAATGGATAGTCAATAAAAGCCAGAGAGAGAAGAAAAAAAAAATCACTGCCAACGGTACAACATTAATTCGAGCGAGCACACAGACAGTTCTCAAACACGATCAGGATCTTACTTTAAGATTCTCAATGATTAAGTAATGCCAAGGATATCAGTGGATTCAGGACTACTAAAAAAAAAATCTGGAAGAATGCTGGAATGGGTACCTAAGCTATTGCATAAATGCGGTTAATCAGTAGGTCTAAGATGAGAGGCATATCGTGGTATCAAGTTTCAACGGATCTCTCGCTAGTTTCAATCTTGATTCTATTCCAGTCATACAGTAGACATACCTCAGTCGTGGAATTCGACCACCGATCACATGATCGGTATCGAACTGGAATATCCCAGAGATACGCCCAAAATAGTCCAACTCAATTCCGATCGGAATTTGCACCTCAAGCCACTAGCATTTACGCCGGTTGTTAAGGGTTGAGTGGTAGGTGAGATTTGGTTTCCACACGACTGGTAGTAAACTATGGCGGTGGAACTTCGTGTTTCCTCCCCAGGAATTCAAGGGTCCTACATACCTACTGGATCTCAGGCATGGACAGGGTCCCCAGTACAGTGGTTCCTTCTGAGAACTGTTTAATTGCAGGGATCCTAGGTGGTTGGGAGTTGTACCATTGACAACGTTAACCCGCTTTCTAACCGATTTGTGATTTAGGACCGTATCTGGGTAGAGTCATACTATCTGTGTTTTAGTGCAGAGATAGATAGCCTACACACATTAGTATTGAGCTACACTCCATGCATAGGTTCGGTAGAGCAGCTAGGTATTCCTATATGGGGCTTTGGAGGGAGCTGCTTCAATTCCATGATTCGATGCTGGAGCTAAGGAATAAAAGTATCTCTATTATTCATACCCGGGTGGATCCGTAAGAACATATAGATCTGAGAGAAATGTTTATTTGACAGAGTAGAGATGCCTTTTTTTTACACATAATCTTGATTGGCTATTAGCTGGATTGGTCTCATAATTTAGAAGTAGAAGAATCAATTAGCCAAAATAATTGTGGAGTATATTGGAAATTCTAGATCGATCTAGCAATTCAGATCTATCAATTAACCTAGTTACTAAGATGACCGAGTAAAAATAAGAGTTTCCAGATTGACCTAGCTAAGTAGATCAGATCTACGAATGAGTAGAGTTAATTCGTGTAAAATATTACTGAATGAAATGAGAAATCCCAGATCGATCTAGCTACTCAGATCGGATCTGCAAATGGGCAGAGTTATAATTTTTACGGTCTCTATTTCAACTTTCAGGAGTATAAAACAACTACCATTTAATCAATCCATTGCAATTCGTTTCATAAATTCAGAGTACAAAGATTTAAGTTTGATGGAAAAGGGTCTCACAATGCTTATCTCATGAAACAGAAATCTATTTTACAGAATGTTGCACACATAAATTAATCCACAGTTAACGCACAGAGTTCAATGGTGTTCACTATAGATCAGAAGTAATCTTCAACGCACAGAGTTCAATAGAGTAGATCAGAAGTAATCTTCAGTTCTTTCAATATATATTCATACAAGATTTAATCTACAGTTAACATACAAGAAATAATGTTAACTCTAGATCTTTTATTAATCTAGCAGAAGTAACATTCGGTTTCTTCAATTGATATAATTTTCACAGAAGGAAGAACTATGGTTCAATTCTTTTTCAAGTATATATCACATAGAAATTACCTTGTGGATATAAGAGATCGCCTAATGAGTCCGGTGTCCTCAAGGCTCGACCGGCTCTGATACCAAATGTAGGACCCCTCATTTAGGGTCCCCTTGAAATGAACCTGAAACTTTAACAACTTCATACAAACAAATTAGCCATCATAGTTATTGGAAAAATAAAATAAAAAGCGTGAATAACTTAACAAAAATAAGCAAACCTTAACCTGTCAACCCGATCCAGTTAGTCCATTGTCGCCTTCTTCTTCCGTAGGATCCCTCCAGCAAAGCTCGTTTAACCATTGGCGAAGCAACCGTTAGCTTCGCCACCCAACCATAGGCTCATGCTTTCAGTCGCATGGCCTCCCCCGAGCTTTGGGTCGTAGAGCTCACACAAGTATTTCAGAAATTCAGCTTGGGCTTCCCTTCCCACCAGGATTTCTAGGCCAAACCCTTATATAGCAGCAAGTCTTTGAGGCATTCGAAAATTACGACAATCGTCCAAATTATGGGCCCCTTACCCATTCCTTAAGCCTTCCTTATAAAGGGAAATCTCCTGCGACACATGTCGCTTCATGCATAAATAAATATTTTTAATTATTTATTTAATTAAAACACTCACCCATCCAAGTGTCAGTTTCTCTGGGAAGTGCACCTACATCCCTAAGTTTGCTCTAGTTTGTCCCCCAGATATTTTAATCAACTCCTAGCTTTTAGTTGACTAGGTGTCTAATCTATTTTGCTCCTAAATAATAATTTCTATTATTTTAAATGCTTAACAAAATAACTATTCATGTCCAAATGTCTAAGCTATTGTTATGCATTTTCTAAGTAATAATCTAGAGTTATTCTCCTAAGTTTTTATGCAGTTTAATCTAACAATCAAACTCACTAGGATCACGGTGCCGCGCCGTTGGGCTCCTAGTTCCTTAATTTTAATTCCTTGACATGGCACCACTCCGTCGGGTCCAGTCATCCATGGTTTCCATTCCTTGGCATGGTACCTCATCGTTGGGTCCTTGCATCCATTCTTTCCGTTCTCGACAGGGTACCGCATCGTCGGGCCCTTCTACCACCATCTTTCCGTTTTGACTTGTGGGAACTTTTGTAGGGATTTTAGGAATCGTTACCATCCATCCTCCGTCTACATGCTATCTAGGGACTAATGGCGCTGAGGAGTGAGTCTGTTCTCACTGCGCGCCCCTCAACTCGTACGTGACCAGCTCCGTCGTGGCCCACCTCGTACGTCCTCACGCATTCCTCTTGAGCAAGCGGATCAATGCTTATCTGCTCATGCGTGGTATTCTTGTCGGAAGTTGACATCGTCGTCGCTTCCCCTGTGTGTGATTTATCCGTACTCTACGACCCTCCATGTTCCTTTGTGTGTCCATTGGTGAACCGTCTCACTTGTTTCTACACACACTTCTCACAACAAATTATCAGTAGCACTATTCTCAACAATCATCATCTGGTTTCTAACTCTAGCATTGTTAAACATTTATGATTTATTCAAACTGCTCATTCATCTTATCAAATATACATTTCGTCGCCAAATACATAATCACCATACAGCTAGTCGTTAAGCATTATTCATGTGTACAATTTTCATATCAAAGTTAATCGTTAAACAACATGAAATCGTCCATTCACAATAACTACCCAAATGCACATATATCAATCAATCGTAATCATAAATATACTCAAAATAAAATCATAGGGTTATTTTATTAATGTTTCAAACAGTCGGGTGACTCAGTAGGTGCCCTCAATGTCTACAGTAGTCTAGGGGCACTACATACACCCCTACTTATTTAGAACTTCTTCCCGAAGTTCAGAATAAAAATGGAAAGTTATGACACATCTCAGTTGCGTCCTCCCAAATCGTAGAGCTAGGACTGTAACTGTCTTACTGCACTTTGACTTGATCAAACAGGGCTAATCATTAAGCAAGATGTAATCAATCAATTATCCCACTCCACATGTATAATTTAATTCCTTAATTCATTTATTATTGTCGTCATTCCCATCTTCAGGTTTTCCTCAATCAGTTAAGACATAACAAGGCTCAAGAGACCATTATATCGAAGTTTTTCAGCCGGGTCACTCGACAGGTGCCCTTATGGTCCATAGTCATTCTAGGGGCATTACACTTGTGTTTATGCTATGCTTGTTGTTTCTTCAGTGATCCTATATATGCTACTATTGTGAAATGGAATGTAATGCTGCTATTTTCTGTCTTAGCATATTAAATCTTAACACTTTGAGCAAGCTCAATACAAATAACTGCATGGTACCTTCATTGGCCTCAACACAAACTTATAGACTAAGTCTAGGCGCCAATACTATGGGTCAAAACCATGTACCAGTACAAAGTATGGATCAAAAAATACTACGAGACGACTTACAAAGCATATGCATCCAAGAACAATAATACAAATTATGGATCAACAAACACTACAAAACTACTTACAAAGTATATGCGTCCAACAACAATATACTAACAAAGTAAAGAGAAGGCTTGACATGGGTTCCTAACAATTTACCACATTTATAAAATGAATGTACAATTCAAATCTTAAATAACTCACCGCTTATGCGAGTGGGAGACGAGAGGCAGGTGTCCTGGATATGCTAATCCTATCAGCAATTCCACCCTACAACATTTACGACAATCATTTCATTAAAAAAAATAATTGCTTAAATTAATTTTGGTTAATGCATCAAAACATTTTCATAAATTAACTTGATTCTCACCGTGAACACCTCCAACAATGGACATGGCTGGGATTCTAGGCTAGCAGGTGGAGCAGTTGGCTAGACAACCTACTCCGATGTAGTTATGGTGGGGGTGCTGATGTAGATGCAACAACTATGGGTGCAAACACTGTAGATACATGGACAGATAATGGAATAGTAGATGCCACAATAGTGGCGGGAACTGGAGATGATATGGTGGAAGAGGACATGGTGGTATGGGGTGGAGGAGGACGTCGTGGATGATGAACCCGTACCGGCTGTACAATAGGGGGTATTGACCCAAAAGGGATAGGGGGGATGTTGAGGTATGGTGAATGGGAGGGCAGTCCTAGATAGAGGGAGGAGGATGGATAGAATGGAGGTTACGGACGAAGGGGGGAAGCTGGATGGAAGCGGGGGTGTGGACGAATGGAGGAGGATTAATAGACCAAGGGGCATGGATGAATGGGGGAGGATGTATAAATGGTGGGGCATGGAGGAATGGGGGAGTATGGATAGAGAGGGGAGTGTGGATGGAAGGGAGGGGGTGGATGGAGGGAGGTCTGGATGGAAGCGAGGGGGGCGACTCATGGGAGAGGGTGGAAACATGGGATTAAAGTGGCCTGCAGCTGTTGACAGCCCCTGCATACAAATTTGTAATAGCATAGTTTAGTAAACAAAAATCAAATTAAACCATAGTATGTCGTAGCATTTCAAATTAAAAGCGTGCTTTTAACTACACATTGTACCTATGTATATGGTGATCTGCCGACCCCTCATGGAGATGGCTGATCATCGTAGTCCATGCATACCTATCGACACCAAAATGCATGCATGTTATAAACATATTAAACAAGTAATTATTCAGTCAATCAAAATATTAAAAATATTGTACGAACTATCATCATGTATGTCATAAATATAAATACATAAAAATAGAAATGCCATAAGTAATAACAATATTGTGTGGGCTACTAAAAATACCTCTATGTGAGGTGCCACAATTTCAGTTGCAGCTGCCATTGCTGCATCCAGGTTGGGAGATGTTGCGTTCTCCCATGACGACGTCTCAGCTCTAAATAGTTGTACATTGAAATAATAGTTTAAGTCAAGCACAAATACTTTAAAATTACTTTACAAATTATCAAGTGATGATTGAAAACACATTAAAAATAGTGCTAACTTGCTCCATATAACATCCCTCGATCGGGCAAAGGCAAGTGTGCCCGCAATGGGGACAAAGATGTGGCATTGTCCCCGTCGAACTAGAAGGCCCAACATGGCTACCACAGGTGACAGGTCTATCATGACTCTGTCCTGAAGGCCCTACACCTGCGTCTCTATCAGGGTCAGCGTGTCTCTCCACTTTAGTATCTGCTACAAAGGCAACGTGTCTAAGAAGTCCCCGTGCAACACTCCTCATCGCACCCTCGATCTGATAAATTTTGTGGGGTAACTGAGGCGACTGGGGAGAGGGGTTGGAATCTCTCCTAGGAGTTGGTGGCCCTCTCAGTGGGTTCCTCCTAGCAGCAGCTCGATCTTGGGCAGAGCCATACCCAAGACCCTGGAACTCGGTTATGTCAAAATAGTTGACATGTAAACCGAGTGCAAACACAACCCACAATTTATGAAGGAAGTACTATGGAACCTCCCTATTATTGCAGGGAGGTTTATCATAAGCCATGAACCACCTATGCATCCAATTGTCCCTCCATGGTTGGAAATGACACCAATCCATGCAAACACATGGATTTCTAATCTTCGGTGGTTGTTGTGTTCTTGGATCGGTGAACATGCTGTACAATTGGGCCTTTGTAATATTCAAATCTTTTATTTCCTCCTTGGAAATTCCCATGGAATAATACTCGCGCATCCTAGCTCTATATTCAGTCATGTCAGTCAATTGGCGATGTGCATGGGTGAGGGAGTCAATTGAGCTCTCAATTGAGGTGGCAAGGGACACTCGAGATGGTTCCCCTGTGTTTCTTAGATCTCGAGTGTGCACTCTCATTTCATTTACATAATGGTTCAAGTCATCTTGGTCAAAATTTGGTTGGGGGTTTTGATTTTCTTGGGCATTTTCATTTTGTTGAGGGTTTTCATTGGTTCCAAGATTAGTGTTTTCTTGTGTTCCATCGGACTCAATGTTAACATTTTTTTCATTTATTGTGTGGGTTTACACTCTACAATTGAAAATTTCTCTATTATTTTAATAATTTGGGAATTATTGCAAATTTAATAAACATAAAACAATGAATAAAATGACAAACAACATGGAATTTACCTATCCAATGCACTTGGTGGATGGATGAAGATGGTTTTTGGGTGGAAATGGTGAACTTGGTTGGCTGTAGCTCCGCACACGCGGTGGTTGACTCACGCTCGGTCGGAATGGAAACAATGAAAACAACTCTACCAAGTTTTTTTTATTACCTTAACAGGAGCGCGTGCGCGCACGCACCTCGGTTCAGTACCGAACCTAATGGCGCGTGTGCACTGCCTTAGGTGCATGCGTGAGTTTGTTTTTTCCCTGCTAGCGCGGCCTTGTTGCAACGCTTTTGGGGAGCAACTTTGTGCGCTCACCCGTATATATTTGAAGAACTACACTTTTTTCTTTTTTTAGGCTAACTTCTTAGTTGTGGACAATAGACTATAAGTTGTATTTTTATAATCCATACTTTATATGAATTCGTACAATGTTTATGTTCCAACAACATTATATGGAATATCTATACTAAGGTTGATTCCGGCGCTTAAATATAGACATATGTAAACAAATTTTATTGGATCCTCTGACTATTAAACGAATACTAACATTTTGAATACCAACATAACATTTTTTATACCAACATATTATAAACATTGAACTTTAAAATTTTAAAATAATAAAGATAATACTTTTTAGACAAAATAATACTATATCTTATATCTAAAATAAGTTATAAATTATTAAATTTTAAAATTCTATTTAATTTTTCCATTCAACATATTATGATTTATTGAAATTCAATAATAAAAAAATTCAGTTATTTCAATTCAAATGATCTCTATTATTTGTTTCACTTTCAATTTCATTTATTTTAGATTTATATGCAAAATATTCAACACTATGATTTATGGAAATTCATTAGAAATTTCAATTATTACAATTCCAATGATCTCTATTATTTATGCCAAATCCAATTATATATTTTAGATATATGTGCAAAATATTCAATACAATATGATTTATAAAAAGTTAATTTCCAATTATTTCTATTATTTATTTCAATTTTAATTATATTTATTTTAAATTTTATGCATTTTTCACTTAGTTTTAAAGGTCCATTTTTATTTTTATTTTCAAATTAGTTTTATTATTTTACATTCCTCAAACATTGACATTGTTCTAGATTCCTCTCCATTTTTTTTTGTCTTATTTATCAAATTTAGGTTTATGTAAAAAAAATTGTCTTAAATATTTTATGCAAAATTTCTCTCTACTTTATTTGTTCATCTTATTCCTTTTAAGTTTCTCCAAAATTAGGTGTATGAAAATTTGGGTTTACTATTCTAGAGATTTCTCAATCATTGACATTGTTGTAGATTCCTCTCCATTTTTCTTTGTCTTATTTATCAAATATGGGTTTACTATTCTAGATCTCTCAATCATTGACATAGATATGGGTTTACTATTCTAGATTTCTCTATCATCAACATTGTTCTAGATTCCTTTTCTTTATCTTATTTATTAAATTTAAGTTTATGTAAAATTTATTTGTCTTAAACATTTTATGCAAAATTCCTCTCCACTTTATTTATTTGTCTTATTCATTTTAAGTTTCTCCAAAATTAGGTGTCTATAAAATTTGTTTGTGTTATTCATTTTATGCAAAATTCCTCTCCACTTTGTTTATTTGTTTTATTTTAAGATTATGCAAAATTTTAAGGTGAAACTAAGCAAAGGTTCATTTCTATTCATTATTCCTTTAACAAATTGGGTTTATAGATTGTGTTCTAGATGAGTCTTCATTTATTTTTTATGTTATTTATCAAATTTAAATTTATGTAAAAAAAAAATTGTCTAAATCATTTGATGAAAACAATTTCTCCAGTGTATTTGTTTGTCTTATTAATTTTAAGTTTATGCAAAATTGGTTTGTTTTCATCCTTTTATACAAAAAATTTCACCATTTTGTTTGTTTATGTATTCATTTTAAATTTATTTATGTAGTATTTTCATTTAAAACTCTCCATTTTGTGTGTTTGTCTATCTTATTCATTTTAAGTTTATTTATGTAGAATTATCAAGTGAAACTAAGCAAAGTTTTCTTCTATTCATCTTAATAGCCATTCCTCTCTCAAATTGAGTAAGTTGACATTGTTCTAGATTCCTCTCCACGTTATTTGTTTGTCGAATCTATTTCTATTGTCCTTATTTTCCTATTACGAGTTATATATATAATTCTTAAAAAACGTGTCTGAGGAAATGATTAGAAACCAGTATATTTTCTAATGCTGGATGCAATTATAAGTATCACACAATTAATACAAGTACCTTGCACCAGTTTGTATTTGGAGTCGCTAGTTGTTCGAAAGAATGATGATGGAATTGGGGTTTGAACATCAGCCTATTTCGGAAAGCGTAGAGTTTTATGTTAAACTCGCCACTGCTCTTGTTTTTGTTTTATCTGTTGCAGCTTGGAGCTTCCTTTAGTCCATGAAATAAGTACATTGATACGATCAAAGTTGATCATCCAATTTCATCCCAATTAGTTAATCAAAACCACTTGATTACACTTAGTCAATTCAAGTGAACCTACATTATGCAGATTTTTGTGCCAAGATTTCAAATCAAATTGTATCTTTGGCAATTTGTCAGCCAACGGTATTTTTGTGGTTGCGTTATCTTCTTCTTGGAATATTTTCTAATACCAATGTTCCTTCCGCACAATTTCCATCTCCTCAATCAACACATTTTTTTTTAATCTCGGGGAGCATCCAATAAATGAAAGTGTTCATCACCACCACTCTACCTTCAAAGAAGAGAAACAACCTTTAATTCATGTGGCAGGGCATGGCAAAAAATGCATAGGCAACAATGAACTTGAAGAGAAATTTTACAATCATGGTGATGCTCTACTAAACTATTTTCTCTCTCTTTCGAAAGTGCTTCCTTTCGAATCCAAAAGCGCCACAAGCAACTTGTTTTCATGGGTAAGATGGTTTGAAAAACTACTAATTAACCTAAGTCTACGGAAAGGCTACGTCCCTGCCAATGAAAGAAATTTTAAGCCGCTAAATGAGAAATAAGGTGACTCATTTCAAATGAAATGGTATGTTGAAGTAGATAAGAAGAAAAGTAAATCTGACCCGCATTGGTACAATAATTACTTGCAAAAATCTTGGGAGAAATGAATTAGCTACTTAAAAAACTAGCCATACCCAATGACTAAGCTTAGAACCTTATCAAAGAGGTATCAGAAGTTCGCGTTGTCATGTCAATATCTCTCGACGTACTTTCAAAAAAAATATTTGTATTTAATTTAATATGCCTCTCTTATTTTCCCATAGAATTAGGATTGGGACTACTGATGCGATGCGATGTTGTCATGTTTCTAGGTTAAGGTTCATTTCCCATGTACTTTTCGCATACCTTAAGGTAGTTATGGGGCACCTGAAGATAAGGGTTTAAATTTGAGACCATGAGGTCATGAGTTTCGTGTTCTCCTTAAGGCCTGCTTATTTTTTGGTCAAAGTCAAGGACTTCCTAATTTTAGTTCAAATGGATTCAGATCAAGTGGTAAAATCAAAACACTTTCACAACTGAGACACCCTAGTTCAAATCCCTCAAATACATGTTCTATATCAATTCCCAAGGTACAGTTCAAGTAATCAAAGTTCATAAATTATTATTACATCTTAAATTATCACTACTACTTTTAGTTGTGAATTTTCTTTTAATTATTTTGTTCTATGATTGATATTCACTTTTTCAATAAATCAATGGTTGAAATTGTGACCTTGTTGATTAGGACAATTCTTTTACTGAATTTATCACAAAATTAGTTCATATCACTATATGATATAGCATTGGTCATTTGTATGAGTTGTCTTCTTTGATTCCTAATGTTGTATTATACCATTGGAAAGGAAAGTTTGTTGTATGTGAGTTCCCACCACATGGGCAATTTGATCCAGATATCCCTAGAAGCAATGTGTCAAAATTGGAGCAAAGTTGTGTTTTTGGGCATATTGTGTAGAAGCTCTGAAAGCGTGCCCGAACTCTGAGATTCATAAACATTGTAGCTTAATCCTCCAAGATTATACTAGAAATAGTGGACAACATCATAACCATGACCCCAATCACCAGTGTCCACGTCATGACCGATCACTTGAACATTGCAGTGGCGGAACTACATAATTTTTTGGCATCCCAACCAGAGTGTTTATAGACAATAAAAGCTAGTAGATCGTGAAAGCAACTCCACAACAAAAATGGTTAACTTCAAAGCTACACCATCTTTTGAATCTATAAACCCATGAATTTTGAGAATTAAGAAGGTTGTTGGTCGAGCAACTAAAGCAAACAAAAAACCTACTAGATCTAGCAATAGGAATATTTGGAAGAAAAAAAATATATATTCCACTAAGGTCATACGATTTTGCTGTGTCCGAAATAAACCAAGTGAAAAAGAACACAAGAACCCAGGGTGCTCAAGACTTCGTGGAGACCCTTTCTCTTGCAATTTCACAAAGATCGTAATGAGGCTTAAGGTTGTCATTATTGTCATGGACGAGTTGGGAGAGTGTGCAAATTTCATTCCTGTAGATGACAACCCAATCATTAGTGACAATTATAATGTTGTCAATAACATAGCGGAGGATTAAGACTTAATGCGCTAATACCATAACGAAGGTTTATTTTTTAACATGTCAATCATGCCAATACCATAGCGAAGGCTTAAGAATAAATGCGCCGATACACATAATGGAGGCATAAGTGCCACATTGCAAGGTTTAAAACTAATGCAAATGTAATTAAGTTCATAGAAGCTGTCCTTATTTTTTTTTTGCTCTGACCTCCTTTCGGTAGGGATATGTTGCATCACAACATTCTCTTGTTAACCTACTTCCACTTTGCATATACATGCCATCCACGTACATATGCATACAATAAGTGCAAACCCCACTCAAATCTTTGCTATCTTCATAAGATATTACCGCCCCCAAAATGTATCTTAAATAAGAAAGGATTAAAAGTTAATTAACAACAATAATCAAGTATTTAGTCAAACCCCTATTTCCCTTGAATATTTTCCTAGTTGCGCAAGAAACAATGTGGAGTTAGGCACATGATACAATGTGGGGTTAATTCAAATTTTCGAAACCGGGTATTAATGGAAAAATCCCTCCAATTTCATATTTTTTGATTTGCCCCAAAATATCCAGTTTACACAGACCCAAAATATGTTCTGAAACCAAATCTACGTTTGTATTGAATCTACCCTGCTTGAACAAAATCTATGCGCCTATCAACACACTCAGCCTATGATCAAGCCAAACTGGATCGTGTTGAAATCCTTTGAAGAAAAATGATGCCATCATGATTGATTGGTAAGAGTATGTTTTTTCCATTTTTCTATGCCCTAGGTTGTATATTTTCAAAGATGTTTTTTTTCAGAGCTAATTGTAAGTAAAGAGGAACATTCTATTGCTTACAAAATATGCATTGCAGAGGAACCCTCTATTGCTTACAAAAATTACATATTTTGTTTTATATCTTACCCTGAACAAAATATTCGAACTCGTGTCTTCTTTTAGATCTAACCCTGCTCGAACCGTCAATGGCACACCAACTCCATGATCAAACCAAATCATACCGCGTTGATATCCTCTGAGCAAAATCGATTGTGTGGTGATACGACTGGTAAGTATTTTTGTTTTACAGTTTTTTTGTGCTTAAAATTTAAAACATTCTTACCCTGCTTGAACAAAATATACGAACCCATCAATAGGTCTGTGATCAAACCAAAATTGATTGCATTGAAATTTGATGAAAAAATTGATGGTTTAGTGACCGACTGCCAATAAATTTTTTTACTTTTTATGTTGATCGACTGGTGTAGTGATGGGTTGCTGATCGACCAATTGATTAAACCCATCAGCTCTCTGATCAAATTAAATCGGACCGCATTGAAACACTCTGAGCAAAATCGATGGTGTAGTAATACGACTGGTAATATTTTTTTTTTTCAGTTTTTTGTGCTTAAAAAAATGTACATTCTTACCCTACAATTTTTGTATTTAAGCAGTCTATAAAATGATTTATCAGATACTGTATATGTAGAGTAATTAAATTCACCCTTTATTATTTGATGCATATATCAGTTTCGACCATCTGGATGCAAATCTAAAATCTTGGTTGGAAGGGGAAAAGAAATCGAAGGTTTTTACCAAAGGTTAGAATTTATGTAACTTATTAATATTATGCCTTTATAAATACTCTGTTTTTTCACTATCTCTTTCCAATTAAGATATCATGTGTAACCTATGTAGGCCATTTTGGCTTCATGTCGTGATTGCAAAATTTTACTTCTTATAAATTTGATCATGTTCAATACAAACCCTGATCCGTTGCCACATAAAGAATGAAAGTAATTTCCTCCAAAGGTTGTGGAAGAAGCTTTTTGAATACTTGTTGGAGAGGATCTGAACAAGAAAAGAGACAAAAAATGAAGCAACAATTGTCTATACAGTGACAAAAGTCACGGAAATTATATAGACTTGCAAAAACCGATCGTTGAAGTGACGATGATGTATCCAGCGGTAATGATGTTGAGAACCAACCTAATGATAGGGATATTGTAACATACCTCAATTTTACAAAAATAAAAATAAAAATTATATAAGTGCAAAATATGGAATTAATACCATAAATCATAACCTATTTATGAAATTTGGAAACAAACCTAACTAAAAAAGTGAGTGGTCTAAAATGGAAGGACTTATCCATACACCATTGCTTAGAAACAAAAGAGATGATTTAATAAATAAATAAATCCCCACATGTAACCCTAACTAAGCTAAGGTTGGGTCTTAAATTATTTTATTACCCTACTATGCAACAATTAAAGATTCAATATAGAGTGCAACTTAGTATAATGTACTTTGAGCCTGTTGACATCAAAGGTCTCGAACCGAATGAAAAAGGTGAAGATTTGGAATTAATGGAGTTTAAGACACGTACCTGGACATATTTATGTTGTAAATAATTAATCCCACCCTGGCTGAGAGTTGGCAGCGCAGCCAGGGTTTATGGCTAATGTTGTGGATGCGATATCCAGCATACACTTGGAAAAGGAGGTGTTTGGAAGGGTTTTGATCAGTGCGAAAGTCTTATCTACATTAATTCATGTCTTTATCGAACCATGAGTTGAGTTTACTACACAAAATATCTATGCAACGACTTCATAGTTTCGTTGTGATCTCTCAATGTGTAAGGTTTTACAGACCTGGTTTGCCATACCTGGTGTTATGTTGTTCGGGGAGTTTTGAACTACCTTACCGTGGTCTGCTATTTCGGTGTGAAAATTTCTTTGATAACTAGGTAAAGCATTGTTATGGTTGTCTTCGAGGTATCAGGGAAAGTGGGCGAGCTCGGCGCCATGTTTTAAATCTGGAAAGGTTGCCCAACTTAAGCTAAATGCTGCTACAAAATTAAGCCGACCCTAATCAGGTAAGGAGTAAGAGTTTAAACCTATCATGCTTGGAAAGATAAATTGGTTTGTTTTACATGATGACAGAAATACATTTTAGACTTATGCAAGATTAAATGTTTGAAAATCTACGCAGGTGACTGGAGTAATAAGGGATGCCGAGGAGTCGATGATCCTTGGCTCCCATTTTACAGCAGAGAAGGTGGTTTTAAACCCTGTCCATAATGGTTAAAATCTATTTAGTTTCTCTTTTTAAATTGTATTGAAGTGCCACTTAACAACCATGAGCGATGTGGTGAAAATCAGGTTACAGAAGTGAGTTGCTCGAGGTTTTGGGTCATCTTCTCCAATGCCCAGGTCGATTTAAAACTCTGGTAAGAGATCTATACAAACCCCTAAAGATTTCAAGCTGTATTTTTTTGTCAAAAATGTTGCTTCTGCGCGAGGATAATGAATCTTTACTTCTGTATGCAGGTGAAAAGGAAAACGGGTGTTCTAAGCTTAGAATGTCCTTGATTTTAAAATCTAAGAGGCCAAGCTAAGAGCGAAGGCACAAGGGGCCCGTTCCAGTCGCCTTTACAGATAAGTTTCAGTGTTCCCATAAAACCAGAATGAAAAGAATCACCTGCTGGGTTCGACTTCTCATGTCAACATTTGTCAAGTCTCAATGTTTAAATTCAATATTTAAAAGATATAAATCGTGGCACACTGGATTCTTAACATAATTCGAAGGATTATCAGTGTTCCAATTTAATGTAACTTAAGTCGAGTTTGGCATTCGATCTATGAGTAAGAACTATGAAGGTTTTACTTTTACAGCCTTACGTTTTCCTTCGTTAATGTTTTTCCAACAAAAAGAATAATATTTCTATGCTGATGCACTTGGAAAATGCTCCTAGAATTAGTTCCGAATGCCTTTATTTTAATTATCTTTTGATTCAATTTATGATACTAGGTTTTCTAAGATACTCTGGTCTGCATAGCAAGAGGGCGTTAAGAGTCTTACTATTGAAAAATTCCAAAGTTTATTTAAAATTTTAGTCTCGTTTGAGGTCTTAACGATCCTTGAAAATTGTCTGAGCACAATGCAATTGTTTAAATTATTCCTAGGGTTCAATACTGTGTCTTTATTTCAACTTTGTATTCATACGAATATATATTAAGATAAAAAAAATTGATGAAACTTAAATACAATGCCCTAGTTTCTGGGCAAATCTTCGCATGATTTAATATAAAGAAACATATTAAGTGGGCAGTCTAGATTTTAAATTTAGACCTATATCTATGTCATTGTATGTTAAATTTGAAAACTAGGCTTTTGGAAATAAAAATACAGAAATAAACTTGTTTTTCTACAGTCTTCGAATTCGGTCATCCATTTTGTGAACTACATGCTATATCTCAGAAAGGTCATAATAACAAATTATAAACAAAAGTGGAACCTACACTACCTTTCAAATTTGGAATCTTGAATAAATAGTATGCATTATATATATATATATATATATATATATATATATATATATAGAGAGAGAGAGAGAGAGAGAGAGAGAGAGAGAGAATTTCCTATAGATAAATAAATAGTAATCTACAGAAAAATGGTAATAGAATTCTGATCGAGATATAGTTTTGAAAATCCTAATAATAAAATACATAATTAAAAGACTAGGAACCTGTTACTGTAGGTGGGAAAACAGAAGTGGAGTCACCATTCCTCCCAATTAACTCCTGAAGCATCCAAGCTACTTGCTCCAGGACACCCGAGACTGTTCGCTGAACCACAAGAGTAAAATATTTTAATGCGCCATCTCTTGCATTTCAATTCCAATCCCTATCCAATGCTATCCTCCTTCTCTTTAGCACTCAACTAGGAGTGGTGACCTGATTTTTAGGGATGATGCCTCCTGCATCTTGAGTTCTCACTCAGTGGCTTTCGCCACTTGTCTTTTCCTCTTGTGGGTCATCAAACACTCAGCAACAACTATTTCCACTTATAACCCCTTTCCATCATTTTTTTATTAATTAAAATAAATCATTACAATCTATTTCATATTTTGACTTTTCTGTCAAAATAATAAAAATAAGAATAAAATAAGAATTCATGTTTTCTCGGTAGAATTAAAATAGTATAATTATTTTCGGTGTATTACATACACCTCCTCTTAGAGGATAACACCATCCTCGGTGTTATTATTTTTCTATCTTTATTCTTCCATCTCTTCGTCTTGGAATAGGATTGGATATGCCTCCCGCATATCACTTTCCAATTCCCACGTGGACTCTTCCAGACTAAGGTGCTCCCATTGCAACTAGACCTGTGTAATGCCCGCCTCAGTACCTTAACTATTTAGAATAATGAGGTACTAGTTTTTGTAGTGCCCCTAGACTACTATAGACATTGAGGGCACCTGCTGAGTCACCGACTATTTGAAACATTAATAAATTAATACTTTGATTTTATTTTGAGTATATTTATGATTACGATTGATTGTAAATCAATAAAATAATGATTTATGTTTGTGAGAAATGTGTGTAGCGATAGGTGAAACGGTTCACCGAAAGACACACAAAGGAACATGAAGGGTCGTAGAGTACGGGTAAATCACACACAGGGGGAGCGACGACGATGTTGACTTCCGATAAGAATACCACGCATGAGCAGATAAGCATTGATCCGCTTGCTCAAGAGGAATGCGTGAGGGCGTACGAGGTGGGCCACGACGGAGCTGGTCACGTACGAGTTGAGGGGCGCGCAGTGAGAACAGACTCACTCCTCAGCGCCATTAGTCCCTAGATAGCATGTAGACGGAGGATGGATGGTAACGATTCCTAAAATCCCTACAAGAGTTCTCGCAAGTCAAAACGGAAAGACGGTGGCAGAAGGGCCCAACGATGCGGTACCCTGTCAAGAACGGAAAGAATGGACGCAAGGACCCAACGATGCGGTACCATGCCAAGGAATGGAAACCATGGATGAGTGGGCCCGACGGAGTGGTGCCATGTCAGGGAATTAAAAATTAAGGAACCAGGAGTCCAACGGCGTGGCACCGTGATCCTAGTGAGTTTGATTGTTAAATTAAACTGCATAAAAACTTAGGAGAATAACTCTAGATTATTACTTGGCAAATGCATAAAAATAGTTTAGACATTTGCACATGAATAGTTATTTTGTTGAGCATTTAAAATAATAGAAATCATTATTTAGGAGCAAAATAGAATCCTAAGATTAGACACCTAGTCAACTAAAATCTAGGAGTGGATTAAAATATTTGGGGGACAAACTAGAGCAAACTTAGGGGTGTAGGTGCACTTCCCAAAGAAACTGACACTTGGATGGGTGAGTGTTTTAATTAAATAATTAATTAAAATTATTTAATTATGCATGAAGCGACATGTGTCGCATGAGATTTTCCTTTATAAGGAAGGCTTAGGGAATGGGTAAAGGGCCCATAATTTGGACGATTGTCGTAATTTTTGAATGCCTCAAAGACTTGCTGCTATCTAAGGGTTTGGCTTAGAAATCCTGGTGGGAAGGGAAGCCCAAGCTGAATTTCTGAAATACTTGTGTGAGCTCTACGACCCAAAGCTCGGGGGAGGCCATGCGACTGAAAGCATGAGCCTATGGTTGGGTGGCGAAGCTAACGGTTGCTTCACCTATGGTTAAACGAGCTTTGCTGGAGGGATCCTACGGAAGACGCAGACAACAATGGATCAGCTGGATCGGGTTGACAGGTTAAGGTTTGCTTATTTTTTTGTTAAGTTATTCACTCTTTTATTTTATTTTTCCAATAACTATAATGGCTAATTTGTTTGTATGAAGTTTTTAAAGTTTCAGGTTCAGTTCAAGGGGACCCTAAAGGAGGGGTCTTACATTTGGTATCAGATCCGGTCGAGCCTTGAGGGCACCGGACTCATATTTTTGTGACCGTCGAAAACAGCGACGCGATTGGAACCACGAACTTCACGGAATCCAACAAGAGCAGCTATTCCTACAGGTTCTTATTAGTTTAAGCATTTTATTTCTGTTTCTGTTTCAACTTAAGGTTATGATCTTGGACTTCATGTAAAAAAAAATGGGTTATGTTTCGCTGTAAGTTTCTCTTTTTAATATCTCGGTGAAGTTATATTACTTATTAAATTTCTAGAATCGTAATTTAGAAATTGAACCAATTTCTGTAAAATTTGTGTTCTGTATTAAATTTGTGGAAATATAATTTAGAATTTAAAACTAGTTCTGCAAATTTATATTCTGATTTGAAACAATCCCTGTAGAAGTACAACCTGAAACTTAAATAAGTTACTGTGGAAATCTATGATCCAGAGGTTTAACTTGTTTGTGAAAGAAAATTCATTGAAACAGATATGAATCTAGTTCCAGAGCATACACCTGAATTTATCCTTAGTTTCAGGGTTAAATAATCTTTAGCACCAGCACGAAGCATGCAACCTACAGCCTAGACGGAACCGGATGCTTGTCAAGGTAACAGGTCTGATTACTCTTCTTTTAATTACACTTACAACAGGTAATCCAAATAATGATATCCACGAGTGTTTGCGTGGGGTAGGGTCGAGTGAATCTCCGGCCTGGGCGGATCCGACTCTCAGTTCGTAACATCCATTGAAGATTGAGTTATACAAAATTCTGAGATCCGCTCGTAATCAATCCCATCGGGTTGGCTGTAAACTATTTATTGAAGTTAACCGTCGGAGGGTCTCTATAACTTGAAGCCAGCTGTTGATGATAAATGGGGCAGCAATCCGTTTTTCCCTCTCCCAACACTGATAGTAGTCTTTATTACTCCCTTAGAACGCTGCACCGAACACTCTTAAATCGATGTTCAATATTCCCTCTCCGCGTTGGCGCCTTGAGTTACCGCCCAAATGTTCTGATGAGATATTGATGAGATCTTGTGTGCCCTTACCGCTACAGTCAACCTTGATTATAACGAATACCCGTTCGTTTCGGTTTACATTTTTTTTCTTTTTTACATTGACCGTATCGATTTTGGAGAAAATGACGGCGTGTAGCAGCCCGATTCCAGTGCGATTTTCATGTTTGGTTAATTTCTAGTTTGGAGAAAATCGTTGGTTTGTAATTTTTTTTCTTTTGACATCTTATGCAAGCAAGAATGCACAAGGTAGTAAACCTCTGTTCATCTTTATCTTTGTTGGTCGATGTAATTACCTCTGCGTTGATTCCAGAGCTAATCTTTGTTTCGACCTAGCATTTCTGCATCCATTTGGATTTGCAAAAAAATACCTTACTATGCTAACTCGGTGTTAGCTATTGCCTTTATTTTATGAAACCCTTTGGATTCGCACATCGCGTTGATAACTCATTCTTGTGCTATAAAAACCCTAGAATCTGCGCTTAGAGTTGTTACGCTAACTCAGTGTTAATCCTGTTTACACTTTCTCGTCTCTGTGTTAAGCTTATTGATTTTAATTGCAGTGTGATCTGGATGCATTCACCTCTGCGTGATTTGGCTACCCGACTTTAGTCTTATCTCTGTGTTAAAAATTGATATCTAACTCCTTGATATATATATATATGTATCTGCATTCTGTCAAAATATAGGCATCCGCATGTCTTATGTTATCTTTATGTTGCCAAAAGACAGGCATCGGCAGGTTTATTCATGTTTATTTATATGCTTCCAACAGCGTAGGGATCCGATTATTTACCTTATATCTATATATACTAAATATGATGCCGAAATATGAAAGAGTCCGGTTTGATCTCTATTTTACTATGGAGAATGCGTGAATAACATTCTGGAGCCATCCATCTCTGTATGGATCGTGTGTAGTAGATTTCATATCCATCCTTGTGGGAATGCATGATAGCTGGGGATCCAGTCTTTACTTTGTTTTGATCTGATAGGGATCTCTGCAATGCTTAAAGACAAGTTTTTCGTATATTTCAGATCTTTGTTTTATAAACGTATGCTGCCTGTAATATTTTAAGTAATATGGCTTGTTAGTCTTACTGTAGAGTTGTGACCGACACTTCTTTTCTGTCGGGTTGGCCACGGCGATACCTTTCCATCGGTAAAATGGTTGGTTAGAATCCTCTATCTCTTCTACTAAGAAGTTGTCTGCATTAATGCGATCTCAGTTTCTGTCGCTGCATGTTATAAAACTAGATTATCAGAAGTATGCTAATTCTTGTAGAGTATCGGGTCAAAGGAATGAGTCTATTTGGATCTGCGTCATGAAGTATTATGTTGGATTTCGATTTCTGGAATGATTAAGATTGTTTCAAATCTTAAAATCTTGTCATTTGATATCAATCTGTGCCATGAGGCGATCTGCAAATACTCTGCTTACTCCTTTAAAGGTTTCGTTCTCAGATTTGCGAACTCAGGTGTTACAAGTAATGTTAATTGGTTGAAGAGTAATTTTAGGATCGTGGATCCTCTGTGTGATTCTCAATCGAATGAATGTCCTAGATCCCATTTTGTAATTTTAATCTCTACGATGACTCTATCTGGCGGACGCTTCCAGATCCACTCTGTATTCATTCTCAGATTTATAATTATGATAACATTTGGTTGTAATTTTGGTCTCTGCATTTGTATTTCCAATTTGAATGATGAATTTAGAATCCACTCGACGACTGGAATCTCTGTATTCCATTTTTAATGGCGCTTCAAGGTCAATACATTAAAATTCAAAATTACTCTTAAATGTTTGCGTTGATCCCGACGGATATTTGGCGATTTCCAGGTTGTAATTTGTAAATGGATTAGGATTCATTCGGCGTTTCCCAAATTTGTAATCTATGTAATAGTTACGGTTCCTTGGCGTTTTTCCCAAATATGTCATTATAAATTGATTACGGTTTAATAAGTGTTATCCAAATTTGTAATTTGTAAATCTCCTTGCATTTCCTTAATGTTCCTCCAGTATCCTTGTATGCCTAAAATTATAAAAATCCCTGTGCTCAGTTTCAAACTTCGATCCAGATTTCGTATTTGATTTTAATTTATGAATTTTTTTTAAAACATCTCTGTGATCCGTTTCAAGCGTTTCGATTTCAGATCTTAATATTTTATTTAATTTCACAGTATTTCAAGTTGATGGCATTCCGAAAATTGATGGCGCTTTGGCCCCAAACTCCAAGTAATCGAATTCAGATTTTGGCACATGGATTTTTAACACATAGCATTCGATTTAAATCTTGGCGTTTCCAGCTTGCTAATACAAATTGAATTACTCCTTTTAAACCTCTGTGTGTCGATTTACATTCCTTAAACGTCTCCAGAACGGCAAGTATGAATTGATTTCCAACTTTACATTTGAATTTTTCCCTTCTTTTTCTTTTTTTTGGGGGGGTGTATGCATTGATTACCGAAAGGTAGGCGCTGTCCAGGTGAAGTCATAACGTTGAGCCGGGAGGTCATTAAGTGTAAATATCTAGAGTTCTGCGTGTATCTTTAAGTCTATGCTCGTCGACAAGCAATGAGACCCGTGCGTTGTAAAGTATTTAATGGTTGTATTGTTGATGGTTAGTTTATATATTAATGCATTACAATGTTATATTAGTGTCGTAATATGAGAAATCGGTTCGTGCAATAATGTCTTACAATAGGTATTATTGTGTTCATATTCTTGAAGGCGGAATGGTATGACTATACTTTATCCCATGCATATTAATGGATGTAGTGTGTAAAAGGGTTCACGTTGCAATGCATTATAATATTTTATATTAGGGTTGTAATATGTGAAAGATGGTATATATAGTAGTACATTAAATATGTATATTACTAGTGTGGTAATATGTGGAAGATTGTTCATATAGCAATGCAATATAATATGTTTATTAGTGTTATAAAAGGTGATAGTTGGATCCTATTTCAATGTATTAGGAATTTATTAAAAAGTGATGTTAAATATCATTAGTATAAACAATGATATTCAAAATCATGCTATTGTAATATGATAACCTTAAATATTAGGAGTTCAGGAAGATAGAATGATAACACATTATGTATTTGTATAAGTTCTTACCTTAACTAAGAAGATATTTAAATAATTAATTCAACTTAGTTTGATTATATATATACGAAGTGTTGGTGTATGAATGTATGATATTACACATTGGGATTGCTTCTAATGCTTATAATTGAAATATAGCCATGCGTCGTATATGTGAAGAAATTATGCTATTAATAATAGAGGATAATATTATTTCATGTGTCTCATGTCGTAAGGAAGCATGTATAGAATGGAGATGGAAATGTTAGTAAAAATGAGTTGGGTTACATATACTTACTGACAAGGGTTGATAAACTTAAGGAAATAAATAAATTTCTCTTGTTGATACACATAAGGAAGGTCCCTACATTTGCATTCTTTAGTACGAAGGACATTGTAAGGTATTATTAGGATGTTCATATCACGACGTTGTGTCATGTGTTTTGCGAGTAAAATCTATAAAAAATTAGGTATATAATTTATATATCGAAGATTTCTTATGTATTTGCGAAAGGACTTGAATATAAGCTATACATTGAAAATTCATAGATATTAATAAAATAATATGAATATAATTTATTTATTAAGGTTTCATGCTCATTATAAGAGATTGGGAATATAAGATATATATTGGAGATTTCATTTGATTTGCTAGAATTATAACTATGATGTATACATAATTGTGAAAGAGTATGAACGTAGTTTATGTAGTGAAAGTTTGTTTATGGTTGGAAGTTAAACAAATGAAGGATACATGGCATCAACAATAGAATGGGAAACCTGAAGGATTGTTTAGATGGATTTTAGTAAACTAAAGGAGAGGAGATGGTATGTGTATTAAATGATTTGTTTGAAGTTATGGCTTAAAGTAGTTAAATCATGAGTTATGATTGTTATTTTAATTATCGTTCTATAATAAGATTGGATACGAATGGTGATAATTGTCTTCTAAGCTAAGTTTATGACATACACTTGCTACGAAGATCGACGTAGAAAAAAATCGAAGTTGCGATTTTTTTTGCTTCTTCTCCTTCGGCAAGGATACTCCCAGCTTCTCGAACAGGTTAGAATTCTTCTTCTCTAAAATTGCTAGTATGAAAGATTGAATGATATTCATAGTTCATATACTTTGATGATGGGTTTTGCGTCCAGAATTTTATCTATTGGTTGTAAATGCTTACTCTCTAAAATCAAGGCGATGGCTTCGCAGGTATGCACTACTAGTTTGTAATCATGCTTTGGATTGAGAAAAGAGAGAAGTTAAACTTACATTGAATTATAGAATCTTAGTTGTACTTGAGTTAGGAAGAGGAGAAAACTTTACATAACTTTGTTTTTACAAATCTGAGATTATACTTTTAGATATATTAAGTAAATGGAACTCCAGTATTTAATTATACTTTGGATTATGAAAAGAGAGAGGTTGCATGTAAGATTAGTTTAGGAATGGATAAGGTATGTATTGAAGAACAGAATTCGGAAGGGTTAATTCTTATTTGAAAACTCAGATATTGTTTAAAATATATGATAGTTATACGTAACCATAGAAAATGAATAAATTGGTATTGAAGATTTTATTCCTTATGTGGAAATGTGTTAGTGCTTAACAGAGTTACATAAATGATATATTTATAGTTTTGTTGAATGAAAGGAATTTGTTATGGATGATTTCAAATTTGGTTACAATTAATTAGCCAATAGAGGACTATTGTGGGGATTGCTACACTATGAAAGATATGATTTAGTTATATTGTCAAATATGAGATATATACTTATATGATGCTAGAAAGGAGGAAATGATTTTTTATTAATTTTGGTTATGTTGAAGCAATGAATGTGGAAAGAAAGAGAACTCACCATGAAAGTACATGAGACTTAACTTCGGGACGAAGTTTTAATAAGAGGGGGTGTATGTAATGCCCGCCTCAGTACCTTAACTATTTAGAATAATGAGGTACTAGTTTTTGTAGTGCCCCTAGACTACTATAGACATTGAGGGCACCTGCTGAGTCACCGACTATTTGAAACATTAATAAATTAATACTTTGATTTTATTTTGAGTATATTTATGATTACAATTGATTGTAAATCAATAAAATAATGATTTATGTTTGTGAGAAATGTGTGTAGCGATAGGTGAAACGGTTCACTGAAAGACACACAAAGGAACATGAAGGGTCGTAGAGTACGGGTAAATCACACACAGGGGGAGCGACGACGATGTCGACTTCCGATAAGAATACCACGCATGAGCAGATAAGCATTGATCCGCTTGCTCAAGAGGAATGCGTGAGGGCGTACGAGGTGGGCCACGACGGAGCTGGTCACGTACGAGTTGAGGGACGCGCAGTGAGAACGGACTCACTCCTCAGCGCCATTAGTCCCTAGATAGCATGTAGACGGAGGATGGATGGTAACGATTCCTAAAATCCCTACAAGAGTTCCCGCAAGTCAAAACGGAAAGACGGTGGCAGAAGGGCCCAACGATGCGGTACCCTGTCAAGAACGGAAAGAATGGACGCAAGGACCCAACGATGTGGTACCATGCCAAGGAATGGAAACCATGGATGAGTGGGCCCGACGGAGTGGTGCCATGTCAGGGAATTAAAAATTAAGGAACCAGGAGCCCAACGGCGTGGCACCGTGATCCTAGTGAGTTTGATTGTTAAATTAAACTGCATAAAAACTTAGGAGAATAACTCTAGATTATTACTTGGCAAATGCATAAAAATAGTTTAGACATTTGCACATGAATAGTTATTTTGTTGAGCATTTAAAATAATAGAAATCATTATTTAGGAGCAAAATAGAATCCTAAGATTAGACACCTAGTCAACTAAAATCTAGGAGTGGATTAAAATATCTGGGGGACAAACTAGAGCAAACTTAGGGGTGTAGGTGCACTTCCCAAAGAAACTGACACTTGGATGGGTGAGTGTTTTAATTAAATAATTAATTAAAATTATTTAATTATGCATGAAGCGACATGTATCGCATGAGATTTTCCTTTATAAGGAAGGCTTAGGGAATGGGTAAAGGGCCCATAATTTGGACGATTGTCGTAATTTTTGAATGCCTCAAAGACTTGCTACTATCTAAGGGTTTGGCTTAGAAATCCTGGTGGGAAGGGAAGCCCAAGCTGAATTTCTGAAATACTTGTGTGAGCTCTACGACCCAAAGCTCGGGGGAGGCCATGCGACTGAAAGCATGAGCCTATGGTTGGGTGGCGAAGCTAACGGTTGCTTCGCCTATGGTTAAACGAGCTTTGCTAGAGGGATCCTACGGAAGACGCAGACAAAAATGGACCAGCTGGATCGGGTTGACAGGTTAAGGTTTGCTTATTTTTTTGTTAAGTTATTCACTCTTTTATTTTATTTTTCCAATAACTATAATGGCTAATTTGTTTGTATGAAGTTTTTAAAGTTTCAGGTTCAGTTCAAGGGGACCCTAAAGGAGGGGTCTTACAACCTGTCTAATGGTACGGTTCCAGAGTATGATTTCTCTTCTGTCAAGGATACGCTCTAGTCCCACCTGGAACTCTCCCTCGGGTTCCACCTGTTTAACATCCCAATCAATAACATGAGTAGTGTCGTGAACATATTTTTTTAGAATGGAAACATGAAAAACATCATGTACTTTAATATTAGGTGGTAGGGCTAGTTGATATGCTACTGGCCCTACTTTAGCCAATATTTTGAATGGCCCACAATACCTGGCTGCTAACTTGGAGTACTTGCCCAACCTTAAGGATATTTTCTTGGTTCTTACCTTTATGAACACATGCTCACCTACCTGGAACTCTCGGTGAGTTCTTTTTAAGTCAGCGTAACTTTTATGCCTGTCTTGGGCAGCCTTCAAATTTTTTTGTACCTGATTGACAATTAGTTCCATTTCTTTTAATAAATCTGGTCCTATCATTAATTTGTCCACAGGACTACTCCATGAGATTGGAGTATTACACCTTCATCTGTATAGTATTTCAAAGGGACTCATACCTGCAGAAACTTGAAAGTTATTATTATATGCAAATTCTACTAAGTGTAGGTAGTCCTCCCACTTACCTGGTTTGTTCATGACATACATCCTTAGCGTGTCTTCTGAGACTTGATTCACCCTTTCAGTCTACCCATCCGTTTGCGGATGATATGCAGTGTTGAAATTTAACTGGGTCCCCAAACCCTTGAAAAAGGCTTTCCAGAAATTACTTGTAAATTTTGCGTCTCTATCCGAGACTATTACTTTTCGTATGCCATGTAACCTAAATATCTCTTTTATGAAAATATCTGCAGTGTTAACAGTTTTATAGGTAGATTTCATAGGAATAAAGTGGGAAGCTTTGCTTAACTTATCTACTACAACCATGATTGAATCATGCTGTCTGAAATTTTTTGGCAAGCCAGTTATAAAATCCATACTGATTGTTTCCCATTTCCATTTCGGAACGGGTAGTGGCTACAATAGTCCTGTTGGATGTTGTTGTTCATCCTTAACTTGCTGGCATTCTAAACAGCGAGCTAAGTATTCTGCTACTTCCTTCTTCATGTTTGGCCAGAAAAAATCCTTCCTGATCATGGTGATCATCTTTTGATACCCTGGCTGCCCTGAATAGGGTTGCTTGTGTAATTCATTTAAAACAATTAACTTGACTTCTGCAGAATTGGGTATGTATAGTCTGCTTTTATACAACAATAGGCCTCTTTCATTAATACGGAAAAATGTTTTTAACTGATTATTTTCGTTTTAGCAGTTCGCTTCTTTATCAAAATTTTCTGCATTTAAAATCTGCTTTTCTAGATCAGATTCGTAATTACTGCTTGCATATAATAAGTTTGCATGGCGGATTAAAGCATCTGCAACTTTGTTTTCTTTACCTTTTATATGTTTCATTTCAAAGTCATATTCTCTTAAAAAGGACAACCACCTTGCTTGTCGGGCGTTTAAATTTTGTTGGTCAAACAAGTATTTTAGGCTTATGTTATCTGACATAAGTAAAAAAATTCTTCCGATTAAGTAGTGTCACCACATTTTTAAGGCATGTATAATTGCAGCGAGTTCCAAATCATGTGTAGCATAATTTTTCTCATGTTCTTTTAATTTTCTGGACTCGTAAGCTATGACATGGTTTTCTTGAATTAATACTCCGCCCAATCCTTCGTTACATGCATCGGTGCACACGACGAAATCTTTTAATGGGTCAACAATTTTAAGTATAGGATCGGTAGTTAAAAGATGTTTTAGGTTATTAAATATTTCCATGCATTTTTCATTCTAGTCCAACTTTGTATCTTTCTTTTGCAGCGAGGTTATGGGGTAGGCTATTTTCGAAAATCCCTCAATGAATTTTCGATAGTAACCCGTAATCCCCATAAAAGATCTTATGTCAGTTACATTTTTAGGAACTGGCCATTCAGTGATGGCCTTAATCTTGTTGGGGTCGACAGATATCCCATCTTTAGACACTATGTGTCCTAAATATTGAATTCTGTCTTTATAAAGATCGCACTTGCTGAACTTAGCAACCAGTTGTTGTTCTCTTAAAAAATTTAGGACTATTCTTATATTTTCTTCGTGTTCTTGTTCGTTCTTGGAATAAATCAATATGTCGTCAATGAAGACAACTACGAACTTATCTAAGTAGTTACTAAAAATAATTTTCATTAAACACATAAAAGATGAGGGTCTGTTTGTTAAGCCGAAAGGCATTACAACGAACTCGTAATGTCCATAACGAATTCTAAAGGAAGTTTTAAAGATGTCCTCAACCTTGATTTGTACTTGATGGTAGCTGGATTTCAAATATATCTTAGAAAAGATTGTGGCTCCTTGGAATTGATCAAATAGATCGTCTATTCGGGGTAAAGGATATCGATTTTTAATGGTCATTTTATTTAATTGTCGATAATCAATACATAATCTTAAGGTTCTGTCTTTCTTTTTCACGAACAAGACCCATTCTCCCCAAGGGAAAACACTAGGTCGAATGTAGCCTTTGTTAATTAATTATTTCGGCTGTGATTTTAGTTCAGTGGGTTCTATTATATTCATTTTATATGGAGCTTTTGATGTTGGTACCGCTTCTGGTACCAGATCAATCGTAAAGTCTATGTCTGTTTTCGCAGGCAGTCCATGGACTTCCTTTGGGAATATGTCTTTAAAATATTTTAATATAGGTATATCATCTAAGCTGAGCTTGTTATCCTACTCCTTGTTATACCTTACATAAACAACAAAAACCTTACAGCCTTACGTACTGACCTTTTCATTTGTAAGGCTGAGATTTCCCTGATGGTGGTTTTTCTAGGAATTCCTATAACTTTAACTGAATTTCCAGCATTATCTATACATGTAAAAGTCTTATCAAAACAATTCCGTATAACTTTATGTATTTCCAACCAATCCATTCCTATCAGCATATCATAAGAACCCAGTGGTAAAATATTTAAATCAACATGCGTGCTAAATTCATTCATCAGTATTTCACAATTTTTCACACAACTAGTGACTTTACGCTTAGTACCTATATCTAACTGTACTAGCCAAGATTTTCAAATTTTTTAGATACTAACTTACATAAATCAACAATCCTAGGTGACATAGCGTAGACTTGCACCCGGATCAATTAGTATGGAAATAGGTTGGTTTTTTATCATACCTTCAATTTCGACCATTGAAGCTTGATGGTCTGCCTGTCGATTCTCCAGCACAACATTGATTCTAGGCATACTCCTTGCCATATATCCAACTGTAACAGCTTCCTAGATGGTGTGAACTTTATTAAAAGTTATATTTCTTTTTGGGCAAACCTTAAAATAATGCGGTTCGCCGCATTCCCAACATTTTAATGTTTCTTTTTGAGCAGTGTTTTTAAAGTTATGGGGAGGCTCTCTCTCTCTTGTTGCAGAGTGCTGAGGTTTAAAATTTATGTAATTGTTATTACCCTGATACCCTCGGTAGTTGATTCCAATTTTTTCTTAAAATTATCTTGCCTCTTTATGTTCAAGTTAGGCATGTTTTCTCTCTTATTCCTATTCTGTTCATAACAATAGTTTGCTTTTCTCATAGCTTCTTCCAGTGTCTTTGGGTTGTCGTATTCAATTCACTCTTTAAATAGAGTTGGTAAGCAACTGAGAAAACGATGTATTTTAGGTTTCTCATCAAATATATAGGGAACATAACGTAGCAGGCTCAAGAATTTACTGCAAAGTTCTTTCATGGTTAAAGTACCCAACCTTAATTCGTAAAACTCTTTTGTTTTTTCCTCGTAGTATTGTTCTAAAAGGTACCTTTCTTTAAATATTTTTTTAAAGGTTTTCAAGGTTACGTGTCATTCATTAATCCCTTTTACTTTCTTGATATCTTGCCAATAGATATTTGCTTTTCCACTTAAATTATAGATGGCCATTTTCGCCTTAAGTTCATCTAAATAATTATAAATCTTGAAATATTTCTTCATTCCAAACAAACAGGCTTCCGCCTCTTCACCTTTCATAATTTCTCCATTAAACATTGGGGTTTAATTTTTTTGAATTCCCCTTAAATTTCTTCATAAGGTCTGTATTTCTTTCTTTTTATGACTGTCACTACCTTTGCTAGAATCTTGGCGTTCTTGTTTCTATTATTACTCATTGGAAGTTTCAACCCCATGGATGGAAAATTCCAGTTTCCTTCCTTTACATTTGGGGGGTGTAACTTTTGTCTTATCTGTTTTAGGTTCTTTACTTTTATCTTTTTCGTTACTGTGTATTTTAGCTAGTAGAATGTTATTTAGTTCTTCTTGAGCTTTCATAATACGTTCATTTTCATCTCTAACTCTCTTTAATTCTAATTTTAATTCTTTGATAGTCTGTTGTAGTTCATATGGATTGTCTATTCTACTCTCATTTTGATGTACCCAGATTTCTCCTCCGTCAATGTTTCCTGGTCTTTGAGGAGGTGACTCCTCTCCTTCGGGCATACCAAATTCTACCATGGTCTTTCTGCAAAAATTATAATTTACTTTCCTTCCTATTTAGCAGAAAGTCAAACCAGAAATAAAATAGCAACATTAGTTTTTCATTTTATCAAATATATAGTGGTTGGGCCAATTCAGGCCAAGTGTTTTTCAACCTGGCTCTAATACCATATGTAACATACCTCAATTTTACAAAAAAAAAAAAAAATTATATAAGTGCAAAATATGGAATTAATACCATAAATCATAACCTATTTATGAAATTTGGAAACAAACCTAACTAAAAAAGTGAGTGGTCTAAAATGGAAGGACTTATCCATATGCAAATGCTTAGAAACAAAAGAGATGATTTAATAAATAAATCAATCCCCACCTGTAACCCTAACTAAGCTAAGGTTGCGTCTTAAATTATTTTATTACCCTACTATGCAACAATTAAAGATTCGATATAGAGTGCAACTTAGTATAATGTACTTTGAGCCTGTTGACATCAAATGTAACATCTCCAATATTTTCATGTTAGTATTTTGGGAAAAAATTTCAAAATTTTTAAAACATTGAGTACCATCTCATCGGAAGTTTAGGTGTGATAAGAATGGTTCTACTTGTGTTGGTAGAAGATACAAATAATCCTTATGTGTACAATTTAATTTCTTCAAGAGATAAACACTGAAGCACATGTAAAAGAGACTCATAAGAGATCCATTATGTCAAGAGACACATCGATGCCAAACATAATATAAAATTTACATAACTAAGGGACACATAAGAATTATTTACTGGTTAGTTATTTATTAGGAATAAAGTCAACTAAAAATCATTTCCAAGATCAATGCATAATATTCCACTATTTGACATTTGCATATACTATGAGAAACATAACACATACTGGATGAACCATAAGCACATTTGACAAAATACATAAACAACAAGCCATTTAAACAATCCACAAAGTAGAGACTATTTTCAGGTGGTTCACCCACTCTTGGGCTACGTCCACAAGGATTGCATCTTAATTTATTTTCCAAAAGGAGAAATTACAACAATGCCACAAAGACTCCAAGTCTTAGATCTCTTACATTCGTGGTTGCCATCATTAGACAGCACCATACATAGCTGCACGTCATTCGACGGCCCATACATAATGATACTCGGCCATCTATAAGAAACAAACTCTATATTAGATAAGGCCTAGGAAAACACATATCTTCTAAAGCTTTCCATAATATTCACTATTATTCATAACAAGTATTATAATCTACATTATAAGCATATTTAATCTCTCTTGGTTTTTACTTTACGACCACCTTCTACAAAGATCTAAATTCTCTAATGGTATATATATATTTATATATAGCATTCGCGCTAAAGTTGTACCCATACATAGTTTTCTTTTATCTCCATACTTATATCTAAATACCACCGCGTTATTCCCTTTTCTGGCATTCTATTAACAGAATTTAATCAGAACTCAACCATATATTTAACTACTGCTTAACACTTACAGTTGCACTATGTGGGTTAACACGTAACCACCGTAAGGGAGGTTTTTTTTTTCTTTACACCACGTAAAAGTATAACGCTTCATAAAGACAAAATATTTTTCCTTATAGTGTAAAATCCACTCATCACTGCCATGTGTCAGGTCCTACGGGGTCTCGATATAGTTTATCCATTGACCGAAAGCCCATTTTGTTTGTTTATCTCGGGGTACAGTTAAGAAAAACGATCACTATCTTGTTAAACTGGTGATGGGCACAGAGAGATTACAGGAATTTAGAATAACCTCTCGACTGAAAGAAAACTCCAGTTTGCATTGACGTCGAGGTATCCACTTCAGGATCCAAAGATATCTCCAGTTCTTGACTAAGGAAAAGTTGCAGTAAAAATCGCAGGATCTGAAGATATCTCAAGCTGTTGATTAAGGAAACACTACAGACTAGTTACAGGCGGAATCATACCCTAGAGAAAAGAAAAGTATCAGGAGATATGATAAGTCTGAGTTTCAATTTCTCAATTAACCCATGTCGATCCCACATCACCCATTTATTCACGATCTATCTAGTAGCCCGAGAGTTTAGGCTCACAATCAACACAGCGTAAGGAGTAGTCCAGGTACCAAACAATTAATGCTGCCTACCAATCAGCAAAAGAATATTTAAAAACACAGTGATTATCGCCCAGCTACCAAACAGCAGAACAATATTTAATTACACAACGATTTATCACCGGATACCATTCAACAGAAGAATGTTTAAATATATAGCGGTTATCGCCCAGCTAACAACATCAGAACAATATTTAAATCTACAGAGATTATATGTCTATCGAACAGAACCCTTTCATCTGGAAAGATATAACTTGAAAGTAGTACCTCAGGGAATTCCACTCCTTTCTAGGGTCCTACGTTGAACTTGCGCTAAGTTTATATGACAATGAATGTTTTGAGGCCATAAGCACACAGATCGATAAGACGAATAAAATCTCATGAAACCAGGGTTGTACGAGAATACCTTATAAAATAAAAAGACATAAACATACCGAGAATTTCAGAGATAATCTATTAAACATAATCTGTGCCTTTCCCAATCGCACGCAATGAATCAAACGCATGGGCAGCGATTCCCTACTCCAATTTAAGATTATCCTAGCATTCACATCCTGGCATCAATCTTGGTATCATCCCATTCGCAAGTTCATTCCAAAAGTCGGGCGGCCTTTCCTTTCTCCCCATGATGTAAGGCGAAGCAACTACAATCACACAACGGTCAGCAATCTCCGCCGAGCCGTGAAATTTGATAACCAGCAACAGCCATCCTCGTGCAGATCGCCCTCCTCTCATCCCCCATGCAAATGAAATTGCTGAAATAAATAAAAATGATGCAGGAATACATCATCGAGCAGATCTCCTCTCCTTCCCCACGCAAATACAATATCTGCACAATAAAATGATGTAGGGTACCAGCATCGGGTAGATCGCCCTTCCTCTCGTCCTCCATGCGTTCCTCTCCCCTCCAAATGGTGAACCCTTCTCTATTTAAATTGTGTTCTCCATAATGGAGGATCGGCCCATTACTGCCACCTAGCAGAAAACTAAAGCCAAAACTTGAGTGGCGACTACCTCGGAGCTTGAGGTGGTAATGGTCGGCTTCAATGGAAGTCTCTCCCCTAAATCAACGGGGCTAAGTCGGTGGACGTGGAGTGCTCCTCGAATGGAATTCAAAGTGTAACTAATTTTCTTGAGGTATATATATATAATCTAATAACAAGAGTGCCATTAACCTTGTTCATAAGATTAGATAAAACATAAATGCAGTTTTATCTAACGATTTACATAATTATATTAATTAAGTTAATATCAATCATATGTATGTAATTGCCTTAACATGTATGATGTTCTCACCCAACCTCTTCTAGGAAGAGGATATTCATCCTCTCATGTACATAAATTGATATATATATATATATATATTTAATAATATTTAATTTGTATAGTATACTTCCTAAGGATACTTTGCGAAGCTCCTCTCAGGATATTTTCCACCCATAATTTATTTATTTGGTATTTAAATGCCATACTAGGAACTCGAGGACATCCATGGGGATTCCCCCTAAAAGCTCCCAGTATTAGTTGAACACATGGTTAACCATCCAGGATGACATCAGTTGTCGGTTCATGGCCTACCTGTCGTGAGGCTTTCCCTTAGTGGCTCAATTTCAAATTGTTTTTGTTGAGTCACCATCATTTAGTCTCCTAGGTTTACAATGACATTTACAGCTTCAAGAAATAGCATAACATCACTTTCATGGTCCACTGGTGGGGCCTTGGCCTTGAGCTCCTCACCAGGGCCACATACATAGTTACAATAAACTTTTATATTTACGAAAGATTAGGGTATGCAAGGAGGATATCACATCCCCTCCCCCTTAAAAAAATAACACCGTCCTCGGTGTTCATGCCCTTTAGCAATTTTCTTCCTCGCTTGAGTTATCCTTTATTTGCTTTGTCTTCTCTATTGTGACCTTTTCCAAACTTTCCTGATTTTCGCACGTCGCTAGTGTTCATCACCTGTATTTTCGACTACAAAACCAGGTTTCGAGGAAAACGAAAAATAATAATAAAACTTTATCATCAACTTCATAATCAAACTCAGAATCATAATTCATGAGTTCTTTACTGTACATATCACTTGCAATATATGGAATAAATCTAGCGCTCCATGATTGTATACTGTTGACTAGATCAACAAACAACATTCACTTGATCCAGAAAATTCTTGTCTAACACCCGAGTGCTCACATGACAATCCTTTCGAAATTCTTGCCTAACACTTCAGTGCTCACACAGCAATTATTTCACAGATTTCTTGCCTAACACCGCAGTGCTCATGCAGCAATACTTTCTCTCATGCATACTAAGCAGCGTCCTGCCTCCCGCATATGCATTCTCTTATAGTTTGCCTAGGTCTTTACAGCTTGCTGATTCCTTCAAGAATCCTAGCGGCTGTCAACTCCCTGATTTTTCTCGGGAGTGTTTTAGTGCCCTTAACACACTGTTACATAATTCCCCTCAAGCCTTCTCACTTGAGTCCAAGAATCTATTCCCCTCAAGCCTCCTCGCTTGAGTCTAGGAAAATCTCATGCAACTTCATCAATTATTTTGTTATATTACATTTTATAACCATACAATTTCGCTGACCAATTTGGTCTAGTTCTTTATTCAACAATAATTAACAATAATAAAAGCTGCAATATGGATCTTTCATCCTCACCCCTTTATTGTACCATGCATAATATATTAAGCTTTTGTCCACCGAGTTTTTGGCCATCTGCCAATTCAATTGTTAGTAACACTTTCTATAACAAAATCAAATATTTGTAAATAAGAGAATCATTCTTTCTTCATACTACCATATCCATACTTGATCATCTGAAATAAATGTTAGGATTACTTAATTCTTGAACACAAAATAATATTCTTCCTTTGATGACCCGTGGACATTATGATTTCTTAACCTCGAATGTTATCAAAACACATTTCCTATTTTAGTTATACAACTTCTCTTTTGTATATACTAATATCACATAGAAATAACCAATTTTCTAAAACATACTTGCATACCTTATAATGATAACCATATACCTTTGCAAAGGCGACCGCATAGCTCACCTTCATCTGCCGAGGGTCCAGTTTACCTCGATTACTGTCTCAAAGATCACTTCCGATCTACCCTGCAAATTCCATGTCAGCAATGCTTCCTTAACACATAATAAATAAAAACAGTCATTCCTTGTGGCAACATAAGGACGTCGGAAGATTACCGCATCCTACTAACCTGTATTTATTTCATGTTGGTTCTAGGTTTCCAATAATCTATCCGTTTTAACAAAATAACCAATTTGAGAAAACCTATAACTGTACACGAATAGAAAGTCGGCATAATTATTGAGCAAAAAGTATCCCTATTACTCATTGTTTCCCACGTCTATCTTAGTAGAAATTACTGAAGTAAGAGGTATATATAAAAGGTACTCATGCATTCTTTAACGGATTTTCAATTATCCATACATATAACACAAAGCTTTGACCACATGAAGGTATAATCCTTCTGTCAACCACTCCCAGTATCCCAACATTCCTAGTAAGGATTCCTGAAAATAGAATATACAAAAATGAAATCATAACATTTCATCATATGCATCTTTTTAACTACTTTGAATACACGTGTATACTTCTTGAGTAATTATAACCATCATCCTTTTGAACCTTCAAGCAAGGCTACCAGCGTGTTCCCATGTCTCACATTTATACTTCATTATTATATACAATCCTATACTGCAAAGAGACAAGGGGATTCTTAACAATTATTCTCTTTTATCCCTTGAAATCTTCAGATAAGGTTACAATGACGAAGGATACTCGTTTGTGGAAGTAGAGTTAAGTCGAAGGTCATGAAAATCATTCACAAGGATGGCAATTTCCTAGTCCTAGAAAATTTCTCATAGTAGAATGTCCATTTAAACCAAATGAAGTTAATTCCTATCCTTTCAATCTTTTACCTTGAGGATGATCCTTTGTTAATCATTCATAAAAGTTTTACAATTCTTCTAACCATCTATGGTTTGGATAGTAACATTACTTACATTAACCTTGAAGATTATATATTTATAAAGTCAACTAATAATTATTTTCTACCATGTCACATAATAATTAAGGAAGAACACAAAACTAATATTCTATATCGAAACAATCACATGTAATATTCAATATACTGTACAAACATCTTCTACACCTTCTCTCAATAACATTTAACCGATAAGGAGAATTTCAGGAGTTATTCCTTAGTACCATTTATGCATTTTTCTAACATGATAAGGATCCCTGCACCCTACAATCTCGTGCACATACTTAATACAATCTTCCCAACATAAATGCGTGAAATCAATAACTAGGTAATTCCTGACAATTTTCCAATCCTTCTCATAATGACCTAACCATCATTCATTCAATCCTTATGATTCAATATGTTTGCTATCCTGTCTTCTTTTGTATAGTCACCTTTCCAAGCTTAGAACTTTTCTTATCCTCATAAATATGATTGAAGCAATCAAGTACCTATGATGAATGTCTATGACTTGACTTATATATGTACTAAAGCCCTACCAATGGCATCAATCAACCAGATATGAATGTACATCTTTCATTAGATACATAATCCTAAATATGTTTATGAACTTTTTAACATGCAAACGCTCCTATGATTCTCATTACTATCGTTGCGATCAACGTATATGAACATATTAACAAGATCACCAAGGTAAATATAGGAACATATTCCAACTATTTTAATCATCTTTAAAGAATACTTTCTTATCCTTTAATGAAACTAATTGTAGAGCATGAGGAGATATTCATACTCTAGTATTTATAAATAGAAGATCATTCAATCTTCGGGAGGAAACATATAAATGCTCACATATAGACAATGTTTTTCCTTTAGAATGCTTCAACAAGTGCAGTATACTTACTTGCGATTTAAAAGTCATCTTGTCGATTACCTCTTGCTGATTCTTTGGAACATAAATCCTTTGTTTGCGTCTTATCGATGGAGTTCCCTTGACCAGCTTATATTATCTTTTCAACTGAGCCCAACTATGCCCGAGTGTTTGCAACCTGTGCTCTGATACCATATGTAACATCTCCAATATTTGCATGTTAGTATTTTGGGAAAAATTTTCAAAATTTTTAAAACATTGAGTACCATCTCATCGGAAGTTTAGGTGTGATAAGAATGGTTCTACTTGTGTTGGTAGAAGATACAAATAATCCTTATGTGTACAATTTAATTTCTTCAAGAGATAAACACTGAAGCACATGTAAAAGAGACTCATAAGAGATCCATTATGTCAAGAGACACATCGATGCCAAACATAATATAAAATTTACATAACTAAGGGACACATAAGAATTATTTACTGGTTAGTTATTTATTAGGAATAAAGTCAACTAAAAATCATTTCCAAGATCAATGCATAATATTCCACTATTTGACATTTGCATATACTATGAGAAACATAACACATACTGGATGAACCATAAGCACATTTGACAAAATACAGAAACAACAAGCCATTTAAACAATCCACAAAGTAGAGACTATTTTCAGGTGGTTCACCCACTCTTGGGCTACGTCCACAAGGATTGCATCTTAATTTATTTTCCAAAAGGAGAAATTACAACAATGCCACAAAGACTCCAAGTCTTAGATCTCTTACATTCGTGGTTGCCATCATTAGACAGCACCATACATGGCTGCACGTCATTCGACGGCCCATACATAATGATACTCGGCCATCTATAAGAAACAAACTCTATATTAGATAAGGCCTAGGAAAACACATATCTTCTAAAGCTTTCCATAATATTCACTATTATTCATAACAAGTATTATAATCTACATTATAAGCATATTTAATCTCTCTTGGTTTTTACTTTACGACCACCTTGTACAGAGATCTAAATTCTCTAATGGTATATATATATTTATATATAGCATTCGCGCTAAAGTTGTACCCATACATAGTTTTCTTTTATCTCCATACTTATATCTAAATACCACCGCGTTATTCCCTTTTCTGGCATTCTATTAACAGAATTTAATCAGAACTCAACCATATATTTAACTACTGCTTAACACTTACAGTTGCACTATGTGGGTTAACACGTCACCACCGTAAGGGAGGTTTTTTTTTTCTTTACACCACGTAAAAGTATAACGCTTCATAAAGACAAAATATTTTTCCTTATAGTGTAAAATCCACTCATCACTGCCATGTGTCAGGTCCTACGGGGTCTCGATATAGTTTATCCATTAACCGAAAGCCCATTTTGTTTGTTTATCTCGGGGTACAGTTAAGAAAAACGATCACTATCTTGTTAAACTGGTGATGGGCACAGAGAGATTACAGGACTTTAGAATAACCTCTCGACTGAAAGAAAACTCCAGTTTGCATTGACGTCGAGGTATCCACTTCAGGATCCAAAGATATCTCCAGTTCTTGACTAAGGAAAAGTTGCAGTAAAAATCGCAGGATCTGAAGATATCTCAAGCTGTTGATTAAGGAAACACTACAGACTAGTTACAGGCGGAATCATACCCTAGAGAAAAGAAAAGTATCAGGAGATATGATAAGTCTGAGTGTCAATTTCTCAATTAACCCATGTCGATCCCACATCACCCATTTATTCACGATCTATCTAGTAGCCCGAGAGTTTAGGCTCACAATCAACACAGCGTAAGGAGTAGTCCAGGTACCAAACAATTAATGCTGCCTACCAATCAGCAAAAGAATATTTAAAAACACAGTGATTATCGCCCAGCTACCAAACAGCAGAACAATATTTAATTACACAACGATTTATCGCCGGATACCATTCAACAGAAGAATGTTTAAATATATAGCGGTTATCGCCCAGCTAACAACATCAGAACAATATTTAAATCTACAGAGATTATATGTCTATCGAACAGAACCCTTTCATCTGGAAAGATATAACTTGAAAGTAGTACCTCAAGGCATTCCACTCCTTTCTAGGGTCCTACGTTGAACTTGCGCTAAGTTTATATGACAATGAATGTTTTGAGGCCATAAGCACACAGATCAATAAGACGAATAAAATCTCATGAAACCAGGGTTGTACGAGAATACCTTATAAAATAAAAAGACATAAACATACCGAGAATTTCAGAGATAATCTATTAAACATAATCTGTTCCTTTCCCAATCGCACGCAATGAATCAAACGCCTGGGCAGCGATTCCCTACTCCAATTTAAGATTATCCTAGCATTCACATCCTGGCATCAATCTTGGTATCATCCCATTCGCAAGTTCATTCCAAAAGTCGGGCGGCCTTTCCTTTCTCCCCATGATGTAAGGCGAAGCAACTACAGTCACACAACGGTCAGCAATCTCCGCCGAGCCGTGAAATTTGATAACCAGCAACAGCCATCCTCGTGCAGATCGCCCTCCTCTCATCCCCCATGCAAATGAAATTGCTGAAATAAATAAAAATGATGCAGGAATACATCATCGAGCAGATCTCCTCTCCTTCCCCATGCAAATACAATATCTGCACAATAAAATGATGTAGGGTACCAGCATCGGGTAGATCGCCCTTCCTCTCATCCTCCATGCGTTCCTGTCCCCTCCAAATGGTGAACCCTTCTCTATTTAAATTGTGTTCTCCATAATGGAGGATCGGCCCATTACTGCCACCTAGCAGAAAACTAAAGCCAAAACTTGAGTGGCGACTACCTCGGAGCTTGAGGTGGTAATGGTCGGCTTCAATGGAAGTCTCTCCCCTAAATCAACGGGGCTAAGTCGGTGGACGTGGAGTGCTCCTCGAATGGAATTCAAAGTGTAACTAATTTTCTTGAGGTATATATATATAATCTAATAACAAGAGTGCCATTAACCTTGTTCATAAGATTAGATAAAACATAAATGCAGTTTTATCTAACGATTTACATAATTATATTAATTAAGTTAATATCAATCATATGTATGTAATTGCCTTAACATGTATGATGTTCTCACCCAACCTCTTCTAGGAAGAGGATATTCATCCTCTCATGTACATAAATTGATATATATATATATATATATTTAATAATATTTAATTTGTATAGTATACTTCCTAAGGATACTTTGCGAAGCTCCTCTCAGGATATTTTCCACCCATAATTTATTTATTTGGTATTTAAATGCCATACTAGGAACTCGAGGACATCCATGGGGATTCCCCCTAAAAGCTCCCAGTATTAGTTGAACACATGGTTAACCATCCAGGATGACATCAGTTGTCGGTTCATGGCCTACCTGTCGTGAGGCTTTCCCTTAGTGGCTCAATTTCAAATTGTTTTTGTTGAGTCACCATCATTTAGTCTCCTAGGTTTACAATGACATTTACAGCTTCAAGAAATAGCATAACATCACTTTCATGGTCCACTGGTGGGGCCTTGGCCTTGAGCTCCTCACCAGGGCCACATACATAGTTACAATAAACTTTTATATTTACGAAAGATTAGGGTATGCAAGGAGGATATCACATCAAAGGTCTCCAACCAAATGCAAAAGGTGAATATTTGGCATTAATGGAGTTTAAGACCCGCTTTATGTTGTAAACAATTAAGCCCCCCCTGGATGCAAGTTGGCAGCGCAGCCAAGGTTTATGGATAACACCGTGGATGCGATATCCAGCATACACTTGGAAAAGGAGGTTTTTGGAAGGGTTTTGATCAGTGCAAAAGTCTTATCTGCATTGATGCCTGTCTTTCTCGAACCATGAGTTGAATTTACTGCACAAAACATCTCTGCAATGACTTCATAGTTTCGTTGTGATCTCTCAGCGTGTAAGGTTTTAGACACCTGGTTTGCCATACCTGGTGTTATGCTGTTCGGGGAGTTTTGAACTACCTTAGCATGGTCTGCTATTTCGGTGTGAAAATTTCTTTGATAACCAGCTAAAGCATTGTTATGGTTGTCTTCAAGGTATCGGGGAAAGTGGGCGAGATTGGCGCCATGTTTTAAAGCAAGAAAGGTTTCCCAAAGTTAAGCTGAATGATACTACAACATTAAGCCGACCCTAACCAGGTAAGGAGTAAGAGTTTAAACCTATCATGCTTGGAAAGATAAATCGGTTTGTTTTACATGATGAGAGAAAGACATTTTAGACTTACGCAAGATTAAATGTTTGAAAATCTACGCAGGTGGCTGGAGTAATAAGGGATGCTGAGGAGTCGATGATCCTTGGCTCCCATTTTACAACAGAGAAGGTGTTTTAAACCCTATCCATAATGGTTAAAATCTATTTAGTTTCTCTTTTTAAATTGTATTGAAGTGCCACTTAACAACCATGAGCGATGTGATGAAAATCAGGTTACAGAAGTGAGCTGCTCGGGGTTTGGGTCATCTTCTCTGATGCCAAGGTAGATTTAAAACTCTGGTAAGAGATCTATACAAACCCCTAAAGGTTTCAACATGTATTTTTTCATAAAAAATGTTGCTTCTGCACGAGTATAATGAATCTTTACTTATGTATGCAGGTGAAAAGGAAAAGGGGTGTTCTAAGATTAGAATGTCCTCGATTTTAAAAGCTAAGAGGCCAAGCTAAGAGAGAAGGCACAAGGGTCTGGTTGCGGTCGCCTTTACAGATAAGTTTCAGTGTTCCCATAAAACTAGAATGAAAAGAATTCCCCGCTAGGTTCGACTTCTCATGTCAACATTTTTCAAGTCTTAATGTTTAAATTCAATAGTTAAAAGATATAAATTGTGGCAGACTGGATTCTTAACATAATTCGAAGGTTTATCAGTGTTTCCAATTTAATGTAACGTAAGCCGAGTTTGGCATTCGATCTATGAATAAGATATACAAAGGTTTTACTTTACAACCTTACATTTTCCTCCGTTAATGTTTTTCCAACAAAAAGAATAATATTTCTATGCTGATGCACTTGGAAAATGCTCCTAGAATTAGTTATGAACGCCTTTATTTTAGTTATATTTTGATTCAGTTTATAATACTAGGTTTTTTAAGATACTCTGGTCTGCATAGCACGAGGGCGTTAAGAGTCTTACTATTGAAAAATTCCAAAGTTTATTTAGAATTTTAGTCTCTGTTGAGGTCTTAACGATCCTTGAAAATTGTCAGAGCACAATGTGATTGTTTAAATGATTCCTAGGGTTCAATACCGTGATTTTATTTCAACTTTGTATTCATATGAATAAAAGAAAACGAATATATATTAAGATAAAAAAAAATTGATGAAACTTAAATACAATGCCCTAGTTTCTGGGGAAATCTTCGCATGATTTAATATAAAGAGACATATTAAGTGGGCAGTCTAGATCCTAAATTTATGTAGGGTCCCTCCTGTAGGGTCCTTCCTACTTAACCTGAAACTCAACCACTTGATACAAAAGATATTAGAAAGCATAATGACTAGATAAATAAACTAAATAAATGAATAACTTAGCAAATTAAAACAAACCATAACCTGTCTCTGATACCATCTTGTCCACCGTCGTTCGCGTCTTCTGTAGGATCCCTCCAACAAATCTCGTTTAACGTAGGTGAAGCAATCGTTAGCTTCACCACCCAACCATAGGCTCATGCTTTCAGTCGCATTTCCTCCCCCGAGATTTGGGTCATAGAGCTCACACACAATAATCAAGAAACCCAACTTGGGATTCCCCCCCACCAAGATTTCCAGCCAAACCCTCAATAGCAGCAAGTCATGAGGTAACTCAAAATTACAATAGTCATCCAGGGTCTGGGTCCTTTACCCATTCCTAATGCCTTCCTTATAAAGGAAAATCTCGTTCAACACATGTCGCTTCATGCATAATTATTTGTTTTATTTAAATTCTAAATAAAAACAACTCACCCATCCAAGTGTCAGCTTTTCTAGGAGATGCACCAACATTCCTACGTTTGCTCATATTTGTCCCCTAGATATTTCACTTAACTCCTAGATATGTGGTGTAGGTGGGGTTGACTAGGTGTCCATGCCTAGGATTCCATTTTGCTCCTGAATAAATATTTATAATATTTTTAAATAATCAAAAATATCATTTCATGTGCAAATGCCTAAATAACACTTAATATTATTTAAATGCCAAAGTAATCATTTATGTGCAAATGCCTAAAGTACTCAAATGCATTTCTAAGTAATGTTCTAGGTGCAAACTTATATGCTTTTATGCAGTTAAGTTTAACAATCATTTTCACTAGGATCTCAGTGTTGTGCCGTTGGGCCACCCCGTTCCTTAATTTCATTTCCCCGACATGGCACCACTCCATCGGGTCCAGTCATCCGTAGTTTCCATTCCTCGACAAGGTACCACATCGTTGGGACCTGGCGTCCACTCTTTCCATTCTTTGCAGGGTACCGAACGGTCGAGCCCTTCTGCCGTCATCCTTTCGTTTTAACATGTGAGAATTTCATGTAGGGATTTCAGGAGTCGTTACCTTCTATCCTCCGTCTACACGCTATTAGGGACTAATGGTGCTGAGGAGTGAGTCTGTTCTCACTGCGCGCCCCCAAACTCGTACGTGACCAACTCTGTCATGGCCCACCTCGTACACCCTCACGCTTACCTCTTGAGCAAGTGGATCAGTTCTTATCTGCTCATGCGTGGTATTCCATCGAAAGTCGACATAGTTGTCGCTCTCCCCATGTGTGATTTATCCGTACTCTACGACCCTTCAATTCCTTTGTGTGTCCGTCAGTGAACCGTTTCACCTGTCACTACACACATTTCTCACAAATCGATATTAGTAGTACTGTCCTCAATTATCATAATTTGATTCATCAATCTGCTACTTCGTTAAGCATTTATATTTTACTCATAACATCACTCATTCATCTACTCAGAAATGCATCTCGTCAATATTTACTTTCTTCGTTCTCATAACATAATCACTCATACAGCTAGTCGTTAAGCATCATTAACATGTACATTTTCCATAGTCAAAGTTAATCGTTAAACAACATGTAATCATCCATTTACATCAACTATCCAGATACACATATATCATTATTTATTGATTCACAATCAATCCTAATCATGAACACACTCAAAATAAAATCAAAGGGTCATTTTATTAATGTTTTAATTAGTCGGGTCACTCAACAGGTGCCCTCAAGGTCTACAGTCGTCTATGGGCACTACAATTTAGACCTATATCTATGTCATTGTATTTTAAATTTGAAAACAGGGCTTTTGGAAATAAAAATACAGAAATAAACTTTCGATGTATTTCTAGAGTCTTCGAATTCGGTCATCCATTTTGTGAACTACATGCTATATCTCAGAAACGTCATAATAACAAATTATAAACAAAAGTGGAACCTACACTACCTTTCAAATTTGGAATCTTGATTGATCAGTATGCATAAGATATATATATATATATATATATATATATATATATATATTCAGAAAATTTCCTATAGATAAATAAATAGTAATCTACAGGAAAATGTTAATAGAATTATGATCGAGATATAGTTTTGAAATTACTAACAATAAACTACATAATTAAAATACTAGGAACCTGTTACTGTAGGTGGGAAAACAGAAGTGGAGAGACCGTTCCTCCCAACCAACTCCTGAAGCAGCCAAGCTACTTGCTCCAGGACCCTCGATCCTGTTCGCTGAACCACAAGAGAAAAATATTTTAATGCGCCATCTCTTGCATTTCAATTCCAATCCATGTCCAATTCTAGCCTCCTGCTACTCATGGACCTACTAATTTATAGTATTTTTCCTAGGACGTGGTCATTTATGAGCCTCCTGCTCTTTAGCAATCAACTAGGAGTGGTGACCTGATTTTTAGGGATGATGCCTCCTGCATCTTGAGTTATCACTCAGTGGCTTTCACCACTTGTATTTTCCTCTTGTGGGTTAGCAAACACTCAGCAACAGTTATTTCCACTTTTTTCCCCCTTTCCATCATTTTTTTATTAATTAAAATAAATCATTACAATCTGTTTCATATTTTGACTTTTTTGTCAAAATAATAATAAAATAATAATTCATATTTTCTCAGCAGAATTAAAATAGTTTAATAATTTCCGGTGTATTAAAGATATACCTTATCAACTCCGATGCCGTTCAACTCTACAGTATGTTAGGGAAAGGCTCCAAAATTTGATATAGTTGATGTTCTTAAAGGAGAAAATGGCTTAGAATAAATCATTATCTGCAAAGTTATAAATGAGTCACATACAAGAAATGTAGAGTTGGCAATGTTGGATCCTTGTGGTGATGATCCAATTCTTTACACTGATAGTACCAATGACACATGGACACATGCTATGGATGGTGTTTTTCCTATTGAAATGGTGTATGCAGATGAAAGTGGAAAGCTTACGTTGCAACATCCTTCAATTTCTAAAATAAAATCACAATTATCTTCAAGTGGGCCAGATGAAAATCATAAAAAACATTCCACTGCAGTCATCAAGCGAGGGTTTTATATGGGATCTTGTTCATATGTGACTCCCCTATTGACTCAAAATGGTCTCTTTGTGAAGATTGGTAGAAATAAATTCATTCAAATGGATGAGATATTGGTGCGCAACACAAATCCATTTGATTTTACCATAAAGAAAGGCATGTATGTCCGTGTTTATTATGAAAAATTGCCTGGAATGTCTGAAGATGAGTCATTGAAAATTCCATATCCTGTAGAAGTGTTGGATTTTCTATTAGATGTTTCAACTTGTGGAACATTTTGTTGGGTAATAATATTTGAAAATCATGTAGATGTTTTTGGTAGAGGCCATTATATTCCTGAAGGTGTTTCAATTGGCTCCCCAGGCTTGGATGTGGAGTTTCAATTTTTCCAGGAGGGGCAGCCAGTGAGCCACTCTAGGGGTTGCCTTGAAAATTGGGATTCCCAAGTATTTGAAAGAGTACCAAGAAGAGCTTCCCTCCATCTCTAACGCTCTAGTGAGCTCCAGCATCTCTTTTGGTGTGCAGTTCCAGCCGTAGATCTTACTTTTTTGGAAGCTTATCTTGCTGCCTAAAATATCTTTATAAATGTCCAGTTCCTACTTGAAATTTATTGTCGTGATTATACTGGATCCTCCTAACAACAAGGTATCATTTGCAAACTGTGTGTGGTTGATTTCTTTGACGTTTGAGACCATTCTGAGGCCTGAAAGAGAGTCTATCTGTTGGCAATGGTTCAACTGAAAGCTAAGTACTGAATCTTGGATTGCATAGAGGAGGGGGGACAGAGGGAATCCTTGCCTCATCCCCCTTAAGGCTTGGAAAAAAATTGTTGAGCGCCCATTTACTAGCGGATCGATCCAAGGGGAAGAGACACAAGCTTTCACCCATCTTATGAAATCTTTGGCAAACCCCAACTTCTCCATAACTTTGAAAAGAAAGACATGGGTGGAAACGCGAAGGTGGGTTACACTTTGGTGAGAATCGAGCACTGAAGAACCATAGCGGAAGTTATTCGGCCGAATAAGTTTAACTATTCGGTCGAATAATTTAATTATTCGGCCGAATAATTAAACTTATTAGGCCGAATAACAATTAACAGGCCACCGTTAGACCCAACGGTGGCCTCGATGTGTGTGCGAGGTTTTAGCTGGACGGAGAAAATGCACAACGTTGTGCAATTATTCGACCGAATAATTATTCGACCGAATACGTATTCGGTCGAATAATTATTTGGCCGAATAATTATTCTGCATAAAAGCTCGACCGCGGCCATTGTCTGTCACTTTCCGTCGATTTCGTGAACCCCTTTGGCGTTGTTGATAGTCCCGCCTCCGCGTCACCAGTCTGGACTGTTACCCGTCCACCCGCTCTTCCGTCTAGTTTGTTGTCATCGAACTCCGCCCCCCGATTCCCCGCTGCTGCGTGTCACTTCTCCACCACCCTGTGCGTCAGGATTTGCTCGACGGTTCGTCATTGCTGGAGTGTTAGGCCGCCAACTTCTGCCTCTGCCATTCAGTCGTTCGCCACTTTCGGTTTCCCCCATTCGCTCGTATGCGAGGTTTTTCCTCTGCCGCTGGGTCATATTTATGTTTGGACATCTAGACGCTCTTTGGTGGAGTCTGCGTCTAGACATCTGTAGGTTTAGCGTGCATCTGCACTTCTGTTGGTGGAGCTTTGGCGTTGGAGTGTTCTCCTATGGACGTTTGCACAACAGTGAGGTGCTGTAGCTGGGGACCTATCGACGCGACGTTGTGCAGAGGTAATTCTTTTGGCATATTTAATTTGTAATTTTTTATTTTTTTCTTTAAATTTCTTATTTAATTTGTAATTGTTATTGCAGGTTTTCTTTTCTTGGTTGCTTGGCTCGTTTCGTTTTGGCTGTTTAAAATTCCTCTTGGGGCTCTCTTCCGCCAGATCTAAATTCACCTGCTTTCGTTTCGGCTGCATCTAAAGAGGTAAGTCAATTTTTTTTTCAATTCAAGAGTTAATTATTGGTTTCAAAAGTTTTGAGTTTGTCCCTATAAATGAACTCTGCCCAATTGGGCAGAGTTCATGAACTCTATCCAAAATTGAGCAAAGTTCATGAATTCTATCCAATTGGGCAGAGTTCATGAACTATGTCCAAAATTGGGCAGAGTTCGTGAACTCTATCCAATTGGGCAGAGTTCATGAACTCTGTCCAGTTGGGCGGAGTTCATGAACTCTGTCCATTTGGGCAGAGTCCATGAACTATGGTCAAATGATATGTTGAAAATTATTTAAATTTAAATATAAAAAGAGAAATATATTGAGTGTTTAGTTAGTTACTTTTGTTAAATTGTTGATTTTGCTTATGTGTTTAGAAATGAAAATAAAAGTAGGACTATAATTGTATTTGCAAATGATATATCCCATTTATATATATGCTTGTTTTATTCGTTGAACTCTGTCAACATGGACATGGACAGAATTCATGAACTCTGTCAACATGGACATGGACTGAGTTCATGAACTTTGTCTACGTTGACAGAGTGCAGAGATCAATATATTAGTTCTATTACAAACTATGTTGATGGATAGCTATAGATACAACGAAACTTTAGACGATTAAACTCTACTTTTGATACAACAAAACTTTAAAATTGACTTTAGGTACAACGAAACTATAGACATGAATAGACTTTAATTTAGATGTACTATGAAATAACAAAAACACTTAGAAGATTGGTACAGTAATTTTTTATACATCCGAACAATAATAGTCATAGTCATTTTAAAAACTATTAGATGATATTATGCCACAATTATCTTGAGTTTTATCCTTGTAAAGGTGGCCATTCTTGGTATTATGTTTTTCTTTGGTTGCAACATGGCAAACTTGGAGAACATAATACCAAGAATCGTTACCGTTATCAAGTTGAAACTGAAGACCATTGTGGAACATGGCAAATTTGGGAAACATGTCATTTAACTCGAAACATAATACCATGAATGGTCAATTTTTTTTTATTCTATGGAATAATGAAAATATTTGTAGATATAATTTATGTTTAAAGTATTAAAATATCTTGATTAAATTATTAATTTAAGAAACTGAAGACCATTATGAAACATGGAAAATTTGAAAAACATGTCAAACTCGAAACATAATACCATGAATTGTCAAATTTTTTTTTATTTTATGGAATAATGAAAATATTTGAATATATAATTTATGTTTAAAGTATTAAAATATCAATTAAGTTATTAATTTAAGATTTAGATTAAAAGTTAAAACAGGTTCATGAACTCATTCTTTGACATAAAGAAATGAACCCTTTACTTAGTGTTTAACTATATTGGTTCCATTCATTTTAAACATCAAAAACACTTAGAACATTGGTACATTAATTCTTCACACATCTAACAATATTAGCTATACTCTTTTTAAGAACTATTAGATGATATTAGGTAAATCTAGGTCCTTATTAAATAACTTAGTCTCTTTAGCAGCTAGGTTTTAGAATTTGTAGAATTAACATGTAGAATTTGAATATGTAATCAGTTGATATTTGTGCAAGTGTAGATATTATATATCAAATGGAAAGAGAGGATTCTTTGAGGCGAAAGCGTAGGAGGTCTTCACAAACTTCTGGGGTTGGTGTTACAAGTGATAATCGGAGGTTGTCAACCTCCCCTCGGGATTCTAGTTTATTATATAGTTCACATCGACGAGGCGAAAGGGGTACAAATGATTCCCCTATATCTTCTGTGGGAGAATGGCGATCTCGACCCTCTATTGGTATATGAATATCGATCTTTTAACATGTACATGCAAATTGTTTTTTTTGTAAGCAAAAATTGTACTTGTGTTTAAACAAAACTTTGTTTTTATTTGAAGCAGAGCATGGTTCAGAAGATGCTTGTAATTCGATAGGGAGGGAGACAGAGCAATCAAGGGAGACGGATGAGGGTGCAGAGCAAGGTTCTCAAGAGGCTCATCATTCTACACAAGGTGATGATGGTCGAGCTAGGACGCAATATGTTGAATTAACTGAGAGTTGTACACCCATTACAACATATCCATCTGATCTACCTCGGGAGATTCCATGGTAAAGTGGTGATCATCAAATGACTCTTGAAAGATGTAGATCCCACTACGGCAAGTTGGAAAATGATTTGTCTACTATGGATCTCCCTCCAGAGAGTAAACAAAGTTTGGAGATTGTTTTGGGATCATTGCAAAAATTCATTCAGGCATATGAGAATCTCGGACCAACTACAAATGGTTTTGTTGATTTGATGTGAAGACGAAGGGAACAAGTGATGGGTCCAGACAAGTGGGATGTTGTGAAGGAGAGAGTGACGAAAGAACAGGCCAAATCAATGTTTAACTTCAAAGAAGGTCTAAAGTGAGAAATGTTGAAAGTGCAATATTTCAAGCATCCTGATCTTGCACATCTACTCTATGATCGGTTTCTCGCAACCTATGGTCGGTTTCCATGGAACGATGAGGTTTCTCAATATTTTGCTAGATTTTTTTATGCTTAGTTTTTCTTAAATATGAAGCCAGACTATACCGATGTTCATTCAGAATTTTATGGAGTTGGAAAGGGTCGAATATATAATCGAAAAGGTGCTCTTAGAGACCCTACAACTCTTCGACATCCACCCCATATATCTCGCCCACCTAGGTTGGTGGCATTAAGATCAGAGATAGAACCCACATCTCAACTTGGGACAACTGCAAGGAATTTTGTTGGCGATGTTTTATCGTCAGCATTAGTTGGAGTAGATGTGGGATTGGTTCGAGAAAGGGCTCGTTCTACTATTCGTCAAAATTTTGTTTACAAAACTAATGATGAGATAGATGGAATGAGCATTGAAGATCTCAGGGCCTATGCCAAGGTTTGTCGCGACCTAGCGGCAAATGTTATATCCAATGACACATCGAGTTTGGGAGAGGTTTGTTGATTATGATATGACTTGATCTTAATTAAATATTTTATTCATTTGAATTAAATTTTTTGTTACATTATATGAATGATAAATTATGTTTTTTTATGTAAAGTAATAGGTACATTATGTAAATGTTTAAATTGGTTTTAGTTTTCAAGAATGATGAATGAACATTATTTCCGTGTTTCAACTAGCGAAAATCTAGAGAATATTCGAGAGGTACATATTTATTATTTACATATTTGTAATTATGTTTGAACTTTATATATATATATATATATATATAATATTTTAATTTAACTATGCATCTTATTGTTAATTTGACTTATCCATGCAGGTTTCTTTAGATATGAACTTTATAAATGATTTACCATCTATTATGTGCTAATATTTTTTTAATCTTTTTGTTTTAGTTTTAAGTTAATTGGCACAGTAATTTTTTTTGGTTTGCATTATGTTTTGTTTATTAATACAATTTAAATTTTAGGGGGGGGATATAGGTTCTCTGCTTCATGCAGCAGATATTGGTAAGGAGGTAATTTTGTTCACTGCTTTAATATTGTTCTCTACTTTAATATTTTAATTTTTATGGATTTAGTTAAAATTTGTTCAAGTAATTTATGAGATTCATAAATTGATTTTATACATGTTGCAGCTTGGGTCTCTTAAGTCTTTTGGAGACAAAGGGAAAAGTCCTTTGGAGGATGGTGGTGGACAAGTATTTGGAGAATTTGATGTAATTTTGTTAATTTAATTGAATTGTTTTTTGATATATAAGTTTAATATTTTAATTTTCTGAATATAGTATAAATAATTTAAATGATATTCATAATATGTTTTTATACGTGTTTCAGAGTGGGTTGAGTCTAGGGGGAGGCCCTAATGGAGGTTAGCATGGTGGACATTTTCTTTTTATAGCATGGTGGACATATTTTTTGTTGTTGATATGCATATATTGCAAAGATTTGTTTTGGACATGTCGAGAAGATTTATTTTTGGACTAAATACATATATGTACATTGCACTTGCATGTTCATGAGCATTTTTTTTAGGATTATATACATGTCCTTTGAACTTACATATTTTGTGAAACTTGGTTTAAATGATCTACTTATTTTTGTTTATTTAGCATATTTGGTGTGATTTAAAGGTTTAGAATATGTACTTGCATGTTTAAATGAATGAATGAATATGTAAGAATGAATGTTAAGAACATGATATTCTTGAATATTATGAAGTTTATGAATATTAAAGGAAGTTTAAAAATGGATTAACATAGGTTTAAAGTTCATGAATGAGAAAGTTTTGATTGAAACATGAATGAATGTTAAGATTGAATATATTAAGAACATGAATGTTATCTTTGAATGTTAGGAAGTTTAGGAATGTTAGAAGTTTGGTGGAAATATGGATGAACTAGGGAGTTTAAAAATGAATGTTAAGAACATGAATGTTATCTTTGAATGTTAGGAAGTTTAAGAATGTTAAAAATTTTAATAGAAATATGGACATGAACTAGGAAGTTTATAAATGTTATGAAGCTTAGGAATGTTCTAGGAAGATTAGGAATGCTATCTAAATTTTGATGGAAATATGGATGAACTAGGAAGTTTAAAAATGAATGTTCTCTTTGAATGTTAGGAAGTTTAGGAATGTTAGAAGTTTTGATAGAAATACATGGATGAACTAGAAAGCTTAAAAGTGAACACATGTTGAGTTCAAATTTTAAGAATGTTATGAAGTTTTGATGGAAATATGGATGAACTCAGAAGTTTAAAAATGAATGTTAAGAACATGAATGTTATCTTTGAATGTTAGGAAGTTTAGGAATGTTAGAAGTTTTGATAGAAATATGGATGAACTAGGAAGCTTAAGAATGTTACGAAGCTTAGGAATGTTAGGAAGATTAGGAATGTTATCTAAGTTTTGATGGAAATATGGATGAACTAGGAAGTTTAAAATGAATGTTAAGAACATGAATGTTATGTTTTAATGTTAGGAAGTTTAGAAATATTAGAATTTTTGATAAAAATATGGATGAACTAGGAAGCTTAAAAGGGAACACATGTTAAGTTCAAATTTTAGAAATGTTAGGAAGTTTATGAATGTTAGAAGTTTTGATGGAAATATGGATGAACTAAGAAGTCTAAAAATAAATGTTAAGAACATGAAAGTTATCTTTGAATGTTAGGAAGTTTAGGAATGTTAGAAGTTTTGATAGAAATATGGACGAACTAGGAAGCTTAAAAATGAACATGTTAAGTTCAAATTTTAGGAATTTGTTAAGAAGTTTTGATTGAAATCTGAATGTTAGGTTTAAATTTTGATAGGAATGTTAAGAATTAATGTGATAGTAAGAATGGATGTTAAGGAATTTATGATAAAGTGCAATGAATGAATGAATGTTAAGAAGTTTTGATAGAAATATGAATGTTTGGAAGTTTAAAAATGAATCTTACCTGAGATCAAAGTTCCGAAATTTGTTAGGAAGTTTTGATTGAAATATGAATGTTAGGAAGTTGAAAAATGAATATTATCTGTTCAAATTTTAATATGAATTTTTAATTAATAATTCTTATTTTCAATGTCCAGGTACATTTGATGCAGCTGAAATCATGGCAAATGGGGATAACGATTTTTGTTTTTTAATCATAAGCAAAGATTACAGGATTGTGAAGCTTGTGCTAAATTAGAGCAATGATTTTAAACAAAAATTTGATGAATTTTCATCAATTTGTTGTAAATAATCATTCCTCTAATTTAGCATAAGCTTCACAATCCTGGAATCTTTTCTTGTGATTAAAAATCAAATGATCATTGTCTCCATTTGCCATGATTTCAGTTATGTGAACTTACACAAGCGATATTTTAAATTAAAGATTCGGGGTGGAGAGTGGCGACAACCACAGATCCATTATCTCATCCCTTAAGTGGTCTAATAGATATATGGGGACATGAATAAAGTATTTCAAACAGAATTAAGACACAAATTTTACAAATTGAGGTTTTCATTACCAAATAATTTTTGAATTCAAATTTCAGCATACTAGAATATGATCATTTAAACTCTTATACTCCAGTTCCTTTCAAGATCATAGACATAGAAAGAAAAAAATATATTGTACACAACATTTGACAATGACATCGACAAAACCATTGATCTATTAATTTTAAATATATAGTTTTAAAAACATCGCAATGGAATGTCGTCTTCAATTATTTGTTCATGGTCATATTTGGACAGTTTCCATTTTTTATTTTTTAATTGTTTTTTTTATGGAACTTAAACCAATTTTATTCGAGATTCACATACTAAATGGCTATATTGACAATATATAACATCAGATTCATAATCCTGAAAGTAGACATAATTTTGAGTCATATGAGTCTGCTGAAAAAAATAGCCCTTTAAAATGATGGATCCTCTCTCGTATGTATATCTGTTGTCATTGTAGTCTTTCAATAACTTCATTTTTCCTTCAGTGCATCGCATCAAATAATACTTCACATTTTCGTTGTTGTCTACAGGTGCAATCACAGCAAAAACATCTCCTGTGCAAATTACAGTTTATGTTAGGATTTTTAATTCAATTAAATTGACTAATATACATGTGTATAAGGTGAAGGACAAGAATGAACAATCAACAAAACAATGGTATTTGATCATTACCTTCTCTAACGAGATCTTAAATTATTTCGCCATCAGATGATATTGCTATATCTTCTTATTCTAATTCTTCTATGCTTGTTAGTGGCATTTTTTCTTTAGGATTAATCTCTGTGTGTTTCCAATGTTTTACGTAGTTGTTCGTTATGTTTTCATAAACTTCTGTAAATTCAATATTTTCAGTGCAAATATGACAAAAGCATGATTGCTTTCTACTGTCAAATGCATAAATGTTTTGGAAGGATTTTGTTTAAATAGAGTGAAAATCTCTAGTCCCTTGTATGGTGCTAGCATCGTATGGTATTGATCTATTTATATCTTAGACCCCAACATGCCAAAAAACCCTAGTACACAAATAACAAATTTTGATGTTAGGTACATACTTTTTTTTAAATTGACAATAAAATATAAATTAAAACATTTGTGTGTACATACCTGCGCACATTTTTTTATTATTGATTATAATCATAGTTTAGATGTGATTTACACCATTGGACAACCTCTGCAGCTGAATGGAATCGTGCAAAACTATGGTTCATTTGCCATCTTCAAAGTGCTCTTTTTACACATGCTCCTGCACCATCATGTTCACCTTTTCCATGACCAGTTTCAAAGAAATTTCAGTGATGTTTAATGTTCAATGCTTTATGAAGTCGACATAACCAATAAAATGATCACGAAAATTTAAATTGTCCGGCATATCCAACCAACCATATCCAATGCTCATTGAATTTAATGTTGCGTCCCTTTAGTGAATTGTAGAAAATGCTTTCAATACAATGCTGAACAAAATGTGTATCGTGTGTACGATCGTCGCTGATATAAAAGTGATATTCTTTAATCACATCTTGATTGTCACATGTGCTTTCAATGCCATCAACATCCTGTTGAGAATGTCTATATAAAACATGGACAAATATTGAAACTTGGTCAGAATGATAGTATTCACTCTGTATCTCTTTTTGTGCAGCACATGTATAATTTTTTCCAAAATCAACCACTGACAAAATTGTTCCCGGTGGAAAATTTTCACGAGACTGTTTGAATTGAAGGTCTTGCCATCGTGCTCTATGTGAATGCTTGGTGTATTTATAAATTTCACTTTCGAATTTCTTGAGAAAATCTGCCACACCTATTTTATCTTCTCGCAAATCAATCCTTTTGGAATGTACATCACTATTACTTGTAATGTATTCATATCTTCTCCAATCAACGGTGACATTTGACAGTGAGTGATCAGTATCGATAGGATATTTATTGTGGAATAAAACCAAATTTCCACAACGATTACAATGTTTTCTATTGACACATTTCTTATTATAAAATACTTCATCGTGATTTCTCTCACATAGGGTTTGAGATATGAATTCACGTATTGTAGGCAAAGGTGGTGAATTTGTCCAAAACATTTTACCAAATTCAAGAAATGTGTCATAATATAATTGGAATTGCACATGATAATGGCAACAACATGTGTCACGGATAGTAATAAGTCTAACATACAATGGTTTTAGTTGCACAAATGTAGTTCTTGACACATTAATTCCACAATGATCTCCCTTGAATTTATTGAACAATTGTACTTGTGTCATATCCATTATATGTTTTGGACTACTTACATATACTCCTCATGATACTCTTTGTCATATTACATCTCTTGAATTTGGTGAAACTCGAGTATGTGTCAACCAATATTCCCGTACAATATCTTTAACACCTGCTCCCATTCTATCTTTGTAAGGCTGTCTACAAATAATTGCCCAGCAAGCAAGTTCATCATTTTTATCTATTTGCATTCCGAATTTTCTATGTCTGTATAATGTCTTTCTTGATGTTCCAACTGCTTTTGCTAGTTATGTTGTCAAACGTTTTTGTTTAGTACTAGTCGAAATAATTGTTGTATGAATTGCTCTTCGTGCAGCACTAATGTCTTTCTTCCTAGATTTTCCAAACTTTTTTATTGCATCACCTATATTTTCTATCACATTATGTTTTAATTTCGACTCTTTGGTTGCCTTGTGAATACCCAATAATGATGTAGCATCTTCTAACTTCTTGGTCACTAATAAACATCTCAAAATTTGTGCTTGTCCTGTTGCTGAATAATTCTTCAGAACATCATCATAAATTTTTTAAGCCTGATATCGTGCAACATGTATGGGTATTTTTTTCCATATTTGTTGCAATCAACGTTTTCTAAAGTTTCATCATCAATGGTGAAAGTACCTATACATCAAGTTAAATTTAATTTAAAACATGTATCCAAAAATACAATTCATTATAAAAAATGAATTTGGAAAATACATGATATATACATACCTGGTCCAATTTCTAGTTCTTGAACTTGATCTTCAATATTGACTTTATCGACATTAGTATGTAAATCACTATGTACATATTCAACAATGGTTTCTTCAACTTCAATTTGTTCTTCTTGTACTCTATTTTCAATTTCCATTTCATCAACATTATCATGTAAAACTCTATTTGTATCTTCAATAATCGTTGCTTGCGTTTCTGCAAGGCTTGCATTGTTGGCATGATATTTAAGTTTTTTCTTTTCTCTATTATCATCATCATCAATACGTTTACGATCATATTTTCTTTAACGGTTTCTCTTACTGTCCATGATTGTTTAATCTATAAATGATAAATTAAAGTTTCATCATTTTATTGTAAAAAAACAAAATGAAGATTTAAAAACAGTTACGAAATTTATAAACACATGAACTGAAATTTACTTCACATTATCAAAATCTTGTAAGAATCTTTTGAAAAAAAAGTCTTTGGAAACAAGTTTCCTTTGAAAAGAACCTTCTTTGAATGAAATAAGAACTATTTGACAATAAATCACCTTTGAAAAAACCCATTGGAAAATAATAAGAACACTTTCTAAATATATCTTCTTTGTAAACCCACGAAAAAAAAAACGTCTTTGAAAAAATACCTGGGATTCTTTGTAAAAATTCTTGCAACGAAATAACTTTTTTGCAAAAATAACTTGGAAGACTTTAAAAAAACCCATTTTCAAATCAATAAGAAGGAAAAATACATCTGCTTTGTAAAAATAACTTGAAATAAAATCTTATTTACAAAAATGCCTTGGAATAAAAACTATGTAAATGCACACTTTTGAAAGAAACATTTTCTGAAAAAACCCATTGGAAAGGAAAAAAGATTTCTTTGTAAAAACCCTTGCAACGAAATAACGTTTTTGCAAAAATAACTTGGGAGACTTTGAAAAAACCCATTTTCAAATAAATAAGAAGGAAAAATACATCTCCTTTATAAAAATAACTTGAAATAAAATCTTATTTGCAAAAATTCCTTGGAATAAAAACTCTATAAATGCACACTTTGGAATGAAACATTTTCTGAAAAAACCACTTGTAAAATACTTTGTAAAATAAACGTCTTCTGCAAACATACTTAGAAAAAAAAAAACTTTGAAAAAACTCATTTGAAAAAATCATTTTCAAATAAATAAGAAGGAAAAAGACAACTCCTTTGAAAAAATAACTTGGAATAAAAACTCTTTAAAATCGTCATTTTGGAAAAAAAACCTATTGCAAAGAAATAAGAAGTGCAAAAGCTTGGAATAAAAACTTATTTTGCAAAAATGCCTTAGAAAAACAATCTTTCAATGTATTCCTTAGAAAAAAGTAACAAAAAAAATACTTCATAAAAAAAACTCTCTTTACAAAAAAAGCTCCTTAGAAAATCCTTGGAAAAAAAAAACCATTGCAAAGAAATAAGAAGTGCAAAAAGCTTGAAAAAAAATACTTCATAAAAAAAACTCTCTTTGCAAAAAAAACTCCTTAAAAAATCCTTGGAAAAAAACCCATTGCAAAGAAATAAGAAGTGCAAAAAGCTTGGAATAAAAACTCATTTTGCAAAAATGCCTTAGAAAAAACATTCTTTCAATGTATTCCTTAGAAAGAAGTAAGAAAAAAAATACCTTATAAAAAAATCTTCCTTTGCAAAAAAATCTCCTTAGAAAATCCCTTCAAAAATATTCTGCCCAGAAAGTATGAGAAATTAAAATGTGCGAAATTAATTGAAGTATTTAGTTTTATTTATATAAGTTTAGAAAAAAAAAAAATATTTTTTTTCGACCGACGAGTTTTTTTTTACGTTTGGTTATTCGACCAAATAACCTTTGATTAAATTGACGTCGCCGTTACGAAAAACAGTTATTCAGCCGAATAACCTCTGAAACCTGAAAATCTGATTGTCTCTCACGGTTTTCAGGTTTCTCCATTTTCAAAAGCTAAAAATGATCTCTTACACTATAAAGCGACTGTCGAATTTGATACCATTAGTTTCATTATTGAATCTACTTTTCGAATATATAGATTTATTTATGTATAGGTAAGATCTGATATTTGTAATTGTTTGTTTTCTTAACAAGTGTTGAGTTGAGTTTCATCTCTTTCAAAATGCGATGAAATGAAAAATCCATAACTTTAAAAATACACCACGAAAAAAATTGAGAAAACTATGGTGCAGTTAATTGACGTGTCTACTTCAAAAGAGTATTCATAGAATTTTTAGTTTTATATTCAGTTGAGAGAAAAGTTATGCGATAAAAAATATGTTGAAAATCGACAAGGTTTCCCTATTGATCGAATTCAAATAAATATAATAATTAGTATATATATCCATTTGTTACAAACTTATAATCATGCAGTAGTATATTGTGTGTAGATTGTCGTAGCATTTTTTTTTTGGCAAAAAACAAGTTTAACAATGATTTTACGTGTGCGACAAAACATGGCTATTTTGTAGTCCTTTCATTTTATAAGAACACACTGTCAAACATTTGTCGAATAGACATATCAAATCTCAATATAAAAAATTGAAAAAAATATGGATAGCAAGCTAACATAATTCTCTAAAAGTTTGTTTTTTAGTGAAAAGTGAAATTCTAAACAAAAATATCACTTTTATTCGCCCAAAGATGGAAAACATGAAAAATTCAAAATTATTTTCTCACGGAACCCTCCAAAATAAACACCCATCTTCATGGATTCACCCACATGTCTAACTTTGTCAAAAGCATTAGCAAGATCGAGCTTAATAACTATACCTTTTTCTTTTCTTTGGAAGCTTGACTGGATGGCTTCCTGAACCAGCACGATGTTGTCCAGGATTTGACGCCCTTTGATAAAGCCACCTTGGTTTTCTAGAATGATTCCTAACAGCATTTTTTTTAACCTGTTGGCTATGGCTTTGGTGACCACCTTGTAGCTTGTATTGCAGAGGGAAATAGGTCGGAATCTGCTGAAAGAGTGGGCCCCTTTCTCTTTTGGAATGAGGGCTAGAAAAGACGAGTTGGTGATTCCCCCGAGATTGGAGCAGAATTGGGTTTTCTTTACCATTCTTAACCAATCATCTTTGATGGTTGGCCAGCATGCCTTATAAAACCGAGCTGTGAAGCCGTTAGGTCCAGGGGCCTTATTAGCTTCCATATGGTCCAGGGCTATTTTGAGTTCTTGAAGTCTAATCGGGGCTGACAGCCGAATGTTGTCCTCATTTTTCACAAGATGGGGGATTAAGGGGATCGGATAGGAGTCAGGGTCGATGGGGGCGTCATCAGGAGCCATGTATAACTCTTTAAAAAAGGAGTAGGCAAATTTTTTAATGTCATCAAAGTCTTTTATCTCATGGCCATGAAACTCAATTTCCTTGACCGCTTTAAAGTGCTTACGAGCTTCCGCTTGCTTGTGGAAGTAACTCGTATTCTTGTCTCCAGCTTGAAGCCAAAGACTTCTGGACTTCAGCCTCCAGTACTCTTCCTCTTCTCTGCTGGCATGATGAAGGGAGTTTTGAAGGGCGGCCTCTTGGGTAAACAGATCTTGGGTCGAAGCGGCATCTTCCATGATCAACTGATGAAGCTCGAGAGCTTCATGGGCTTCTAAACATTTGGTGGTAGGATTTCTAAGGGATTTTGCCCAGCTTTTTAGAGCTCTTTTGAGGCCTCTTAACTTTTCTTCCCACACAAAGGAAGGGGATCCACACACCTGCATGAGCCAGGCCTCAGAGACAACCTCCTGTAACCCATCTTGGTTAATCCAGATAGGGATGAACCGGAAGGGAATAGGACCCATATTTCTTTCAAGGGAGAGATCTAGAAGGATGGGCTTATGGTCTAAGGTGTAGTTAGGAAGGATTTTGGAGGTGTCTAGTAAACCAAAAGTTAGGAAAGAGGACTGGACTAAGAACCTATCCATACGGGATGCAATATGACCTGGACCCAGCCTTTTGTTTGTCTAGGTGAACTTCCCTCGGGTGGGCTTAATATCTTCTAAATCCCAATCCAGAATGAGGTCCTCTACCCATTCTCTTGCAGGGTCTCTGACCGAAGAACCTCCTTTTTTCTCCTCAACCGGTAGAGTGATATTGAGATCGCCTGCAATAATGAAATTCTAGGGGTTGTGCATGCTAAGGAAGTCCTTTAAGGAATCCCAACAGATTCTTTTCTCAGGAAACAAAACCGGAGCATATAAATTAAAGAGACTTACTTGGTGACCGAAGTCTTTGTGAAGGAATTTGGTGAACATCCAGTGGGCGCTAGTTTCTTCATCAACTAAATCAAATTTTGTGCTATCCCAGAAGGTGCCTAATCCTCCTGAGGCACCTCTTGCGTTAGATGCTTTTCCTTGACCTTTTTTCCAAATGGTTTTACTTGCACGGAGGAGATCGGAGTCCTCCAGTTTCGTCTCCTGGATGAAAAGGATCTCAGGCATTGACATTCGTACTAAATATTTCAGAGCCTCTTTTTTTAGTTTGCTGCCTAGCCCTCTATAGTTCCAGGAGACATATTTCATTACTTACCGAGATTGGAGGGGGTGGCTCCCCTTGGAGCCTTGCCTTGCTTCCTTGTTATGCGGGTATCCATTATTCCCTTGATCATTTTCTGGGACCCTTGCGGTACGTCCAGGTAGGTCTTTTCTTCTCTTTTTTTCTTCTTGGACTTCCTTCCCCTGATGGGTTTTTCCGGAGTGGCTTGAGAGATGCATGATTCTAATTCCCCGCCATCTGAGTCACCTTCGGAATCTGAGCCAAGACTGATGTGATATTCCTCCATTTCCTTCTCCTTTGGGTTAGCTTCTGGGATTCCAGGGTCTTCTCGGCTAGGGTAACAACTGAGGCAACCGGTTCGGTGATTGGGGATTCTTTTTCGGAAACCGCTACCTCCTGGACTTTCGAGGCCTTTGGATCCTTGCCTAAGGACAAGGCTTCTTTTTGCACTTCCATGGCTTCAGGTCTGGGTTGGGGATTTTTCGTCGGGCCTGGGGTTTTCTTTTCTTTCGGCTTTGGGGCTGCTTTTCCTTTTTTGACCTTTTTCCATCCTTCTCCTTCCTCTTTGTCTGCTGGTTGGGCCTTGGGACAATTTCGTTGGAAATGGCCATGCTCATGGCAGAGTCTGCATTTGAAAGGCAGTTGTTCATAGTTGAGTTTTTGATAATGATGTCATGCCCCCACTGTTAGTTTGACAGCTTCCGGGAGCCCAGCTTTAAGATCCACTTCCACACATATTCTTGCACAGGTGTATTGGGCTTTGTTGTCCGCTTTGTCGATGAACCGTCTCAGTCCATTTCCGATATTCTGCAAGGATTTAATGTTCCAGCAATGAACAGGAAATTTGGGCAACCAGAACCAGACCGGAACTTCTTTTGGTGTGTCGATGGAAGGATCAAAGTCGGGCGTCCATCTGTTGAGGTACAGACCCTGAGTCCCCATGAAGTAAGGGCCGCTTCTGAAGATAAGATCTCGGTCTTCTTTTGTGATGAACTCGAAAATGAAGAAGCCTCTTCCAACAGCATAATAGGTCACACTATTCTGGAGCTGGGGTCTCCCGTTCCTTTGGATCCAATATTCCATGATTCTTGTAGAGGTCCAAAGCCCCATAAACTGTCCAACCAGTCATTTTTATACCAAGGTCAAAGCGACCTTGATTGGTTGATTCTCTGGCAAAGCTATTTCTGGGATAGTTTCCATCTTCTTGATGAACTTTGGGACTGCAGGGAAGGCCGTATTTTTACCTTGCGGGTCGATGAGCCTTCAAAACGCCTCTGCTGCTGAGATCGAAGGGGGGGGAGACAACTCCCTGCCCCCAGGCACAACCATTCCTGGCTCGCTTGCTAGCTATGCACTCTATCATCTCTCGTTGAACCCTAGCGGCTCGCGGCTGTAGTACCTTATACATTTTATTACATAAGAAGGAATCTGAATTAAACCCTAACATCTACATAATCTACATTTTTAACAAACAAATTACGATAACATTAAAAATATTATATTTGTAAATATAATATTTTATATTGATACAATATTTGATATTATTATTAGATTTGATATTGATTGGCTCTTAGCTGGACAATCAAAATTTCATTTAACTATCAATATTGGTAAATATAACAATCAACACAAATTATATTTTATGATATTTGACCTCATAGAATAACTCCCATTCAAACTAGAAAAATCACAAATATATTTGGGCTTAAATTACATATTTATTGTGAATATTACATAAAACTCCATCCTCATTAAGACAAGGGAATTTATTTAAAAGAAGATCAAGCAAGTGTTTCTTCTCTTACAATGTATATTGTAACATACCCCTTTGCTGAAACATTTTATGTTTGAAGAAAACATTATCTTAACTTTTATTATAAAGTTTTATATTTGGCCAAGTGACCAAGGATGACTGTAATTGCACAATACTATTATTTAATAAAATAAAATAGGAGACACTCACCCAAAGAGACTGTTGAAAGAGTGTTTACTGACCCACTAGGTGGAATGGAATCTGGGGTAGAAGGAAATGGACAGGTGGCAGCATCAAGAACTCAGTAACTAGCTGTTGTTATGGGACAACTTCCTTGAATCGTGGTCAAAGTTCCCTGAAAGATGGGACTGGAGCTTGAGGCTCATTTATTTTGGAAACTGACCACTAAAGACCTAGGAATCTTTATAAGCCATCGAACTTGAGTAGAGGTTCACACTTTTTCTGACGAGAAAATTTACCTTGTGGTTCTGTTGTATGCACACAAGAGATTCGATGAGGGGAAGCTATGTTTTGAGTTGTAGTGTAGGTCTGTTTCACTTCTGCTGAGTGCAAAGTTACTACTGAGTGCAAAGAGTTATTTTGAGGTGTATTGAAAGTCTTCATTGATTGTTGGAAGTACAACCTGAGTGCCTTGCTTCTACAAAGAGACTTCTACCTAGTGGTCTAGTAAACAAGCTCGGGGGTCATAAAGGAGCAAGTGATATTGGTTGCTTCTTCTAGAGAAGGTTGGGATGAACAGGCCTCTTTGGGTGTTTGTCCACCCTATCTACAGTTGCAGGTTCTACTTTTCATTTCAGTTCCTAAGTAGTTATAATTTATTTTTGTAATTGTCGATTTAGGATTTATTAGTCAAATGTTGATAGTGATCATTCTGTAGAAGTAAATATTTGATTTCCTGAACTGACTATGATTCTGTAAATTGTTGAGAAAATTATATGAAATGGTTGACCTTTGATATCTTATTTATCAAAATTAGCCGAAGGTTGAATCCTTTTAACAGTTGTACCATTTTCTACTATCCATTACTCAAATAAAACCGTAACTGACCTTTACATAGTGACCAAACAACATTGAAATTTACAATAACAATACAAGGTCGAAACCCCATTGAAATTTACAATAACAATACAAGGTCGAAACCCCAAATCAACATTGAGTTCCAATACCGTAACATTTAATATCCTTTATTTTCACCAAATGACCAAGGGTTACACCCTTCACACAGTTGTTACATTTCTTTCAACAAATTACTTCACAGCAAAATGCTAGAGAATTAATACCGAGGTAGGTCGAGGATCCCATCCTCCCTATGCTTGTATCACAGCCTAAAAACATTACAACGGCGGCCACATCCTCCACCAAACCACAAAACCAAAAAGCTTCGACTAAAACCAACAACGGCCAACAGTTGCCAAGAGAAACCTACAGGAAGAACCACCAAGGCTTACCAATTTTATTTAGCAGTATCCCTAGTAAGCTTAGAACATGTAGACCTGTAGACGTGTAATACCTGCCAAACAATACAGGGAGTGGTCAAATGCAGTTTAGACGTCAAAACAATACTGATATCTGCCACTACGAAATATGCATAGGGATCTTACCTTTTAAAAAGAACCATGTTCTGAAAATTCACTTCTGCAACCGACAAAAGCACCAAGACATTAAACAATCACCAACAACGCAGCCAAGAGTGGCTCGGCTCTCAGAACCCAAGGTGGAATTTGTTGAAGTAATAGGTCATGGGTTCGAAACTTGGAGAAATGCTTCCACAAACCTACTACTAACCCTAAGAATTCGCAGGCCTGTCAGCCTCTCCACAAAACCACTCACTGCATAATGAAAACCTAAGTCCTGCTTTCGAAACAATAAACTCCATGCAGTTAATGCAGCACCGCAACCCAAGAAAACTCCACGTGAAATTTAGCCACGGTGGATGCCAACAGGAATTCCACCAGCATTGCTTTAATGCACTTCAATACGCATATCCATCACCAGTACGACCATCTTCCAACCAAACAACAAGAATATCATTCGGATCTATATCAGGTCGAACATTAACATTGCATTATAGTTTGGGTCACACTATATCAAAGGTCAACCATTTCATATAATTCACATCATACCCTAGGTTAAATTCTTGACCACCCACTATGGCGGGACTTATAAATAATATGGTATGGTTACATTTCATCAACACCAAGCTAATGTGGCATATTGTCAATCCATACATATAACAAATAAAATAATACGAAAACCACCTTGGTACATAGTATATAAACTATAAAGACCCTGTCAACACTATTGTTTAATTACAATGTTAAATATACTCTAGGCACTATATTACTAATGGTACAAACTATAGAAGAAGCGCACATAGCAATTAGATTTTAACTATAGATACTATGACCATACCCTAACATTAAAATAACCATTACATTATGGGTTAAGCATATAATGCTTAGGATCAAATGATAGACTTAGAATTACAAATAGGATATTCAAACTTAGGATATAATCCTCGTACCATAGACATTTAATACTTATTATAATTCCCTTGATTAGGATGTGCAATACTTAACATTATTTTCAGTGCTCATTATTGTACAAATACTTATGTATTAAAATAACATAAATACTGAGAGTAGAATGAAATGGCTATAATGTCATATAGATAACACGTTACAGATTTTAACTAAAGAAACAATCGTAATGGATCTCACCCTGACGTGTTTGCAAGATATTATATTTTTCTCTTTTTACAACTTGAAAAACTAACTGACGATAAATAGGATCTCCATATTTACTTTCGAAACACTTTTTCTCTTACCTATGATCTGTGACAAGAACATTCAAATGCTTTAGCTAATAGCTAAGTAAGCCTCGGGGTGCCCATAGGACCCCTTCATCATCAAAAGAAGAACAACCAGTTAGCGCATATAAACAATAGCAAATAAATGTATGGAGCATCGACAACAATTTATAAGTAATCTAGGATGCACAACTGAAACAAGAAAACATCCAATAGCATCCTAATATAGACATAATTACATTTCACACACATCGTAAAACAATACACATGCATGATCGTTATAACATTTTATTCTAGCATGTCGTTTAAAGGAACAAACAAACATTTAATACATTTCCGCACAGCTAGTATAGTATTTAATGCTACATTGAAAATTTTTAAATTTTGTGAATTTTTGGGATGTTACATATATCCACTTTTCCAACCTCACACTTCACGAGCATTGATCTTGTGTGTATATACAAACCTGGGGCCAATTTATGTCTATCATTACTTTAACTTCAAGGCATAACAATAACACTAGTTGCTATATCTTGTGGGCCTACTACATTGCTATAACCCTATTCCAATTAATCACCATCCCTTCAACATCTCCATATTACATTGTGTCATTTAATATTTTTTAATTGAGATCAAAAGTAAATTATATTTTTATTTACTAAAATAATTTTTAAAAATATTTTTAAATTGTTATTTTACCCTATTATAATTTTAAACTAATATTAATTTATTGTTTTTATTATATGTTTTTTTAAACTCTCTTATATAATATTATAAAAATTATATTTGGTTTTATAAATTTTATTATATTGCAATTAAGTTAATAATTAGTAATAATAAATTTAATTTATACAGTTCAAATTATGTAACTGAGATTTATATTGTTTTTAATTGATTTTAGTATATAGTAAATATTTTTCATACACTATGTTTTTAGTGATAACAAATTTATTTTTTAAATTAAAATTATATAAAAAATATCTTTTAATTTTAATGTATTACTTTTAATAAAATGATTAATTAAATAAATATTTAATATAATCCTAAAGTAAAGACTAAACTTTGTAGCTATTTTTAAAATTAAATAATTTATAACATAATCCTAAAGCAGGGACTAGCTGTTTTGCAACTATTTCTCTTATTTATCAATTTTTTTACTGTCCATTTGTCTCAAATCTATTTATATCCTCCTTGTTTTCCTATTACATTACGAGTAATATATATGAAAAACCTGTAGGAGGAAATGATTAGAAACCAGTATATTTTTTAATGGGGTTTGAACATCAACCTGTTTGAACAAACAAAAAATTATTGAAGTTTTGTCTAAATTTTGGAATTTTGCATAATTCCAAGAAAAATGTTATTTGACTCTTCACGCCACACTTAGTAATTCTAAATTAAATATATGATAAAGAAACATCAAATTCATGTGTTTTGAAAATCAAGATTTTAAAACAATTTGAAAAATATAATTTTAGCAATCTATAAATGTATTATAACATGTATAATTAAGTCCTTTTAAAAATGTAATTGTGATCATAATTAAACAATTCCATTATTATTAAATAATTTTACATTAATTTAACAAAATTCCATAACAAAATCTACTCAGCTACCTTTAACATACCACGTTTACAACCACTTGTTATTCTGTATGGAGCACTCAAAATTTATGTATTTTTTAACCACATAAATATTTATGTTATGTTATTGTTAAATATTTTCTTGACCGACACTCAAAAGTGGTTGCATTTTTTATTATTTTTTTAGCACCACTTGTTACTCTTAATTAAATACTTATGTATTTTTACCACCACATGTTATTCTAAATGCTTTATTTCTTTTTCGTTCACGTTTTACAACGCAACACTCAGAAATTTTTTAGTTCGTATCAATTGAAAATCGCGGCTATTTTAGAAACATATCAAATAAGTTATTTTATAACCCCGAAAGATTCATAAAAGGTTATGTTTATACACGATTTTAAAAATGTTTTTTAATTAATATTATTATTTAAATTTAATATATTTATAATTAATGTTAATATTTAAATATAAAAAATAAAGGTAGCTTAGTTAATGTTTTAATTATTTTGTAATTAATATTATTTAAACCTAATATATTTTATACTTAGGGTTAATAATTAAATATAAAAACCCCGTATCCGGGTGACAGCACCGCTCGCACGAGCTAGCTCCCCTCTGGAGCCCGCCAACCTCATCAGCACAACAGCTAGCCGACGACTCCGCAATCTGTCGAACCCCCTCCACTTGTCTGCGCGCTCACTTAGACGACGGTCAGGAGTTATTTCGCAAGGACCCGCTCCAAGACAATGCATTAATTCGACCTCATGCAAACCGCATCTCAACGTCGGAAGACGGAGCTGGAGGGTACCTCAACCTTTAATTCGCCACCTTTCTTGATAATGGTTGCAGACTCCATTAACTCCTCCCGCGGAGATAAAGCCAACAAGCAAAGCTTCCTGCATTTCACCATCGGCATTAGTAATCATCCTATTGCTTTGGCTCTCGTTCAGCTCTTAATTGTTCTCGCCTTGGCTCTGCGTCGTTCCCTCCTCGGCTCTGGCTCCCACCTCGGCTTTGTATTGTTCTCGATGCGGCTCTCAAATGATTATGGCTGCCTCACTACCATGACAAGGCCACGAGGCACTCCTCGGCAAGGGGGTAGCAGGAAACCTAGAAATATCACGGACTGAACAACAATGGATGGATATGCAGAGGGCATCTCAACATTAAGAATATGATGAGCACCCTGGTGGAGGAGGTTACGGCCAATTGGTCCACCAACAGAAGCACGCTAAGGAATTTCAACACCTACCTGACTGAAATTGGAGAAGGTCTGAACTCTATGGATGCCAGCCTGAACTGGGAAATTTTTTCCCTTAGGCGTAGTAATGAACTGCAAACGCTCCAGTAGAACGATGATAATGAAAACCTCGCTGGACAAGATGGTGCCGCAAAAGTGGTGGATGAACCGGTCAGGGAAGGCGCCGGTCATCCTCTTGCAACATTGGCCACTCCCAGCTCTGTGCAGAAAGGCAGCACCAAGGAAGCAGAGAATGGTGCCACGCTCCCTGGAAGCAGCACCATACCTTCTTCCCCTGCTCTCCCCTCCCCTGGGACTGTGGAATATTATTATGGCAGCTACCCGATAATTGAAGAAGAACCAGACTCGTTCCATGCTAGAACTACTCCCTAATCGGTTTCCCAAGGCATCAGGTTATTACTGTGATTTCCAACTTTTTTGCTTCACTGTCTGTTACAGTCTGTTTTTTAAAACTTTCAGTGCTCAGACTTTGTATTTTTTGAACAAGACCCAACACTGTAACTGGGCAGGCCTCATCTGTAAGGTCTTTTTTTTGTATAATGACAGTTTCTACAATATTTTCGAGAGGTTGGGACGGTGGCTTCATCACTTGAGGCTTCCCCAGCCAGCTCACAATAGTTTTGACACCTGTGTAATCTCTGCCACTTTTTTCGACTATAGTAATTAAATTTCTCTATGCAACTTTACAAAAAAATAAAAAATAAAATATAAAAAGTATTTATAATTAGTTTTAATAATTAAATATAAAAAATAAATAGTTTGGTGGATTAATTTAAGTGGTCGAGTATTATGAAAAGGAAATACAAAGTATCAAGCTCAAATCTTTGAAATGAAAATAAATACCCAAAAAATTAAATATAAAAAAGTAAATATATTTTAGTTAATGTTTTAAATATTTAGTAAAAAAAATATTTTTGATTGGTTCATAACAATTCAACATGGTATACACGTTTTGATAAATTCTTTAATGCCTTACTTTTTGTTGTTTCTATGGCCCATCATTCAAGTCTCATTTATTGCACCGAGTGTAAACGAGGTGCTTACAACCCAGTATGGGGGAGATCATGTCACATGTCACATGTCACATTTGACACGTTACGTTACAACCCAGTATGGGGGAGATGTTGTAACGTTTGTCAGGTTACGTTACAACCCGGTATGGGGAAGATGTTGTAACGTTTGTCACATTTGTCACGTTTGTCACGTTACGTTTCCATGTCAACTCATAACTTATAAAAAATCAAAAGTAATTAAAAATTTCATGTTCGCTCATAACTTATCAAAAATAAAAATTAAAAGAGAGGGATCCAATTTCTTGAGGGATAATTTTTTTCTTAATGTGTAAAAAATTTAAGATAAAACAAAAAAAATTACACCTCAAGAAATTGGATCCCTCTCGGTGCTTGATAAATCCAGATTTGAGATGGATCTACATTGATTTTTAAAACAAATGTGATTTTTTTGTTTTTCTCTATAACATCACTTAAGTCTCACTTATCTTTATAATTGATGTAAGTTATGACATAAGAGAAATCTACGTAAATAGAAATTAAAATAAAATCATATACATATAAAAATAGTGTAGATATATATTTTAAGAAATTTAATAAATCCAAACTTTAAATATATATATATACATCATTTTATATAGACATGCCTTTAAAATAAATAAATATACTCAATCAAATGGCTTTTTAAAGAAATTATTAAAAATATAGTCAATCAAATGGCTTTTTAAAGAAATTATGAAAAATGTTTTTCAATGAGTTAATATTTAAATAAACCTTCTTTCTTATCTCTTTTTTGTTTTTCAGTCGTTTTTAGTCTCTAGTGAATTTACAGCTATTCACAAAAAGTTGTACTGTATCATTCCTTATTTTGGATTCTCATTAATTAACTTTCTAAACCTAAGCTCTCTTTTTCATCCTTGGAAAATGGAGCATCATATGTTTACAAATTTATAGATTTAAAAAACTACACATTTTTTCTTTTTAAACTAATTTTTAATGATAAGCAAATTTAATTTTTAAAAATGTCATATTTAATTACGACGCCTTTCATAATCCTTAAAACACTATATGAATTTATAAATTTTCCAAACAACAATGCTTTATATGAAAAACCTTTACTAACATCGATTTCCAAACAAATATAAACATATAAGCAAATCTTGTTGGTCTTTTCCATAACTCTTTCATGTCTCTTTGCAAATTTGCTTTTCAGACATCTGCTTCTTAACAGTCTCCAGCCTCAATGCAAATGCATATGCAAACTTTCTAGCTTACTCTGATAAATGACAACGATTAATATGTATATTTTTACTCAACAAAAAGTATTAAGGTGAAACGTGTAGGTAAATGATTAGAAACCTCTAGATTTTTTAATGCTGACGCAAATCGCGCAAATACAAGTATCTTGCACTGGTCTGTATTCGGCGCACCTAGTTGTACTGTGGGTTGCTGGTTGAGCAAAAGAATAATGATGGAATTAGGGTTTGAACATCGGCCTGTTGCGGAAAGTGTAGGGTTTTATGTTAAACTCGCTACTGCTCTTATTTTTGTTGTATCTGTAGCAGCATGGAGCTTCTTTTCGAAGGGAAGAAAGGGTAGGCTGCCCCCGGGCCCTTTTCCGTTGCCCATTATCGGAAATCTGCACATCCTGGGAGAGCTTCCACACCGAACGTTGGCAGCTCTCTCTATGAAACATGGACCTCTCATGTCTCTCCGCCTCGGCTCCGCCCTCACCTTAGTCGTCTCCTCTCCAGAGATTGCCAGGGAGTTTCTCAAGACCCACGATCTGCTTTTTGCAAACAAAGGTCTGTCCAACTCTGCTAAGTATTTGTCATTTAATTTTGCGGACATGGCCTTTTCTTCGTATTCCCCTTACTGGAGGTCAATGCGTAAGCTCTGCGCTTCGGAGTTGCTGAGCTCCAGGAGCTTAGATTACTTCCGCTTTATTAGAGAAGAGGAAGTAGCTGCCATGATTCGGTCTATTATTAATTCAGGTGATTCTCGTCCCTTAAACATCAACCAAACCGTGTCATCCCTTGCGACGGATATAATCTGCAGGATGGCCTTCGGTAGAAAGTATTCGGACCAAGACTCGAGTGCTTTCAGTTCAATGGTCAAAGAAAGTTTGCTGTTACTGGGCTCATTTAATATTGGAGATTTCATACCTTTCTTGGACTGGATGGATTTGCAAGGTCTCAACGCTCGGATGAAGAAGCTACAGAAAACACAAAACCAGTTGTTAGAGAAAGTAATAGACGAACACGTTGCCGGCCAGAATGACCCCAACATGAAGCCTGATCTCGTGGATGTTTTACTTGCAGCATCTGAAGATAAAGATAGAGAGTTCCAACTTTCACGAGATAGTATCAAAGGAGTCCTCTTTGTAAGTTAAAATTGGCGCATATGGGATGGATATTATGTCAAATTTGATTTTAGATATAAGGTTTTTTTATACTGTTATAATCATGAAATTGATGTTGGCAGGATATGTTGCTTGGTGCCTCGGACACGTCGCCTACAGTGATAGAGTGGGCAATGTCGGAAGCGCTGAGAAACCCGCCAGTGATGAAGAAGCTTCAGGACGAGCTGGAACGTGTCATTGGTATGGGTCGCATGGTTTGCGAATCTGATCTGCCTCGTCTCGTTTATTTACGAGCTATGGTGAAAGAAACGCTTAGACTATACCCAACAGGGCCTTTTTTGCATCGCTACTTATCTGCTGAGTCCTGCAATGTATTGGGCTATGAAATCCCCCAAAATACTCGCGTTATCTTTAATCTCTGGGCGATTGGCAGGGACTCAAAGTCATGGGAGGACGCCGAAATTTTCAGGCCAGAGAGATTCATGGAAAGAGTTACCTCTGGCGTTGATGTAAATGGAGATCAAAACTTTGGGTGGCTTCCCTTCGGAGCAGGCAGGAGAATATGCCCCGGGCAGCAATTGGGAACGATTATTGTAGAGTTTGGGATAGCGCAGCTCTTGCACTGCTTCAACTGGAGGCTTCCGTTGGATGCCATAAATGGGCAAAATCAAGAACTGGATATGACTGAAAGGTTTAATGGATTCACACTGCCCAAGTCTTATGAACTCTCGGCTATTCCGACACCACGTCTGGAATGCATTGCCCACCTGAAATAGAACTTCCGATTTCGACTGGAATCTGTGGAAGTATAAGTCTGTTATTGTAGAAATCGTTTTCAAATAGTGGCTAAGTCTAGCTGTAGGTTGCAAAGGCTGTTCCCTTGCAATTTCCGTTGGAGATTAAGAACTGTGGGTTGCAAAGCCTGTTCCCGTGTATTTTTGCGTCGGAGATTGAAGTAGTTTTTTCAAGTTGTTTGTTTATGGTTGAAAAAAAATGTTATAGTATCCCAATATGGTGAGAAAAGCAAGATTGCTTTTTTAATGCTGGTTTTCGTTTCTTGTAAATATCATGTTTAGTATTTATAAATGTGGAGTGTAAACACATGATCCATGTTTTTATAGCTTGTTTGGCTTAATTGATTATAAATTTTAAAAATGAATTAAGTAGTCAAGTAGAAGTTATAAAGACTTATATATTGACCATTTTACATCGATATGTATGCAATGATTTTCAATGTCTAGGCGTTTGTATGCAACATTTTCCTTGTGATCTATCCACGTGTGATTGAGAGTATATGAGATTTTTCCTTTTTTCATTATTTTTCTAAGATCATTATGTCAACCGATTTAATTGAATAATTATTCTCTCGCTCACTACTAAATTATTTTATTTTATGAATTGTAATGATTTTCTTACAATTCAATCATTTCAAAATGGTGAGATATTTTTTTTTTATACAGCTTTCATCAATTTACAAACATTGAAATTAATTCATAAAACAGAATAATCAAATGTATCCACTATACAAACACTAAAATCAATGGACTATATTAAAAATAATATAGAAAACAATTTAATTAAAACTTATCGATTAAATCAATGCAATAAACAACTTATTTTGTGCAAAATACATAGATGAATTTTAAATTTAAATTACTAAAAAATTTAGAATAAAAATATTGTTAAAACTATAATTTTTTTTTTTTTCATATTTGCTTTTAGTTGTTTAATAATGTTCTTAGAAATTGAAAGAAGCTATGGTAGTTTTTCATAGCATGTTATTCATGAAACTTTATTTCTCTCTCACTAGTTATAGAGAAAATAAATCTTTTCTCTATAGTTATGTTGATAGCTTATCTCTGCATTTGAATGGAACAATTATTTCTCTATTTATCTTTTCCATATTAATTTCTATCACTAAAAATAATCACTACTCAATACTCTTGTACATGGTGGCATGGCGGCTTAGACTTAATAAAGGTTTTTTTAAGCCTTCTTTCCTCTTTTGAAGTTTTATGTTGAAGGGATGAAATGAAGTGTAACTAGCAGTAGTGACTCTTTGGTTTTGGTATTAGTACATAGGAAAAGAAAAGGCTTTGGTATATAATCTTTTTTAAACCAGTGCTCAGTTTTATATATATATATATATATATATATATATATATATATATATCCTACTTTTTTACTCATGCTACGACAAAATCAAAATGTGCAAAATCTAAACAAATATTATTAAAAAACATTAAATTAAAAGTGCACTTATTAACCTACTTCCACTTTGAATATGCATGCCATCCATCATACACTGAAGTGCCAACCCCACTCAAATCTTTGCTATCTTCGAGATCTTATTGTCATATGTGGATTTGGGGCATTATTGAGTGAACGCTGGTTGAAATGAATTTTATTTTATTTTGAACAAACTCGACATGATTAAGTAATTTGAATATCTAATCTCGCCAATGAGCGTGGTTTTCTCTTTTTGTTTATTGTAAATTTTAATATATTTTTAAAAATTTTAATATGTTCAGTTAAGTATAACTTTTTTATAATTTTTAGAGTTAATGGTATAGTTTTTATTAATTATAAATTATAAAGATAAATTTGTAATCTTTAGGTCATACTCTATGACTTAAAGATGGTTTTAGATAATAACTAGTTATTATTAGTATCTACTAAATACAGAAAATCCAATAAAATTAGTGTTAAAATTACAAGAAAAACTTAAATACTAAAAACTTTGGATAGTAAAACTTTTTTTATCCATAAATATTAAATCATTTTTTTATTTTAAAAATTATTAATAAATAATTTTTGGTTCGATGATACATACTCAAAGTTATTATATGGCAAACTTAATATACATTTTTCTTCTCTAGATGTTATTTATTACAATAAAGATTAGGACCTATAAGTGTTGTGATTGAAAATCAAGGGAGGAGTGATTTTGTATTCTCTGTGTATACTTAGCAACCATGCCATCAATGATAAAGTATACCATTTGCAAAACCAAGCAAAAATACAGAGACTTTGAGCTAAAAACGTTACACAAAAATTAAATCACATCATAGGACACAAATACCCTGCAAACCCAATCTGGAAAACTAGCTTTGAATGGTTGGTTAGTTTTTATTTAAGCAATCCTAGGTTACAATACATCCCATGACTCTCGTGCATCCTCACCTCTTAAACAACAAACGAAAAATCCCTTTGTGAATGCAAGTACAACAAGAAATAGGATACAATGGCGGTAATGGGAAAGCCAAACATCGATGTCCTTATATTTTCATTCCCCAACTTTCTCTCCTATATTCATTTTTTTTCTCATTCTTATTTTTCTCTCTCTTTTTTCTCATTCAACTTTACATTGTTTTCATTGTCTTATATCATTTCAACCTTCATTAATTGTTGAATTGTACTTATATACCGAGTCTTACAACTATTTAGCTTATTTGGATCACACTAACCAATTGAGAGGCATTTTAGTCTCCAAACTCTTATAGGAAACCAATATCTAGGTCAATGTTCCTTCTATCTTCTTCTCTCAAACATGGGCTCTAACTATGGCTCTTGGATATAGGTCTGTCACTTTATTTAGCTTTAGCTACTAGCTTAGTTCTAGCTATGGTTCTATCTTCGGTGCTTGGCTCACTTGTTCTTGCAATGCACAAGTCTACTCACAAACTCTAAGTCACATATCAATCTTCAATTACGATCTCTTTAATCATAATTCATTTCCATCTTCAATGTACAAGTCTCTCACACTCTCACACTTGGAGACTATCTATCTTGGTAACCAATAGAAGCCAAGTCAAATTCTAGTCTTTACTTGTTTAATTTGATCCTAGTGAGTTATGCCATCAAGCAACAATTACAAAAGAGGAAGTGTGGATTTCCCTTCTCCACTAGGATCAATTGCCTCTAACATGAAACAATTCTCCATTGTTGCACATACCTACATGACACTCCATATCGACAGTAATGTCAATCGAATGGCATCCTTGTGTGCAACATAATCTCCATGAATTATCTAGCATTTAGTTTGCTTTGATGATGTCACAAAGTTCCAAGGTGTAATACACCATATTTCGACATTCAGTGATTAAAACTCTAATGCAAATTAGCTTAGCATTCTATTTCTTTATTATATGTTAAAATTAGTTAGATTGATTAAGATTGTGGTTATGTGAACATGTAGACTCTCTATACATGTAGATAGTAAATGGAATTTATTGTTTTATTTTATTGATGAACATGTTATTTCATTTAAACATGCAAATTGAATGTGGAATATCAATATGTGGATCCTAATTCAGTTTGTACTTTTGATAACAAACAAGTACAACATATATTGCAAAGGAACTTACGTGATTATTTAAATGTCATTTGAATGATATAGATTATCACCTGAAAGAGTTGGTTATGTTTATACTTGAGATTTATGTTAGGGAGAGCTAAGCCACATGTTTATTGGCTACGAGATAGTTAGATTCCTAAGGTTCCAAGGGGCACAAGATGTTTTGGACATCAAGAGGATAATGAAGTAATATCAGTTTTCTTACGACTTAATTGTGAATTTCAAACACTACTATGATCTATTAGTGAGTATCAAACACTACTATGATATATGATTTAGGAAAACCTATGATGAAGTCCATTGATATTACCTCCTATTTCCATTTTAGAATGGGTAAGGGGTGTAATCACCCTACAGGATGTTGGCGTTCGGTTTTGACTTGTTGACATTGCAAACACTATGTTAAATATTTTGTTATTTTTTCCTTCATATTAAGCCAATAAAAATCTTTCTTGACTGCTATTAGCATTTTCTAGTAGTATGGATGGACTAAATAAGGATTTTTGTGATGCTCATCTAAAATCACGAGTTTTAATTCTATTGAGATTGGTATATAAAATCTATTTTTAAGCAGAAGTAAGTCTTCATAACTTATGTTGAATTATGTCTCATTGTTTTCTACAACTTTTGCTTGCAATTTTTCATAAATTTGTACATATTTTTTCTCTGATTTTAGTGCAGATCTGAATCTAGTCTTTAAATATGACTCACGGCTGCTGGAATGTAGCCCATATACCTTCCTACTAAGTGCATCCCAATGTATTTTATTTTTCTTTGATATGTTTAATCTCAAGATCGTACTTGCTTAAGAAATCTAGCCACCTACCTTGCCTAGCATTCAAATTTTGTTGATCAAAAATATATTTGAGGCTGATATTATCTGTCGTTAACAAAAATTTCCTTCCAATCAAGTAATGTCGCCACATTTTAAGTGTGTTCCTTTAGTTTCCTTGACTCGTAATAGATAACATGATCTTTTTGTAATAAGACTCCACCTAGCTCTTCTTTGCTTGCATTCATGCAAACTACACAATCCTTATGGGGGTCTACTATATTTAGAATTGGGGTTGTAGTGATTAAATACTTCAACTTATCAAATTTGTCCTGACATTTTTAGACCACACAAACTTGGTCCCTTTCTATTGCAATGAAGTGATGGGATATGTGAACATCGAAATGCCCTCTATAAATCTTTGGTAATAGTCGGTTATCCCCATAAATGATATGACATTGTGCACATCCTTAGGGATGGACCAATCCATGATAGCTTTAGTCTTGTCCATATATACTATTATCCCATCCTTGGATATGATGTGTCCTAAGTATTGTATTTTCTTCTAATAGAAATCACATTTGTTGAACTTAGCATACAACTAGTGTTCTCTCAAGACTTGGAAAACCAAATTCAATTGATGTTCATGCTCTTGCTCATCCTTGAGTAAGTAAGGATGTCATCAATAAACACTAAGATGAACTTATCCAAATATTCACTAAATAGGTTGTTCATAAGACACATAAATGTTGTTGGGGCATTGGTGAGCACGAATGGAATCACGACAAACTCATAATTCTTGTATCTTGGTATAAAGGTTTTTTTATGGATATCCTCATCCTTTATTCGAACTATTTGGTGATAGCCATATCTTAAGTCAATCTTGGAAAATACTTTGGTTCCTCTGACCTTATCAAATAAATCATCTATCCTAGGTAGAGGGTACTTGTTTTGAATCATCGTCTTATTTAGTTACCTATAATCAATACAAAGTTTGAATGTACCATCTTTCTTCTTAGTGAATAACACCAGTGCTCCCCACATGGATACACTTTCTCTTATATACTTTCTGTCCAACATTTGTTGGAATTGTTAGGGTGAGCTAACCCACATGTTTATTGGCTATGCGATAGTTAGATTCCTAAGGTGCCAAGGGGCACAAGATGTCTTGGACATCAAGAGGATAATGAAGTAATATCATTTTTATTATGACTTAATTGTGAATTTCAAACACTACTATGATCTATAAGTGAGTATCAAACACTACTATGATATATGATTTAGGCAAACCTATGATGAAGTCCATTGATATTACCTCCCATTTCCATTCTGGAATGGGTAAGGGGTGTAATCACCCTGCAGGATGTTGGTGTTCTGTTTTGACATGTTGACATTGCAAACACTATGTCAAATATTTTGTTATTGTTTCCTTCATATTGAGCCAATAAAAATAATTCTTGGTTGCTATTAGCATTTTCTAGTAGCCTGGATGGACTAAATAAGGATTTTTGTGGTGCTTATCTAAGATCATGAGTTTTAATTCTGTTGAGATTGGTATATAAAATCTACTTTTAAACAGAAGTAAGTGTTCCTAACTTATGTTGAATTATGTCTCATTGTTTTCTACAACTTTTGCCTGTAATTTGTCATAAATTTGTACATATTTTTTATTTGAATCTAGTGCAGATCTGATTCTACTCTTTAAATATGACTCACGATTGTTGGAATGTAGCACATATACCTTCCTACTAAGTGCATCCCAATGTGTTTTCTTTTTCTTTGATATTTTTAATCTCAAAATCGTACTTGCTTAAGAAAGCTAGCCACCTAGCTTTCCTAGCATTCAAATTTTGTTGATCAAAAATATATTTGAGGCTGATATTATCTGTCATTAACAAAAAATTTCTTCCAATCAAGTAATGTTGCCACGTTTTAAGTGTGTCAATGATTGCTTCTAGTTCCAAATCATGTGTAGTGTAATTCTTTTCTGTTCCTTTAGTTTCCTTGACTCACAATAGATAACATGATATTTTTGTAATAAGACTCCACCTAGCCCTTCTTTGCTTGCATTCATGCACACTGCAAAATCCTTATGGGGGTTTATTATCTTTAGAATTGGGGCTATAGTGAGTAAATACTTCAACTTATCAAATTTGTCCTGACATTTTTAGACCACACAAACTTGGTCCCTTTCTTTTGCAATGAAGTGACGGGATATGTGAGCATCAAAATGCTCTCTATAAATCTTTGGTAAAGTCGGTTATCCCCATGAACGATATGATATCGTTGACATCCTAAGGGATGGACCAATCCATGATAGATTTAGTATTGTCCATATATATTGCTTTCCCATCCTCGGATATGATGTGTCCTAAGTATTGTACTTGCTTTTGATAAAAATCGCATTTGTTGAACTTAGCATACAACTGGTGTTCTCTCAAGACTTGGAAAACCAAATTCAAATGATGTTCGTGATTTTGCTCATCCTTGAGTAAGTAAGGATGTAATCAATAAAGACTAAGATGAACTTATCCAAATATTCACTAAATATGTTGTTCATAAGACACATGAATGTTGTTGGGGCATTGGTGAGCACGAATGGAACCACTACGAACTCGTAATTCCCGTATCTTGTTCTAAAGTTTGTTTTATGGATATCCTCATCCTTTATTCGAACTAGTTGGTGATAAATAGATCTTAAGTCAATCTTAGAAAATACTTTGGCTCTTATACATTATCAAATAAATAATATATCATGGGTAGAGGGTACTTGTTTTTAATCTTCATCTTATTTAGTTGCCTATAATCAATACAAAGTTTGAGTGTACCATCTTTCTTCTTGATGAATAACACCAATGCTCCCCACAGGGATACACTTGCTCTTATATAATTTTTGTCCAACATTTCTTGGAATTGCATTTTTAATTTGGTCAATTCTAGAATGCTCATTTTGTAAGGATCTTTTGAGACTGGTGCTGATTCAGCACCAAATATATGGTAAATTCTATATCCCATTTTGGTGGCAGCTCAGTGAATTCAACAGGAAATGAATCCCTATACTCTCGTAATACTACATAATCATCAAGGGACTCCTTATTGTCCTCTTTGGAATCATATATAATTTGGACTGCATAAAGTTCACAACCCTTTTTGGCACACTTCTTTAACTGTAATGTTGATATTTTCCTCATTGTAACAGCTATTGCAATCCCTTGGATTGTCCTAGGGTATAGGTCACCATCTAGGCACTCAAAAAAAAATTTATAGTAGTTTAGCACTACCCGAAGAAATTCCAACCAATCCATTCCTATTAAGGTATCATAATATCCTAGAGGCAAAATTTTCAAATTTAATTTAGTGTCCATTCCATTCATTTCCACGGGGTAGTTTAGACTAGCTTGGTTACCTTCCTCTTGGTGCATGTAGCTAGTTGTACTAACAAGGATTGTTCATGTTTAGTACTATGTAACTTACAATTTTCAACAATGTTAGGTGCAACATAACTCAAACTAGATACTAGATCTATTAAAATGGAAATTGATCTATTATAAAGTTTACCTTTGACTTCCGCCATGGAAGACTATTGATCATCTTGTCGATTGTCAAGGGTGGCATTGATCCTATGCACACTTATGCCTATGTCACCCATTGTTGTCTCTCCTACAAATTATAAACTATTTTAGCACTTCTTTTATGATTGGGATAGTTCCAGAATATGTGTGGCTCACCACACCCCCAACACTTTATGGGTTCCCTGTTTGCATCATTAGTCCTTTTGTTATCAAAACTTATTGGTCTTAGACCATTTATGTTGGCTGGTTAGAATCTGTGTTGAATTTTCCTCCATTAAGTCCCTTGTTCATATTTATGAAAGGTGGTGGTTTAAAGCCTTTCCTCCTTTGGGTGTACTTGTATTTACCCATGTCTTTCTATGCTTTATGAGTTTCATTTCGCTGCTTGTATTGATCATAACACAATATTTCCTTTCTCATGGCATCTTCTAATGTTTTGGGATCATCAAACTCAATCTGGTCCTTGTAGGCTTGGGTAATCAAGACAAGAACTGTTGTATCTTTTCCTTCTCCTCTTTGATGTATATGACATATCGGAGTAGCTCTAGGATTTTTTTTATCATGTCCTTCGTGGACATAGTTCCAAGCTTTAATTCATAGAATTATTTTGTTTTGTTCTCATAGTACCGCTCTGATAAGTACTTATGTCTGAAAAATTTATTAAATATTTTCTAGTCCATTTGTTTTTCCTTCAGCTCTTTTACCAACTTTAGATCTTGCCACTATATGTTGACATTTCCATTTAAATTGTAAATGGACATCCTCGCTTTCATATTGCTTGAATAATTGTATAGTTGAAAATACTTACTCATACCCAGAATCCAAGCCTCCACCTTAGCTGAGTCTTATTTTGGTCTCTTTGTCAAATATAGGTGTTTTAATTTTCTTAAATTCACTTACTATATCTTCCTGAAATTTCCTATTTCGCTCAGGTTTTGATCTTACTATATCTGTTTTATCATTCATTTATGTGTCTCTTTTATTGGAGGAGTTATCAAACTTAGTTGTCTCGTCATTACCAGGTTGTAATTTAGGTTTCTATTTCATTTCAGTTTCAGGGTAGGTTTTTTCCTTTTGTTGCTTAATACTGGACAGGTTTTGTAGTAAAATTCCATTTATCTCTTGTTTCTTGTCATGTGCTTTCAACAAATTTCATTATCATTCTTGTAACTTATGATTTCTACAATTATACTCCTCATGGTCTCCAACACTTCTGAGAGTGTGCTCTATCCATTATTGGCTTTGAGGTCTATAACTATGCTGGCCTCTAGTGCGTGTTGATTAATTTCCTCTGGCGGAATTTGCTTTCCCTCCATGTTTAGAATTCAAGTTTTTATAATCTGCTAAAAATAAAAGATTATTTGTATCTACTTGTGACAACAAAATAATTTAGTTTATTAGATCAATCTATTGTGCGAAAATTTGTTGAAGTGCCCATGTAGGCCTAAGTGCTTCAAATTCAACTCTAATATACAATATTTGAACTTGTGACTTTCCATCTCAATTACTCATTACCAATTGCTCTACCCCCCGTGCATGTATATATATAAGCCTAAGATTGTTATTTTCGCTATCCTATTGTTGTCCTTACGACGCTTGGCTAATTTACAACTATAATTGTATCGTAAGTTTAATTATCGTCAACTGTCGAACCTCTAATGAAACGCTTAGGTCACCCTCATGACTCCCGACTTATCATCTCACACCTTCATGGCCTTGTTTAGTGGTGTCACTAACTCCACTGATCTCTTACTTTGGCTCTTTTAACGAGCTCTCAAGATTGTTTATGCTTTTAATTATTCACTTTAACCTATGACTATTAGTATGCTTCACATACCTACCTAATGCATTGGTCTATACACTAACTATTTGCAAAAGGTTTATTAGGAAAGGGTATATTATACCCTCCCCTTCGCATATGCAATCACAGTGACTGCCTTTATGACAATTCTGCCTGGAGGTTACCTCACCTTTGAGCTCTAGGTTTGCAGGAGAGCGTGAGGTTTTCTAGGGTTTCTAGGGTTTGCATGTCTGTTTCTAAGATTTACAGGTCTGATTTTTGGAAATAATCACCATTTTCACTTCACTGCAGTGTGTTCAAGTGTGCTTGAGTGACTGGGGGAAATTTTTTTATTCTGAGCTGTCAGTATCACCCCATGAGGCTTTTTCATCGTGATTACAAGGTTCCTTTCTTGGGTCGGTATTGGCTGTGGGTGGGGTTTTTATAGCACTATCTAGTTCTAGGTTGTCAGTTTCTTCTAGTGGAGCTTTGTCGCTGTGGTGGTTTTTGTCCCTTGGTGCCGGTGTCAGAAACTGGTGACCTGGGGTTTCCATTTTTTTCTTAAAAAACTTTTCTCTACTTCAGTCTCTATTTTGGTGTCGGTTTTCTCTGTGTCCAAGGCTATATGTGGATATTTGGGCCAGCGTCGGCGTCGTTTTTGTGGTGTGTAGGGTTTCACATAACACTTTTGTTGGGCCAGACTTGTATTTTCCCTCACCTGTGGCTGTCAACATCTACAAGGTGTTTAGTCATTGCTGTGAGTTTTCAGGTTTTTTCGACGCTTGTGCTACCGATTTCTCGGGATTTTCTTGGCCATTTATCCTTTTCGAAGGGGATCTTGGCGGTTCTTGTGGGTTTCTTTCCCGATGACTTTTCAGCATTCTGATTTCAGGGAACATATACTGTGTCGTTTTTTCTCGGCATCAAAAACAACGTTCTGTTACTGGGAACTTTTTCTAGGTTGTTTTCTCGTGTGCGCCTTTAACAGTGGCTACCAGCATCTTTGGTGAGGCTTCTTTGTCAAATTGTGTCATTATCTCCTGTGCCGGTGCAGTCTTGGTCTTCACTTGGGGTTTTTCTCGAGACGGTATACTTTTTGGAGTTATTTCTACCTGTATTTGGTGGCTCTTTGTGTTGAATGGTAGTCGGGCTTTGCATTGCACCCGTCCACATTGTGTAACCAACTTGAGTGTTTTGTTGGAGTCCAGGTTGGACTTTTTGTAGTATTTCACCATAGAACGGGACAAATGGGTGATCACACAAATCATTCCCCGGTCTTACACTCCCCGTCTCCGACGGACTTCTAGATTGAAGAAAACAACCTAATGAAGCCGGATGATTTCTATAAGGAAATGTTAAAAGGAAAACGACCCTTAGTGTCGGGTGTTGAGCCTTCTTCTTTTGATGACTGCCACGTATACAAAAAAGGGCAATTGTCTTCCAAATAGGGAAAGGATCAGGTGGGGGGAGATCATCCTCTCCCTATTGGTGATCGGGGGGAAAACACTTCTAAAGGCATTGGTCGGGTTCATTTTTCCTCTTGCAGACAAAAATGGAGGCTTGAGAAGTGGAGGAGTCGGCTGGACGAACATTGGCTCACGATGGGGTGAGATGTGGGTTTGGAGGAGTTGGTTGAATATAACATGACTGCAGTAGTTGGTAGTTTTTCCTATATGGCTATGAACAAGAAAGATATTGTCCGTTGGGTGGTTGATACGTGGGGACCAAAACTAAACTATGTCCCTAAAGTTTCGATTCTGGCTCAGGGCTGGTATGGTTTCAAATTCCAGGAGGAGGGGCATGCATCACTCATCCTTGAGAAAATTTGGCTTATAGGGGTGGGAAGCCTCATGTTACAAAGGTGGCACATCGATTTTGACCCGGATAGGGCCACGATCAAATTCAGGAATCTGTGGGTTCTTCTTCCTAGTTTCCCGTCGGCTATGTGGAATCGAGGGGCTTTTGAAGCGGTCGGCAATAGTCTTGGGCGATTTTTGCATCTGGAGGAGGAAGTTCTGAATGGTGTGGACAAGCGGGTGGGACGTCTACTGGTGGAATTCGACATCTCCTTTGGGATTATTGATACTCTCCATATTGATTGGCATGGGCGGAAAATTGCCCAAATTATTGACTACTGGGGTATCCCCTTTCGGTGCTCACATTGCAAGGAGGTTGGCCATCTCTGGCGCGAGTGTAAGAATTTGGTTCGTCCTCCTCATCATTTGGCTATGGATCCCTTATGGTATTTTGAGGATGGCAGTGAGATGGAGCTGAATGTGACGAGTGACATGGATGGCTTCTCCAACAGATTCCCTCCTCTGGACTCTGGTCAGCTGGATATCATGGGTAAGCTTGCTCACTATGACCCTTCATTTTTTCAATTGCTCAATGAATTGGAAAAATCTTTTATCCAATATTTGGGCTTAAAAAAAGATCCGACAATGGGACCTCTTCCGAACCATCTCCTACTTCTCTTGAGTCCTCTCTAAATGTTGACCTGGCCAATGCCTCACTCTCTCTACACTATCTTGTCGACAACATTTCTAACCCCTCTTTAAATGGGTCGGACTCACTGGTCTTGATCCCCTCATCATCTGACACCAGACAAAACCATACTTGTCTCCTTGCACCCCTCCCCTTTGTCATCGCCTATGGATTCCCTCTCTTATTTATCCCGTCTGAGGCCCCTCCCAACCCTATGATGGTGGTGCCGGAGTCACCGAAAACTTTGGAGGAAAATTCTCACCTCCTGGAGATCCCTTCCTACTATGAAATGGTTAAAAAGGAGGTCATTCCTACCTTTTTCAAGAACTAGACGGTGGCCCTGACGACCACGGATATGTTGGTGCTCCCCACGGTCTTGGCGACTGATAAGCCGGTGTCTAGTCTCCACCCGGATTGATCAAAACACATAAAAGGGGATCGTTTTGGTGGAATTTCCCCTGACCTATCTCCACTAAAAACTCGTAGTGCGAAGAAGAATAAGGCTGCTTTTTTAAATGACAACTTGGGGGTGGAGACTTCCACTAGTACCCCGGCTGATTCACTATATCCAAACTCCAAGGCGCTTAGAGGCATTAGAGCCCTTGCACGGGGTCGTAAATATCTATCTCTCGCTGAATATCCGGGGAGTGGGGGGCCTCCCCAAGATGCTAGCCCTCAAGCGTATTTTTCATATTAAGAATCTGTATGTCGTTCTTCTTCAGGAAACTGTGGTCTATGAGGATAAAGCCAGGTCCTTCTTTGTTAAAATTAAGCCAACCTGGATGTTTTGTGTAGTTAGTGTGAATTATCTAGGGTCTGTTGGCTGCATGGAACCCTCTGGTACTAAAGTTAAATTCTTTTATTATTTCGGTTGGGATACTCCTGTCAGGCAAGTTGAAAGGTTTTGCAAGCGGTATTAACATTGTAAATTGTTATAACCCTTACTGTGATCGAAAGCAATTTTGGGAAAAGGCTTGTTCGAATCACCTACTTGATTTAGATAACTTGATCTTGGCAGGGGACTTCAACTTTACTTGGGGGGCCTTAGAGATATGGGGTCGTCATGCCAAGATGGACCCATTCACTAGTACAAAATGAGAGATAAGTGACCAGGCGACCAAAAAATTTGGTCGCCATAGTTTTTTCAAGGGATAAATGACCAAAATTGATAAATTTGAAGTGAGATAACTAAAAATGACCAAGATAAATGACCAATTTGGTCACGGAATAAGAACTAAACTAAAAATGACCAAGATAAATGACCAATTTGGTCACGGGATAAGACTAAACAAAAAATGACCACATAACAATTGGTAATTTATTTGGTCATTTTTAGTTGTGTCACTCCAACAATGGAAAATTACAATTTTGACAATGAATTTGTACAATTTACTAAATTCTAACATTGTAGATGGATTCAGAGACCCCCTAGTGTTGGAATTTAGTAAATTGTAGACCCCCTCATGTGTCACAACTTAGCATTAATGCATGAAGTAGGTTTGCACCTCTTACATTAATGACCTTGTATGTATTCTTATGTTCTTGGAGCAAAATCAATTTGCTTATAAACTTTACATCCTTCCCAAGGTATCATAATTAATTTTCAATGCATCTATGGTACAAGCATTAATAAAAACCATCCCAAGATGAGATATAGCAATTACCACATAACTAAACTAAAAATGACCACATAACAATCGGTCATTTTTAGTTGTGTCACTATGACAATGGAAAATTACAGTTTTGACAATGAATTTGTACAATTTACTAAATTTTAACATTGCAGACTAAATTTTAACACTGCAGATGGATTCAAAGACCCCTGCAGTGTTAAAATTTAGTAAATTGTAGACACCCTCATGTGTCACAACTCAGCAATTGACACCAAATTAGCTTATAAATTCTATGCATGTAAATTGTGCAGTCACTCAACAAATATGAAAAATTGACGTAATTTTGACAATGAATTTCATTAGCAATATTTTACTAAAATTTAACACTGCATGAGATGGATTTAGAGACCCCTAAGTTGGATAGAAATCAACTATCCACTTCCAATTCCTCATCCATTAATTGTGGGATCTTCACACATTCCATAGGAATCCAAGGAGGATGTTCATGTCTTTAATATATATTGAACGTAGAAAACCCTATACGTCATGAATTTATCAATATAATGCTTGAATCCCATATTATCAACATGTAACTTTATTGAATTAGTCTATTCTATCATAGGATCGCTCTCACCATTCTCATTTGCATTCTTCAATCCTAGGTGTTTGAAATTCTTAATGTGTTGAGACAACACTAATTAATTAATTATAGATACACCAAATAGGCTTGCAATCTAAACATTTGTTCTTTGGAAAAGACATAAAACTTCTTATATATGGCTTGAATTACAATGAATTCAACATATTTGAATATGACACAAGGGTCTATAGACTTTGGATAGTTTCCTGCATCCATCACTCCCCTCATAAAAGCATCGACAATTTATCGTTATAATGCCTTCCAAAAATACTAGACAACATGCAAATGGTCTCTTTGGACTTGAAAATGAGTACTAATGATTTTCATTTCCTTTTTAAGAAAATGAACTATCATCATTAACATATAAAACATTAATATACAAATTTAAAAATTCATATATAAACAAAACATTAATATATAAATTAAAACCAAAGTCAATGTTATTAAAACACAATTATGATATAATATTGTAAATTAAAAAAAAACATTAATATATAAATAGAAAAAATCATATATAAACAAAACATTAATATATAAATAGAAAAATTCATATATAAACAAAACATTAAGATATAAATTTAAACCAAAGTTTAGTTATTAAAACACATTTATGATATAATATTATAAAAAATAATCATTAAAAATGTTAAGACACATGTTCAAGTTGTATTGGAAACCCTCATAATTTGGCCGCCAGCCACGATTCCAAGGTATGAGACCATGTGATGGTTTGATGATGGCCGTGAAACCCATAACAATATGGCTCGATCTACTCCACTACACAGACATTTGGCTCCATTGGCACCAATTGTTTTTTATGTTGACCATGAAACCCATAACAATATGGCTTGATCTACTCCACTACACAAAGATTTGGCTCTATTGGTGCCGAATTTTTTACCATGGCTCAATTAGCCCCAATTTTTTGGTGAGGGATTAATGATGGCCGTGAAACCCATAAGAATATGGCTCAATCTATTCCACTACATAGTGATTTGGCTCCATTGGTGTCAAATTTTTGGCCATGGCTCGATTAGCCCCAATTTTTTGGTGAGGGATTGATGATGGCCGTGAAACCCATAAGAATATGGCTCGATCTATTCCACTACACAGTGATTTGGCTCGATTTGGCGCCAAATTTTTGGCTTTGGCAGTAGGAGAGGGTGTTTGGGTCTAAGAGGTGATTTAATAACTCGGGTCTATTAGAAATTGCGTTTGGGGTTTGGAAAATTCTCTATATATTTGGACTTTTTGTAAGGGAAAAAGACACAGCAACGGAGGATAGAACTTGGAGACTCTTGAAGAGGCGGGCGAGGGCTTCTACAACAACAAAATTCAAATCTACTTCTCCTTCTCAGGTTAGTAAATGCCATGTTTCCTCTCCCCTTGTTGTTCTCATGTGCCTTTAAATTATTCTCTATCGGTGTGAGGAGGCAATAGATTGATATAGCATGATTTTTTTCTATATCCATACAACGGAGTGGACAAGAAGCCTATGATTTATTGGAAATAGAATGATCTAGCATGAATTGAACATACTGCGATAAACATACCCATGTCGAAGAGTGGTCTATTGTTTTTTGTGCTTAAAGCAATTGAAAAATATTTCAGGATTGGCCAAATGGCCTCTATGCAAAAGTGTGAGAAAATATCCATAAGATAGGTTGTGTCTTGACTAAAACTCAAGACACAAAAGATCTCAAAAGATACCCTCAAAATATCTCTTTTTCATTGAGAATGCATCATGATTTGGGATTAAAATGCAAGAATGGAGTTTTTTCCAATGACTGTCATTTGAAATAGGATATCTTTTTTCAGTGCCATCTCCATATGGTTCCTACTTTCATTGTTCTCTTCAATGTTGATATATTTCAATGCTTGTTATCTTTCTATTTCAACAAAAATATGCTCAATTGTTTCTAGACCTTAGGTGCACTTAAATAAGTTGGCTTTCAAAATTTCCTACACACCATAAAAGAATACACTTTCTAGGAACATTCTTAAAAGGGTTGGCATAATACATATTGTAGAGAGAAAACAAGCCTTCAGTGCTCATGATAGTTGTGATTCTTGAGACAATTCTAGCAGCACGCTTGCCATAGTTTGTCATTTATCCTTTACCAAGCATATTTAATGACCAATTGTGGCACATATCATGGGTCATAAAATTTATTGATCTAAAAGGAACCATACGAAAAAAGATTAAAGGAATGGCCTTTCCAAAAGCCTGCAAACCCTTCAGATACCCAAATAAAATAAATTGTTTTAACCAACTATCATTTGCTCCACGTACCACATATTCTACCTTCAATGTATGTGAAGGGACAACACAAGTTCCTTCCATTGGTGGTTTAACTGTATCCTTGAATTTGGAGAACCAGGTCCTACATTAGTTCTACATATGGAAACTTCAAACTTAAAGACTGTACCCTAGTCACCAATTGATTTGATAGAGAAGCAAGTCCCTTTATTTATTCCTTTGAAACACTAGACATAGGTTATGAATCATTTACTTTATGGATTTGATGACCTCGAGATTGTTTACAAGGACACATATGTTTAATTTTATGTTGTTTTGAATCAGCCATGACTATGATGATGTAGTTAACATATCACTTGTGTTCCCATAAACTGTTTTCATTACACAAACTGCTCAAAGAGACACTCAAAATTGTCTCTATTGTTGATATTAGGTGGAATTATGCCCAAGTCACCCCATGATACAAAATAATGTACCATTAATAAAATCTTAGGCTTCTTGCTACTTGATTGATGACACTAGAAGAAACATAATCATAGAGGGATTTGTCATGGCCTAGAGAGGAATTGGATTTGTTTGTTATTGTATTGCCTTATCTCTTCACTGTGTGCTTTATTGTAGAAGTACACCTTGATTGCAAATCAAGATTCTGGAGAAGCTAACAATTGCAACTTTTTTCTTATCCTCTATCATAAATATTGGTTAACAAGTGTATAACAAATATTCTATTTTGGATTCCCGCTTTTTATAAAGATCAACCTCTGAGATTGACTGGGATAAACTCCCAACCTGTTTAAGGCAGGTGTATTTATGGTGATGTTGGTATCTTCTTGTTTCCCTAAATGTCTAGATTTGCTACAAGGGAGTTGTAAATAACAAGCTAACAAGCTAGTCTATGAATCGTGCATGCAACCTCTACTTTTGGAGGGAAATTAATATTAGACAAGCGGGTTGTACTAACCCACTTTGTTTCTACCTAAATCTCTGTTTGTTCCCATGAATAGTTGAAAACTCTTGGTGGCTATTTTCTAGTTCCCACAGTAGTCATGCATATGATGTATGGTCAAGTTGAACAATTTAACTAAGCCTTGTTGATTGATTTGATGTTCAGGCTCATAATTCTGAGTAATGTAATGTTTCCAAGTATGAAACTTTCATTTGTTGTTTAAAATTGAAATTTTAGTAGCTTGAACGTGCTGATATTTAGATGCGTCCTGACTTTGTTTTTTTCATATTGTTAAAAGCATACTACAAATACTGGAGGTTATGAAAACAAGTGCTTTGATTAAAGGAAGATACGAGGTTCTTTGTGAACCCTCTTATTACATGGCTGGTTAGGTATTTTCTCAAGTTTATAAGAGTTTTTTTGGTTGGACATTAGTGGGTTGATTTCCATAGACCACTTTTACTACTCTACTTGAAAAGAAATTCAGTTGGTTATGTTACAACTCATATATTCAACTTTTATCTACAATTAGCATATTCAGTGTACCTCTGATTACAATGAGGCCAACACTATTCTATCTAATTCATTTTGTACATGGACATCACTCATATTCGATGACTACCTCATTCAACAATTGTGGTTGACAATTAATATTATAGCATTCTACAATATTTACTTGGTATGCATTATTATGGGATCTTAAAGTAGGAATTTTTGTGCTTTTGCATCTCCTTTACTACTAATTTCTCTATGCATTGTTGAATTGTGCTAAACCCCAAGATATTGGCTTGGGACAACTCCTATGGTCTTTCTTAGATTGGATTATAACATCAGTGATTCAAATATTTCATTCTATTATTGGGGAAAATTGTTTGTCAGTTGATCAAAGCTTACAAGGGAACCTTCACATCTTGCTAAGAAACCAAGAGTTGTATGGTAAACAGATTCATATCAAAATTGAATTTTATCAATACGCATTTTTACTATCTAAATTATGCACTAGAGTACTTCACTCCATTCATGCCAGTTTGAGTATTTATGCAAAATATGTCTAAATAATAATAACATTTTGGCTATCGAATGATTTGTAGACTGACTATTATAACCACTGACTAAATTCTTAATTTGAATGGTATGTGCATCATGTTAGCAAATATTTGAAACAAACTAATAAGGATTTATAAGAGCAAGTTGCTAGAGAGGCAATATTTTATGGTGTGTTGATGAGGTCATCACACACTCTTAGTCTCATTATTTAATTGCTGGTCTGCAGAGAAACCCTTCACCAGCAAAGATGGATTCAATGGAAATCAAGTCTTGTGAGAGTTGTAAACCCCACACTCAATATTGGAAGACCCCTTAATTCCCTCCAAACTCACCTTCTAAGGCCCAACTAATGGCTCCAAGTTAGCAAAGGATACTTTCTCATATCCCACACTATGAAAACCTAGCTCTAGAGAGTTCAAAGGCTATAGGGAAATAACCACCTTTAGGGTAAGCAATTTCAAGATAACTTTTGTTTGAGGGATTTATAAAATTGACTACCTATCAATATATGGTCATTTACCATGAACCAACTTCTGATTAAGTTTTCAAGAAGGATCCATATTTTAAAGTTAGAGCAATTTCAAGATACATTTTGTTCGAGGGATTTAGGAGTCTTGGAGGGATATCAATATATTTGCACTCTCTTGGAGCTAAGAAGAGTGTAGCAATTACATAACTGGGTTAGAGTTGTAAGAGTATCATATTTGAGGAATGGATATCTATCTCATGAAATAGTACTAAAGGTACCTTTCCAAGCAAGAAAACTAAATTTATAAAATGAAAAGCATGGGGATCATTGAGTCATTGGCTGTAGGTGCTTGCAAGTATTATAGCTAAGAAGAGATAGATATCCATGTGCATAAGTAAATGTTGTGTATTTTTATATATTGAAGACTTGAAGAATCAAGATCATTGGTAGAATAGTGATAGCTCCAAAGTCTGAAAACTTTATGAAATCAAAGGGTATAGGGAAATAATCACCTTAAATCTAGAGCAATTTCAAGATACCTTTTGTTTGAGGGATTTAGGAAATTGAATGCATATAGATATATGGTCTATTTACTATGAACCAACTTCAAATTAAGTTCTCAGAAAGGATCCATATCTTGAAGTTAGAGCAATTTCAAGATACTTTTTGTTCGAGGGATTTAGGAGTCTTTCTAATTATTATTTTTAAAAAATCATGTTTGTGTTCTTATGATGATTTGTGATTTTATTATGCGAGACGGGAAGAATTTGGCATTGAGTCATGATGATAGACTTTGTGGAATGCTTGCTTCAAAAAATTTTGCAGAAGTTGACAAACAAGATAGAGCAAGACGGGCAGGATTGTATGACCACTTGAACATGAATTGCTTGTGTATATGACTATTTTGCAATGTACTCAATGATGTTATGCTTTACTTCCCCGAGGCTCATTGCCAACATTTTATATGAAGTAGATACTTGCTTTAGATAAATGATGACTTTGATGTGTATAGGTGATGTCAATGATAAGGGATAATTTGTAGTATTTTGAATTTAAATATACATATTTTAAATATTTGATAACATTCATGTTTGTATCTCAGGAATAATGCAAATATGTTTTATGCAGCAAGCATATTTTTTGATATTCTCCACCATTTTGGTGAACTGCAACCTGAAGTGGTTCTTCCTTTCTTAACTAATCCTTTCCTTGTGATTATTGAACGTCTTAATATTTTAATTTTATCATAATGTGTAGTTTCTCTACCATGCTCCTTTTGTTTCCATCGCTATCTTGGGATAGTAGTCACTATTCCTTCTTGTGTTTCCCTTTAATGGTTTCTGTCAATTCTTCATTAGTTAAACTTCAATTGTTTCTTTGAGTCATTTATTACCTTATTAATGTATTGCCATTACATCTAACCCTGCTATTTGAGGTTTCAATGATTTGAAACTTACACTATATTTTTTGAATCATATTTGAAATGGTTTTTTATTTTCTTGATGGCCAAATAAGCAAATTGAGCAAAGCAAAAATATGTTGTCTGGAAGGTTGCACAGATAAGGAAATCAATAAAAGAAGGAAGGAGACCAAAACCAGACCCTGTTGGTGGTGATCAAGATCTATGAGTACCTGTGGATGTTTCAATGGTGGGAGATGTAAGTATCTTTACATTTTTTATCCTTTTTTTAAAATGTGTTTTTCTTAAGTCTCAAAAACTATAATTTTACTATAGCGAGGAGGGTGGAATGTGGTGACTAAATTTATTCATATTTCATCAAATGGAAAACCAAGAAAGGGCTGAGAGGATTAAACCCATCGGACTCTTATATGAAGAACTATATGAAACTTTGTGAAATTGACATCTTCTTCCTATACATACTACATAGTGTTGATTTTTTATGGACTTAGGGTTTTATGCAGAAGAATAAAAAATCAATATACTTTAATACAAAATTTCATCTAATAAGCAAATACTGAAACTAACTAGTACAACAGTAACAAAACATTTGACAACTAGTACCAGAGAAATGAAATAGTACAGCAGTAAAACATAATTTTCATCTCTTTCAACTTCTAACCTTTAACACTACAAGTTGGATCACTACGTTAAAGTAATCTTCAGTAACATGTAATTACTAACAACATTAACATAAGTAAAGGAGACAGGTTTAGGATACTTACCTGGAATGTAGAACCTGTAGAACCTTCCTGTTTTATACTCAGAATTATTACCTTTCAGACAAGGTTGTGCCTCTCAAAGGCCAGCCAAGAATAGGAACTCACTGACCATACTAAAGGGTAAGTACAAACAAGAGAGAGAGAGAGAAAGGTTGAAGTACAGTCGAACAGGGATGGACAAAGACAGTCAGAACATAGTACAAGACTCAGTACCAGAGGTTTGAACTCAAAACAAAACAAAAAATCAGGGTTCATACAAGTAACACAAGAAATAAGATCATAGTTAAACTTTTGCTCAAAGACAAAACCTAAAAGGTTCTCAGCACATATCTCAAATAGAGATTTTGTCAAAGGCAAGTCTCAACAAGTCTCAGCAAGTCTAAGCATCAATAAGCAGACAAAAAGTATAAACAATCTGTTAATTTTTTAGCATTAATTCAATATACTCTAGGATCTTTATTGAGAGAATAACATGTACAACATATCAAGTATAACAATGCATATCAATCACACTAAGCAATCACATCAGACAAGAGACACACAGAGTTTCACTAGGGAAACCATAAACGTGAAAAACCCCACAACTTCCTCAGAGATAGAAAGAGCAATGATACAACCAAAGTACAAGAGATAGTCTTCTACTAGCAGCTCCTCCTCCTCCTCAACTAGTGCGCCACTTTCTGAGTGATGTAGGAGTGAATAATGAGATGATCAAATAGAGAGATCCCGCTCTCTATTTATACTTGTCCTGAGCAGCCTAATAAACCAATGGAGCTGACTTGTCTAACTCAACCTAATAACCTCTGGTTACATTAATCCGGGCCGACCCCTCTACTAGGTGGTCTAATAACCCATCAGTAAGTTACACCACTTGCGACACTTGTCAATACAAATGATGACACTTCCCTATAGAGGAATAATACATCTCTATAGGAGTACAATAATATATAGATGAAATACATTCTGAAGTTACATATACATCAACACTCCCTCTTAACTAGGAAGGTATTTCTCGACACATATTTGCTAGCACAAGTCTTCTTCTCTGGATCATCGTCAGCGAATCATCGTCATCATCACTGCTGCTGCTATCTCAATCAATCTCTGATCTACTCGTCATAGGAAGTTCTACAGAGCCAATCCTTTTTCATACTGGATGTAGGCCCACCACTTGTAGGTCTTCATCATCACTGGCCATACTGTGGAATACTCAGGACAGATTACGTGCATCAATAAAACCTCAAAAGAGCATCCCAAGACTGATTACGAGCTCACTGCTCAACCTATCGGATCTCCCAGGATATTTTACATGTTGACCTTCACAAAACCTATTTAGAGCATCCCAAGATGTTACGAGCAAACTGCTCTACCTGTCTGGATCTCGATAGAGCATCCTAGGTTGTTACGAGCACACCACTCTACCTGTCCGGATTTTAAAGGATCTTTTCTATGTGAACTTTCGCAAAACCTACTCAGAGCATCCCAGGATGTTACGAGCACACTGCTCTACTTGTTTGGATCTCCATAGATCATCCCAGGTTGTTACGAGCACACTGCTCTACCTGTCCGGATTTTAAAGGATCTTTTCTCTGTGAAACTGTAGCAAAACCTACTCAGAGCATCCCAGGATGTTACGAGCACACCGCTCTACATGTATGGATCTCGATAGAGCATCCCAGGATGTTACGAGCACACTGCTCTACTTGTCCGAATTTTAAAGGGTCTTTTCTATGCTACCTGCACAACCTGTCTGGATTTTAAAGGGTCTTTTCTATGCTACCTGCACAACCTGTCCACTGCCACAGAGTGTCAACTCGATACTCACCATACATCATCCTGATGTACATCATCACATGATCAACCTTATCATCATCATAGCATCAACTTGATGCGTATCATCTGGAGCAACATCCTGAAGCTCGTCATCTATGATCATCCTGATCATAGAATGCATCCATTTGATGCATAGAAAGTATCTACCTGATACATATCATCATACACGATCTACCTGATCATACAAGTATCCACCTGATACATATAAAAATACATGATCTACCTGATCATACAAGTATCCACCTAATACATATACAAATACATGATCTACCTGATCATACGAGTATCCACCTGATACATATACAAATACATGATCTACCTGATCATACAAGTATCCACCTGATACATATACAAATACATGATCCAACTGATCATATCCCGCATCCAACATGATGCATATACATATACATGATCCAACTGATGATAACAAGCATCCAACATGATGCATATACATACTGATCATAACCAGCATCCAACATGATGCATATACAAATACATGATCAAACTGATCAAAGCATCCAACTAATGCATATACAAAGCAGTAACTGGAGCATCGTCCTGATGCTCATCATCCAGCGCTTACATCCACATCCATGTGAAGGATCCTCCTCTCAGCATGCTTGGAATGGCTCCAGCAAATGTGTCCATCACTTCTTCCTCGAAGTATCGTCAATCTGAAGAACACCAAGCCTTTCTCTGAAGTACTCAAACTTCACTCTGGATAGTGGTTTCGTCAGTACATCTGCAATTTGCTCATCCGTCGCAACATACAAGAGCTTCACTGCTCCTCTCTGCACCATATCCCTGATATAGTGATATTTGATCTCAATGTGCTTCGACCTGTTGTGGAAAACCGGGTTCTCAGATAGCTTCACACAACTCTGGTTGTCACAAAAGATAACAGTAGCCTCCAACAAGAGATCAAATAACTCATACAGTAGCTTTCGGAGCCATACTGCCTCACTGTAACTAATCGAACAAGATGCAACATACTCTTCTTTGGTTGTACTCAGTGCTACGCAGGACTGCTTCCTGCTAAACCAAGAGATCACACCTGATCACATACTGGAGCAACACCTAGATGTGCTCTTCCTATCTGTAGCACTGCCTACCCAGTCTGAATCAACATAACCCTGCAGGTTAAACTTTTGATTCGCATCATACTTGAGACCATAATCAACTATACCCTTTAGGTACCTCAGAATATGCTTTACAGCAACCAGGTGAACATCTCTGGGATCCGTCAGGAACTGGATCAATGTGTTCACCGCAAAGCAAATATCTGGTCTAGTATTCGTCAGGTACATCAAGGACCCAATCATCTGACGATACATCGTGACATCAACTGGTTCAGATGAAGCATCACACAGAAGCTTCAGGTTCGATGCCATAGGTGTGGCCATGGCCTTGCAGTCCATCATCCCGAACCTCTTCAGGATCTCTACTACTTCCCTTGTCCAAGAAAGATCCCATCTGCACTTTGCCACACCTCCATGCCCAGAAAATAGTGCATCATCCCCAAGTCCTTCATCTCGAACTCAGCAGCAAGCTTCCTCTTGGTATCATCAATCAAACTATCTTCTCCTGTAACAAACAGGTCATCCACATACAAAAGTAGTATCACTGGATTGCCTTCCTCAACCTTGTAGTAAAGGTTGGAATCGCTTTACTTTTGGTAAAGCCCAAACTGGATAGAAAGTTGTCCATCCTACCATACCAAGTCCTAGGAGCTTGCTTCAAGCCATACAAGGCTTTCTTCAACCTACACACATATGACTTCATGTCATGTGTCTCAAAGCCAAGTGGCTACTCCACATACACTTCCTCTTTGACTACACCATTCAAGAAAGTTGTCTTGGCATCCATCTGGTGTATCTTCCATTTCATCACTGCAGCCAGAGCAAGTACTAAGCTGATGGAAGTGTACCTAGCTATAGAAGCAAAATTTTCTTCATAGTCTATCCCCTCTTTCTGGGAGAAGCCATGAGCTACAAATCTTGCTTTGTATTTCTCTATGCTTCCATCTGCAGCATGCTTCATCTTGTAGATCCACTTGGAAGTCACAACCGACTTCCCTTCAAGTCTTGGGACCACATCCCAAACATATTTCTTCATGATCGACGGATCATGGCATTCTTTCATTACTTCATCCTGGATCCTGGGAACTTCAATATCTTCAATAGATAGCTTTGTTGTTGAACAAATGTTGTAGTTCTTCTTTTGTAGGTGACAGTATACAATCTTTCCTACAAGACAAATTCAATTGCATGATTAGAAACTTCTCATATTTTTCAGAACAAAATTTTATACATAAAAGTATATATGTCGTGCAGTCATGCAATTATCTTAGCCAATGCTTCAATACAACATTCATCCATATCCGTAACTTTCTAGATGCCTTCCATCTCTACCAGAACATTGTTAAGAGTTTGCACTACTCCCAACATGTCAGCAAAGAGGTTTCATTCTAGATAAGTATCAATGGAATGTTGTACAGTGCCATACGCCACTTACCCATCACATGCATATTAGTAGTATACTGTTCATTAATGCAATTATTCTAATATGTATAATACACAACCTAAGTCTAGGAACATAAGCATATACATCATTGAACAACATTATTTAAACAAACAGAATATACAAGAAATGGCAATTCAAAAACTTATCTTTGTTTGTTTGTTGGGTGGACTCCCTCTGAATATTTGCTTCCTTGCAGGAGCTGCTGGAGTCCAACTTTGAAGTAGCTTCTTCTTCTCCTTTCTGTTGTGGATTGTAAGGAGTGGCCAACTCCCTCTTAATCCCTGAATCACTGCATAGTTTCTTGAAATCACCTGAAGTGAATTCTCCGCCATTGTTGGATCTGAATGTCTTGATTTTCTTGTCAGTTTGATTTTCCATCAAGGCTTTGAATTCCTTGAACTTGTCGAATACTTCATCTTTGTTCTTCAAGAAATAAGTCCAAGTCTTCCTAGAGAAATCATCAATGAAAGAACCATAGTGCACATACCCACTCAAATAACTAGATGACACCGGACTGCATACATCGGAGTGGATAATTTCCAAAATTCCTTCTGCCTTGCTTTTACTGCTTGGAAATGCCTTCTTAATGTTCTTTCCTTTTGCACATCCTTTGCAAACACCTTCATGCTTTGACTTGATTTCAGGAAGACCCTCTACAACTTTACTTGCAATTGGTAGTGCTCTGTAGTGCACATGTGCAAGCCTTCGATGCCAAAGTTCACTTGGCTCCATGGATTCATGTACCATGACATGTTTAGGTTGTCCCTTCAATTTGTACAATCCTCCCTCTTGCTCTCCAATCACCACTGCATCATCAATAGTTTTACCCTTTGGCCACATTAGGACTTGGCCATCTACAAATGCAACCCTCATGCCTTTTGCATCCAATGCAGAAATGGAGAGTAGATTCTTCTTGATCCTAGGTACAAACAACACATCTTTCATCTTCAAGGACTTTCCAGAGTCTAGGTTGTAGGAGGCTTCCCCACTTCCTCTGATAGGATATTGATAATCATCCCCAAGTTTCACCTTATGGGGTGATTCAGGTTCAGATAGATTTACAAAAGATTCTTTAAACCCAGTCATGTGTTTAGAATCCCCACTGTCAATTAACCAATCATTACATCCATGAGAGATAGTACCTGTGAGGGCTGATATTAGAACATATTCATCTTCACTAGATGAGTCATCACTTTCTGCTCTAGCCTTCTTCCTGGGAGGTTCATCATCCTCAGCAGCATGAGCATGATATCTTCTTTTGTTGTTCTTCTTCTTCTTGTTGAAGTTGTTGTCTTTCTTCTTTTGGGGACAATTTGAAGCAAAGTGTCCTATTTCATTACAATCGTTACCATCCATCCTCCGTCTACATGCTATCTAGGGACTAATGGCGCTGAGGAGTGAGTCTGTTCTCACTGCGCGCCCCTCAACTCGTACGTGACCAGCTCCGTCGTGGCCCACCTCGTACGTCCTCACGCATTCCTCTTGAGCAAGTGGATCAATGCTTATCTGCTCATGCGTGGTATTCTTGTCGGAAGTTGACATCGTCGTCGCTTCCCCTGTGTGTGATTTATCCGTACTCTACGACCCTCCATGTTCCTTTGTGTGTCCATTGGTGAACCGTCTCACTTGTTTCTACACACACTTCTCACAACAAATTATCAGTAGCACTATTCTCAACAATCATCATCTGGTTTCTAACTCTAGCATTGTTAAACATTTATGATTTATTCAAACTGCTCATTCATCTTATCAAATATACATTTCGTCGCCAAATACATAATCACCATACAGCTAGTCGTTAAGCATTATTCATGTGTACAATTTTCATATCAAAGTTAATCGTTAAACAACATGAAATCGTCCATTCACAATAACTACCCAAATGCACATATATCAATCAATCGTAATCATAAATATACTCAAAATAAAATCATAGGGTTATTTTATTAATGTTTCAAACAGTCGGGTGACTCAGTAGGTGCCCTCAATGTCTACAGTAGTCTAGGGGCACTACATACACCCCTACTTATTTAGAACTTCTTCCCGAAGTTCAGAATAAAAATGGAAAGTTATGACACATCTCAGTTGCGTCCTCCCAAATCGTAGAGCTAGGACTGTAACTGTCTTACTGCACTTTGACTTGATCAAACAGGGCTAATCATTAAGCAAGATGTAATCAATCAATTATCCCACTCCACATGTATAATTTAATTCCTTAATTCATTTATTATTGTCGTCATTCCCATCTTCAGGTTTTCCTCAATCAGTTAAGACATAACAAGGCTCAAGAGACCATTATATCGAAGTTTTTCAGCCGGGTCACTCGACAGGTGCCCTTAAGGTCCACAGTCATTCTAGGGGCATTACACTTGTGTTTATGCTATGCTTGTTGTTTCTTCAGTGATCCTATATATGCTCCTATTGTGAAATGGAATGTAATGCTGCTATTTTCTGTCTTAGCATATTAAATCTTAACACTTTGAGCAAGCTCAATACAAATAACTGCATGGTACCTTCATTGGCCTCAACACAAACTTATAGACTAAGTCTAGGTGCCAATACTATGGGTCAAAACCATGTGCCAGTACAAAGTATGGATCAAAAAATACTACGAGACGACTTACAAAGCATATGCATCCAAGAACAATAATACAAATTATGGATCAACAAACACTACAAAACTACTTACAAAGTATATGCGTCCAACAACAATATACTAACAAAGTAAAGAGAAGGCTTGACATGGGTTCCTAACAATTTACCACATTTATAAAATGAATGTACAATTCAAATCTTAAATAACTTACCGCTTATGCGAGTGGGAGACGAGAGGCAGGTGTCCTGGATATGCTAATCCTATCAGCAATTCCACCCTACAACATTTACGACAATCATTTCATTAAAAAAAATAATTGCTTAAATTAATTTTGGTTAATGCATCAAAACATTTTCATAAATTAACTTGATTCTCACCGTGAACACCTCCAACAATGGACATGGCTGGGATTCTAGGCTAGCAGGTGGAGCAGTTGGCTAGACAACCTACTCCGATGTAGTTATGGTGGGGGTGCTGATGTAGATGCAACAACTATGGGTGCAAACACTGTAGATACATGGACAGATAATGGAATAGTAGATGCCACAATAGTGGCGGGAACTGGAGATGATATGGTGGAAGAGGACATGGTGGTATGGGGTGGAGGAGGACGTCGTGGATGATGAACCCGTACCGGCTGTACAATAGGGGGTATTGACCCAAAAGGGATAGGGGGGATGTTGAGGTATGGTGAATGGGAGGGCAGTCCTGGATAGAGGGAGGAGGATGGATAGAATGGAGGTTACGGACGAAGGGGGGAAGCTGGATGGAAGCGGGGGTGTGGACGAATGGAGGAGGATTAATAGACCAAGGGGCATGGATGAATGGGGGAGGATGTATAAATGGTGGGGCATGGAGGAATGGGGGAGTATGGATAGAGAGGGGAGTGTGGATGGAAGGGAGGGGGTGGATGGAGGGAGGTCTGGATGGAAGCGAGGGGGGCGACTCATGGGAGAGGGTGGAAACATGGGAGTAAAGTGGCCTGCAGCTGTTGACAGCCCCTGCATACAAATTTGTAATAGCATAGTTTAGTAAACAAAAATCAAATTAAACCATAGTATGTCGTAGCATTTCAAATTAAAAGCGTGCTTTTAACTACACATTGTACCTATGTATATGGTGATCTGCCGACCCCTCATGGAGATGGCTGATCATCGTAGTCCATGCATACCTATCGACACCAAAATGCATGCATGTTATAAACATATTAAACAAGTAATTATTCAGTCAATCAAAATATTAAAAATATTGTACGAACTATCATCATGTATGTCATAAATATAAATACATAAAAATAGAAATGCCATAAGTAATAACAATATTGTGTGGGCTACTAAAAATACCTCTATGTGAGGTGCCACAATTTCAGTTGCAGCTGCCATTGCTGCATCCAGGTTGGGAGATGTTGCGTTCTCCCATGACGACGTCTCAGCTCTAAATAGTTGTACATTGAAATAATAGTTTAAGTCAAGCACAAATACTTTAAAACTACTTTACAAATTATCAAGTGATGATTGAAAACACATTAAAAATAGTGCTAACCTGCTCCATATAACATCCCTCGATCGGGCAAAGGCAAGTGTGCCCGCAATGGGGACAAAGATGTGGCATTGTCCCCGTCGAACTAGAAGGCCCAACATGGCTACCACAGGTGACAGGTCTATCATGATTCTATCCTGAAGGCCCTACACCTGCGTCTCTATCAGGGTCAGCGTGTCTCTCCACTTTAGTATCTGCTACAAAGGCAACGTGTCTAAGAAGTCCCCGTGCAACACTCCTCATCGCACCCTCGATCTGATAAATTTTGTGGGGTAACTGAGGCGACTGGGGAGAGGGGTTGGAATCTCTCCTAGGAGTTGGTGGCCCTCTCAGTGGGTTCCTCCTAGCAGCAGCTCGATCTTGGGCAGAGCCATACCCAAGACCCTGGAACTCGGTTATGTCAAAATAGTTGACATGTAAACCGAGTGCAAACACAACCCACAATTTATGAAGGAAGTACTATGGAACCTCCCTATTATTGCAGGGAGGTTTATCATAAGCCATGAACCACCTATGCATCCAATTGTCCCTCCATGGTTGGAAATGACACCAATCCATGCAAACACATGGATTTCTAATCTTCGGTGGTTGTTGTGTTCTTGGATCGGTGAACATGCTGTACAATTGGGCCTTTGTAATATTCAAATCTTTTATTTCCTCCTTGGAAATTCCCATGGAATAATACTCCCGCATCCTAGCTCTATATTCAGTCATGTCAGTCAATTGGCGATGTGCATGGGTGAGGGAGTCAATTGAGCTCTCAATTGAGGTGGCAAGGGACACTTGAGATGGTTCCCCTGTGTTTCTTAGATCTCAAGTGTGCACTCTCATTTCATTTACATAATGGTTCAAGTCATCTTGGTCAAAATTTGGTTGGGGGTTTTGATTTTCTTGGGCATTTTCATTTTGTTGAGGGTTTTCATTGGTTCCAAGATTAGTGTTTTCTTGTGTTCCACCAGACTCAATGTTAACATTTTGTTCATTTATTGTGTGGGTTTACACTCTACAATTGAAAATTTCTCTATTATTTTAATAATTTGGGAATTATTGCAAATTTAATAAACATAAAACAATGAATAAAATGACAAACAACATGGAATTTACCTATCCAATGCACTTGGTGGATGGATGAAGATGGTTTTTGGGTGGAAATGGTGAACTTGGTTGGCTGTAGCTCCGCACACGCGGTGGTTGACTCACGCTCGGTCGGAATGGAAACAATGAAAACAACTCTACCAAGTTTTTTTTATTACCTTAACAGGAGCGCGTGCGCGCACGCGCCTCGGTTCAGTACCGAACCTAATGGCGCGTGTGCACTGCCTTAGGTGCATGCGTGAGTTTGTTTTTTCCCTGCTAGCGCGGCCTTGCTGCAACGCTTTTGGGGAGCAACTTTGTGCGCTCACCCGTATATATTTGAAGAACTACACTTTTTTCTTTTTTTAGGCTAACTTCTTAGTTGTGGACAATAGACTATAAGTTGTATTTTTATAATCCATACTTTATATGAATTCGTACAATTTTTATGTTCCAACAACATTATATGGAATATCTATACTAAGGTTGATTCCGGCGCTTAAATATAGACATATGTAAACAAATTTTATTGGATCCTCTGACTATTAAACGAATACTAACATTTTGAATACCAACATAACATTTTTTATACCAACATATTATAAACATTGAACTTTAAAATTTTAAAATAATAAAGATAATACTTTTTAGACAAAATAATACTATATCTTATATCTAAAATAAGTTATAAATTATTAAATTTTAAAATTCTATTTAATTTTTCCATTCAACATATTATGATTTATTGAAATTCAATAAAAAAAAATTCAATTATTTCAATTCAAATGATCTCTATTATTTGTTTCACTTTCAATTTCATTTATTTTAGATTTATATGCAAAATATTCAACACTATGATTTATGGAAATTCATTAGAAATTTCAATTATTACAATTCCAATGATCTCTATTATTTATGCCAAATCCAATTATATATTTTAGATATATGTGCAAAATATTCAATACAATATGATTTATAAAAAGTTAATTTCCAATTATTTCTATTATTTATTTCAATTTTAATTATATTTATTTTTAATTTTATGCATTTTTCACTTAGTTTTAAAGGTCCATTTTTATTTTTATTTTCAAATTAGTTTTATTATTTTACATTCCTCAAACATTGACATTGTTCTAGATTCCTCTCCATTTTTTTTTTCCTTATTTATCAAATTTAGGTTTATGTAAAAAAAATTGTCTTAAATATTTTATGCAAAATTTCTCTCTACTTTATTTGTTCATCTTATTCCTTTTAAGTTTCTCCAAAATTAGGTGTATGAAAATTTGGGTTTACTATTCTAGAGATTTCTCAATCATTGACATTGTTGTAGATTCCTCTCCATTTTTCTTTGTCTTATTTATCAAATATGGGTTTACTATTCTAGATCTCTCAATCATTGACATAGATATGGGTTTACTATTCTAGATTTCTCTATCATCAACATTGTTCTAGATTCCTTTTCTTTATCTTATTTATTAAATTTAAGTTTATGTAAAATTTATTTGTCTTAAACATTTTATGCAAAATTCCTCTCCACTTTATTTATTTGTCTTATTCATTTTAAGTTTCTCCAAAATTAGGTGTCTATAAAATTTGTTTGTGTTATTCATTTTATGCAAAATTCCTCTCCACTTTGTTTATTTGTTTTATTTTAAGATTATGCAAAATTTTAAGGTGAAACTAAGCAAAGGTTCATTTCTATTCATTATTCCTTTAACAAATTGGGTTTATAGATTGTGTTCTAGATGAGTCTTCATTTATTTTTTATGTTATTTATCAAATTTAAATTTATGTAAAAAAAAAATTGTCTAAATCATTTGATGAAAACAATTTCTCCAGTGTATTTGTTTGTCTTATTAATTTTAAGTTTATGCAAAATTGGTTTGTTTTCATCCTTTTATACAAAAAATTTCACCATTTTTTTTGTTTATGTATTCATTTTAAATTTATTTATGTAGTATTTTCATTTAAAACTCTCCATTTTGTGTGTTTGTCTATCTTATTCATTTTAAGTTTATTTATGTAGAATTATCAAGTGAAACTAAGCAAAGTTTTCTTCTATTCATCTTAATAGCCATTCCTCTCTCAAATTGAGTAAGTTGACATTGTTCTAGATTCCTCTCCACGTTATTTGTTTGTCAAATCTATTTCTATTGTCCTTATTTTCCTATTACGAGTTATATATATAATTCTTAAAAAACGTGTCTGAGGAAATGATTAGAAACCAGTATATTTTCTAATGCTGGATGCAATTATAAGTATCACACAATTAATACAAGTACCTTGCACCAGTTTGTATTTGGAGTCGCTAGTTGTTCGAAAGAATGATGATGGAATTGGGGTTTGAACATCAGCCTATTTCGGAAAGCGTAGAGTTTTATGTTAAACTCGCCACTGCTCTTGTTTTTGTTGTATCTGTTGCAGCTTGGAGCTTCCTTTAGTCCATGAAATAAGTACATTGATACGATCAAAGTTGATCATCCAATTTCATCCCAATTAGTTAATCAAAACCACTTGATTACACTTAGTCAATTCAAGTGAACCTACATTATGCAGATTTTTGTGCCAAGATTTCAAATCAAATTGTATCTTTGGCAATTTGTCAGCCAACGGTATTTTTGTGGTTGCGTTATCTTCTTCTTGGAATATTTTCTAATACCAATGTTCCTTCCGCACAATTTCCATCTCCTCAATCAACACATTTTTTTTTAATCTCGGGGAGCATCCAATAAATGAAAGTGTTCATCACCACCACTCTACCTTCAAAGAAGAGAAACAACCTTTACTTCATGTGGCAGGGCATGGCAAAAAATGCATAGGCAACAATGAACTTGAAGAGAAATTTTACAATCATGGTGATGCTCTACTAAACTATTTTCTCTCTCTTTCGAAAGTGCTTCCTTTCAAATCCAAAAGCGCCACAAGCAACTTGTTTTCATGGGTAAGATGGTTTGAAAAACTACTAATTAACCTAAGTCTACGGAAAGGCTACGTCCCTGCCAATGAAAAAAAATTTAAGCCGCTAAATGAGAAATAAGGTGACTCATTTCAAATGAAATGGTATGTTGAAGTAGATAAGAAGAAAAGTAAATCTGACCCGCATTGGTACAATAATTACTTGCAAAAATCTTGGGAGAAATGAATTAGCTACTTAAAAAACTAGCCATACCCAATGACTAAGCTTAGAACCTTATCAAAGAGGTATCAGAAGTTCGCGTTGTCATGTCAATATCTCTCGACGTACTTTCAAAAAAAATATTTGTATTTAATTTAATATGCCTCTCTTATTTTCCCATTGAATTAGGATTGGGACTACTGATGCGATGCGATGTTGTCATGTTTCTAGGTTAAGGTTCATTTACCATGTACTTTTTGCATACCTTAAGGTAGTTATGGGGCACCTGAAGATAAGGGTTTAAATTTGAGACCATGAGGTCATGAGTTTCGTGTTCTCCTTAAGGCCTGCTTATTTTTTGGTCAAAGTCAAGGACTTCCTAATTTTAGTTCAAATGGATTCAGATCAAGTGGTAAAATCAAAACACTTTCACAACTGAGACACCCTAGTTCAAATCCCTCAAATACATGTTCTATATCAATTCCCAAGGTACAGTTCAAGTAATCAAAGTTCATAAATTATTATTACATCTTAAATTATCACTACTACTTTTAGTTGTGAATTTTCTTTTAATTATTTTGTTCTATGATTGATATTCACTTTTTCAATAAATCAATGGTTGAAATTGTGACCTTGTTGATTAGGACAATTCTTTTACTGAATTTATCACAAAATTAGTTCATATCACTATATGATATAGCATTGGTCATTTGTATGAGTTGTCTTCTTTGATTCCTAATGTTGTATTATACCATTGGAAAGGAAAGTTTGTTGTATGTGAGTTCCCACCACATGGGCAATTTGATCCAGATATCCCTAGAAGCAATGTGTCAAAATTGGAGCAAAGTTGTGTTTTTGGGCATATTGTGTAGAAGCTCTGAAAGCGTGCCCGAACTCTGAGATTCATAAACATTGTAGCTTAATCCTCCAAGATTATACTAGAAATAGTGGACAACATCATAACCATGACCCCAATCACCAGTGTCCACGTCATGACCGATCACTTGAACATTGCAGTGGCGGAACTACATAATTTTTTGGCATCCCAACCAGAGTGTTTATAGACAATAAAAGCTAGTAGATCGTGAAAGCAACTCCACAACAAAAATGGTTAACTTCAAAGCTACACCATCTTTTGAATCTATAAACCCATGAATTTTGAGAATTAAGAAGGTTGTTGGTCGAGCAACTAAAGCAAACAAAAAACCTACTAGATCTAGCAATAGGAATATTTGGAAGAAAAAAAATATATATTCCACTAAGGTCATACGATTTTGCTGTGTCCGAAATAAACCAAGTGAAAAAGAACACAAGAACCCAGGGTACTCAAGACTTCGTGGAGACCCTTTCTCTTGCAATTTCACAAAGATCGTAACGAGGCTTAAGGTTTTCATTATTGTCATGGACGAGTTGGGAGAGTGTGCAAATTTCATTCCTGTAGATGACAACCCAATCATTAGTGACAATTATAATGTTGTCAATAACATAGCGGAGGATTAAGACTTAATGCGCTAATACCATAACGAAGGTTTATTTTTTAACATGTCAATCATGCCAATACCATAGCGAAGGCTTAAGAATAAATGCGTCGATACACATAATGGAGGCATAAGTGCCACATTGCAAGGTTTAAAACTAATGCAAATGTAATTAAGTTCATAGAAGCTGTCCTTATTTTTTTTTTGCTATGACCTCCTTTCGGTAGGGATATGTTGCATCACAACATTCTCTTGTTAACCTACTTCCACTTTGCATATACATGCCATCCACGTACATATGCATACAATAAGTGCAAACCCCACTCAAATCTTTGCTATCTTCATAAGATATTACCGCCCCCAAAATGTATCTTAAATAAGAAAGGATTAAAAGTTAATTAACAACAATAATCAAGTATTTAGTCAAACCCCTATTTCCCTTGAATATTTTCCTAGTTGCGCAAGAAACAATGTGGAGTTAGGCACATGATACAATGTGGGGTTAATTCAAATTTTCGAAACCGGGTATCAATGGAAAAATCCCTCCAATTTCATATTTTTTGATTTGCCCCAAAATATCCAGTTTACACAGACCCAAAATATGTTCTGAAACCAAATCTACGTTTGTATTGAATCTACCCTGATTGAACAAAATCTATGCGCCTATCAACACACTCAGCCTATGATCAAGCCAAACTGGATCGTGTTGAAATCCTTTGAAGAAAAATGATGCCATCATGATTGATTGGTAAGAGTATGTTTTTTCCATTTTTCTATGCCCTAGGTTGTATATTTTCAAAGATGTTTTTTTTCAGAGCTAATTGTAAGTAAAGAGGAACATTCTATTGCTTACAAAATATGCATTGCAGAGGAACCCTCTATTGCTTACAAAAATTACATATTTTGTTTTATATCTTACCCTGAAAAAAATATTCGAACTCGTGTCTTCTTTTAGATCTAACCCTGCTCGAACCGTCAATGGCACACCAACTCCATGATCAAACCAAATCATACCGCGTTGATATCCTCTGAGCAAAATCGATTGTGTGGTGATACGACTGGTAAGTATTTTTGTTTTACAGTTTTTTTGTGCTTAAAATTTAAAACATTCTTACCCTGCTTGAACAAAATATACGAACCCATCAATAGGTCTGTGATCAAACCAAAATTGATTGCATTGAAATTTGATGAAAAAATTGATGGTTTAGTGACCGACTGCCAATAAAATTTTTTACTTTTTATGTTGATCGACTGGTGTAGTGATGGGTTGCTGATCGACCAATTGATTAAACCCATCAGCTCTCTGATCAAATTAAATCGGACCGCATTGAAATACTCTGAGCAAAATCGATGGTGTAGTAATACGACTGGTAATATTTTTTTTTTTCAGTTTTTTGTGCTTAAAAAAATGTACATTCTTACCCTACAATTTTTATATTTAAGCAGTCTATAAAATGATTTATCAGATACTGTATATGTAGAGTAATTAAATTCACCCTTTATTATTTGATGCATATATCAGTTTCGACCATCTGGATGCAAATCTAAAATCTTGGTTGGAAGGGGAAAAGAAATCGAAGGTTTTTACCAAAGGTTAGAATTTATGTAACTTATTAATATTATGCCTTTATAAATACTCTGTTTTTTCACTCTCTCTTTCCAATTAAGATATCATGTGTAACCTATGTAGGCCATTTTGGCTTCATGTCGTGATTGCAGAATTTTACTTCTTATAAATTTGATCATGTTCAATACAAACCCTGATCCGTTGCCACATAAAGAATGAAAGTAATTTCCTCCAAAGGTTGTGGAAGAAGCTTTTTGAATACTTGTTGGAGAGGATCTGAACAAGAAAAGAGACAAAAAATGAAGCAACAATTGTCTATACAGTGACAAAAGTCACGGAAATTATATAGACTTGCAAAAACCGATCGTTGAAGTGACGATGATGTATCCAGCGGTAATGATGTTGAGAACCAACCTAATGATAGGGATATTGTAACATACCTCAATTTTACAAAAATAAAAATAAAAATTATATAAGTGCAAAATATGGAATTAATACCATAAATCATAACCTATTTATGAAATTTGGAAACAAACCTAACTAAAAAAGTGAGTGGTCTAAAATGGAAGGACTTATCCATACACCATTGCTTAGAAACAAAAGAGATGATTTAATAAATAAATAAATCCCCACATGTAACCCTAACTAAGCTAAGGTTGGGTCTTAAATTATTTTATTACCCTACTATGCAACAATTAAAGATTCAATATAGAGTGCAACTTAGTATAATGTACTTTGAGCTTGTTGACATCAAAGGTCTCGAACCGAATGAAAAAGGTGAAGATTTGGAATTAATGGAGTTTAAGACACGTACCTGGACATATTTATGTTGTAAATAATTAATCCCACCCTGGCTGAGAGTTGGCAGCGCAGCCAGGGTTTATGGCTAATATTGTGGATGCGATATCCAGCATACACTTGGAAAAGGAGGTGTTTGGAAGGGTTTTGATCAGTGCGAAAGTCTTATCTACATTAATTCATGTCTTTATCGAACCATCAGTTGATTTTACTGCACAAAATATCTATGCAACGACTTCATAGTTTCGTTGTGATCTCTCAATGTGTAAGGTTTTACAGACCTGGTTTGCCATACCTGGTGTTATGTTGTTCGGGGAGTTTTGAACTACCTTACCGTGGTCTGCTATTTCGGTGTGAAAATTTCTTTGATAACTAGGTAAAGCATTGTTATGGTTGTCTTCGAGGTATCAGGGAAAGTGGGCGAGCTCGGCGCCATGTTTTAAATCTGGAAAGGTTGCCCAACTTAAGCTAAATGCTGCTACAAAATTAAGCCGACCCTAATCAGGTAAGGAGTAAGAGTTTAAACCTATCATGCTTGGAAAGATAAATTGGTTTGTTTTACATGATGACAAAAATACATTTTAGACTTATGCAAGATTAAATGTTTGAAAATCTACGCAGGTGACTGGAGTAATAAGGGATGCCGAGGAGTCGATGATCCTTGGCTCCCATTTTACAGCAGAGAAGGTGGTTTTAAACCCTGTCCATAATGGTTAAAATCTATTTAGTTTCTCTTTTTAAATTGTATTGAAGTGCCACTTAACAACCATGAGCGATGTGGTGAAAATCAGGTTACAGAAGTGAGTTGCTCGAGGTTTTGGGTCATCTTCTCCAATGCCCAGGTCGATTTAAAACTCTGGTAAGAGATCTATACAAACCCCTAAAGATTTCAAGCTGTATTTTTTTGTCAAAAATGTTGCTTCTGCGCGAGTATAATGAATCTTTACTTCTGTATGCAGGTGAAAAGGAAAACGGGTGTTCTAAGCTTAGAATGTCCTTGATTTTAAAATCTAAGAGGCCAAGCTAAGAGCGAAGGCACAAGGGGCCCGTTCCAGTCGCCTTTACAGATAAGTTTCAGTGTTCCCATAAAACCATAATGAAAAGAATCACCTGCTGGGTTCGACTTCTCATGTCAACATTTGTCAAGTCTCAATGTTTAAATTCAATATTTAAAAGATATAAATCGTGGCACACTGGATTCTTAACATAATTCGAAGGATTATCAGTGTTCCAATTTAATGTAACTTAAGTCGAGTTTGGCATTCGATCTATGAGTAAGAACTATGAAGGTTTTACTTTTACATCCTTACGTTTTCCTTCGTTAATGTTTTTCCAACAAAAAGAATAATATTTCTATGCTGATGCACTTGGAAAATGCTCCTAGAATTAGTTCCGAATGCCTTTATTTTAATTATCTTTTGATTCAGTTTATGATACTAGGTTTTCTAAGATACTCTGGTCTGCATAGCAAGAGGGCGTTAAGAGTCTTACTATTGAAAAATTCCAAAGTTTATTTAAAATTTTAGTCTCGTTTGAGGTCTTAACGATCCTTGAAAATTGTCTGAGCACAATGCAATTGTTTAAATTATTCCTAGGGTTCAATACTGTGTCTTTATTTCAACTTTGTATTCATACGAATATATATTAAGATAAAAAAAATTGATGAAACTTAAATACAATGCCCTAGTTTCTGGGCAAATCTTCGCATGATTTAATATAAAGAAACATATTAAGTGGGCAGTCTAGATTTTAAATTTAGACCTATATCTATGTCATTGTATGTTAAATTTGAAAACTAGGCTTTTGGAAATAAAAATACAGAAATAAACTTGTTTTTCTACAGTCTTCGAATTCGGTCATCCATTTTGTGAACTACATGCTATATCTCAGAAAGGTCATAATAACAAATTATAAACAAAAGTGGAACCTACACTACCTTTCAAATTTGGAATCTTGAATAAATAGTATGCATTATATATATATATATATATATATATATATATATAGAGAGAGAGAGAGAGAGAGAGAGAGAGAGAGAGAGAGAGAGAGAGAGAGAGAGAGAGAGAGAATTTCCTATAGATAAATAAATAGTAATCTACAGAAAAATGGTAATAGAATTCTGATCGAGATATAGTTTTGAAAATCCTAATAATAAAATACATAATTAAAAGACTAGGAACCTGTTACTGTAGGTGGGAAAACAGAAGTGGAGTCACCATTCCTCCCAATTAACTCCTGAAGCATCCAAGCTACTTGCTCCAGGACACCCGAGGCTGTTCGCTGAACCACAAGAGTAAAATATTTTAATGCGCCATCTCTTGCATTTCAATTCCAATCCCTGTCCAATGCTAGCCTCCTTCTCTTTAGCACTCAACTAGGAGTGGTGACCTGATTTTTAGGGATGATGCCTCCTGCATCTTGAGTTCTCACTCAGTGGCTTTCGCCACTTGTCTTTTCCTCTTGTGGGTCATCAAACACTCAGCAACAGCTATTTCCACTTATAACCCCTTTCCATCATTTTTTTATTAATTAAAATAAATCATTACAATCTATTTCATATTTTGACTTTTCTGTCAAAATAATAAAAATAAGAATAAAATAAGAATTCATGTTTTCTCAGTAGAATTAAAATAGTATAATTATTTTCGGTGTATTACATACACCTCCTCTTAGAGGATAACACCATCCTCGGTGTTATTATTTTTCTATCTTTATTCTTCCATCTCTTCGTCTTGGAATAGGATTGGATATGCCTCCCGCATATCACTTTCCAATTCCCACGTGGACTCTTCCAGACTAAGGTGCTCCCATTGCAACTAGACCTGTGTAATGCCCGCCTCAGTACCTTAACTATTTAGAATAATGAGGTACTAGTTTTTGTAGTGCCCCTAGACTACTATAGACATTGAGGGCACCTGCTGAGTCACCGACTATTTGAAACATTAATAAATTAATACTTTGATTTTATTTTGAGTATATTTATGATTACGATTGATTGTAAATCAATAAAATAATGATTTATGTTTGTGAGAAATGTGTGTAGCGATAGGTGAAACGGTTCACCGAAAGACACACAAAGGAACATGAAGGGTCGTAGAGTACGGGTAAATCACACACAGGGGGAGCGACGACGATGTCGACTTCCGATAAGAATACCACGCATGAGCAGATAAGCATTGATCCGCTTGCTCAAGAGGAATACGTGAGGGCGTACGAGGTGGGCCACGACGGAGCTGGTCACGTACGAGTTGAGGGGCGCGCAGTGAGAACGGACTCACTCCTCAGTGCCATTAGTCCCTAGATAGCATGTAGACGGAGGATGGATGGTAACGATTCCTAAAATCCCTACAAGAGTTCCCGCAAGTCAAAACGGAAAGACGGTGGCAGAAGGGCCCAACGATGCGGTACCCTGTCAAGAACGGAAAGAATGGACGCAAGGACCCAACGATGCGGTACCATGCCAAGGAATGGAAACCATGGATGAGTGGGCCCGACGGAGTGGTGCCATGTCAGGGAATTAAAAATTAAGGAACCAGGAGCCCAACGGCATGGCACCGTGATCCTAGTGAGTTTGATTGTTAAATTAAACTGCATAAAAACTTAGGAGAATAACTCTAGATTATTACTTGGAAAATGCATAAAAATAGTTTAGACATTTGCACATGAATAGTTATTTTGTTGAGCATTTAAAATAATAGAAATCATTATTTAGGAGCAAAATAGAATCCTAAGATTAGACACCTAGTCAACTAAAATCTAGGAGTGGATTAAAATATCTGGGGGACAAACTAGAGCAAACTTAGGGGTGTAGGTGCACTTCCCAAAGAAACTGACACTTGGATGGGTGAGTGTTTTAATTAAATAATTAATTAAAATTATTTAATTATGCATGAAGCGACATGTGTCGCATGAGATTTTCCTTTATAAGGAAGGCTTAGGGAATGGGTAAAGGGCCCATAATTTGGACGATTGTCGTAATTTTTGAATGCCTCAAAGACTTGCTGCTATCTAAGGGTTTGGCTTAGAAATCCTGGTGGGAAGGGAAGCCCAAGCTGAATTTCTGAAATACTTGTGTGAGCTCTACGACCCAAAGCTCGGGGGAGGCCATGCGACTGAAAGCATGAGCCTATGGTTGGGTGGCGAAGCTAACGGTTGCTTCGCCTATGGTTAAACGAGCTTTGCTGGAGGGATCCTACGGAAGACGCAGACAACAATGGACCAGCTGGATCGGGTTGACAGGTTAAGGTTTGCTTATTTTTTTGTTAAGTTATTCACTCTTTTATTTTATTTTTCCAATAACTATAATGGCTAATTTGTTTGTATGAAGTTTTTAAAGTTTCAGGTTCAGTTCAAGGGGACCCTAAAGGAGGGGTCTTACATTTGGTATCAGAGCCGGTCGAGCCTTGAGGGCACCGGACTCATATTTTTGTGACCGTCGAAAACAGCGACGCGATTGGAACCACGAACTTCACGGAATCCAACAAGAGCAGCTATTCCTACAGGTTCTTATTAGTTTAAGCATTTTATTTCTGTTTCTGTTTCAACTTAAGGTTATGATCTTGGACTTCATGTAAAAAAAAATGGGTTATGTTTCGCTGTAAGTTTCTCTTTTTAATATCTCGGTGAAGTTATATTACTTATTAAATTTCTAGAATCGTAATTTAGAAATTGAACCAATTTCTGTAAAATTTGTGTTCTGTATTAAATTTGTGGAAATATAATTTAGAATTTAAAACTAGTTCTGCAAATTTATATTCTGATTTGAAACAATCCCTGTAGAAGTACAACCTGAAACTTAAATAAGTTACTGTGGAAATCTATGATCCAGAGGTTTAACTTGTTTGTGAAAGAAAATTCATTGAAACAGATATGAATCTAGTTCCAGAGCATACACCTGAATTTATCCTTAGTTTCAGGGTTAAATAATCTTTAGCACCAGCACGAAGCATGCAACCTACAGCCTAGACGGAACCGGATGCTTGTCAAGGTAACAGGTCTGATTACTCTTCTTTTAATTACACTTACAACAGGTAATCCAAATAATGATATCCACGAGTGTTTGCGTGGGGTAGGGTCGAGTGAATCTCCGGCCTGGGCGGATCCGACTCTCAGTTCGTAACATCCATTGAAGATTGAGTTATACAAAATTCTGAGATCCGCTCGTAATCAATCCCATCGGGTTGGCTGTAAACTATTTATTGAAGTTAACCGTCGGAGGGTCTCTATAACTTGAAGCCAGCTGTTGATGATAAATGGGGCAGCAATCCGTTTTTCCCTCTCCCAACACTGATAGTAGTCTTTATTACTCCCTTAGAACGCTGCACCGAACACTCTTAAATCGCTGTTCAATATTCCCTCTCCGCGTTGGCGCCTTGAGTTACCGCCCAAATGTTCTGATGAGATCTTGATGAGATCTTGTGTGCCCTTACCGCTACAGTCAACCTTGATTATAACGAATACCCGTTCATTTAGGTTTACATTTTTTTTCTTTTTTACATTGACCGTATCGATTTTGGAGAAAATAACGGCGTGTAGCAGCCCGATTCCAGTGCGATTTTCATGTTTGGTTAATTTCTAGTTTGGAGAAAATCGTTGGTTTGTAATTTTTTTTCTTTTGACATCTTATGCAAGCAGGAATGCACCAGGTAGTAAACCTATGTTCATCTTTATCTTTGTTGGTCGATGTAGTTACCTCTGCGTTGATTCCAGAGCTAATCTTTGTTTCGACCTAGCATTTCTGCATCCGTTTGGATTTGCAAAAAAATACCTTACTATGCTAACTCGGTGTTAGCTATTGCCTTTATTTTATGAAACCCTTTGGATTCGCACATCGCGTTGATAACTCATTCTTGTGCTATAAAAACCCTAGAATCTGCGCTTAGAGTTGTTACGCTAACTCAATGTTAATCCTGTTTACACTTTCTCGTCTCTGTGTTAAGCTTATTGATTTTAATTGCATCGTGATCTGGATGCATTCACCTCTGCGTGATTTGGCTGCCCGACTTTAGTCTTATCTCTGTGTTAAAAATTGATATCTAACTCCTTGATATATATATATATGTATCTGCATTCTGTCAAAATATAGGCATCCGCATGTCTTATGTTATCTTTATGTTGCCAAAAGACAGGCATCGCCAGGTTTATTCATGTTTATTTATATGCTTCCAACAGCGTAGGGATCCGATTATTTACCTTATATCTATATATACTAAATATGATGCCGAAATATGAAAGAGTCCGGTTTGATCTCTATTTTACTATGGAGAATGCGTGAATAACATTCTGGAGCCACCATCTCTGTATGGATCGTGTGTAGTAGATTTCATATCCATCCTTGTGGGAATGCATGATAGTTGGGGATCCAGTCTTTACTTTGTTTTGATCTGACAGGGATCTCTGCAATGCTTAAAGACAAGTTTTTCGTATATTTCAGATCTTTGTTTTATAAACTTATGCTGCCTGTAATATTTTAAGTAATATGGCTTGTTAGTCTTACTGTAGAGTTGTGACCGACACTTCTTTTCTGTCGGGTTGGCCACGGCGATACCTTTCCATCGGTAAAATGGTTGGTTAGAATCCTCTATCTCTTCTACTAAGAAGTTGTCTGCATTAATGCGATCTCAGTTTCTGTCGCTGCATGTTATAAAACTAGATTATCAGAAGTATGCTAATTCTTGTAGAGTATCGGGTCAAAGGAATGAGTCTATTTGGATCTGCGTCATGAAGTATTATGTTGGATTTCGATTTCTGGAATGATTAAGATTGTTTCAAATCTTAAAATCTTGTCATTTGATATCAATCTGTGCCATGAGGCGATCTGCAAATACTCTGCTTACTCCTTTAAAGGTTTCGTTCTCAGATTTGCGAACTCAGGTGTTACAAGTAATGTTAATTGGTTGAAGAGTAATTTTAGGATCGTGGATCCTCTGTGTGATTCTCAATCGAATGAATGTCCTAGATCCCATTTTGTAATTTTAATCTCTACGATGACTCTATCTGGCGGACGCTTCCAGATCCACTCTGTATTCATTCTCAGATTTATAATTATGATAACATTTGGTTGTAATTTTGGTCTCTGCATTTGTATTTCCAATTTGAATGATGAATTTAGAATCCACTCGACGACTGGAATCTCTGTATTCCATTTTTAATGGCGCTTCAAGGTCAATACATTAAAATTCAAAATTACTCTTAAATGTTTGCGTTGATCCCGACGGATATTTGGCGATTTCCAGGTTGTAATTTGTAAATGGATTAGGATTCATTCGGCGTTTCCCAAATTTGTAATCTATGTAATAGTTACGGTTCCTTGGCGTTTTTCCCAAATATGTCATTATAAATTGATTACGGTTTAATAAGTGTTATCCAAATTTGTAATTTGTAAATCTCCTTGCATTTCCTTAATGTTCCTCCAGTATCCTTGTATGCCTAAAATTATAAAAATCCCTGTGCTCAGTTTCAAACTTCGATCCAGATTTCGTATTTGATTTTAATTTATGAATTTTTTTTAAAACATCTCTGTGATCCGTTTCAAGCGTTTCGATTTCAGATCTTAATATTTTATTTAATTTCACAGTATTTCAAGTTGATGGCATTCCGAAAATTGATGGCGCTTTGGCCCCAAACTCCAAGTAATCGAATTCAGATTTTGGCACATGGATTTTTAACACATAGCATTCGATTTAAATCTTGGCGTTTCCAGCTTGCTAATACAAATTGAATTACTCCTTTTAAACCTCTGTGTGTCGATTTACATTCCTTAAACGTCTCCAGAACGGCAAGTATGAATTGATTTCCAACTTTACATTTGAATTTTGCCCTTCTTTTTCTTTTTTTTGGGGGGGTGTATGCATTGATTACCGAAAGGTAGGCGCTGTCCAGGTGAAGTCATAACGCTGAGCCGGGAGGTCATTAAGTGTAAATATCTAGAGTTCTGCGTGTATCTTTAAGTCTATGCTCGTCGACAAGCAATGAGACCCGTGCGTTGTAAAGTATTTAATGGTTGTATTGTTGATGGTTAGTTTATATATTAATGCATTACAATGTTATATTAGTGTCGTAATATGAGAAATCGGTTCGTGCAATAATGTCTTACAATAGGTATTATTGTGTTCATATTCTTGAAGGCGGAATGGTATGACTATACTTTATCCCATGCATATTAATGGATGTAGTGTGTAAAAGGGTTCACGTTGCAATGCATTATAATATTTTATATTAGGGTTGTAATATGTGAAAGATGGTATATATAGTAGTACATTAAATATGTATATTACTAGTGTGGTAATATGTGGAAGATTGTTCATATAGCAATGCAATATAATATGTTTATTAGTGTTATAAAAGGTGATAGTTGGATCCTATTTCAATGTATTAGGAATTTATTAAAAAGTGATGTTAAATATCATTAGTATAAACAATGATATTCAAAATCATGCTATTGTAATATGATAACCTTAAATATTAGGAGTTCAGGAAGATAGAATGATAACACATTATGTATTTGTATAAGTTCTTACCTTAACTAAGAAGATATTTAAATAATTAATTCAACTTAGTTTGATTATATATATACGAAGTGTTGGTGTATGAATGTATGATATTACACATTGGGATTGCTTCTAATGCTTATAATTGAAATATAGCCATGCGTCGTATATGTGAAGAAATTATGCTATTAATAATAGAGGATAATATTATTTCATGTGTCTCATGTCGTAAGGAAGCATGTATAGAATGGAGATGGAAATGTTAGTAAAAATGAGTTGGGTTACATATACTTACTGACAAGGGTTGATAAACTTAAGGAAATAAATAAATTTCTCTTGTTGATACACATAAGGAAGGTCCCTACATTTGCATTCTTTAGTACGAAGGACATTGTAAGGTATTATTAGGATGTTCATATCACGACGTTGTGTCATGTGTTTTGCGAGTAAAATCTATAAAAAATTAGGTATATAATTTATATATCGAAAATTTCTTATGTATTTGCGAAAGGACTTGAATATAAGCTATACATTGAAAATTCATAGATATTAATAAAATAATATGAATATAATTTATTTATTAAGGTTTCATGCTCATTATAAGAGATTGGGAATATAAGATATATATTGGAGATTTCATTTGATTTGCTAGAATTATAACTATGATGTATACATAATTGTGAAAGAGTATGAACGTAGTTTATGTAGTGAAAGTTTGTTTATGGTTGGAAGTTAAAAAAATGAAGGATACATGGCATCAACAATAGAATGGGAAACCTGAAGGATTGTTTAGATGGATTTTAGTAAACTAAAGGAGAGGAGATGGTATGTGTATTAAATGATTTGTTTGAAGTTATGGCTTAAAGTAGTTAAATCATGAGTTATGATTGTTATTTTAATTATCGTTCTATAATAAGATTGGATACGAATGGTGATAATTGTCTTCTAAGCTAAGTTTATGACATACACTTGCTACGAAGATCGACGTAGAAAAAAATCGAAGTTGCGATTTTTTTTGCTTCTTCTCCTTCGGCAAGGATACTCCCAGCTTCTCGAACAGGTTAGAATTCTTCTTCTCTAAAATTGCTAGTATGAAAGATTGAATGATATTCATAGTTCATATACTTTGATGATGGGTTTTGCGTCCAGAATTTTATCTATTGGTTGTAAATGCTTACTCTCTAAAATCAAGGCGATGGCTTCGCAGGTATGCACTACTAGTTTGTAATCATGCTTTGGATTGAGAAAAGAGAGAAGTTAAACTTACATTGAATTATAGAATCTTAGTTGTACTTGAGTTAGGAAGAGGAGAAAACTTTACATAACTTTGTTTTTACAAATCTGAGATTATACTTTTAGATATATTAAGTAAATGGAACTCCAGTATTTAATTATACTTTGGATTATGAAAAGAGAGAGGTTGCATGTAAGATTAGTTTAGGAATGGATAAGGTATGTATTGAAGAACAGAATTCGGAAGGGTTAATTCTTATTTGAAAACTCAGATATTGTTTAAAATATATGATAGTTATACGTAACCATAGAAAATGAATAAATTGGTATTGAAGATTTTATTCCTTATGTGGAAATGTGTTAGTGCTTAACAGAGTTACATAAATGATATATTTATAGTTTTGCTGAATGAAAGGAATTTGTTATGGATGATTTCAAATTTGGTTACAATTAATTAGCCAATAGAGGACTATTGTGGGGATTGCTACACTATGAAAGATATGATTTAGTTATATTGTCAAATATGAGATATATACTTATATGATGCTAGAAAGGAGGAAATTATTTTTTATTAATTTTGGTTATGTTGAAGCAATGAATGTGGAAAGAAAGAGAACTCACCATGAAAGTACATGAGACTTAACTTCGGGACGAAGTTTTAATAAGAGGGGGTGTATGTAATGCCCGCCTCAGTACCTTAACTATTTAGAATAATGAGGTACTAGTTTTTGTAGTGCCCCTAGACTACTATAGACATTGAGGGCACCTGCTGAGTCACCGACTATTTGAAACATTAATAAATTAATACTTTGATTTTATTTTGAGTATATTTATGATTACGATTGATTGTAAATCAATAAAATAATGATTTATGTTTGTGAGAAATGTGTGTAGCGATAGGTGAAACGGTTCACCGAAAGACACACAAAGGAACATGAAGGGTCGTAGAGTACGGGTAAATCACACACAGGGGGAGCGACGACGATGTCGACTTCCGATAAGAATACCACGCATGAGCAGATAAGCATTGATCCGCTTGCTCAAGAGGAATGCGTGAGGGCGTACGAGGTGGGCCACGACGGAGCTGGTCACGTACGAGTTGAGGGGCGCGCAGTGAGAACGGACTCACTCCTCAGCGCCATTAGTCCCTAGATAGCATGTAGACGGAGGATGGATGGTAACGATTCCTAAAATCCCTACAAGAGTTCCCGCAAGTCAAAACGGAAAGACGGTGGCAGAAGGGCCCAACGATGCGGTACCCTGTCAAGAACGGAAAGAATGGACGCAAGGACCCAACGATGCGGGTACCATGCCAAGGAATGGAAACCATGGATGAGTGGGCCCGACGGAGTGGTGCCATGTCAGGGAATTAAAAATTAAGGAACCAGGAGCCCAACGGCGTGGCACCGTGATCCTAGTGAGTTTGATTGTTAAATTAAACTGCATAAAAACTTAGGAGAATAACTCTAGATTATTACTTGGCAAATGCATAAAAATAGTTTAGACATTTGCACATGAATAGTTATTTTGTTGAGCATTTAAAATAATAGAAATCATTATTTAGGAGCAAAATAGAATCCTAAGATTAGACACCTAGTCAACTAAAATCTAGGAGTGGATTAAAATATCTGGGGGACAAACTAGAGCAAACTTAGGGGTGTAGGTGCACTTCCCAAAGAAACTGACACTTGGATGGGTGAGTGTTTTAATTAAATAATTAATTAAAATTATTTAATTATGCATGAAGCGACATGTGTCGCATGAGATTTTCCTTTATAAGGAAGGCTTAGGGAATGGGTAAAGGGCCCATAATTTGGACGATTGTCGTAATTTTTGAATGCCTCAAAGACTTGCTGCTATCTAAGGGTTTGGCTTAGAAATCCTGGTGGGAAGGGAAGCCCAAGCTGAATTTCTGAAATACTTGTGTGAGCTCTACGACCCAAAGCTCGGGGGAGGCCATGCGACTGAAAGCATGAGCCTATGGTTGGGTGGCGAAGCTAACGGTTGCTTCGCCTATGGTTAAACGAGCTTTGCTGGAGGGATCCTACGGAAGACGCAGACAAAAATGGACCAGCTGGATCGGGTTGACAGGTTAAGGTTTGCTTATTTTTTTGTTAAGTTATTCACTCTTTTATTTTATTTTTCCAATAACTATAATGGCTAATTTGTTTGTATGAAGTTTTTAAAGTTTCAGGTTCAGTTCAAGGGGACCCTAAAGGAGGGGTCTTACAACCTGTCTAATGGTACGGTTCCAGAGTATGATTTCTCTTATGTCAAGGATACGCTCTAGTCCCACCTGGAACTCTCCCTCGGGTTCCACCTGTTTAACATCCCAATCAATAACATGAGTAGTGTCGTGAACATATTTTTTTAGAATGGAAACATGAAAAACATCATGTACTTTAATATTAGGTGGTAGGGCTAGTTGATATGCTACTGGCCCTACTTTAGCCAATATTTTGAATGGCCCACAATACCTGGCTGCTAACTTGGAGTACTTGCCCAACCTTAAGGATATTTTCTTGGTTCTTACCTTTATGAACACATGCTCACCTACCTGGAACTCTCGGTGAGTTCTTTTTAAGTCAGCGTAACTTTTATGCCTGTCTTGGGCAGCCTTCAAATTTTTTTGTACCTGATTGACAATTAGTTCCATTTCTTTTAATAAATCTGGTCCTATCATTAATTTGTCCACAGGACTACTCCATGAGATTGGAGTATTACACCTTCATCTGTATAGTATTTCAAAGGGACTCATACCTGCAGAAACTTGAAAGTTATTATTATATGCAAATTCTACTAAGTGTAGGTAGTCCTCCCACTTACCTGGTTTGTTCATGACATACATCCTTAGCGTGTCTTCTGAGACTTGATTCACCCTTTCAGTCTACCCATCCGTTTGCGGATGATATGCAGTGTTGAAATTTAACTGGGTCCCCAAACCCTTGAAAAAGGCTTTCCAGAAATTACTTGTAAATTTTGCGTCTCTATCCGAGACTATTACCTTTCGTATGCCATGTAACCTAAATATCTCTTTTATGAAAATATCTGCAGTGTTAATAGTTTTATAGGTAGATTTCATAGGAATAAAGTGGGAAGCTTTGCTTAACTTATCTACTACAACCATGATTGAATCATGCTGTCTGAAATTTTTTGGCAAGCCAGTTATAAAATCCATACTGATTGTTTCCCATTTCCATTTCGGAACGGGTAGTGGCTACAATAGTCCTGTTGGATGTTGTTGTTCATCCTTAACTTGCTGGCATTCTAAACAGCGAGCTAAGTATTCTGCTACTTCCTTCTTCATGTTTGGCCAGAAAAAATCCTTCCTGATCATGGTGATCATCTTTTGATACCCTGGCTGCCCTGAATAGGGTTGCTTGTGTAATTCATTTAAAACAATTAACTTGACTTCTGCAGAATTGGGTATGTATAGTCTGCTTTTATACAACAATAGCCCTCTTTCATTAATACGGAAAAATGTTTTTAACTGATTATTTTCGTTTTAGCAGTTCGCTTCTTTATCAAAATTTTCTGCATTTAAAATCTGCTTTTCTAGATCAGATTCGTAATTACTGCTTGCATATAATAAGTTTGCATGGCAGATTAAAGCATCTGCAACTTTGTTTTCTTTACCTTTTATATGTTTCATTTCAAAGTCATATTCTCTTAAAAAGGACAACCACCTTGCTTGTCGGGCGTTTAAATTTTGTTGGTCAAACAAGTATTTTAGGCTTATGTTATCTGACATAAGTAAAAAAATTCTTCCGATTAAGTAGTGTCACCACATTTTTAAGGCATGTATAATTGCAGCGAGTTCCAAATCATGTGTAGCATAATTTTTCTCATGTTCTTTTAATTTTCTGGACTCGTAAGCTATGACATGGTTTTCTTGAATTAATACTCCGCCCAATCCTTCGTTACATGCATCGGTGCACACGACGAAATCTTTTAATGGGTCAACAATTTTAAGTATAGGAGCGGTAGTTAAAAGATGTTTTAGTTTATTAAATATTTCCATGCATTTTTCATTCTAGTCTAACTTTGTATCTTTCTTTTGCAGCGAGGTTATGGGGTAGGCTATTTTCGAAAATCCCTCAATGAATTTTCGATAGTAACCCGTAATCCCCATAAAAGATCTTATGTCAGTTACATTTTTAGGAACTGGCCATTCAGTGATGGCCTTAATCTTGTTGGGGTCGACAGATATCCCATCTTTAGACACTATGTGTCCTAAATATTGAATTCTGTCTTTATAAAGATCGCACTTGCTGAACTTAGCAACCAGTTGTTGTTCTCTTAAAAAATTTAGGACTATTCTTATATTTTCTTCGTGTTCTTGTTCGTTCTTGGAATAAATCAATATGTCGTCAATGAAGACAACTACGAACTTATCTAAGTAGTTACTAAAAATAATTTTCATTAAACACATAAAAGATGAGGGTCTGTTTGTTAAGCCGAAAGGCATTACAACGAACTCGTAATGTCCATAACGAGTTCTAAAGGAAGTTTTAAAGATGTCCTCAACCTTGATTCGTACTTGATGGTAGCTGGATTTCAAATATATCTTAGAAAAGATTGTGGCTCCTTGGAATTGATCAAATAGATCGTCTATTCGGGGTAAAGGATATCGATTTTTAATGGTCATTTTATTTAATTGTCGATAATCAATACATAATCTTAAGGTTCCGTCTTTCTTTTTCACGAACAAGACCCATTCTCCCCAAGGGAAAACACTAGGTCGAATGTAGCCTTTGTTAATTAATTATTTCGGCTGTGATTTAAGTTCAGTGGGTTCTATTATATTCATTTTATATGGAGCTTTTGATGTTGGTACCGCTTCTGGTACCAGATCAATCGTAAAGTCTATGTCTGTTTTCGCAGGCAGTCCATGGACTTCCTTTGGGAATATGTCTTTAAAATATTTTAATATAGGTATATCATCTAAGCTGAGCTTGTTATCCTACTCCTTGTTATACCTTACATAAACAACAAAAACCTTACAGCCTTACGTACTGACCTTTTCATTTGTAAGGCTGAGATTTCCCTGATGGTGGTTTTTCTAGGAATTCCTATAACTTTAACTGAATTTCCAGCATTATCTATACATGTAAAAGTCTTATCAAAACAATTCCGTATAACTTTATGTATTTCCAACCAATCCATTCCTATCAGCATATCATAAGAACCCAGTGGTAAAATATTTAAATCAACATGCGTGCTAAATTCATTCATCAGTATTTCACAACTTTTCACACAACTAGTGACTTTACGCTTAGTACCTATATCTAACTGTACTAGCCAAGATTTTCAAATTTTTTAGATACTAACTTACATAAATCAACAATCCTAGGTGACATAGCTTAGACTTGCACCCGGATCAATTAGTATGGAAATAGGTTGGTTTTTTATCATACCTTCAATTTCGACCATTGAAGCTTGATGGTCTACCTGTCGATTCTCCAGCACAACATTGATTCTAGGCATACTCCTTGCCATATATCCAACTGTAACAGCTTCCTAGATGGTGTGAACTTTATTAAAACTTATATTTCTTTTTGGGCAAACCTTAAAATAATGCGGTTCGCCGCATTCCCAACATTTTAATGTTTCTTTTTGAGCAGTGTTTTTAAAGTTATGGGGAGGCTCTCTCTCTCTTGTTGCAGAGTGCTGAGGTTTAAAATTTATGTAATTGTTATTACCCTGATACCCTCGGTAGTTGATTCCAATTTTTTCTTAAAATTATCTTGCCTCTTTATGTTCAAGTTAGGCATGTTTTCTCTCTTATTCCTATTCTGTTCATAACAATAGTTTGCTTTTCTCATAGCTTCTTCCATTGTCTTTGGGTTGTCGTATTCAATTCACTCTTTAAATAGAGTTGGTAAGCAACTGAGAAAACGATGTATTTTAGGTTTCTCATCAAATATATAGGGAACATAACGTAGCAGGCTCAAGAATTTACTGCAAAGTTCTTTCATGGTTAAAGTACCCAACCTTAATTCGTAAAACTCTTTTGTTTTTTCCTCGTAGTATTGTTCTAAAAGGTACCTTTCTTTAAATATTTTTTTAAAGGTTTTCAAGGTTACGTGTCATTCATTAATCCCTTTTACTTTCTTGATATCTTGCCAATAGATATTTGCTTTTCCACTTAAATTATAGATGGCCATTTTCGCCTTAAGTTCATCTAAATAATTATAAATCTTGAAATATTTCTTCATTCCAAACAAACAGGCTTCCGCCTCTTCACCTTTCATAATTTCTCCATTAAACATTGGGGTTTAATTTTTTTGAATTCCCCTTAAATTTCTTCATAAGGTCTGTATTTCTTTCTTTTTATGACTGTCACTACCTTTGCTAGAATCTTGGCGTTCTTGTTTCTATTATTACTCATTGGAAGTTTCAACCCCATGGATGGAAAATTCCAGTTTCCTTCCTTTACATTTGGGGGGTGTAACTTTTGTCTTATCTGTTTTAGGTAATTTACTTTTATCTTTTTCGTTATTGTGTATTTTAGCTAGTAGAATGTTATTTAGTTCTTCTTGAGCTTTCATAATACGTTCATTTTCATCTCTAACTCTCTTTAATTCTAATTTTAATTCTTTGATAGTCTGTTGTAGTTCATATGGATTGTCTATTCTACTCTCATTTTGATGTACCCAGATTTCTCCTCCGTCAATGTTTCCTGGTCTTTGAGGAGGTGACTCCTCTCCTTCGGGCATACCAAATTCTACCATGGTCTTTCTGCAAAAATTATAATTTACTTTCCTTCCTATTTAGTAGAAAGTCAAACCAGAAATAAAATAGCAACATTAGTTTTTCGTTTTATCAAATATATAGTGGTTGGGCCAATTCAGGCCAAGTGTTTTTCAACCTGGCTCTAATACCATATGTAACATACCTCAATTTTACAAAAAAAAAAAAAAATTATATAAGTGCAAAATATGGAATTAATACCATAAATCATAACCTATTTATGAAATTTGGAAACAAACCTAACTAAAAAAGTGAGTGGTCTAAAATGGAAGGACTTATCCATATGCAAATGCTTAGAAACAAAAGAGATGATTTAATAAATAAATCAATCCCCACCTGTAACCCTAACTAAGCTAAGGTTGGGTCTTAAATTATTTTATTACCCTACTATGCAACAATTAAAGATTCGATATAGAGTGCAACTTAGTATAATGTACTTTGAGCCTGTTGACATCAAAGGTCTCCAACCAAATGCAAAAGGTGAATATTTGGCATTAATGGAGTTTAAGACCCGCTTTATGTTGTAAACAATTAAGCCCCCCCTGGATGCAAGTTGGCAGCGCAGCCAAGGTTTATGGATAACACTGTGGATGCGATATCCAGCATACACTTGGAAAAGGAGGTTTTTGGAAGGGTTTTGATCAGTGCAAAAGTCTTATCTGCATTGATGCCTGTCTTTCTCGAACCATGAGTTGAATTTACTGCACAAAACATCTCTGCAACGACTTCATAGTTTCGTTGTGATCTCTCAGCGTGTAAGGTTTTAGACACCTGGTTTGCCATACCTGGTGTTATGCTGTTCGGGGAGTTTTGAACTACCTTAGCATGGTCTGCTATTTCGGTGTGAAAATTTCTTTGATAACCAGCTAAAGCATTGTTATGGTTGTCTTCAAGGTATCGGGGAAAGTGGGCGAGATTGGCGCCATGTTTTAAAGCAAGAAAGGTTTCCCAAAGTTAATCTGAATGATACTACAACATTAAGCCGACCCTAACCAGGTAAGGAGTAAGAGTTTAAACCTATCATGCTTGGAAAGATAAATCGGTTTGTTTTACATGATGACAGAAAGACATTTTAGACTTACGCAAGATTAAATGTTTGAAAATCTACGCAGGTGGCTGGAGTAATAAGGGATGCTGAGGAGTCGATGATCCTTGGCTCCCATTTTACAACAGAGAAGGTGTTTTAAACCCTATCCATAATGGTTAAAATCTATTTAGTTTCTCTTTTTAAATTGTATTGAAGTGCCACTTAACAACCATGAGCGATGTGATGAAAATCAGGTTACAGAAGTGAGCTGCTCGGGGTTTGGGTCATCTTCTCTGATGCCAAGGTAGATTTAAAACTCTGGTAAGAGATCTATACAAACCCCTAAAGGTTTCAACATGTATTTTTTCATAAAAAATGTTGCTTCTGCACGAGTATAATGAATCTTTACTTATGTATGCAGGTGAAAAGGAAAAGGGGTGTTCTAAGATTAGAATGTCCTCGATTTTAAAAGCTAAGAGGCCAAGCTAAGAGAGAAGGCACAAGGGTCTGGTTGCGGTCGCCTTTACAGATAAGTTTCAGTGTTCCCATAAAACTAGAATGAAAAGAATTCCCCGCTAGGTTCGACTTCTCATGTCAACATTTTTCAAGTCTTAATGTTTAAATTCAATAGTTAAAAGATATAAATTGTGGCAGACTGGATTCTTAACATAATTCGAAGGTTTATCAGTGTTTCCAATTTAATGTAACTTAAGCCGAGTTTGGCATTCGATCTATGAATAAGATATACAAAGGTTTTACTTTACAACCTTACATTTTCCTCCGTTAATGTTTTTCCAACAAAAAGAATAATATTTCTATGCTGATGCACTTGGAAAATGCTCCTAGAATTAGTTATGAACGCCTTTATTTTAGTTATATTTTGATTCAGTTTATAATACTAGGTTTTTTAAGATACTCTGGTCTGCATAGCACGAGGGCGTTAAGAGTCTTACTATTGAAAAATTCCAAAGTTTATTTAGAATTTTAGTCTCTGTTGAGGTCTTAACGATCCTTGAAAATTGTCAGAGCACAATGTGATTGTTTAAATGATTCCTAGGGTTCAATACCGTGATTTTATTTCAACTTTGTATTCATATGAATAAAAGAAAACGAATATATATTAAGATAAAAAAAAATTGATGAAACTTAAATACAATGCCCTAGTTTCTGGGGAAATCTTCGCATGATTTAATATAAAGAGACATATTAAGTGGGCAGTCTAGATCCTAAATTTATGTAGGGTCCCTCCTGTAGGGTCCTTCCTACTTAACCTGAAACTCAACCACTTGATACAAAAGATATTAGAAAGCATAATGACTAGATAAATAAACTAAATAAATGAATAACTTAGCAAATTAAAACAAACCATAACCTGTCTCTGATACCATCTTGTCCACCGTCGTTCGCGTCTTCTGTAGGATCCCTCCAACAAATCTCGTTTAACGTAGGTGAAGCAATCGTTAGCTTCACCACCCAACCATAGGCTCATGCTTTCAGTCGCATTTCCTCCCCCGAGATTTGGGTCATAGAGCTCACACACAATAATCAAGAAACCCAACTTGGGATTCCCCCCCACCAAGATTTCCAGCCAAACCCTCAATAGCAGCAAGTCATGAGGTAACTCAAAATTACGATAGTCATCCAGGGTCTGGGTCCTTTACCCATTCCTAATGCCTTCCTTATAAAGGAAAATCTCATTCAACACATGTCGCTTCATGCATAATTATTTGTTTTATTTAAATTCTAAATAAAAACAACTCACCCATCCAAGTGTCAGCTTTTCTAGGAGATGCACCAACATTCCTACGTTTGCTCATATTTGTCCCCTAGATATTTCACTTAACTCCTAGATATGTGGTGTAGGTGGGGTTGACTAGGTGTCCATGCCTAGGATTCCATTTTGCTCCTGAATAAATATTTATAATATTTTTAAATAATCAAAAATATCATTTCATGTGCAAATGCCTAAATAACACTTAATATTATTTAAATGCCAAAGTAATCATTTATGTGCAAATGCCTAAAGTACTCAAATGCATTTCTAAGTAATGTTCTAGGTGCAAACTTATATGCTTTTATGCAGTTAAGTTTAACAATCATTTTCACTAGGATCTCAGTGTTGTGCCGTTGGGCCACCCCGCTCCTTAATTTCATTTCCCCGACATGGCACCACTCCATCGGGTCCAGTCATCCGTAGCTTCCATTCCTCGACAAGGTACCACATCGTTGGGACCTTGCGTCCACTCTTTCCATTCTTTGCAGGGTACCGAACGGTCGAGCCCTTCTGCCGTCATCCTTTCGTTTTAACATGTGAGAATTTCATGTAGGGATTTCAGGAGTCGTTACCTTCTATCCTCCGTCTACACGCTATTAGGGACTAATGGTGCTGAGGAGTGAGTCTGTTCTCACTGCGCGCCCCCAAACTCGTACGTGACCAACTCTGTCATGGCCCACCTCGTACACCCTCACGCTTACCTCTTGAGCAAGTGGATCAGTTCTTATCTGCTCATGCGTGGTATTCCATCGAAAGTCGACATAGTCGTCGCTCTCCCCATGTGTGATTTATCCGTACTCTACGACCCTTCAATTCCTTTGTGTGTCCGTCAGTGAACCGTTTCACCTGTCACTACACACATTTCTCACAAATCGATATTAGTAGTACTGTCCTCAATTATCATAATTTGATTCATCAATCTACTACTTCGTTAAGCATTTATATTTTACTCATAACATCACTCATTCATCTACTCAGAAATGCATCTCGTCAATATTTACTTTCTTCGTTCTCATAACATAATCACTCATACAGCTAGTCGTTAAGCATCATTCACATGTACATTTTCCATAGTCAAAGTTAATCGTTAAACAACATGTAATCATCCATTTACATCAACTATCCAGATACACATATATCATTATTTATTGATTCACAATCAATCCTAATCATGAACACACTCAAAATAAAATCAAAGGGTCATTTTATTAATGTTTTAATTAGTCGGGTCACTCAACAGGTGCCCTCAAGGTCTACAGTCGTCTATGGGCACTACAATTTAGACCTATATCTATGTCATTGTATTTTAAATTTGAAAACAGGGCTTTTGGAAATAAAAATACAGAAATAAACTTTCGATGTATTTCTAGAGTCTTCGAATTCGGTCATCCATTTTGTGAACTACATGCTATATCTCAGAAACGTCATAATAACAAATTATAAACAAAATTGGAACCTACACTACCTTTCAAATTTGGAATCTTGATTGATCAGTATGCATAAGATAGATATATATATATATATATATATATATATATATTCAGAAAATTTCCTATAGATAAATAAATAGTAATCTACAGGAAAATGTTAATAGAATTATGATCGAGATATAGTTTTGAAATTACTAACAATAAACTACATAATTAAAATACTAGGAACATGTTACTGTAGGTGGGAAAACAGAAGTGGAGAGACCGTTCCTCCCAACCAACTCCTGAAGCAGCCAAGCTACTTGCTCCAGGACCCTCGATCCTGTTCGCTGAACCACAAGAGAAAAATATTTTAATGCGCCATCTCTTGCATTTCAATTCCAATCCATGTCCAATTCTAGCCTCCTGCTACTCATGGACCTACTAATTTATAGTATTTTTCCTAGGACGTGGTCATTTATGAGCCTCCTGCTCTTTAGCAATCAACTAGGAGTGGTGACCTGATTTTTAGGGATGATGCCTCCTGCATCTTGATTTATCACTCAGTGGCTTTCACCACTTGTATTTTCCTCTTGTGGGTTAGCAAACACTCAGCAACAGTTATTTCCACTTTTTTCCCCCTTTCCATCATTTTTTTATTAATTAAAATAAATCATTACAATCTGTTTCATATTTTGACTTTTTTGTCAAAATAATAATAAAATAATAATTCATATTTTCTCAGCAGAATTAAAATAGTTTAATAATTTCCGGTGTATTAAAGATATACCTTATCAACTCCGATGCCGTTCAACTCTACAGTATGTTAGGGAAAGGCTCCAAAATTTGATATAGTTGATGTTCTTAAAGGAGAAAATGGCTTAGAATAAATCATTATCTGCAAAGTTATAAATGAGTCACATACAAGAAATGTAGAGTTGGCAATGTTGGATCCTTGTGGTGATGATCCAATTCTTTACACTGATAGTACCAATGACACATGGACACATGCTATGGATGGTGTTTTTCCTATTGAAATGGTGTATGCAGATGAAAGTGGAAAGCTTACGTTGCAACATCCTTCAATTTCTAAAATAAAATCACAATTATCTTCAAGTGGGCCAGATGAAAATCATAAAAAAAATTCCACTGCAGTCATCAAGCGAGGGTTTTATATGGGATCTTGTTCATATGTGACTCCCCTATTGACTCAAAATGGTCTCTTTGTGAAGATTGGTAGAAATAAATTCATTCAAATGGATGAGATATTGGTGCGCAACACAAATTCATTTGATTTTACCATAAAGGAAGGCATGTATGTCCGTGTTTATTATGAAAAATTGCCTGGAATGTCTGAAGATGAGTCATTGAAAATTCCATATCCTGTAGAAGTGTTGGATTGTCTATTAGATGTTTCAACTTGTGGAACATTTTGTTGGGTAATAATATTTGAAAATCATGTAGATGTTTTTGGTAGAGGCCATTATATTCCTGAAGGTGTTTCAATTGGCTCCCCAGGCTTGGATGTGGAGTTTCAATTTTTCCAGGAGGGGCAGCCAGTGAGCCACTCTAGGGGTTGCCTTGAAAATTGGGATTCCCAAGTATTTGAAAGAGTACCAAGAAGAGCTTCCCTCCATCTCTAACGCTCTAGTGAGCTCCAGCATCTCTTTTGGTGTGCAGTTCCAGCCGTAGATCTTACTTTTTTGGAAGCTTATATTGCTGCCTAAAATATCTTTATAAATGTCCAGTTCCTACTTGAAATTTATTGTCGTGATTATACTGGCTCCTCCTAACAACAAGGTATCATCTGCAAACTGTGTGTGGTTGATTTCTTTGACGTTTGAGACCATTCTGAGGCCTGAAAGAGAGTCTATCTGTTGGCAATGGTTCAACTGAAAGCTAAGTACTGAATCTTGGATTGCATAGAGGAGGGGGGACAGAGGGAATCCTTGCCTCATCCCCCTTAAGGCTTGGAAAAAAATTGTTGAGCGCCCATTTACTAGCGGAGCGATCCAAGGGGAAGAGACACAAGCTTTCACCCATCTTATGAAATCTTTGGCAAACCCCAACTTCTCCATAACTTTGAAAAGAAAGACATGGGTGGAAACGCGAAGGTGGGTTACACTTTGGTGAGAATCGAGCACCGAAGAACCATAGCGGAAGTTATTCGGCCGAATAAGTTTAACTATTCGGTCGAATAATTTAATTATTCGGCCGAATAATTAAACTTATTAGGCCGAATAACAATTAACAGGCCACCGTTAGACCCAACGGTGGCCTCGATGTGTGTGCGAGGTTTTAGCTGGACGGAGAAAATGCACAGCGTTGTGCAATTATTCGACCGAATAATTATTCGACCGAATACGTATTCGGTCGAATAATTATTTGGCCGAATAATTATTCTGCATAAAAGCTCGACCGCGGCCATTGTCTGTCACTTTCCGTCGATTTCGTGAACCCCTTTGGCGTTGTTGATAGTCCCGCCTCCGCGTCACCAGTCTGGACTGTTACCCGTCCACCCGCTCTTCCGTCTAGTTTGTTGTCATCGAACTCCGCCCCCCGATTCCCCGCTGCTGCGTGTCACTTCTCCACCACCCTGTGCGTCAGGATTTGCTCGACGGTTCGTCATTGCTGGAGTGTTAGGCCGCCAACTTCTGCCTCTGCCATTCAGTCGTCCGCCACCTTCGGTTTCCCCCATTCGCTCGTATGCGAGGTTTTTCCTCTACCGCTGGGTCATATTTATGTTTGGACATCTAGACGCTCTTTGGTGGAGTCTGCGTCTAGACATCTGTAGGTTTAGCGTGCATCTGCACTTCTGTTGGTGGAGCTTTGGCGTTGGAGTGTTCTCCTATGGACGTTTGCACAACAGTGAGGTGCTGTAGCTGGGGACCTATCGACGCGACGTTGTGCAGAGGTAATTCTTTTGGCATATTTAATTTGTAATTTTTTATTTTTTTCTTTAAATTTCTTATTTAATTTGTAATTGTTATTGCAGGTTTTCTTTTCTTGGTTGCTTGGCTCGTTTCGTTTTGGCTGTTTAAAATTCCTCTTGGGGCTCTCTTCCGCCAGATCTAAATTCACCTGCTTTCGTTTCGGCTGCATCTAAAGAGGTAAGTCAATTTTTTTTTCAATTCAAGAGTTAATTATTGGTTTCAAAAGTTTTGAGTTTGTCCCTATAAATGAACTCTGCCCAATTGGGCAGAGTTCATGAACTCTATCCAAAATTGAGCAAAGTTCATGAATTCTATCCAATTGGGCAGAGTTCATGAACTATGTCCAAAATTGGGCAGAGTTCGTGAACTCTATCCAATTGGGCAGAGTTCATGAACTCTGTCCAAATGGGCAAAGGTCATGAACTCTGTCCAGTTGGGCGGAGTTCATGAACTTTGTCCATTTGGGCAGAGTCCATGAACTATGGTCAAATGATATGTTGAAAATTATTTAAATTTAAATATAAAAAGAGAAATATATTGAGTGTTTAGTTAGTTACTTTTGTTAAATTGTTGATTTTGCTTATGTGTTTAGAAATGAAAATAAAAGTAGGACTATAATTGTATTTGCAAATGATATATCCCATTTATATATATGCTTGTTTTATTCGTTGAACTCTGTCAACATGGACATGGACAGAATTCATGAACTCTGTCAACATGGACATGGACTGAGTTCATGAACTTTGTCTATGTTGACAGAGTGCAGAGATCAATATATTAGTTCTATTACAAACTATGTTGATGGATAGCTATAGATACAACGAAACTTTAGACGATTAAACTCTACTTTTGATACAACAAAACTTTAAAATTGACTTTAGGTACAACGAAACTATAGACATGAATAGACTTTAATTTAGATGTACTATGAAATAGCAAAAACACTTAGAAGATTGGTACAGTAATTTTTTATACATCCGAACAATAATAGTCATAGTCATTTTAAAAACTATTAGATGATATTATGCCACAATTATCTTGAGTTTTATCCTTGTAAAGGTGGCCATTCTTGGTATTATGTTTTTCTTTGGTTGCAACATGGCAAACTTGGAGAACATAATACCAAGAATCGTTACCGTTATCAAGTTGAAACTGAAGACCATTGTGGAACATGGCAAATTTGGGAAACATGTCATTTAACTCGAAACATAATACCATGAATGGTCAATTTTTTTTTATTCTATGGAATAATGAAAATATTTGTAGATATAATTTATGTTTAAAGTATTAAAATATCTTGATTAAATTATTAATTTAAGAAACTGAAGACCATTATGAAACATGGAAAATTTGAAAAACATGTCAAACTCGAAACATAATACCATGAATTGTCAATTTTTTTTTTATTTTATGGAATAATGAAAATATTTGAATATATAATTTATGTTTAAAGTATTAAAATATCAATTAAGTTATTAATTTAAGATTTAGATTAAAAGTTAAAACAGGTTCATGAACTCATTCTTTGACATAAAGAAATGAACCCTTTACTTAGTGTTTAACTATATTGGTTCCATTCATTTTAAACATCAAAAACACTTAGAACATTGGTACATTAATTCTTCACACATCTAACAATATTAGCTATACTCTTTTTAAGAACTATTAGATGATATTAGGTAAATCTAGGTCCTTATTATATAACTTAGTCTCTTTAGCAGCTAGGTTTTAGAATTTGTAGAATTAACATGTAGAATTTGAATATGTAATCAGTTGATATTTGTGCAAGTGTAGATATTATATATCAAATGGAAAGAGAGGATTCTTTGAGGCGAAAGCGTAGGAGGTCTTCACAAACTTCTGGGGTTGGTGTTACAAGTGATAATCGGAGGTTGTCAACCTCCCCTCGGGATTCTAGTTTATTATATAGTTCACATCGACGAGGCGAAAGGGGTACAAATGATTCCCCTATATCTTCTGTGGGAGAACGGCGATCTCGACCCTCTATTGGTATATGAATATCGATCTTTTAACATGTACATGCAAATTGTTTTTTTTGTAAGCAAAAATTGTACTTGTGTTTAAACAAAACTTTGTTTTTATTTGAAGCAGAGCATGGTTCAGAAGATGCTTGTAATTCTATAGGGAGGGAGACAGAGCAATCAAGGGAGACGGATGAGGGTGCAGAGCAAGGTTCTCAAGAGGCTCATCATTCTACACAAGGTGATGATGGTCGAGCTAGGACGCTATATGTTGAATTAACTAAGAGTTGTACACCCATTACAACATATCCATCTGATCTACCTCGGGAGATTCCATGGTAAAGTGGTGATCATCAAATGACTCTTGAAAGATGTAGATCCCACTACGGCAAGTTGGAAAATGATTTGTCTACTATGGATCTCCCTCCAGAGAGTAAACAAAGTTTGGAGATTGTTTTGGGATCATTGCAAAAATTCATTCAGGCATATGAGAATCTCGGACCAACTACAAATGGTTTTGTTGATTTGATGTGAAGACGAAAGGAACAAGTGATGGGTCCAGACAAGTGGGATGTTGTGAAGGAGAGAGTGGCATTAAGATCAGAGATAGAACCCACATCTCAACTTGGGACAACTGCAAGGAATTTTGTTGGCGATGTTTTATCGTCAGCATTAGTTGGAGTAGATGTGGGATTGGTTCGAGAAAGGGCTCGTTCTACTATTCGTCAAAATTTTGTTTACAAAACTAATGATGAGATAGATGGAATGAGCATTGAATATCTCAGGGCCTATGCCAAGGTTTGTCGCGACCTAGCGGCAAATGTTATATCCAATGACACATCGAGTTTGGGAGAGGTTTGTTGATTATGATATGACTTGATCTTAATTAAATATTTTATTCATTTTGAATTAAATTTTTTGTTACATTATATGAATGATAAATTATGTTTTTTTATGTAAAGTAATAGGTACATTATGTAAATGTTTAAATTGGTTTCAGTTTTCAAGAATGATGAATGAACATTCTTTCCGTGTTTCAACTAGCGAAAATCTAGAGAATATTCGAGAGGTACATATTTATTATTTACATATTTGTAATTATGTTTGAACTTTATATATATATATATATATATATATATATATATATATATATATATATATAATATTTTAATTTAACTATGCATCTTATTGTTAATTTGACTTATCCATGCAGGTTTCTTTAGATATGAACTTTATAAATGATTTACCATCTATTATGTGCTAATATTTTTTTAATCTTTTTGTTTTAGTTTTAAGTTAATTGACACAGTAATATTTTTTGGTTTGCATTATGTTTTATTTATTAATACAATTTAAATTTTAGGGGGGGGATATAGGTTCTCTGCTTCATGCAGCAGATATTGGTAAGGAGGTAATTTTGTTCACTGCTTTAATATTGTTCTCTACTTTAATATTTTAATTTTTATGGATTTAGTTAAAATTTGTTCAAGTAATTTATGAGATTCATAAATTGATTTTATACATGTTGCAGCTTGGGTCTCTTAAGTCTTTTGGAGACAAAGGGAAAATTCCTTTGGAGGATGGTGGTGGACAAGTATTTGGAGAATTTGATGTAATTTTGTTAATTTAATTGAATTGTTTTTTGATATATAAGTTTAATATTTTAATTTTCTGAAAATAGTATAAATAATTTAAATGATATTCATAATATGTTTTTATACATGTTTCAGAGTGGGTTGAGTCTAGGGGGAGGCCCTAATGGAGGTTAGCATGGTGGACATTTTCTTTTTATAGCATGGTGGACATATTTTTTGTTGTTGATATGCATATATTGCAAAGATTTGTTTTGGACATGTCGAGAAGATTTATTTTTGGACTAAATACATATATGTACATTGCACTTGCATGTTCATGAGCATTTTTTTTAGGATTATATACATGTCCTTTGAACTTACATATTTTGTGAAACTTGGTTTAAATGATCTACTTATTTTTGTTTATTTAGCATATTTGGTGTGATTTAAAGGTTTAGAATATGTACTTGCATGTTTAAATGAATGAATGAATATATAAGAATGAATGTTAAGAACATGATATTCTTGAATATTATGAAGTTTATGAATATTAAAGGAAGTTTAAAAATGGATTAACATAGGTTTAAAGTTCATGAATGAGAAATTTTTGATTGAAACATGAATGAATGTTAAGATTGAATATATTAAGAACATGAATGTTATCTTTGAATGTTAGGAAGTTTAGGAATGTTAGAAGTTTGGTGGAAATATGGATGAACTAGGGAGTTTAAAAATGAATGTTAAGAACATGAATGTTATCTTTGAATGTTAGGAAGTTTAAGAATGTTAGAAATTTTAATAGAAATATGGACATGAACTAGGAAGTTTATAAATGTTATGAAGCTTAGGAATGTTCTAGGAAGATTAGGAATGCTATCTAAATTTTGATGGAAATATGGATGAACTAGGAAGTTTAAAAATGAATGTTCTCTTTGAATGTTGGGAAGTTTAGGAATGTTAGAAGTTTTGATAGAAATACATGGATGAACTAGAAAGCTTAAAAGTGAACACATGTTGAGTTGAAATTTTAAGAATGTTATGAAGTTTTGATGGAAATATGGATGAACTCAGAAGTTTAAAAATGAATGTTAAGAACATGAATGTTATCTTTGAATGTTAGGAAGTTTAGGAATGTTAGAAGTTTTGATAGAAATATGGATGAACTAGGAAGCTTAAGAATGTTACGAAGCTTAGGAATGTTAGGAAGATTAGGAATGTTATCTAAGTTTTGATGGAAATATGGATGAACTAGGAAGTTTAAAATGAATGTTAAGAACATGAATGTTATGTTTTAATGTTAGGAAGTTTAGAAATATTAGAAGTTTTGATAAAAATATGGATGAACTAGGAAGCTTAAAAGGGAACACATGTTAAGTTCAAATTTTAGAAATGTTAGGAAGTTTATGAATGTTAGAAGTTTTGATGGAAATATGGATGAACTAAGAAGTCTAAAAATAAATGTTAAGAACATGAAATTTATCTTTGAATGTTAGGAAGTTTAGGAATGTTAGAAGTTTTGATAGAAATATGGACGAACTAGGAAACTTAAAAATGAACATGTTAAGTTCAAATTTTAGGAATTTGTTAAGAAGTTTTGATTGAAATCTGAATGTTAGGTTTAAATTTTGATAGGAATGTTAAGAATTAATGTGATAGTAAGAATGGATGTTAAGGAATTTATGATAAAGTGCAATGAATGAATGAATGTTAAGAAATTTTGATAGAAATATGAATGTTTGGAAGTTTAAAAATGAATCTTACCTGAGATCAAAGTTCCGAAATTTGTTAGGAAGTTTTGATATAAATATGAATGTTAGGAAGTTGAAAAATGAATATTATCTGTTCAAATTTTAATATGAATTTTTAATTAATAATTCTTATTTTCAATGTCCAGGTACATTTGATGCAGCTGAAATCATGGCAAATGGGGATAACGATTTTTGTTTTTTAATCATAAGCAAAGATTACAGGATTGTGAAGCTTGTGCTAAATTAGAGCAATGATTTTAAACAAAAATTTGATGAATTTTCATCAATTTGTTGTAAATAATCATTCCTCTAATTTAGCATAAGCTTCACAATCCTAGAATCTTTTCTTGTGATTAAAAATCAAATGATCATTGTCTCCATTTGCCATGATTTCAGTTATGTGAACTTACACAAGCGATATTTTAAATTAAAGATTCGGGGTGGAGAGTGGCGACAACCACAGATCCGTTATCTCATCCCTTAAGTGGTCTAATAGATATATGGGGACATGAATAAAGTATTTCAAACAGAATTAAGACACAAATTTTACAAATTGAGGTTTTCATTACCAAATAATTTTTGAATTCAAATTTCAGCATACTAGAATATGATCATTTAAACTCTTATACTCCAGTTCCTTTCAAGATCATAGACATAGAAAGAAAAAAATATATTGTACACAACATTTGACAATGACATCGACAAAACCATTGATCTATTAATTTTAAATATATAGTTTTAAAAACATCGCAATGGAATGTCGTCTTCAATTATTTGTTCATGGTCATATTTGGACAGTTTCCATTTTTTATTTTTTAATTGTTTTTTTTATGGAACTTAAACCAATTTTATTCGAGATTCACATACTAAATGGCTATATTGACAACATATAACATCAGATTCATAATCCTGAAAGTAGACATAATTTTGAGTCATATGAGTCTGCTGAAAAAAATAGCCCTTTAAAATGATGGATCCTCTCTCGTATGTATATCTGTTGTCATTGTAGTCTTTCAATAACTTCATTTTTCCTTCAGTGCATCGCATCAAATAATACTTCACATTTTTGTTGTTGTCTACAGGTGCAATCACAGCAAAAACATCTCCTGTGCAAATTACAGTTTATGTTAGGATTTTTAATTCAATTAAATTGACTAATATACATGTGTATAAGGTGAAGGACAAGAATGCACAATCAACAAAACAATGGTATTTGATCATTACCTTCTCTAACGAGATCTTAAATTATTTCGCCATCAGATGATATTGCTATATCTTCTTATTCTAATTCTTCTATGCTTGTTAGTGGCATTTTTTCTTTAGGATTAATCTCTGTGTGTTTCCAATGTTTTACGTAGTTGTTCGTTATGTTTTCACAAACTTCTGTAAATTCAATATTTTCAGTGCAAATATGACAAAAGCATGATTGCTTTCTACTGTCAAATGCATAAATGTTTTGGAAGGATTTTGTTTAAATAGAGTGAAAATCTCTAGTCCCTTGTATGGTGCTAGCATCGTATGGTATTGATCTATTTATATCTTAGACCCCAACATGCCAAAAAAACCTAGTACACAAATAACAAATTTTGATGTTAGGTACATACTTTTTTTTAAATTGACAATAAAATATAAATTAAAACATTTGTGTGTACATACCTGCGCACATTTTTTTATTAGTGATTATAATCATAGTTTAGATGTGATTTACACCATTGGACAACCTCTGCAGCTGAATGGAATCGTGCAAAACTATGGTTCATTTGCCATCTTCAAAGTGCTCTTTTTACACATGCTCCTGCACCATCATGTTCACCTTTTCCATGACCAGTTTCAAAGAAATTTCAGTGATGTTTAATGTTCAATGCTTTATGAAGTCGACATAACCAATAAAATGATCACGAAAATTTAAATTGTCCGGCATATCCATCCAACCATATCCAATGCTCATTGAATTTAATGTTGCGTCCCTTTAGTGAATTGTAGAAAATACTTTCAATACAATGCTTAACAAAATGTGTATCGTGTGTACGATCGTCGCTGATATAAAAGTGATATTCTTTAATCACATCTCGATTGTCACATGTGCTTTCAATGCCATCAACATCCTGTTGAGAATGTCTATATAAAACATGGACAAATATTGAAACTTGGTCAGAATGATAGTATTCACTCTGTATCTCTTTTTGTGCAGCACATGTATAATTTTTTCCAAAATCAACCACTGACAAAATTGTTCCCGGTGGAAAATTTTCACGAGACTGTTTGAATTGAAGGTCTTGCCATCGTGCTCTATGTGAATGCTTGGTGTATTTATAAATTTCACTTTCGAATTTCTTGAGAAAATCTGCCACACCTATTTTATCTTCTCGCAAATCAATCCTTTTGGAATGTACATCACTATTACTTGTAATGTATTCATATATTCTCCAATCAACGGTGACATTTGACAGTGAGTGATCAGTATCGATAGGATATTTATTGTGGAATAAAACCAAATTTCCACAACGATTACAATGTTTTCTATTGACACATTTCTTATTATAAAATACTTCATCGTGATTTCTCTCACATAGGGTTTGAGATATGAATTCACGTATTGTAGGCAAAGGTGGTGAATTTGTCCAAAACATTTTACCAAATTCAAGAAATGTGTCATAATATAATTGGAATTGCACATGATAATGGCAACAACATGTGTCACGGATAGTAATAAGTCTAACATACAATGGTTTTAGTTGCACAAATGTAGTTCTTGACACATTAATTCCACAATGATCTTCCTTGAATTTATTGAACAATTGTACTTGTGTCATATCCATTATATGTTTTGGACTACTTACATATACTCCTCGTGATACTCTTTGTCGTATTACATCTCTTGAATTTGGTGAAACTCGAGTATGTGTCAACCAATATTCCCGTACAATATCTTTAACACCTGCTCCCATTCTATCTTTGTAAGGCTGTCTACAAATAATTGCCCAGCAAGCAAGTTCATCATTTTTATCTATTTGCATTCCGAATTTGCTATGTCTGTATAATGTCTTTCTTGATGTTCCAACTGCTTTTGCTAGTTATGTTGTCAAACGTTTTTGTTTAGTACTAGTCGAAATAATTGTTGTATGAATTGCTCTTCGTGCAGCACTAATGTCTTTCTTCCTAGATTTTCCAAACTTTTTTATTGCATCACCTATATTTTCTATCACATTATGTTTTAATTTCGACTCTTTGGTTGCCTTGTGAATACCCAATAATGATGTAGCATCTTCTAACTTCTTGGTCACTAATAAACATCTCAAAATTTGTGCTTGTCCTGTTGCTGAATAATTCTTCAGAACATCATCATAAACTTTTTAAGCCTGATATCGTGCAACATGTATGGGTATTTTTTTCCATATTTGTTGCAATCAACGTTTTCTAAAGTTTCATCATCAATGGTGAAAGTACCTATACATCAAGTTAAATTTAATTTAAAACATGTATCCAAAAATACAATTCATTATAAAAAATGAATTTGGAAAATACATGATATATACATACCTGGTCCAATTTCTAGTTCTTGAACTTGATCTTCAATATTGACTTTATCGACATTAGTATGTAAATCACTATGTACATATTCAACAATGGTTTCTTCAACTTCAATTTGTTCTTCTTGTACTCTATTTTCAATTTCCATTTCATCAACATTATCATGTAAAACTCTATTTGTATCTTCAATAATCGTTGCTTGCGTTTCTGCAAGGCTTGCTTTGTTGGCATGATATTTAAGTTTTTTCTTTTCTCTATTATCATCATCATCAGTACGTTTACGATCATATTTTCTTTAACGGTTTCTCTTACTGTCCATGATTGTTTAATCTATAAATGATAAATTAAAGTTTCATCATTTTATTGTAAAAAAACAAAATGAAGATTTAAAAACAGTTACGAAATTTATAAACACATGAACTGAAATTTACTTCACATTATCAAAATCTTGTAAGAATCTTTTGAAAAAAAAGTCTTTGGAAACAAGTTTCCTTTGAAAAGAACCTTCTTTGAATGAAATAAGAACTATTTGACAATAAATCACCTTTGAAAAAACCCATTGGAAAATAATAAGAACACTTTCTAAATATATCTTCTTTGTAAACCCACGAAAAAAAAAACGTCTTTGAAAAAATACCTGGGATTCTTTGTAAAAACTCTTGCAACGAAATAACTTTTTTGCAAAAATAACTTGGAAGACTTTAAAAAAACCCATTTTCAAATCAATAAGAAGGAAAAATACATCTGCTTTGTAAAAATAACTTGAAATAAAATCTTATTTACAAAAATGCCTTGGAATAAAAACTATGTAAATGCACACTTTTGAAAGAAACATTTTCTGAAAAAACCCATTGGAAAGGAAAAAAGATTTCTTTGTAAAAACCCTTGCAACGAAATAACGTTTTTGCAAAAATAACTTGGGAGACTTTGAAAAAACCCATTTTCAAATAAATAAGAAGGAAAAATACATCTCCTTTATAAAAATAACTTGAAATAAAATCTTATTTGCAAAAATTCCTTGGAATAAAAACTCTATAAATGCACACTTTGGAATGAAACATTTTCTGAAAAAACCACTTGTAAAATACTTTGTAAAATAAACGTCTTCTGCAAACATACTTAGAAAAAAAAAAAAAACTTTGAAAAAACTCATTTGAAAAAATCATTTTCAAATAAATAAGAAGGAAAAAGACAACTCCTTTGAAAAAATAACTTGGAATAAAAACTCTTTAAAATCGTCATTTTGGAAAAAAAACCTATTGCAAAGAAATAAAAAGTGCAAAAGCTTGGAATAAAAACTTATTTTGCAAAAATGCCTTAGAAAAACAATCTTTCAATGTATTCCTTAGAAAAAAGTAACAAAAAAAATACTTCATAAAAAAAACTCTCTTTACAAAAAAAGCTCCTTAGAAAATCCTTGGAAAAAAAAAACCATTGCAAAGAAATAAGAAGTGCAAAAAGCTTGAAAAAAAATACTTCATAAAAAAAACTCTCTTTGCAAAAAAAACTCCTTAAAAAATCCTTGGAAAAAAACCCATTGCAAAGAAATAAGAAGTGCAAAAAGCTTGGAATAAAAACTCATTTTGCAAAAATGCCTTAGAAAAAACATTCTTTCAATGTATTCCTTAGAAAGAAGTAAGAAAAAAAATACCTTATAAAAAAATCTTCCTTTGCAAAAAAATCTCCTTAGAAAATCCCTTCAAAAATATTCTGCCCAGAAAGTATGAGAAATTAAAATGTGCGAAATTAATTGAAGTATTTAGTTTTATTTATATAAGTTTAGAAAAAAAAAATTATTTTTTTTCGACCGACGAGTTTTTTTTTACGTTTGGTTATTCGACCAAATAACCTTTGATTAAATTGACGTCGCCGTTACGAAAAACAGTTATTCAGCCGAATAACCTCTGAAACCTGAAAATCTGATTGTCTCTCACGGTTTTCAGGTTTCTCCATTTTCAAAAGCTAAAAATGATCTCTTACACTATAAAGCGACTGTCGAATTTGATACCATTAGTTTCATTATTGAATCTACTTTTCGAATATATAGATTTCTTTATGTATAGGTAAGATCTGATATTTGTAATTGTTTGTTTTCTTAACAAGTGTTGAGTTTAGTTTCATCTCTTTCAAAATGCGATGAAATGAAAAATCCATAACTTTAAAAATACACCACGAAAAAAATTGAGAAAACTATGGTGCAGTTAATTGGCGTGTCTACTTCAAAAGAGTATTCATAGAATTTTTAGTTTTATATTCAGTTGAGAGAAAAGTTATGCGATAAACAATATGTTGAAAATCGACAAGGTTTCCCTATTGATCGAATTCAAATAAATATAATAATTAGTATATATATCCATTTGTTACAAACTTATAATCATGCAGTAGTATATTGTGTGTAGATTGTCGTAGCATTTTTTTTTTGGCAAAAAACAAGTTTAACAATGATTTTACGTGTGCGACAAAACATGGCTATTTTGTAGTCCTTTCATTTTATAAGAACACACTGTCAAACATTTGTCGAATAGACATATCAAATCTCAATATAAAAAATTGAAAAAAATATGGATAGCAAGCTAACATAATTCTCTAAAAGTTTGTTTTTTAGTGAAAAGTGAAATTCTAAACAAAAATATCACTTTTATTCGCCCAAAGATGGAAAACATGAAAAATTCAAAATTATTTTCTCACGGAACCCTCCAAAATAAACACCCATCTTCATGGATTCACCCACATGTCTAACTTTGTCAAAAGCATTAGCAAGATCGAGCTTAATAACTATACCTTTTTCTTTTCTTTGGAAGCTTGACTGGATGGCTTCCTGAACCAGCACGATGTTGTCCAGGATTTGACGCCCTTTGATAAAGCCACCTTGGTTTTCTAGAATGATTCCTAACAGCATTTTTTTTAACCTGTTGGCTATGGCTTTGGTGACCACCTTGTAGCTTGTATTGCAGAGGGAAATAGGTCGGAATCTGCTGAAAGAGTGGGCCCCTTTCTCTTTTGGAATGAGGGCTAGAAAAGACGAGTTGGTGATTCCCCCGAGATTGGAGCAGAATTGGGTTTTCTTTACCATTCTTAACCAATCATCTTTGATGGTTGGCCAGCATGCCTTATAAAACCGAGCTGTGAAGCCGTTAGGTCCAGGGGCCTTATTAGCTTCCATATGGTCCAGGGCTATTTTGAGTTCTTGAAGTCTAATCGGGGCTGATAGCCGAATATTGTCCTCATTTTTCACAAGATGGGGGATTAAGGGGATCGGATAGGAGTCAGGGTCGATGGGGGCGTCATCAGGAGCCATGTATAACTCTTTAAAAAAGGAGTAGGCAAATTTTTTAATGTCATCAAAGTCTTTTATCTCATGGCCATGAAACTCAATTTCCTTGACCGCTTTAAAGTGCTTACGAGCTTCCGCTTGCTTGTGGAAGTAACTCGTATTCTTGTCTCCAGCTTGAAGCCAAAGACTTCTGGACTTCAGCCTCCAGTACTCTTCCTCTTCTCTGCTGGCATGATGAAGGGAGTTTTGAAGGGCGGCCTCTTGGGTAAACAGATCTTGGGTCGAAGCGGCATCTTCCATGATCAACTGATGAAGCTCGAGAGTTTCATGGGCTTCTAAACATTTGGTGGTAGGATTTCTAAGGGATTTTGCCCAGCTTTTTAGAGCTCTTTTGAGGCCTCTTAACTTTTCTTCCCACACAAAGGAAGGGGATCCACACACCTACATGAGCCAGGCCTCAGAGACAACCTCCTGTAACCCATCTTGGTTAATCCAGATAGGGATGAACCGGAAGGGAATAGGACCCATATTTCTTTCAAGGGAGAGATCTAGAAGGATGGGCTTATGGTCTAAGGTGTAGTTAGGAAGGATTTTGGAGGTGTCTAGTAAACCAAAAGTTAGGAAAGAGGACTGGACTAAGAACCTATCCATACGGGATGCAATATGACCTGGACCCAGCCTTTTGTTTGTCTAGGTGAACTTCCCTCGGGTGGGCTTAATATCTTCTAAATCCCAATCCAGAATGAGGTCCTCTACCCATTCTCTTGCAGGGTCTCTGACCGAAGAACCTCCTTTTTTCTCCTCAACCGGTAGAGTGATATTGAGATCGCCTGCAATAATGAAATTCTAGGGGTTGTGCATGCTAAGGAAGTCCTTTAAGGAATCCCAACAGATTCTTTTCTCAGGAAACAAAACCGGAGCATATAAATTAAAGAGACTTACTTGGTGACCGAAGTCTTTGTGAAGGAATTTGGTGAACATCCAGTGGGCGCTAGTTTCTTCATCAACTAAATCAAATTTTGTGCTATCCCAGAAGGTGCCTAATCCTCCTGAGGCACCTCTTGCGTTAGATGCTTTTCCTTGACCTTTTTTCCAAATGGTTTTACTTGCACGGAGGAGATCGGAGTCCTCCAGTTTCGTCTCCTGGATGAAAAGGATCTCAGGCATTGACATTCGTACTAAATATTTCAGAGCCTCTTTTTTTAGTTTGCTGCCTAGCCCTCTATAGTTCCAGGAGACATATTTCATTACTTACCGAGATTGGAGGGGGTGGCTCCCCTTGGAGCCTTGCCTTGCTTCCTTGTTATGCGGGTATCCATTATTCCCTTGATCATTTTCTGGGACCCTTGCGGTACGTCCAGGTAGGTCTTTTCTTCTCTTTTTTTCTTCTTGGACTTCCTTCCCCTGATGGGTTTTTCCGGAGTGGCTTGAGAGATGCATGATTCTAATTCCCCGCCATCTGAGTCACCTTCGGAATCTGAGCCAAGACTGATGTGATATTCCTCCATTTCCTTCTCCTTTGGGTTAGCTTCTGGGATTCCAGGGTCTTCTCGGCTAGGGTAACAACTGAGGCAACCGGTTCGGTGATTGGGGATTCTTTTTCGAAAACCGCTACCTCCTGGACTTTCGAGGCCTTTGGATCCTTGCCTAAGGACGAGGCTTCTTTTTGCACTTCCATGGCTTCAGGTCTGGGTTGGGGATTTTTCGTCGGGCCTGGGGTTTTCTTTTCTTTCGGCTTTGGGGCTGCTTTTCCTTTTTTGACCTTTTTCCATCCTTCTCCTTCCTCTTTGTCTGCTGGTTGGGCCTTGGGACAATTTCGTTGGAAATGGCCATGCTCATGGCAGAGTCTGCATTTGAAAGGCAGTTGTTCATAGTTGAGTTTTTGATAATGATGACATGCCCCCACTGTTAGTTTGACAGCTTCCGGGAGCCCAGCTTTAAGATCCACTTCCACACATATTCTTGCACAGGTGTATTGGGCTTTGTTGTCCGCTTTGTCGATGAACCGTCTCAGTCCATTTCCGATATTCTGCAAGGATTTAATGTTCCAGCAATGAACAGGAAATTTGGGCAACCAGAACCAGACCGGAACTTCTTTTGGTGTGTCGATGGAAGGATCAAAGTCGGGCGTCCATCTGTTGAGGTACAGACCCTGAGTCCCCATGAAGTAAGGGCCGCTTCTGAAGATAAGATCTCGGTCTTCTTTTGTGATGAACTCGAAAATGAAGAAGCCTCTTCCAACAGCATAATAGGTCACACTATTCTGGAGCTGGGGTCTCCCGTTCCTTTGGATCCAATCTTCCATGATTCTTGTAGAGGTCCAAAGCCCCATAAACTGTCCAACCAGTCATTTTTATACCAAGGTCAAAGCGACCTTGATTGGTTGATTCTCTGGCAAAGCTATTTCTGGGATAGTTTCCATCTTCTTGATGAACTTTGGGACTGCAGGGAAGGCCGTATTTTTACCTTGCGGGTCGATGAGCCTTCAAAACGCCTCTGCTGCTGAGATCGAAGGGGGGGGAGACAACTCCCTGCCCCCAGGCACAACCATTCCTGGCTCGCTTGCTAGCTATGCACTCTATCATCTCTCGTTGAACCCTAGCGGCTCGCGGCTATAGTACCTTATACATTTTATTACATAAGAAGGAATCTGAATTAAACCCTAACATCTACATAATCTACATTTTTAACAAACAAATTACGATAACATTAAAAATATTATATTTGTAAATATAATATTTTATATTGATACAATATTTGATATTATTATTAGATTTGATATTGATTGGCTCTTAGCTAGACAATCAAAATTTCATTTAACTATCAATATTGGTAAATATAACAATCAACACAAATTATATTTTATGATATTTGACCTCATAGAATAACTCCCATTCAAACTAGAAAAATCACAAATATATTTGGGCTTAAATTACATATTTATTGTGAATATTACATAAAACTCCATCCTCATTAAGACAAGGGAATTTATTTAAAAGAAGATCAAGCAAGTGTTTCTTCTCTTACAATGTATATTGTAACATACCCCTTTGCTGAACATTTTATGTTTGAAGAAAACATTATCTTAACTTTTATTATAAAGTTTTATATTTGGCCAAGTGACCAAGGATGACTGTAATTGCACAATACTATTATTTAATAAAATAAAATAGGAGACACTCACCCAAAGAGACTGTTGAAAGAGTGTTTACTGACCCACTAGGTGGAATGGAATCTGGGGTAGAAGGAAATGGACAGGTGGCAGCATCAAGAACTCAGTAACTAGCTGTTGTTATGGGACAACTCCCTTGAATCGTGGTCAAAGTTCCCTGAAAGATGGGACTGGAGCTTGAGGCTCATTTATTTTGGAAACTGACCACTAAAGACCTAGGAATCTTTATAAGCCATCGAATTTGAGTAGAGATTCACACTTTTTCTGACGAGAAAATTTACCTTGTGGTTCTGTTGTATGCACACAAGAGATTCGATGAGGGGAAGCTATGTTTTGAGTTGTAGTGTAGGTCTGTTTCACTTCTGCTGAGTGCAAAGTTACTACTGAGTGCAAAGAGTTATTTTGAGGTGTATTGAAAGTCTTCATTGATTGTTGGAAGTACAACCTGAGTGCCTTGCTTCTACAAAGAGACTTCTACCTAGTGGTCTAGTAAACAAGCTCGGGGGTCATAAAGGAGCAAGTGATATTGGTTGCTTCTTCTAGAGAAGGTTGGGATGAACAGGCCTCTTTGGGTGTTTGTCCACCCTATCTACAGTTGCAGGTTCTACTTTTCATTTCAGTTCCTAAGTAGTTATAATTTATTTTTGTAATTGTCGATTTAGGATTTATTAGTCAAATGTTGATAGTGATCATTCTGTAGAAGTAAATATTTGATTTCCTGAACTGACTATGATTCTGTAAATTGTTGAGAAAATTATATGAAATGGTTGACCTTTGATATCTTATTTATCAAAATTAGCCGAAGGTTGAATCCTTTTAACAGTTGTACCATTTTCTACTATCCATTACTCAAATAAAACCGTAACTGACCTTTACATAGTGACCAAACAACATTGAAATTTACAATAACAATACAAGGTCGAAACCCCAAATCAACATTGAGTTCCAATACCGTAACATTTAATATCCTTTATTTTCACCAAATGACCAAGGGTTACACCCTTCACACAGTTGTTACATTTCTTTCAACAAATTACTTCACAGCAAAATGCTAGAGAATTAATACCGAGGTAGGTCGAGGATCCCATCCTCCCTATGCTTGTATCACAGCCTAAAAACATTACAACGGCGGCCACATCCTCCACCAAACCACAAAACCAAAAAGCTTCGACTAAAACCAACAACGGCCAACAGTTGCCAAGAGAAACCTACAGGAAGAACCACCAAGGCTTACCAATTTTATTTAGCAGTATCCCTAGTAAGCTTAGAACATGTAGACCTGTAGACGTGTAATACCTGCCAAACAATACAGGGAGTGGTCAAATGCAGTTTAGACGTCAAAACAATACTGATATCTGCCACTACGAAATATGCATAGGGATCTTACCTTTTAAAAAGAACCATGTTCTGAAAATTCACTTCTGCAACCGACAAAAGCACCAAGACATTAAACAATCACCAACAACGCAGCCAAGAGTGGCTCGGCTCTCAGAACCCAAGGTGGAATTTGTTGAAGTAATAGGTCATGGGTTCGAAACTTGGAGAAATGCTTCCACAAACCTACTACTAACCCTAAGAATTCGCAGGCCTGTCAGCCTCTCCACAAAACCACTCACTGCATAATGAAAACCTAAGTCCTGCTTTCGAAACAATAAACTCCATGCAGTTAATGCAGCACCGCAACCCAAGAAAACTCCACGTGAAATTTAGCCACGGTGGATGCCAACAGGAATTCCACCAGCATTGCTTTAATGCACTTCAATACGCATATCCATCACCAGTACGACCATCTTCCAACCAAACAACAAGAATATCATTCGGATCTATATCAGGTCGAACATTAACATTGCATTATAGTTTGGGTCACACTATATCAAAGGTCAACCATTTCATATAATTCACATCATACCCTAGGTTAAATTCTTGACCACCCACTATGGCGGGACTTATAAATAATATGGTATGGTTACATTTCATCAACACCAAGCTAATGTGGCATATTGTCAATCCATACATATAACAAATAAAATAATACGAAAACCACCTTGGTACATAGTATATAAACTATAAAGACCCTGTCAACACTATTGTTTAATTACAATGTTAAATATACTCTAGGCACTATATTACTAATGGTACAAACTATAGAAGAAGCGCACATAGCAATTAGATTTTAACTATAGATACTATGACCATACCCTAACATTAAAATAACCATTACATTATGGGTTAAGCATATAATGCTTAGGATCAAATGATAGACTTAGAATTACAAATAGGATATTCAAACTTAGGATATAATCCTCGTACCATAGACATTTAATACTTATTATAATTCCCTTGATTAGGATGTGCAATACTTAACATTATTTTCAGTGCTCATTATTGTACAAATACTTATGTATTAAAATAACATAAATACTGAGAGTAGAATGAAATGGCTATAATGTCATATAGATAACACGTTACAGATTTTAACTAAAGAAACAATCGTAATGGATCTCACCCTGACGTGTTTGCAAGATATTATATTTTTCTCTTTTTACAACTTGAAAAACTAACTGACGATAAATAGGATCTCCATATTTACTTTCGAAACACTTTTTCTCTTACCTATGATCTGTGACAAGAACATTCAAATGCTTTAGCTAATAGCTAAGTAAGCCTCGGGGTGCCCATAGGACCCCTTCATCATCAAAAGAAGAACAACCAGTTAGCGCATATAAACAATAGCAAATAAATGTATGGAGCATCGACAACAATTTATAAGTAATCTAGGATGCACAACTGAAACAAGAAAACATCCAATAGCATCCTAATATAGACATAATTACATTTCACACACATCGTAAAACAATACACATGCATGATCGTTATAACATTTTATTCTAGCATGTCGTTTAAAGGAACAAACAAACATTTAATACATTTCCGCACAGCTAGTATAGTATTTAATGCTACATTGAAAATTTTTAAATTTTGTGAATTTTTGGGATGTTACATATATCCACTTTTCCAACCTCACACTTCACGAGCATTGATCTTGTGTGTATATACAAACCTGGGGCCAATTTATGTCTATCATTACTTTAACTTCAAGGCATAACAATAACACTAGTTGCTATATCTTGTGGGCCTACTACATTGCTATAACCCTATTCCAATTAATCACCATCCCTTCAACATCTCCATATTACATTGTGTCATTTAATATTTTTTAATTGAGATCAAAAGTAAATTATATTTTTATTTACTAAAATAATTTTTAAAAATATTTTTAAATTGTTATTTTACCCTATTATAATTTTAAACTAATATTAATTTATTGTTTTTATTATATGTTTTTTTAAACTCTCTTATATAATATTATAAAAATTATATTTGGTTTTATAAATTTTATTATATTGCAATTAAGTTAATAATTAGTAATAATAAATTTAATTTATACAGTTCAAATTATGTAACTGAGATTTATATTGTTTTTAATTGATTTTAGTATATAGTAAATATTTTTCATACACTATGTTTTTAGTGATAACAAATTTATTTTTTAAATTAAAATTATATAAAAAATATCTTTTAATTTTAATGTATTACTTTTAATAAAATGATTAATTAAATAAATATTTAATATAATCCTAAAGTAAAGACTAAACTTTGTAGCTATTTTTAAAATTAAATAATTTATAACATAATCCTAAAGCAGGGACTAGCTGTTTTGCAACTATTTCTCTTATTTATCAATTTTTTTACTGTCCATTTGTCTCAAATCTATTTATATCCTCCTTGTTTTCCTATTACATTACGAGTAATATATATGAAAAACCTGTAGGAGGAAATGATTAGAAACCAGTATATTTTTTAATGGGGTTTGAACATCAACCTGTTTGAACAAACAAAAAATTATTGAAGTTTTGTCTAAATTTTGGAATTTTGCATAATTCCAAGAAAAATGTTATTTGACTCTTCACGCCACACTTAGTAATTCTAAATTAAATATATGATAAAGAAACATCAAATTCATGTGTTTTGAAAATCAAGATTTTAAAACAATTTGAAAAATATAATTTTAGCAATCTATAAATGTATTATAACATGTATAATTAAGTCCTTTTAAAAATGTAATTGTGATCATAATTAAACAATTCCATTATTATTAAATAATTTTACATTAATTTAACAAAATTCCATAACAAAATCTACTCAGCTACCTTTAACATACCACGTTTACAACCACTTGTTATTCTGTATGGAGCACTCAAAATTTATGTATTTTTTAACCACATAAATATTTATGTTATGTTATTGTTAAATATTTTCTTGACCGACACTCAAAAGTGGTTGCATTTTTTATTATTTTTTTAGCACCACTTGTTACTCTTAATTAAATACTTATGTATTTTTACCACCACATGTTATTCTAAATGCTTTATTTCTTTTTCGTTCACGTTTTACAACGCAACACTCAGAAATTTTTTAGTTCGTATCAATTGAAAATCGCGGCTATTTTAGAAACATATCAAATAAGTTATTTTATAACCCCGAAAGATTCATAAAAGGTTATGTTTATACACGATTTTAAAAATGTTTTTTAATTAATATTATTATTTAAATTTAATATATTTATAATTAATGTTAATATTTAAATATAAAAAATAAAGGTAGCTTAGTTAATGTTTTAATTATTTTGTAATTAATATTATTTAAACCTAATATATTTTATACTTAGGGTTAATAATTAAATATAAAAACCCCGTATCCGGGTGACAGCACCGCTCGCACGAGCTAGCTCCCCTCTGGAGCCCGCCAACCTCATCAGCACAACAGCTAGCCGACGACTCCGCAATCTGTCGAACCCCCTCCACTTGTCTGCGCGCTCACTTAGACGACGGTCAGGAGTTATTTCGCAAGGACCCGCTCCAAGACAATGCATTAATTCGACCTCATGCAAACCGCATCTCAACGTCGGAAGACGGAGCTGGAGGGTACCTCAACCTTTAATTCGCCACCTTTCTTGATAATGGTTGCAGACTCCATTAACTCCTCCCGCGGAGATAAAGCCAACAAGCAAAGCTTCCTGCATTTCACCATCGGCATTAGTAATCATCCTATTGCTTTGGCTCTCGTTCAGCTCTTAATTGTTCTCGCCTTGGCTCTGCGTCGTTCCCTCCTCGGCTCTGGCTCCCACCTCGGCTTTGTATTGTTCTCGATGCGGCTCTCAAATGATTATGGCTGCCTCACTACCATGACAAGGCCACGAGGCACTCCTCGGCAAGGGGGTAGCAGGAAACCTAGAAATATCACGGACTGAACAACAATGGATGGATATGCAGAGGGCATCTCAACATTAAGAATATGATGAGCACCCTGGTGGAGGAGGTTACGGCCAATTGGTCCACCAACAGAAGCACGCTAAGGAATTTCAACACCTACCTGACTGAAATTGGAGAAGGTCTGAACTCTATGGATGCCAGCCTGAACTGGGAAATTTTTTCCCTTAGGCGTAGTAATGAACTGCAAACGCTCCAGTAGAACGATGATAATGAAAACCTCGCTGGACAAGATGGTGCCGCAAAAGTGGTGGATGAACCGGTCAGGGAAGGCGCCGGTCATCCTCTTGCAACATTGGCCACTCCCAGCTCTGTGCAGAAAGGCAGCACCAAGGAAGCAGAGAATGGTGCCACGCTCCCTGGAAGCAGCACCATACCTTCTTCCCCTGCTCTCCCCTCCCCTGGGACTGTGGAATATTATTATGGCAGCTACCCGATAATTGAAGAAGAACCAGACTCGTTCCATGCTAGAACTACTCCCTAATCGGTTTCCCAAGGCATCAGGTTATTACTGTGATTTCCAACTTTTTTGCTTCACTGTCTGTTACAGTCTGTTTTTTAAAACTTTCAGTGCTCAGACTTTGTATTTTTTGAACAAGACCCAACACTGTAACTGGGCAGGCCTCATCTGTAAGGTCTTTTTTTTGTATAATGACAGTTTCTACAATATTTTCGAGAGGTTGGGACGGTGGCTTCATCACTTGAGGCTTCCCCAGCCAGCTCACAATAGTTTTGACACCTGTGTAATCTCTGCCACTTTTTTCGACTATAGTAATTAAATTTCTCTATGCAACTTTACAAAAAAATAAAAAATAAAATATAAAAAGTATTTATAATTAGTTTTAATAATTAAATATAAAAAATAAATAGTTTGGTGGATTAATTTAAGTGGTCGAGTATTATGAAAAGGAAATACAAAGTATCAAGCTCAAATCTTTGAAATGAAAATAAATACCCAAAAAATTAAATATAAAAAAGTAAATATATTTTAGTTAATGTTTTAAATATTTAGTAAAAAAAATATTTTTGATTGGTTCATAACAATTCAACATGGTATACACGTTTTGATAAATTCTTTAATGCCTTACTTTTTGTTGTTTCTATGGCCCATCATTCAAGTCTCATTTATTGCACCGAGTGTAAACGAGGTGCTTACAACCCAGTATGGGGGAGATCATGTCACATGTCACATGTCACATTTGACACGTTACGTTACAACCCAGTATGGGGGAGATGTTGTAACGTTTGTCAGGTTACGTTACAACCGGGTATGGGGAAGATGTTGTAACGTTTGTCACATTTGTCACGTTTGTCACGTTACGTTTCCATGTCAACTCATAACTTATAAAAAATCAAAAGTAATTAAAAATTTCATGTTCGCTCATAACTTATCAAAAATAAAAATTAAAAGAGAGGGATCCAATTTCTTGAGGGATAATTTTTTTCTTAATGTGTAAAAAATTTAAGATAAAACAAAAAAAATTACACCTCAAGAAATTGGATCCCTCTCGGTGCTTGATAAATCCAGATTTGAGATGGATCTACATTGATTTTTAAAACAAATGTGATTTTTTTGTTTTTCTCTATAACATCACTTAAGTCTCACTTATCTTTATAATTGATGTAAGTTATGACATAAGAGAAATCTACGTAAATAGAAATTAAAATAAAATCATATACATATAAAAATAGTGTAGATATATATTTTAAGAAATTTAATAAATCCAAACTTTAAATATATATATATACATCATTTTATATAGACATGCCTTTAAAATAAATAAATATACTCAATCAAATGGCTTTTTAAAGAAATTATTAAAAATATAGTCAATCAAATGGCTTTTTAAAGAAATTATGAAAAATGTTTTTCAATGAGTTAATATTTAAATAAACCTTCTTTCTTATCTCTTTTTTGTTTTTCAGTCGTTTTTAGTCTCTAGTGAATTTACAGCTATTCACAAAAAGTTGTACTGTATCATTCCTTATTTTGGATTCTCATTAATTAACTTTCTAAACCTAAGCTCTCTTTTTCATCCTTGGAAAATGGAGCATCATATGTTTACAAATTTATAGATTTAAAAAACTACACATTTTTTCTTTTTAAACTAATTTTTAATGATAAGCAAATTTAATTTTTAAAAATGTCATATTTAATTACGACGCCTTTCATAATCCTTAAAACACTATATGAATTTATAAATTTTCCAAACAACAATGCTTTATATGAAAAACCTTTACTAACATCGATTTCCAAACAAATATAAACATATAAGCAAATCTTGTTGGTCTTTTCCATAACTCTTTCATGTCTCTTTGCAAATTTGCTTTTCAGACATCTGCTTCTTAACAGTCTCCAGCCTCAATGCAAATGCATATGCAAACTTTCTAGCTTACTCTGATAAATGACAACGATTAATATGTATATTTTTACTCAACAAAAAGTATTAAGGTGAAACGTGTAGGTAAATGATTAGAAACCTCTAGATTTTTTAATGCTGACGCAAATCGCGCAAATACAAGTATCTTGCACTGGTCTGTATTCGGCGCACCTAGTTGTACTGTGGGTTGCTGGTTGAGCAAAAGAATAATGATGGAATTAGGGTTTGAACATCGGCCTGTTGCGGAAAGTGTAGGGTTTTATGTTAAACTCGCTACTGCTCTTATTTTTGTTGTATCTGTAGCAGCATGGAGCTTCTTTTCGAAGGGAAGAAAGGGTAGGCTGCCCCCGGGCCCTTTTCCGTTGCCCATTATCGGAAATCTGCACATCCTGGGAGAGCTTCCACACCGAACGTTGGCAGCTCTCTCTATGAAACATGGACCTCTCATGTCTCTCCGCCTCGGCTCCGCCCTCACCTTAGTCGTCTCCTCTCCAGAGATTGCCAGGGAGTTTCTCAAGACCCACGATCTGCTTTTTGCAAACAAAGGTCTGTCCAACTCTGCTAAGTATTTGTCATTTAATTTTGCGGACATGGCCTTTTCTTCGTATTCCCCTTACTGGAGGTCAATGCGTAAGCTCTGCGCTTCGGAGTTGCTGAGCTCCAGGAGCTTAGATTACTTCCGCTTTATTAGAGAAGAGGAAGTAGCTGCCATGATTCGGTCTATTATTAATTCAGGTGATTCTCGTCCCTTAAACATCAACCAAACCGTGTCATCCCTTGCGACGGATATAATCTGCAGGATGGCCTTCGGTAGAAAGTATTCGGACCAAGACTCGAGTGCTTTCAGTTCAATGGTCAAAGAAAGTTTGCTGTTACTGGGCTCATTTAATATTGGAGATTTCATACCTTTCTTGGACTGGATGGATTTGCAAGGTCTCAACGCTCGGATGAAGAAGCTACAGAAAACACAAAACCAGTTGTTAGAGAAAGTAATAGACGAACACGTTGCCGGCCAGAATGACCCCAACATGAAGCCTGATCTCGTGGATGTTTTACTTGCAGCATCTGAAGATAAAGATAGAGAGTTCCAACTTTCACGAGATAGTATCAAAGGAGTCCTCTTTGTAAGTTAAAATTGGCGCATATGGGATGGATATTATGTCAAATTTGATTTTAGATATAAGGTTTTTTTATACTGTTATAATCATGAAATTGATGTTGGCAGGATATGTTGCTTGGTGCCTCGGACACGTCGCCTACAGTGATAGAGTGGGCAATGTCGGAAGCGCTGAGAAACCCGCCAGTGATGAAGAAGCTTCAGGACGAGCTGGAACGTGTCATTGGTATGGGTCGCATGGTTTGCGAATCTGATCTGCCTCGTCTCGTTTATTTACGAGCTATGGTGAAAGAAACGCTTAGACTATACCCAACAGGGCCTTTTTTGCATCGCTACTTATCTGCTGAGTCCTGCAATGTATTGGGCTATGAAATCCCCCAAAATACTCGCGTTATCTTTAATCTCTGGGCGATTGGCAGGGACTCAAAGTCATGGGAGGACGCCGAAATTTTCAGGCCAGAGAGATTCATGGAAAGAGTTACCTCTGGCGTTGATGTAAATGGAGATCAAAACTTTGGGTGGCTTCCCTTCGGAGCAGGCAGGAGAATATGCCCCGGGCAGCAATTGGGAACGATTATTGTAGAGTTTGGGATAGCGCAGCTCTTGCACTGCTTCAACTGGAGGCTTCCGTTGGATGCCATAAATGGGCAAAATCAAGAACTGGATATGACTGAAAGGTTTAATGGATTCACACTGCCCAAGTCTTATGAACTCTCGGCTATTCCGACACCACGTCTGGAATGCATTGCCCACCTGAAATAGAACTTCCGATTTCGACTGGAATCTGTGGAAGTATAAGTCTGTTATTGTAGAAATCGTTTTCAAATAGTGGCTAAGTCTAGCTGTAGGTTGCAAAGGCTGTTCCCTTGCAATTTCCGTTGGAGATTAAGAACTGTGGGTTGCAAAGCCTGTTCCCGTGTATTTTTGCGTCGGAGATTGAAGTAGTTTTTTCAAGTTGTTTGTTTATGGTTGAAAAAAAATGTTATAGTATCCCAATATGGTGAGAAAAGCAAGATTGCTTTTTTAATGCTGGTTTTCGTTTCTTGTAAATATCATGTTTAGTATTTATAAATGTGGAGTGTAAACACATGATCCATGTTTTTATAGCTTGTTTGGCTTAATTGATTATAAATTTTAAAAATGAATTAAGTAGTCAAGTAGAAGTTATAAAGACTTATATATTGACCATTTTACATCGATATGTATGCAATGATTTTCAATGTCTAGGCGTTTGTATGCAACATTTTCCTTGTGATCTATCCACGTGTGATTGAGAGTATATGAGATTTTTCCTTTTTTCATTATTTTTCTAAGATCATTATGTCAACCGATTTAATTGAATAATTATTCTCTCGCTCACTACTAAATTATTTTATTTTATGAATTGTAATGATTTTCTTACAATTCAATCATTTCAAAATGGTGAGATATTTTTTTTTTATACAGCTTTCATCAATTTACAAACATTGAAATTAATTCATAAAACAGAATAATCAAATGTATCCACTATACAAACACTAAAATCAATGGACTATATTAAAAATAATATAGAAAACAATTTAATTAAAACTTATCGATTAAATCAATGCAATAAACAACTTATTTTGTGCAAAATACATAGATGAATTTTAAATTTAAATTACTAAAAAATTTAGAATAAAAATATTGTTAAAACTATAATTTTTTTTTTTTTCATATTTGCTTTTAGTTGTTTAATAATGTTCTTAGAAATTGAAAGAAGCTATGGTAGTTTTTCATAGCATGTTATTCATGAAACTTTATTTCTCTCTCACTAGTTATAGAGAAAATAAATCTTTTCTCTATAGTTATGTTGATAGCTTATCTCTGCATTTGAATGGAACAATTATTTCTCTATTTATCTTTTCCATATTAATTTCTATCACTAAAAATAATCACTACTCAATACTCTTGTACATGGTGGCATGGCGGCTTAGACTTAATAAAGGTTTTTTTAAGCCTTCTTTCCTCTTTTGAAGTTTTATGTTGAAGGGATGAAATGAAGTGTAACTAGCAGTAGTGACTCTTTGGTTTTGGTATTAGTACATAGGAAAAGAAAAGGCTTTGGTATATAATCTTTTTTAAACCAGTGCTCAGTTTTATATATATATATATATATATATATATATATATATATATATCCTACTTTTTTACTCATGCTACGACAAAATCAAAATGTGCAAAATCTAAACAAATATTATTAAAAAACATTAAATTAAAAGTGCACTTATTAACCTACTTCCACTTTGAATATGCATGCCATCCATCATACACTGAAGTGCCAACCCCACTCAAATCTTTGCTATCTTCGAGATCTTATTGTCATATGTGGATTTGGGGCATTATTGAGTGAACGCTGGTTGAAATGAATTTTATTTTATTTTGAACAAACTCGACATGATTAAGTAATTTGAATATCTAATCTCGCCAATGAGCGTGGTTTTCTCTTTTTGTTTATTGTAAATTTTAATATATTTTTAAAAATTTTAATATGTTCAGTTAAGTATAACTTTTTTATAATTTTTAGAGTTAATGGTATAGTTTTTATTAATTATAAATTATAAAGATAAATTTGTAATCTTTAGGTCATACTCTATGACTTAAAGATGGTTTTAGATAATAACTAGTTATTATTAGTATCTACTAAATACAGAAAATCCAATAAAATTAGTGTTAAAATTACAAGAAAAACTTAAATACTAAAAACTTTGGATAGTAAAACTTTTTTTATCCATAAATATTAAATCATTTTTTTATTTTAAAAATTATTAATAAATAATTTTTGGTTCGATGATACATACTCAAAGTTATTATATGGCAAACTTAATATACATTTTTCTTCTCTAGATGTTATTTATTACAATAAAGATTAGGACCTATAAGTGTTGTGATTGAAAATCAAGGGAGGAGTGATTTTGTATTCTCTGTGTATACTTAGCAACCATGCCATCAATGATAAAGTATACCATTTGCAAAACCAAGCAAAAATACAGAGACTTTGAGCTAAAAACGTTACACAAAAATTAAATCACATCATAGGACACAAATACCCTGCAAACCCAATCTGGAAAACTAGCTTTGAATGGTTGGTTAGTTTTTATTTAAGCAATCCTAGGTTACAATACATCCCATGACTCTCGTGCATCCTCACCTCTTAAACAACAAACGAAAAATCCCTTTGTGAATGCAAGTACAACAAGAAATAGGATACAATGGCGGTAATGGGAAAGCCAAACATCGATGTCCTTATATTTTCATTCCCCAACTTTCTCTCCTATATTCATTTTTTTTCTCATTCTTATTTTTCTCTCTCTTTTTTCTCATTCAACTTTACATTGTTTTCATTGTCTTATATCATTTCAACCTTCATTAATTGTTGAATTGTACTTATATACCGAGTCTTACAACTATTTAGCTTATTTGGATCACACTAACCAATTGAGAGGCATTTTAGTCTCCAAACTCTTATAGGAAACCAATATCTAGGTCAATGTTCCTTCTATCTTCTTCTCTCAAACATGGGCTCTAACTATGGCTCTTGGATATAGGTCTGTCACTTTATTTAGCTTTAGCTACTAGCTTAGTTCTAGCTATGGTTCTATCTTCGGTGCTTGGCTCACTTGTTCTTGCAATGCACAAGTCTACTCACAAACTCTAAGTCACATATCAATCTTCAATTACGATCTCTTTAATCATAATTCATTTCCATCTTCAATGTACAAGTCTCTCACACTCTCACACTTGGAGACTATCTATCTTGGTAACCAATAGAAGCCAAGTCAAATTCTAGTCTTTACTTGTTTAATTTGATCCTAGTGAGTTATGCCATCAAGCAACAATTACAAAAGAGGAAGTGTGGATTTCCCTTCTCCACTAGGATCAATTGCCTCTAACATGAAACAATTCTCCATTGTTGCACATACCTACATGACACTCCATATCGACAGTAATGTCAATCGAATGGCATCCTTGTGTGCAACATAATCTCCATGAATTATCTAGCATTTAGTTTGCTTTGATGATGTCACAAAGTTCCAAGGTGTAATACACCATATTTCGACATTCAGTGATTAAAACTCTAATGCAAATTAGCTTAGCATTCTATTTCTTTATTATATGTTAAAATTAGTTAGATTGATTAAGATTGTGGTTATGTGAACATGTAGACTCTCTATACATGTAGATAGTAAATGGAATTTATTGTTTTATTTTATTGATGAACATGTTATTTCATTTAAACATGCAAATTGAATGTGGAATATCAATATGTGGATCCTAATTCAGTTTGTACTTTTGATAACAAACAAGTACAACATATATTGCAAAGGAACTTACGTGATTATTTAAATGTCATTTGAATGATATAGATTATCACCTGAAAGAGTTGGTTATGTTTATACTTGAGATTTATGTTAGGGAGAGCTAAGCCACATGTTTATTGGCTACGAGATAGTTAGATTCCTAAGGTTCCAAGGGGCACAAGATGTTTTGGACATCAAGAGGATAATGAAGTAATATCAGTTTTCTTACGACTTAATTGTGAATTTCAAACACTACTATGATCTATTAGTGAGTATCAAACACTACTATGATATATGATTTAGGAAAACCTATGATGAAGTCCATTGATATTACCTCCTATTTCCATTTTAGAATGGGTAAGGGGTGTAATCACCCTACAGGATGTTGGCGTTCGGTTTTGACTTGTTGACATTGCAAACACTATGTTAAATATTTTGTTATTTTTTCCTTCATATTAAGCCAATAAAAATCTTTCTTGACTGCTATTAGCATTTTCTAGTAGTATGGATGGACTAAATAAGGATTTTTGTGATGCTCATCTAAAATCACGAGTTTTAATTCTATTGAGATTGGTATATAAAATCTATTTTTAAGCAGAAGTAAGTCTTCCTAACTTATGTTGAATTATGTCTCATTGTTTTCTACAACTTTTGCTTGCAATTTTTCATAAATTTGTACATATTTTTTCTCTGATTTTAGTGCAGATCTGAATCTAGTCTTTAAATATGACTCACGGCTGCTGGAATGTAGCCCATATACCTTCCTACTAAGTGCATCCCAATGTATTTTATTTTTCTTTGATATGTTTAATCTCAAGATCGTACTTGCTTAAGAAATCTAGCCACCTACCTTGCCTAGCATTCAAATTTTGTTGATCAAAAATATATTTGAGGCTGATATTATCTGTCGTTAACAAAAATTTCCTTCCAATCAAGTAATGTCGCCACATTTTAAGTGTGTTCCTTTAGTTTCCTTGACTCGTAATAGATAACATGATCTTTTTGTAATAAGACTCCACCTAGCTCTTCTTTGCTTGCATTCATGCAAACTACACAATCCTTATGGGGGTCTACTATATTTAGAATTGGGGTTGTAGTGATTAAATACTTCAACTTATCAAATTTGTCCTGACATTTTTAGACCACACAAACTTGGTCCCTTTCTATTGCAATGAAGTGATGGGATATGTGAACATCGAAATGCCCTCTATAAATCTTTGGTAATAGTCGGTTATCCCCATAAATGATATGACATTGTGCACATCCTTAGGGATGGACCAATCCATGATAGCTTTAGTCTTGTCCATATATACTATTATCCCATCCTTGGATATGATGTGTCCTAAGTATTGTATTTTCTTCTAATAGAAATCACATTTGTTGAACTTAGCATACAACTAGTGTTCTCTCAAGACTTGGAAAACCAAATTCAATTGATGTTCATGCTCTTGCTCATCCTTGAGTAAGTAAGGATGTCATCAATAAACACTAAGATGAACTTATCCAAATATTCACTAAATAGGTTGTTCATAAGACACATAAATGTTGTTGGGGCATTGGTGAGCACGAATGGAATCACGACAAACTCATAATTCTTGTATCTTGGTATAAAGGTTGTTTTATGGATATCCTCATCCTTTATTCGAACTATTTGGTGATAGCCATATCTTAAGTCAATCTTGGAAAATACTTTGGTTCCTCTGACCTTATCAAATAAATCATCTATCCTAGGTAGAGGGTACTTGTTTTTAATCATCGTCTTATTTAGTTACCTATAATCAATACAAAGTTTGAATGTACCATCTTTCTTCTTAGTGAATAACACCAGTGCTCCCCACATGGATACACTTTCTCTTATATACTTTCTGTCCAACATTTCTTGGAATTGTTAGGGTGAGCTAACCCACATGTTTATTGGCTATGCGATAGTTAGATTCCTAAGGTGCCAAGGGGCACAAGATGTCTTGGACATCAAGAGGATAATGAAGTAATATCATTTTTATTATGACTTAATTGTGAATTTCAAACACTACTATGATCTATAAGTGAGTATCAAACACTACTATGATATATGATTTAGGCAAACCTATGATGAAGTCCATTGATATTACCTCCCATTTCCATTCTGGAATGGGTAAGGGGTGTAATCACCCTGCAGGATGTTGGTGTTCTGTTTTGACATGTTGACATTGCAAACACTATGTCAAATATTTTGTTATTGTTTCCTTCATATTGAGCCAATAAAAATAATTCTTGGCTGCTATTAGCATTTTCTAGTAGCCTGGATGGACTAAATAAGGATTTTTGTGGTGCTTATCTAAGATCATGAGTTTTAATTCTGTTGAGATTGGTATATAAAATCTACTTTTAAACAGAAGTAAGTCTTCCTAACTTATGTTGAATTATGTCTCATTGTTTTCTACAACTTTTGCCTGTAATTTGTCATAAATTTGTACATATTTTTTATTTGAATCTAGTGCAGATCTGATTCTACTCTTTAAATATGACTCACGATTGTTGGAATGTAGCACATATACCTTCCTACTAAGTGCATCCCAATGTGTTTTCTTTTTCTTTGATATTTTTAATCTCAAAATCGTACTTGCTTAAGAAAGCTAGCCACCTAGCTTTCCTAGCATTCAAATTTTGTTGATCAAAAATATATTTGAGGCTGATATTATCTGTCATTAACAAAAAATTTCTTCCAATCAAGTAATGTTGCCACGTTTTAAGTGTGTCAATGATTGCTTCTAGTTCCAAATCATGTGTAGTGTAATTCTTTTCTGTTCCTTTAGTTTCCTTGACTCACAATAGATAACATGATATTTTTGTAATAAGACTCCACCTAGCCCTTCTTTGCTTGCATTCATGCACACTGCAAAATCCTTATGGGGGTTTATTATCTTTAGAATTGGGGCTATAGTGAGTAAATACTTCAACTTATCAAATTTGTCCTGACATTTTTAGACCACACAAACTTGGTCCCTTTCTTTTGCAATGAAGTGACGGGATATGTGAGCATCGAAATGCTCTCTATAAATCTTTGGTAAAGTCGGTTATCCCCATGAACGATATGATATCGTTGACATCCTAAGGGATGGACCAATCCATGATAGATTTAGTATTGTCCATATATATTGCTTTCCCATCCTCGGATATGATGTGTCCTAAGTATTGTACTTGCTTTTGATAAAAATCGCATTTGTTGAACTTAGCATACAACTGGTGTTCTCTCAAGACTTGGAAAACCAAATTCAAATGATGTTCGTGATTTTGCTCATCCTTGAGTAAGTAAGGATGTCATCAATAAAGACTAAGATGAACTTATCCAAATATTCACTAAATATGTTGTTCATAAGACACATGAATGTTGTTGGGGCATTGGTGAGCACGAATGGAACCACTACGAACTCGTAATTCCCGTATCTTGTTCTAAAGTTTGTTTTATGGATATCCTCATCCTTTATTCGAACTAGTTGGTGATAAATAGATCTTAAGTCAATCTTAGAAAATACTTTGGCTCTTATACATTATCAAATAAATAATATATCATGGGTAGAGGGTACTTGATTTTAATCTTCATCTTATTTAGTTGCCTATAATCAATACAAAGTTTGAGTGTACCATCTTTCTTCTTGATGAATAACACCAATGCTCCCCACAGGGATACACTTGCTCTTATATAATTTTTGTCCAACATTTCTTGGAATTGCATTTTTAATATGGTCAATTCTAGAATGCTCATTTTGTAAGGATCTTTTGAGACTGGTGCTGATTCAGCACCAAATATATGGTAAATTCTATATCCCATTTTGGTGGCAGCTCAGTGAATTCAACAGGAAATGAATCCCTATACTCTCGTAATACTACATAATCATCAAGGGACTCCTTATTGTCCTCTTTGGAATCATATATAATTTGGACTGCATAAAGTTCACAACCCTTTTTGGCACACTTCTTTAACTGTAATGTTGATATTTTCCTCATTGTAACAGCTATTGCAATCCCTTGGATTGTCCTAGGGTATAGGTCACCATCTAGGCACTCAAAAAAAAAATTATAGTAGTTTAGCACTACCCGAAGAAATTCCAACCAATCCATTCCTATTAAGGTATCATAATATCCTAGAGGCAAAATTTTCAAATTTAATTTAGTGTCCATTCCATTCATTTCCACGGGGTAGTTTAGACTAGCTTGGTTACCTTCCTCTTGGTGCATGTAGCTAGTTGTACTAACAAGGATTGTTCATGTTTAGTACTATGTAACTTACAATTTTCAACAATGTTAGGTGCAACATAACTCAAACTAGATACTAGATCTATTAAAATGGAAATTGATCTATTATAAAGTTTACCTTTGACTTCCGCCATGGAAGACTATTGATCATCTTGTCGATTGTCAAGGGTGGCATTGATCCTATGCACACTTATGCCTATGTCACCCATTGTTGTCTCTCCTACAAATTATAAACTATTTTAGCACTTCTTTTATGATTGGGATAGTTCCAGAATATGTGTGGCTCACCACACCCCCAACACTTTATGGGTTCCCTGTTTGCATCATTAGTCCTTTTGTTATCAAAACTTATTGGTCTTAGACCATTTATGTTGGCTGGTTAGAATCTGTGTTGAATTTTCCTCCATTAAGTCCCTTGTTCATATTTATGAAAGGTGGTGGTTTAAAGCCTTTCCTCCTTTGGGTGTACTTGTATTTACCCATGTCTTTCTATGCTTTATGAGTTTCATTTCGCTGCTTGTATTGATCATAACACAATATTTCCTTTCTCATGGCATCTTCTAATGTTTTGGGATCATCAAACTCAATCTGGTCCTTGTAGGCTTGGGTAATCAAGACAAGAACTGTTGTATCTTTTCCTTCTCCTCTTTGATGTATATGACATATCGGAGTAGCTCTAGGATTTTTTTTATCATGTCCTTCGTGGACATAGTTCCAAGCTTTAATTCATAGAATTATTTTGTTTTGTTCTCATAGTACCGCTCTGATAAGTACTTATGTCTGAAAAATTTATTAAATATTTTCTAGTCCATTTGTTTTTCCTTCAGCTCTTTTACCAACTTTAGATCTTGCCACTATATGTTGACATTTCCATTTAAATTGTAAATGGACATCCTCGCTTTCATATTGCTTGAATAATTGTATAGTTGAAAATACTTACTCATACCCAGAATCCAAGCCTCCACCTTAGCTGAGTCTTATTTTGGTCTCTTTGTCAAATATAGGTGTTTTAATTTTCTTAAATTCACTTACTATATCTTCCTGAAATTTCCTATTTCGCTCAGGTTTTGATCTTACTATATCTGTTTTATCATTCATTTATGTGTCTCTTTTATTGGAGGAGTTATCAAACTTAGTTGTCTCGTCATTACCAGGTTGTAATTTAGGTTTCTATTTCATTTCAGTTTCAGGGTAGGTTTTTTCCTTTTGTTGCTTAATACTGGACAGGTTTTGTAGTAAAATTCCATTTATCTCTTGTTTCTTGTCATGTGCTTTCAACAAATTTCATTATCATTCTTGTAACTTATGATTTCTACAATTATACTCCTCATGGTCTCCAACACTTCTGAGGGTGTGCTCTATCCATTATTGGCTTTGAGGTCTATAACTATGCTGGCCTCTAGTGCGTGTTGATTAATTTCCTCTGGCGGAATTTGCTTTCCCTCCATGTTTAGAATTCAAGTTTTTATAATCTGCTAAAAATAAAAGATTATTTGTATCTACTTGTGACAACAAAATAATTTAGTTTATTAGATCAATCTATTGTGCGAAAATTTGTTGAAGTGCCCATGTAGGCCTAAGTGCTTCAAATTCAACTCTAATATACAATATTTGAACTTGTGACTTTCCATCTCAATTACTCATTACCAATTGCTCTACCCCCCGTGCATGTATATATATAAGCCTAAGATTGTTATTTTCGCTATCCTATTGTTGTCCTTACGACGCTTGGCTAATTTACAACTATAATTGTATCGTAAGTTTAATTATCGTCAACTGTCGAACCTCTAATGAAACGCTTAGGTCACCCTCATGACTCCCGACTTATCATCTCACACCTTCATGGCCTTGTTTAGTGGTGTCACTAACTCCACTGATCTCTTACTTTGGCTCTTTTAACGAGCTCTCAAGATTGTTTATGCTTTTAATTATTCACTTTAACCTATGACTATTAGTATGCTTCACATACCTACCTAATGCATTGATCTATACACTAACTATTTGCAAAAGGTTTATTAGGAAAGGGTATATTATACCCTCCCCTTCGCATATGCAATCACAGTGACTGCCTTTATGACAATTCTGCCTGGAGGTTACCTCACCTTTGAGCTATAGGTTTGCAGGAGAGCGTGAGGTTTTCTAGGGTTTCTAGGGTTTGCATGTCTGTTTCTAAGATTTGCAGGTCTGATTTTTGGAAATAGTCACCATTTTCACTTCACTGCAGTGTGTTCAAGTGTGCTTGAGTGACTGGGGGAAATTTTTTTATTCTGAGCTGTCAGTATCACCCCATGAGGCTTTTTCATCGTGATTACAAGGTTCCTTTCTTGGGTCGGTATTGGCTGTGGGTGGGGTTTTTATAGCGCTATCTAGTTCTAGGTTGTCAGTTTCTTCTAGTGGAGCTTTGTCGCTGTGGTGGTTTTTGTCCCTTGGTGCCGGTGTCAGAAACTGGTGACCTGGGGTTTCCATTTTTTTCTTAAAAAACTTTTCTCTACTTCAGTCTCTATTTTGGTGTCGGTTTTCTCTGTGTCCAAGGCTATATGTGGATATTTGGGCCAGCGTCGGCGTCGTTTTTGTGGTGTGTAGGGTTTCACATAACACTTTTGTTGGGCCAGACTTGTATTTTCCCTCACCTGTGGCTGTCAACATCTACAAGGTGTTTAGTCATTGCTGTGAGTTTTCAGGTTTTTTCGACGCTTGTGCTACCGATTTCTCGGGATTTTCTTGGCCATTTATCCTTTTCGAAGGGGATCTTGGCGGTTCTTGTGGGTTTCTTTCCCGATGACTTTTCAGCATTCTGATTTCAGGGAACATATACTGTGTTGTTTTTTCTCGGCATCAAAAACAACGTTCTGTTACTGGGAACTTTTTCTAGGTTGTTTTCTCGTGTGCGCCTTTAACAGTGGCTACCAGCATCTTTGGTGAGGCTTCTTTGTCAAATTGTGTCATTATCTCCTGTGCCGGTGCAGTCTTGGTCTTCACTTGGGGTTTTTCTCGAGACGGTATACTTTTTGGAGCTATTTCTACCTGTATTTGGTGGCTCTTTGTGTTGAATGGTAGTCGGGCTTTGCATTGCACCCGTCCACATTGTGTAACCAACTTGAGTGTTTTGTTGGAGTCCAGGTTGGACTTTTTGTGGTATTTCACCATAGAACGGGACAAATGGGTGATCACACAAATCATTCCCCGGTCTTACACTCCCCGTCTCCGACGGACTTCTAGATTGAAGAAAACAACCTAATGAAGCCGGATGATTTCTATAAGGAAATGTTAAAAGGAAAACGACCCTTAGTGTCGGGTGTTGAGCCTTCTTCTTTTGATGACTGCCACGTATACAAAAAAGGGCAATTGTCTTCCAAACAGGGAAAGGATCAGGTGGGGGGAGATCATCCTCTCCCTATTGGTGATCGGGGGGAAAACACTTCTAAAGGCATTGGTCGGGTTCATTTTTCCTCTTGCAGACAAAAATGGAGGCTTGAGAAGTGGAGGAGTCGGCTGGACGAACATTGGCTCACGATGGGGTGAGATGTGGGTTTGGAGGAGTTGGTTGAATATAACATGACTGCAGTAGTTGGTACTTTTTCCTATATGGCTATGAACAAGAAAGATATTGTCCGTTGGGTGGTTGATACGTGGGGACCAAAACTAAACTATGTCCCTAAAGTTTCGATTCTGGCTCAGGGCTGGTATGGTTTCAAATTCCAGGAGGAGGGGCATGCATCACTCATCCTTGAGAAAATTTGGCTTAGAGGGGTGGGAAGCCTCATGTTACAAAGGTGGCACATCGATTTTGACCCGGATAGGGCCACGATCAAATTCAGGAATCTGTGGGTTCTTCTTCCTAGTTTCCCGTCGGCTATGTGGAATCGAGGGGCTTTTGAAGCGGTCGGCAATAGTCTTGGGCGATTTTTGCATCTGGAGGAGGAAGTTCTGAATGGTGTGGACAAGCGGGTGGGACGTCTACTGGTGGAATTCGACATCTCCTTTGGGATTATTGATACTCTCCATATTGATTGGCATGGGCGGAAAATTGCCCAAATTATTGACTACTGGGGTATCCCCTTTCGGTGCTCACATTGCAAGGAGGTTGGCCATCTCTGGCGCGAGTGTAAGAATTTGGTTCGTCCTCCTCATCATTTGGCTATGGATCCCTTATGGTATTTTGAGGACGGCAGTGAGATGGAGCTGAATGTGACGAGTGACATGGATGGCTTCTCCAACAGATTCCCTCCTCTGGACTCTGGTCAGCTGGATATCATGGGTAAGCTTGCTCACTATGACCCTTCATTTTTTCAATTGCTCAATGAATTGGAAAAATCTTTTATCCAATATTTGGGCTTAAAAAAAGATCCGACAATGGGACCTCTTCCGAACCATCTCCTACTTCTCTTGAGTCCTCTCTAAATGTTGACCTGGCCAATGCCTCACTCTCTCTACACTATCTTGTCGACAACATTTCTAACCCCTCTTTAAATGGGTCGGACTCACTGGTCTCGATCCCCTCATCATCTGACACCAGACAAAACCATACTTGTCTCCTTGCACCCCTCCCCTTTGTCATCGCCTATGGATTCCCTCTCTTATTTATCCCGTCTGAGGCCCCTCCCAACCCTATGATGGTGGTGCCGGAGTCACCGAAAACTTTGGAGGAAAATTCTCACCTCCTGGAGATCCCTTCCTACTATGAAATGGTTAAAAAGGAGGTCATTCCTACCTTTTTCAAGAACTAGACGGTGGCCCTGACGACCACGGATATGTTGGTGCTCCCCACGGTCTTGGCGACTGATAAGCCGGTGTCTAGTCTCCACCCGGATTGATCAAAACACATAAAAGGGGATCGTTTTGGTGGAATTTCCCCTGACCTATCTCCACTAAAAACTCGTAGTGCGAAGAAGAATAAGGCTGCTTTTTTAAATGACAACTTGGGGGTGGAGACTTCCACTAGTACCCCGGCTGATTCACTATATCCAAACTCCAGGGCGCTTAGAGGCATTAGAGCCCTTGCACGGGGTCGTAAATATCTATCTCTCGCTGAATATCCGGGGAGTGGGGGGCCTCCCCAAGATGCTAGCCCTCAAGCGTATTTTTCATATTAAGAATCTGTATGTCGTTCTTCTTCAGGAAACTGTGGTCTATGAGGATAAAGCCAGGTCCTTCTTTGTTAAAATTAAGCCAACCTGGATGTTTTGTGCAGTTAGTGTGAATTATCTAGGGTCTGTTGGCTGCATGGAACCCTCTGGTACTAAAGTTAAATTCTTTTATTATTTCGGTTGGGATACTCCTGTCAGGCAAGTTGAAAGGTTTTGCAAGCGGTATTAACATTGTAAATTGTTATAACCCTTACTGTGATCGAAAGCAATTTTGGGAAAAGGCTTGTTCGAATCACCTACTTGATTTAGATAACTTGATCTTGGCAGGGGACTTCAACTTTACTTGGGGGGCCTTAGAGATATGGGGTCGTCATGCCAAGCTGGACCCATTCACTAGTACAAAATGAGAGATAAGTGACCAGGCGACCAAAAAATTTGGTCGCCATAGTTTTTTCAAGGGATAAATGACCAAAATTGATAAATTTGAAGTGAGATAACTAAAAATGACCAAGATAAATGACCAATTTGGTCACGGAATAAGAACTAAACTAAAAATGACCAAGATAAATGACCAATTTGGTCACGGGATAAGACTAAACAAAAAATGACCACATAACAATTGGTAATTTATTTGGTCATTTTTAGTTGTGTCACTCCAACAATGGAAAATTACAATTTTGACAATGAATTTGTACAATTTACTAAATTCTAACATTGTAGATGGATTCAGAGACCCCCTAGTGTTGGAATTTAGTAAATTGTAGACCCCCTCATGTGTCACAACTTAGCATTAATGCATGAAGTAGGTTTGCACCTCTTACATTAATGACCTTATATGTATTCTTATGTTCTTGGAGCAAAATCAATTTGCTTATAAACTTTACATCCTTCCCAAGGTATCATAATTAATTTTCAATGCATCTATGGTACAAGCATTAATAAAAACCATCCCAAGATGAGATATAGCAATTACCACATAACTAAACTAAAAATGACCACATAACAATCGGTCATTTTTAGTTGTGTCACTATGACAATGGAAAATTACAGTTTTGACAATGAATTTGTACAATTTACTAAATTTTAACATTGCAGACTAAATTTTAACACTGCAGATGGATTCAAAGACCCCTGCAGTGTTAAAATTTAGTAAATTGTAGACACCCTCATGTGTCACAACTCAGCAATTGACACCAAATTAGCTTATAAATTCTATGCATGTAAATTGTGCAGTCACTCAACAAATATGAAAAATTGACGTAATTTTGACAATGAATTTCATTAGCAATATTTTACTAAAATTTAACACTGCATGAGATGGATTTAGAGACCCCTAAGTTGGATAGAAATCAACTATCCACTTCCAATTCCTCATCCATTAATTGTGGGATCTTCACACATTCCATAGGAATCCAAGGAGGATGTTCATGTCTTTAATATATATTGAACGTAGAAAACCCTATACGTCATGAATTTATCAATATAATGCTTGAATCCCATATTATCAACATGTAACTTTATTGAATTAGTCTATTCTATCATAGGATCGCTCTCACCATTCTCATTTGCATTCTTCAATCCTAGGTGTTTGAAATTCTTAATGTGTTGAGACAACACTAATTAATTAATTATAGATACACCAAATAGGCTTGCAATCTAAACATTTGTTCTTTGGAAAAGACATAAAACTTCTTATATATGGCTTGAATTACAATGAATTCAACATATTTGAATATGACACAAGGGTCTATAGACTTTGGATAGTTTCCTGCATCCATCACTCCCCTCATAAAAGCATCGACAATTTATCGTTATAATGCCTTCCAAAAATACTAGACAACATGCAAATGGTCTCTTTGGACTTGAAAATGAGTACTAATGATTTTCATTTCCTTTTTAAGAAAATGAACTATCATCATTAACATATAAAACATTAATATACAAATTTAAAAATTCATATATAAACAAAACATTAATATATAAATTAAAACCAAAGTCAATGTTATTAAAACACAATTATGATATAATATTGTAAATTAAAAAAAAAACATTAATATATAAATAGAAAAAATCATATATAAACAAAACATTAATATATAAATAGAAAAATTCATATATAAACAAAACATTAAGATATAAATTTAAACCAAAGTTTAGTTATTAAAACACATTTATGATATAATATTATAAAAAATAATCATTAAAAATGTTAAGACACATGTTCAAGTTGTATTGGAAACCCTCATAATTTGGCCGCCAGCCACGATTCCAAGGTATGAGACCATGTGATGGTTTGATGATGGCCGTGAAACCCATAACAATATGGCTCGATCTACTCCACTACACAGACATTTGGCTCCATTGGCACCAATTGTTTTTTATGTTGACCATGAAACCCGTAACAATATGGCTTGATCTACTCCACTACACAAAGATTTGGCTCTATTGGTGCCGAATTTTTTACCATGGCTCAATTAGCCCCAATTTTTTGGTGAGGGATTAATGATGGCCGTGAAACCCATAAGAATATGGCTCAATCTATTCCACTACATAGTGATTTGGCTCCATTGGTGTCAAATTTTTGGCCATGGCTCGATTAGCCCCAATTTTTTGGTGAGGGATTGATGATGGCCGTGAAACCCATAAGAATATGGCTCGATCTATTCCACTACACAGTGATTTGGCTCGATTGGCGCCAAATTTTTGGCTTTGGCAGTAGGAGAGGGTGTTTGGGTCTAAGAGGTGATTTAATAACTCGGGTCTATTAGAAATTGCGTTTGGGGTTTGGAAAATTCTCTATATATTTGGACTTTTTGTAAGGGAAAAAGACACAGCAACGGAGGATAGAACTTGGAGACTCTTGAAGAGGCGGGCGAGGGCTTCTACAACAACAAAATTCAAATCTACTTCTCCTTCTCAGGTTAGTAAATGCCATGTTTCCTCTCCCCTTGTTGTTCTCATGTGCCTTTAAATTATTCTCTATCGGTGTGAGGAGGCAATAGATTGATATAGCATGATTTTTTTCTATATCCATACAACGGAGTGGACAAGAAGCCTATGATTTATTGGAAATAGAATGATCTAGCATGAATTGAACATACTGTGATAAACATACCCATGTCGAAGAGTGGTCTATTGTTTTTTGTGCTTAAAGCAATTGAAAAATATTTCAGGATTGGCCAAATGGCCTCTATGCAAAAGTGTGAGAAAATATCCATAAGATAGGTTGTGTCTTGACTAAAACTCAAGACACAAAAGATCTCAAAAGATACCCTCAAAATATCTCTTTTTCATTGAGAATGCATCATGATTTGGGATTAAAATGCAAGAATGGAGTTTTTTCCAATGACTGTCATTTGAAATAGGATATCGTTTTTCAGTGCCATCTCCATATGGTTCCTACTTTCATTGTTCTCTTCAATGTTGATATATTTCAATGCTTGTTATCTTTCTATTTCAACAAAAATATGCTCAATTGTTTCTAGACCTTAGGTGCACTTAAATAAGTTGGCTTTCAAAATTTCCTACACACCATAAAAGAATACACTTTCTAGGAACATTCTTAAAAGGGTTGGCATAATACATATTGTAGAGAGAAAACAAGCCTTCAGTGCTCATGATAGTTGTGATTCTTGAGACAATTCTAGCAGCACGCTTGCCATAGTTTGTCATTTCTCCTTTACCAAGCATATTTAATGACCAATTGTGGCACATATCATGGGTCATAAAATTTATTGATCTAAAAGGAACTATACGAAAAAAGATTAAAGGAATGGCCTTTCCAAAAGCCTGCAAACCCTTCAGATACCCAAATAAAATAAATTGTTTTAACCAACTATCATTTGCTCCACGTACCACATATTCTACCTTCAATGTATGTGAAGGGACAACACAAGTTCCTTCCATTGGTGGTTTAACTGTATCCTTGAATTTGGAGAACCAGGTCCTACATTAGTTCTACATATGGAAACTTCAAACTTAAAGACTGTACCCTAGTCACCAATTGATTTGATAGAGAAGCAAGTCCCTTTATTTATTCCTTTGAAACACTAGACATAGGTTATGAATCATTTACTTTATGGATTTGATGACCTCGAGATTGTTTACAAGGACACATATGTTTAATTTTATGTTGTTTTGAATCAGCCATGACTATGATGATGTAGTTAACATATCACTTGTGTTCCCATAAACTGTTTTCATTACACAAACTGCTCAAAGAGACACTCAAAATTGTCTCTATTGTTGATATTAGGTGGAATTATGCCCAGGTCACCCCATGATACAAAATAATGTACCATTAATAAAATCTTAGGCTTCTTGCTACTTGATTGATGACACTAGAAGAAACATAATCATAGAGGGATTTGTCATGGCCTAGAGAGGAATTGGATTTGTTTGTTAGTGTATTGCCTTATCTCTTCACTGTGTGCTTTATTGTAGAAGTACACCTTGATTGCAAATCAAGATTCTGGAGAAGCTAACAATTGCAACTTTTTTCTTATCCTCTATCATAAATATTGGTTAACAAGTGTATAACAAATATTCTATTTTGGATTCCCGCTTTTTATAAAGATCAACCTCTGAGATTGACTGGGATAAACTCCCAACCTGTTTAAGGCAGGTGTATTTATGGTGATGTTGGTATCTTCTTGTTTCCCTAAATGTCTAGATTTGCTACAAGGGAGTTGTAAATAACAAGCTAACAAGCTAGTCTATGAATCGTGCATGCAACCTCTCCTTTTGGAGGGAAATTAATATTAGACAAGCGGGTTGTACTAACCCACTTTGTTTCTACCTAAATCTCTGTTTGTTCCCATGAATAGTTGAAAACTCTTGGTGGCTATTTTCTAGTTCCCACAGTAGTCATGCATATGATGTATGGTCAAGTTGAACAATTTAACTAAGCCTTGTTGATTGATTTGATGTTCAGGCTCATAATTCTGAGTAATGTAATGTTTCCAAGTATGAAACTTTCATTTGTTGTTTAAAATTGAAATTTTAGTAGCTTGAACGTGCTGATATTTAGATGCGTCCTGACTTTGTTTTTTTCATATTGTTAAAAGCATACTACAAATACTGGAGGTTATGAAAACAAGTGCTTTGATTAAAGGAAGATACGAGGTTCTTTGTGAACCCTCTTATTACATGGCTGGTTAGGTATTTTCTCAAGTTTATAAGAGTTTTTTTGGTTGGACATTAGTGGGTTGATTTCCATAGACCACTTTTACTACTCTACTTGAAAAGAAATTCAGTTGGTTATGTTACAACTCATATATTCAACTTTTATCTACAATTAGCATATTCAGTGTACCTCTGATTACAATGAGGCCAACACTATTCTATCTAATTCATTTTGTACATGGACATCACTCATATTCGATGACTACCTCATTCAACAATTGTGGTTGACAATTAATATTATAGCATTCTACAATATTTACTTGGTATGCATTATTATGGGATCTTAAAGTAGGAATTTTTGTGCTTTTGCATCTCCTTTACTACTAATTTCTCTATGCATTGTTGAATTGTGCTAAACCCCAAGATATTGGCTTGGGACAACTCCTATGGTCTTTCTTAGATTGGATTATAACATCAGTGATTCAAATATTTCATTCTATTATTGGGGAAAATTGTTTGTCAGTTGATCAAAGCTTACAAGGGAACCTTCACATCTTGCTAAGAAACCAAGAGTTGTATGGTAAACAGATTCATATCAAAATTGAATTTTATCAATACGCATTTTTACTATCTAAATTATGCACTAGAGTACTTCACTCCATTCATGCCAGTTTGAGTATTTATGCAAAATATGTCTAAATAATAATAACATTTTGGCTATCGAATGATTTGTAGACTGACTATTATAACCACTGACTAAATTCTTAATTTGAATGGTATGTGCATCATGTTAGCAAATATTTGAAACAAACTAATAAGGATTTATAAGAGCAAGTTGCTAGAGAGGCAATATTTTATGGTGTGTTGATGAGGTCATCACACACTCTTAGTCTCATTATTTAATTGCTGGTCTGCAGAGAAACCCTTCACCAGCAAAGATGGATTCAATGGAAATCAAGTCTTGTGAGAGTTGTAAACCCCACACTCAATATTGGAAGACCCCTTAATTCCCTCCAAACTCACCTTCTAAGGCCCAACTAATGGCTCCAAGTTAGCAAAGGATACTTTCTCATATCCCACACTATGAAAACCTAGCTCTAGAGAGTTCAAAGGCTATAGGGAAATAACCACCTTTAGGGTAAGCAATTTCAAGATAACTTTTGTTTGAGGGATTTATAAAATTGACTACCTATCAATATATGGTCATTTACCATGAACCAACTTCTGATTAAGTTTTCAAGAAGGATCCATATTTTAAAGTTAGAGCAATTTCAAGATACATTTTGTTCGAGGGATTTAGGAGTCTTGGAGGGATATCAATATATTTGCACTCTCTTGGAGCTAAGAAGAGTGTAGCAATTACATAACTGGGTTAGAGTTGTAAGAGTATCATATTTGAGGAATGGATATCTATCTCATGAAATAGTACTAAAGGTACCTTTCCAAGCAAGAAAACTAAATTTATAAAATGAAAAGCATGGGGATCATTGAGTCATTGGCTGTAGGTGCTTGCAAGTATTATAGCTAAGAAGAGATAGATATCCATGTGCATAAGTAAATGTTGTGTATTTTTATATATTGAAGACTTGAAGAATCAAGATCATTGGTAGAATAGTGATAGCTCCAAAGTCTGAAAACTTTATGAAATCAAAGGGTATAGGGAAATAATCACCTTAAATCTAGAGCAATTTCAAGATACCTTTTGTTTGAGGGATTTAGGAAATTGAATGCATATAGATATATGGTCTATTTACTATGAACCAACTTCAAATTAAGTTCTCAGAAAGGATCCATATCTTGAAGTTAGAGCAGTTTCAAGATACTTTTTGTTCGAGGGATTTAGGAGTCTTTCTAATTATTATTTTTAAAAATTCATGTTTGTGTTCTTATGATGATTTGTGATTTTATTATGCGAGACGGGAAGAATTTGGCATTGAGTCATGATGATAGACTTTGTGGAATGCTTGCTTCAAAAATTTTTGCAGAAGTTGACAAACAAGATAGAGCAAGACGGGCAGGATTGTATGACCACTTGAACATGAATTGCTTGTGTATATGACTATTTTGCAATGTACTCAATGATGTTATGCTTTACTTCCCCGAGGCTCATTGCCAACATTTTATATGAAGTAGATACTTGCTTTAGATAAATGATGACTTTGATGTGTATAGGTGATGTCAATGATAAGGGATAATTTGTAGTATTTTGAATTTAAATATACATATTTTAAATATTTGATAACATTCATGTTTGTATCTCAGGAATAATGCAAATATGTTTTATGCAGCAAGCATATTTTTTGATATTCTCCACCATTTTGGTGAACTGCAACCTGAAGTGGTTCTTCCTTTCTTAACTAATCCTTTCCTTGTGATTATTGAACGTCTTAATATTTTAATTTTATCATAATGTGTAGTTTCTCTACCATGCTCCTTTTGTTTCCATCGCTATCTTGGGATAGTAGTCACTATTCCTTCTTGTGTTTCCCTTTAATGGTTTCTGTCAATTCTTCATTAGTTAAACTTCAATTGTTTCTTTGAGTCATTTATTACCTTATTAATGTATTGCCATTACATCTAACCCTGCTATTTGAGGTTTCAATGATTTGAAACTTACACTATATTTTTTGAATCATATTTGAAATGGTTTTTTATTTTCTTGATGGCCAAATAAGCAAATTGAGCAAAGCAAAAATATGTTGTCTGGAAGGTTGCACAGATAAGGAAATCAATAAAAGAAGGAAGGAGACAAAAACCAGACCCTGTTGGTGGTGATCAAGATCTATGAGTACCTGTGGATGTTTCAATGGTGGGAGATGTAAGTATCTTTACATTTTTTATCCTTTTTTTAAAATGTGTTTTTCTTAAGTCTCAAAAACTATAATTTTACTATAGCAAGGAGGGTGGAATGTGGTGACTAAATTTATTCATATTTCATCAAATGGAAAACCAAGAAAGGGCTGAGAGGATTAAACCCATCGGACTCTTATATGAAGAACTATATGAAACTTTGTGAAATTGACATCTTCTTCCTATACATACTACATAGTGTTGATTTTTTATGGACTTAGGGTTTTATGCAGAAGAATAAAAAATCAATATACTTTAATACAAAATTTCATCTAATAAGCAAATACTGAAACTAACTAGTACAACAGTAACAAAACATTTGACAACTAGTACCAGAGAAATGAAATAGTACAGCAGTAAAACATAATTTTCATCTCTTTCAACTTCTAACCTTTAACACTACAAGTTGGATCACTACGTTAAAGTAATCTTCAGTAACATGTAATTACTAACAACATTAACATAAGTAAAGGAGACAGGTTTAGGATACTTACCTGGAATGTAGAACCTGTAGAACCTTCCTGTTTTATACTCAGAATTATTACCTTTCAGACAAGGTTGTGCCTCTCAAAGGCCAGCCAAGAATAGGAACTCACTGACCATACTAAAGGGTAAGTACAAACCAGAGAGAGAGAGAGAAAGGTTGAAGTACAGTCGAACAGGGATGGACAAAGACAGTCAGAACATAGTACAAGACTCAGTACCAGAGGTTTGAACTCAAAACAAAACAAAAAATCAGGGTTCATACAAGTAACACAAGAAATAAGATCATAGTTAAACTTTTGCTCAAAGACAAAACCTAAAAGGTTCTCAGCACATATCTCAAATAGAGATTTTGTCAAAGGCAAGTCTCAACAAGTCTCAGCAAGTCTAAGCATCAATAAGCAGACAAAAAGTATAAACAATCTGTTAATTTTTTAGCATTAATTCAATATACTCTAGGATCTTTATTGAGAGAATAACATGTACAACATATCAAGTATAACAATGCATATCAATCACACTAAGCAATCACATCAGACAAGAGACACACAGAGTTTCACTAGGGAAACCATAAACGTGAAAAACCCCACAACTTCCTCAGAGATAGAAAGAGCAATGATACAACCAAAGTACAAGAGATAGTCTTCTACTAGCAGCTCCTCCTCCTCCTCAACTAGTGCGCCACTTTCTGAGTGATGTAGGAGTGAACAATGAGATGATCAAATAGAGAGATCCCGCTCTCTATTTATACTTGTCCTGAGCAGCCTAATAAACCAATGGAGCTGACTTGTCTAACTCAACCTAATAACCTCTGGTTACATTAATCCGGGACGACCCCTCTACTAGGTGGTCTAATAACCCATCAGTAAGTTACACCACTTGCGACACTTGTCAATACAAATGACAACACTTCCCTATAGAGGAATAATACATCTCTATAGGAGTACAATAATATATAGATGAAATACATTCTGAAGTTACATATACATCAACACTCCCTCTTAACTAGGAAGGTATTTCTCGACACAGATTTGCTAGCACAAGTCTTCTTCTCTGGATCATCGTCAGCGAATCATCGTCATCATCACTGCTGCTGCTATCTCAATCAATATCTGACCTACTCGTCATAGGAAGTTCTACAGAGCCAATCCTTTTTCATACTGGATGTAGGCCCACCACTTGTAGGTCTTCATCATCACTGGCCATACTGTGGAATACTCAGGACAGATTACGTGCATCAATAAAACCTCGAAAGAGCATCCCAAGACTGATTACGAGCTCACTGCTCAACCTATCGGATCTCCCAGGATATTTTACATGTTGACCTTCACAAAACCTATTTAGAGCATCCCAAGATGTTACGAGCAAACTGCTCTACCTGTCTGGATCTCGATAGAGCATCCTAGGTTGTTACGAGCACACCACTCTACCTGTCCGGATTTTAAAGGATCTTTTCTATGTGAACTTTCGCAAAACCTACTCAGAGCATCCCAGGATGTTACGAGCACACTGCTCTACTTGTTTGGATCTCCATAGAGCATCCCAGGTTGTTACGAGCACACTGCTCTACCTGTCCGGATTTTAAAGGATCTTTTCTCTGTGAAACTGTAGCAAAACCTACTCAGAGCATCCCAGGATGTTACGAGCACACCGCTCTACCTGTCTGGATCTCGATAGAGCATCCCAGGATGTTACGAGCACACTGCTCTACTTGTCCGAATTTTAAAGGGTCTTTTCTATGCTACCTGCACAACTTGTCTGGATTTTAAAGGGTCTTTTCTATGCTACCTGCACAACCTGTCCACTGCCACAGAGTGTCAACTCGATACTCACCATACATCATCCTGATGTACATCATCACATGATCAACCTTATCATCATCATAGCATCAACTTGATGCGTATCATCTGGAGCAACATCCTGAAGCTCGTCATCTATGATCATCCTGATCATACAATGCATCCATTTGATGCATAGAAAGTATCTACCTGATACATATCATCATACACGATCTACCTGATCATACAAGTATCCACCTGATACATATAAAAATACATGATCTACCTGATCATACAAGTATCCACCTAATACATATACAAATACATGATCTACCTGATCATACGAGTATCCACCTGATACATATACAAATACATGATCTACCTGATCATACAAGTATCCACCTGATACATATACAAATACATGATCCAACTGATCATATCCCGCATCCAACATGATGCATATACATATACATGATCCAACTGATGATAACAAGCATCCAACATGATGCATATACATACTGATCATAACCAGCATCCAACATGATGCATATACAAATACATGATCAAACTGATCAAAGCATCCAACTAATGCATATACAAAGCAGTAACTGGAGCATCGTCCTGATGCTCATCATCCAGCGCTTACATCCACATCCATGTGAAGGATCCTCCTCTCAGCATGCTTGGAATGGCTCCAGCAAATGTGTCCATCACTTCTTCCTCGAAGTATCGTCAATCTGAAGAACACCAAGCCTTTCTCTGAAGTACTCAAACTTCACTCTGGATAGTGGTTTCGTCAGTACATCTGCAATTTTCTCATCCGTCGCAACATACAAGAGCTTCACTGCTCCTCTCTGCACCATATCCTTGATATAGTGATATTTGATCTCAATGTGCTTCGACCTGTTGTGGAAAACCGGGTTCTCAGATAGCTTCACACAACTCTGGTTGTCACAAAAGATAACAGTAGCCTCCAACAAGAGATCAAATAACTCATACAGTAGCTTTCGGAGCCATACTGCCTCACTGTAACTAGTCGAACAAGATGCAACATACTCTGCTTTGGTTGTACTCAGTGCTACGCAGGACTGCTTCCTGCTAAACCAAGAGATCACACCTGATCACATACTGGAGCAACACCTAGATGTGCTCTTCCTATCTGTAGCACTGCCTACCCAGTCTGAATCAACATAACCCTGCAGGTTAAACTTTTGATTCGCATCATACTTGAGCCCATAATCAACTATACCCTTTAGGTACCTCAGAATATGCTTTACAGCAACCAGGTGAACATCTCTGGGATCCGTCAGGAACTGGATCAATGTGTTCACCGCAAAGCAAATATCTGGTCTAGTATTCGTCAGGTACATCAAGGACCCAATCATCTGACGATACATCGTGACATCAACTGGTTCAGATGAAGCATCACACAGAAGCTTCAGGTTCGATGCCATAGGTGTGGCCATGGCCTTGCAGTCCATCATCCTGAACCTCTTCAGGATCTCTACTACTTCCCTTGTCCAAGAAAGATCCCATCTGCACTTTGCCACACCTCCATGCCCAGAAAATAGTGCATCATCCCCAAGTCCTTCATCTCGAACTCAACAGCAAGCTTCCTCTTGGTATCATCAATCAAACTATCTTCTCCTGTAACAAACAAGTCATCCACATACAAAAGTAGTATCACTGGATTGCCTTCCTCAACCTTGTAGTAAAGGTTGGAATCGCTTTACTTTTGGTAAAGCCCAAACTGGATAGAAAGTTGTCCATCCTACCATACCAAGTCCTAGGAGCTTGCTTCAAGCCATACAAGGCTTTCTTCAACCTACACACATATGACTTCATGTCATGTGTCTCAAAGCCAAGTGGCTACTCCACATACACTTCCTCTTTGACTACACCATTCAAGAAAGTTGTCTTGACATCCATCTGGTGTATCTTCCATTTCATCACTGCAGCCAGAGCAAGTACTAAGCTGATGGAAGTGTACCTAGCTATAGAAGCAAAATTTTCTTCATAGTCTATCCCCTCTTTCTGGGAGAAGCCATGAGCTACAAATCTTGCTTTGTATTTCTCTATGCTTCCATCTGCAGCATGCTTCATCTTGTAGATCCACTTGGAAGTCACAACCGACTTCCCTTCAAGTCTTGGGACCACATCCCAAACATATTTCTTCATGATCGACGGATCATGGCATTCTTTCATTACTTCATCCTGGATCCTGGGAACTTCAATATCTTCAATAGATAGCTTTGTTGTTGAACAAATGTTGTAGTTCTTCTTTTGTAGGTGACGGTATACAATCTTTCCTACAAGACAAATTCAATTGCATGATTAGAAACTTCTAATATTTTTCAGAACAAAATTTTATACATAAAAGTATATATGTCGTGCAGTCATGCAATTATCTTAGCCAATGCTTCAATACAACATTCATCCATATCCGTAACTTTCTAGATGCCTTCCATCTCTACCAGAACATTGTTAAGAGTTTGCACTACTCCCAACATGTCAGCAAAGAGGTTTCATTCTAGATAAGTATCAATGGAATGTTGTACAGTGCCATACGCCACTTACCCATCACATGCATATTAGTAGTATACTGTTCATTAATGCAATTATTCTAATATGTATAATACACAACCTAAGTCTAGGAACATAAGCATATACATCATTGAACAACATTATTTAAACAAACAGAATATACAAGAAATGGCAATTCAAAAACTTATCTTTGTTTGTTTGTTGGGTGGACTCCCTCTGAATATTTGCTTCCTTGCAGGAGCTGCTGGAGTCCAACTTTGAAGTAGCTTCTTCTTCTCCTTTCTGTTGTGGATTGTAAGGAGTGGCCAACTCCCTCTTAATCCCTGAATCACTGCATAGTTTCTTGAAATCACCTGAAGTGAATTCTCCGCCATTGTCGGATCTGAATGTCTTGATTTTCTTGTCAGTTTGATTTTCCATCAAGGCTTTGAATTCCTTGAACTTGTCGAATACTTCATCTTTGTTCTTCAAGAAATAAGTCCAAGTCTTCCTAGAGAAATCATCAATGAAAGAACCATAGTGCACATACCCACTCAAATAACTAGATGACACCGGACTGCATACATCGGAGTGGATAATTTCCAAAATTCCTTCTGCCTTGCTTTTACTGCTTGGAAATGCCTTCTTAATGTTCTTTCCTTTTGCACATCCTTTGCAAACACCTTCATGCTTTGACTTGATTTCAGGAAGACCCTCTACAACTTTACTTGCAATTGGTAGTGCTCTGTAGTGCACATGTGCAAGCCTTCGATGCCAAAGTTCACTTGGCTCCATGGATTCATGTACCATGACATGTTTAGGTTGTCCCTTCAATTTGTACAATCCTCCCTCTTGCTCTCCAATCACCACTGCATCATCAATAGTTTTACCCTTTGGCCACATTAGGACTTGGCCATCTACAAATGCAACCCTCATGCCTTTTGCATCCAATGCAGAAATGGAGAGTAGATTCTTCTTGATCCCAGGTACAAACAACACATCTTTCATCTTCAAGGACTTTCCAGAGTCTAGGTTGTAGGAGGCTTCCCCACTTCCTCTGATAGGATATTGATAATCATCCCCAAGTTTCACCTTATGGGGTGATTCAGGTTCAGATAGATTTACAAAAGATTCTTTAAACCCAGTCATGTGTTTAGAATCCCCACTGTCAATTAACCAATCATTACATCCATGAGAGATAGTACCTGTGAGGGTTGATATTAGAACATATTCATCTTCACTAGATGAGTCATCACTTTCTGCTCTAGCCTTCTTCCTGGGAGGTTCATCATCCTCAGCAGCATGAGCATGATATCTTCTTTTGTTGTTCTTCTTCTTCTTGTTGAAGTTGTTGTCTTTCTTCTTTTGGGGACAATTTGAAGCAAAGTGTCCTATTTCATTACAATCGTAACATCGAACATGAGATACATCTTTCTTCTTGTGATGAGGATGAGAATGTTTCTTGTTATGAGATCTCTCCCTCTTAAACTTGCTTCCCTTGGTGTGAGCTGTGAGAGCTTGATCTTCATTCCCCATATTTTCTTCTCGGGCCACAAGCCTTGCTTCTTCTTGTGAGAATTCCTCCCACAGTCTACTGAAAGATACCAACTTCTTTCTTGCACAAATTGCTTGGATAAAGGAATCCCATGACCTATGTAGGCCATTTAGAGTGGTCATAACAACTTCACCATTATCCACTACTTCATCCACAGCTTCGAGTTGTTCCTTGATCTGAGAGATCTTAGAAAAATAAGATTGAATGATCTCTCCATTCTGAAGCTTTACCCCTTTTCAATTGGTTCCGCAGGGTCATCTTCCGATTTATGTTCTTCCCTTCAAATAGCTTGGTCAGGGAATCAAACATTTCTTTGGGTGTCTTCAGAGATGACACATGTGGGATGAGATGGTCGGTTATAGAATCAACAATGATCCTCTTTTCCTTGACCAAGTTCTTCTTGTGAAGGGCTTTAACCTATTCTCCCTCTGGGATAGGGACCTCAGAGCTTATGTAAGAGTCCAACTCATTTTCTTCCAGGATTAACCCAATCCTATACTTCCATGCTCGGAAGTTATCAACCCCTTCAAGCTTATATTCAAGCTTGGTGTGGTGAGACATATTAAAGAGTACTTCAAATGGAAATAGAAAAGATTTGGGTCTTACCACTTGATTTGTTGAAAACTGGATCTGGTCCCAGATTAGGGTTTGTCAAAGAAACCCTAAAAATTCAAAATGTGAATTTCAAATTTCGTAAAGGATGGAAAGATGCACCTTGATGAGCTGATCAGCCTGGTATACTCAGAAATTGAAAACTGCAAAGTTTCACCCTTCAGAAATGCTTTTCAATCTCTCGGATTCACTAGGGAGGACCCTGAATTAGGGTTTGAGTTTCTCGGAGCTTCACCCAACCACAAATCTCGATCCAAAGCTATAAAATTTGATTTTTCCAAGTATATTCTAGCTATGTCTTCAGATTTCAAAAATTCCTATTTTTGTGGAAACCCTAATTTTTAGGGCCAAAACTGAAAGTGCTCATTATTGAATTCTGATTGGACAGAAAGATTCTCCTTGATGAGTAGAGTCAATCCACCTTGTTGCTTTTCCAAAATATATGGAGAGAAACCCAATAAACAAGAAACCCTAGTTTTTGTCACTGCACAATGTCTTCTTCTCAGGTTAGCTTTGATACCATGTTAATTTTTTAGCATGAATTCAACATACTCTAGGATCTTTACTGAGAGAATAACATGTACAGCATATAAAGTATAACAATGCATATCAATCACACTAAGCAATCACATGAGACAAGAGACACACAGAGTTTCACTGGGGAAAACCATAAAGGTGAAAAACCCCACAACTTCCTCAGAGATAGAAAGAGAAATGATACAACCAAAGTACAAGAGATAGTCTTCTACTAGCATCTCCTCCTCCTCCTCAACTAGTGCGCCACTTTCCAAGTGATGTAGGAGTGAATAATGAGATGATCAAATAGAGAGATCCCGCTCTCTATTTATACTTGTCCTGAGTAGCCTAATAAACCAATGGGGACGACTTGTCTAACTCAGCCTAATAACCCCTGGTTACATTAATCCGGGTCGACCCCTCTACTAGGTGGTCTAATAACCCGTCAGCAAGTTACACCACTTGCGACACTTATCAATACAAATGACGACACTTCCATATAGAGGAATAATACATCTCTATAGGAGTACAATAATATATAGATGAAATACATTCCGAAGTTACATATACATCAACACAAACTGTGGCTTTTACCAATGAACTGTCAGGAAACCAAAAATAGATCACAGATTATTACGCCCTCCACAGGGGTGTACACACTAGTATTAGATCAGACCCTAAGAACCAACGACCTTCACAAGTTTCCCACTATCAACCTGAAATAGACTCTGGAATCTTACAACCACCACTAATAAGAAGATAAATGAAATATCAAACCTCTTAATCAGCAAATAGAGGCGAATAGAAAATTGATGTGTCTTCCACAAGGCATGTGATCTTCACAAAGTTTGAACAGCAGACTCACAGTCTTCACAAAAGGTCACAGCTTACTTAGAACAGGTTCACGGGTGGTTGTGCCATACTCCAAGAGCTCACAGTTTTCATAAAATATCTTTCAACAGGCTGACATGGCAGATCGGGTCTCAGTTAGCCACAAAAAAGAGTAGATCGGGTCTCAGTTAGAGCAGATAGAGCCTTCTACAGGGTTACAGCTGAAACAATAGCAACATACAAGCTTTCACGCTGACCCTATATCAAATGCAAGGATATTCAGCAAAGGCGGCCTCACAAACAACATACCAAACTTCAAAAAGATCTCTATAGCAAACTTCAAACTTGACGTCAAGTAGCAGAGCTAAAAATGGATGATGTGCAAAAATTGGATGATGTTAAAATGAGGAACCAAGATCTTTATATAGGATAGAAGATCTTCTGGAAAGATCATTAAATAAAATATATTAGGGTTCCACATAAATAGGAGGGTACCAAGTAAAAAATAAAATAAAAATAAAAGAGTCACATAAAGTGGACAAACAACCATAGTACCCATAAGATCAAAACATCAAGGGTGGTGTAAATAAAAAAATAACTCAAGGTGGGTAAATGCCCTTATTAACCACAAGTCAAAGACAAGGTACCACAAGTCCAATAATCATCAATATGTAAGGACCAAAAGAAGGCTAACCAATCAAGGTGGGGTGTACATTAAGCAATCTTCTCTCTCTCAAATGCACAAGAGTTCCAAATAACCTGAAAGTTCATCATCATTGTATAAGGAAGGGTCTACATGGATGATGTGATCATGTGGTCCTCTAAACTGCTCCTAAGGTCAAATTTTAGTGGCTTCATCAAGGGGTGGCCAGTCCCTTGAGAATACCATCTAACTCAACCATCTCGAATACCTGGGAGTAAAGGACATGACACATCATCATCTTGGTAACTGACCAAGAACCTCCATTCTCAAGGAATGGCACTCAACCCAGAGCTGAGCTTCAGTCCTAGACTGAGTCAAGTTGATAAACCACTTGGTTCTTGACCAGGTTCTCAGCCCCAAGCTAAAGGTTGATCGAAGTCAATGTCTTGGTAAACAACCAAGTGCCTCCATTCGTAAAGAATGGCTCTCAGCCCCAGGATGAGCTTTCAGTCCTAAACTGAATGTTAATCAACCACCTACAAGACCTACTTGGTCCTTGACCAAGAATCTGAATGGATTTAAAGATGTTTCATTCGTATGTTTTCAAGACAATATTTGCATTTGGATCGTTCTTTGTTCCCTTCAAGAAACCCTAAATGGTTTGAGGGTTTTATGGTTTTTCATCCCCAGGGTTTCAACATAAAAAATAATCTGTGTATTTTGGGGTTTGAACACAAATTTTTGTTTTTTTTAATAATTAAAATATATTCCATATGATTATTTTTTAGTTTTTACCCCTTTTAATTTTGTTTCCAGGTACCACTCACTTATTATGATTATTTTTTAGTTTTTACCCCCTTTTAATTTTGTTTCTAGGTAAGACTCTTTAAATATATCGGGTGCTCAATGAAGATGAAGCCATTATACTGTGGAGGAAACATAGAGTACGTTGTTCCGTAGATAGAGATCGAACGATTGTTTGGCAGATACGGAAGAGTCGACAAGGTTGATATGAAATCAGGTAATAAACATTATCATATCAATGTTCATACCGAATAATTATTCTTCTTGTATATATGTGATGCAGCACATGTTTACAAGCAAATTTATCTGACAATATTCTGTCATTCAAATGGCTTTGGCACTCAATGGCATAGATACTTAGTCAAAACCCTAAACGTGTTCTCAGTTATTTTTCTAGTTTGTTTAAATCCGACCATAAGTCATCAAAACCCTAAACATGTTCTCAGTTATTTTTCTAGTTTGTTTAAATCTATCCATAAGTCATCAGCAGCATGCCTTAGCAGCCATATTAATCCACCTTGTTCAACCATTCACCATTTTGCTTAGTGATTAGCCATCCCAACCAAATACACTGGCCCAACACAACATTCAACTATTTAATTTGGCATTCGGCTACTTTATTAGCACAAAGCAGCTACTTAATTCGGCATTCGGCTACCTACCATGACTTCCAAGGCTGCGGACTTAGACCAAAGGTTTATACAATGACCGAGCAAGCAAAAAAGTGTGTATCCTTCTTGCTAGATCGAATATATTTACTGATAAAATCGTATCCTTCCTGCTCACATTCTCACTGGTTCTCACTAGTTATGGTTTGTTGAGATCATTTAAATACTAAAGGTGATATGTTTTGAGGAAACATACAGTCTGTTTTTAACCAGTATTTGGATATCTCATTAGAACATAGCTTAGTTTATTGTACAGTCCATTTGTGATTCTTGAATCTCTTCTCATTATTAGAGCAAGGCTAACTTGCATATGCATGTTTCTGGGTGAACAGTTCTAATGGATAGGCACCACAAGGAAGAGGATTTATTTTACTCCTTCTTTTAGTAGATAATAAAGTAGACAAAACTAGATAGGCTGCTCTCGGGCTTGGTGCATTTCCCGGTTAGCTCTCAGCTTATCACGGTGGAGGGGGAAGTTCATAGATTTCTAACGAAAAGGATTTTCATAAAGAATAAGCCCATTTCCAAGAAAGAAGGAAGGGGGGTGCATTGGTTCTATTGGGTAAGAACTCATGTGAGTAGGTGGAAAATATAGCTTTCCAAGGTCGCGCAATACAACAATAATAAGGGACCATGGAGCTTTCAAGGGCTATTGCATTCAACGCTGACTTGCATCTTCTACATATTTGTGCTGCTTTTCATGAATGTATTGGGGATGTGGCTGGGGCTTTGACAGACTGTCGTGCAGCTCTTTCTGTGGACCCAAATCATCAGGAAATTATGGAGCTTCACAGTCGTGTCAACAGTCAAGAACCTTGAGGTATCTTGTTAAATAACAGCATGGTAAAAGGGTTAAAGACAACGATTCCGTCCCACTGTACCATAGCCAGAAGATTAATAGTTTTTCTTCATTTTGCATTAGTAATTTTTGTGAATCGATGCTGCAAATAAGCTCCAGTATAGATCAAGATTCTTTTTATATTATAGTCAGGAAATTCCATCAGTTTTTCCAAAGTGCACAATGTGGCCTTTGACAAGTCACTTGCTCTGGCGATATAACTTTTTCTTGTAGAATAGCTCTTAAATGCATAATGAAACGTTGGAATCACATTGCTAACTATATATGTGGGATGAGCTACAGTCTATTTGGTTCCCTTCAAGGTGCAGTTATAGGTATCAGAACATAGGTGCATCTCTTGCTCGAAATATGCCAAATATATCAACTCAAAAAAATGCCCTAAAATTGGTATTAATACTTATCAAACATTAAAATAGAAATGGGTCGGCCGACTTGGCCCCATGCTTAAAATCATGCACAAGGAAGGCTATTAGTCACATATTAGCCCCACCTTTTTAAGAAACCTCCATTTACATCTTAGATCATCCCTCCTAGATCTGTCAAATAGTCTTTTCACAAAATCAAGTAATGGGCTATTGCTATTGACTGGAGTGATCTCTTCCTGAAGATATTAGAAATTTCCCTCCAAGATGGGCTCAGAAGTCTGCTATAGGAAGCTGAAAATGAGAATTAAAAAATAATCTAGATCTGTCACAAAAGGACACCTTGTCACAGATTCATTTTTCTGATTGTTCTAGTCCTCAAAATGGGTGTTCCTTTCACTCCATCATTGTCACCATAATGTAAGCCAGAACCTAGGTATATTTTGTTCTTCAAATGCATCTACCCCACCTTGTTTCCTTTGCCAAGTCTACATGATCCATAGCTAACTCCTTGAAATCTGCATTTTGACATATTGGGTTCCATATGGGTCTCTTCCACTCATGTGTCTTCCTTCTCCCAACATATATTTATCTTAAGCATTGGACATCAAACAAGGCTCAAGTTTGAGACTGTATGATGCCTTGTTAGGGATGGAAGTAGGGCCTTTTCAGCTGGTCCAATACTGATTTTAATCCATAGTCATAATGATGATGTGGTATAGACCCAACTTGATAAAAAAATAAAGTTGGATATGACTTAAAAAACTGGATCAAGTACTTCATAAACTGTCATGTACTGTAGAACATTGTATTGGGAAAGTGTTCATGCTGATTGGGTAGTCAACTTATCCCAAAGATAGTATCCTTTATCAAGTTATCTATTTGGCACATAAAACAACCCTTTTGTTGTTTGAGAAAGCAGTTTCCTAACAACAAATTTCTTCTTACAATTAGTGCTCTCCTGCCTTCTGAGAGTAGTGTCATCAGGGAAGCATTCTCATTGAAGCAAGATAAACCACAGGTGAAACTCAAACTGTTGATAATCACTTTCCAAACCTGGAGCGGTCTGTCTTTGTCAATAAAATCTTTGGTTTCAGAACCATGATGATACAAAGGATGAGTTTGCTGCTAAGGATATCGCTTGTAGGTTACTCAACTGAAGTGAAAAAAAGGCTTAGCTCAATACTAATAACAACCACCCAGACTATGCATGTTGTCATATAAACTTGGGAGAATCACCATTCTTCTGCTGATCTACAACAATACCACTCTACATGATCCATAATTAACTCCCTGAAATCTGCATTTTGACATATTGGATTCCATATGGGTCTCTTCCACTCGTGTGCCATCATACTCCCAACATATCTTCATCTTAAGCGTTGGACATCAAACAAGGCTCAGATTTGAGAGTATATGAAGCCTTGTTAGGGCTAGAAGTAAGGTCTTGACATCTGGTCTAATACTGAGTTTTATCCACAGTCATCATGCTCTTGTGGTATAGACCTAAAGTGATAAAAAAATGTTGCTGGATATGAACTAAGAAAATGGATTAAGTAATTGCTAAACTGTCATGTACTCCAGAACATTGTATTGTCCAAGTATTTATGCGGATTTGGAGCAGTCCACTTATCCCAAAGATAGTATCCTATATCAAGTTAACTATTTGGCACATAAAATAGCCATATTGTTGTCTTAGAAAGCAACGTCCTACAAAAAATTTCTTCTCAAAATCAGTGGCCTCCTACCTGCTGAGAGTAGTGTCATCAGGGCAACATTGTCATCCAAGTAGGATAACCCATAGGAGACACACAAATTGCTGGTTATCACCTGCCAAACCTGGAGTGGCCTGTCTTTGTTAATAATTTTTTTGGTTTCAGAACCATGATGATACAAAGGATGAGTTTGCTGCTAATGATATTTCCTGTAGGGTTCTTAACTGATGTGAAAAAAGGCTTAGTTCAATACTAATAAAAGCCAGCCAGACTGTACTCCTAGTTGACATGCTGATCTCGGAAAAAGATGGCAGCATCCAAATAATTATTAGATTAGCACTCTGCATGTTGTCATATAAGCTTGGGACAAACACCAGTCTTCTGCTGATTTGCAAAAGTACCAGTCTAGCAATGAGATTTACCATTGACAGCTGTCATAAGTGCATGGAATGTGAACTTTCCAAACCCTAGGTGACAATTGTTCTTATGATCTAAACTAAACAAGGGTGCTTTTTAATTGCAAAAATTAAATTCTTCACATAGCAGTAATTGTTGGAGGTAATTATTTCTCCAACCCCCATGTATAGTTTTTTGTCTTGCCCAGTCGGCAGATTTAAATATTTGCATAAATTAGGGGCTCAAGGTCGAGCCAGTTAGAGTCCAGTCGGTGAGAGGGTGTGGTGACCCATATTCACTAATCGTTTAATCTTAATGAGCCCAGTCCGTAAGGCAGAGGGGCTTCCCTTACGCATCTTGATGAAGTTTGTAGTGTGTAGTAATGGCGTCGGGGTAAAGTTTTGTTTATCATTAAATATCACACCTACCAGAGTTATTTCCACCGTCCACAGTCGATGCAGAAGACTAATTCATATCAACCCCGAGAAGCCTGAAATTTGAAAGTGTCAACAAGATGACACGTGGAAGCACCTTAGTGGATATCAGAGAAGTTTATCGGAGGTGAGAATAGAGGTGCTCGAGAAGAGTCACAAAAGTGTCAATTTGAGCAGCATACTGGAGCCTCTCATATGGCACCTCTATATAGTGTATGATTATGTCAGTGTCCAAATTACCAGCATGAATCAAAATGAAAGTTTTATTCTGTTACTAGATTCATTTATCTGACATCTGTGGACTGGATTATGTCAATGTCCCAGTTACCAGCACGAATCAAAATGAAATTTTTATTCTGTTACTAGATTCATTTATCTTGTTCTCTAATCAAGGAATTTTGCATTTGTCTAGTACAAATCACAAGAAGAAGCAACGAAAGCTCTGGACTCCACCCATATGAGGTTAGTTAAAATTGTCTCATCTATACAATTCTATATAAATTTGTTGTATTAGAGTTGTCCTTGCTATTAGACATTCTATGAAATATTAACTGAGTTACTGAAACAATTAAATAAGCGGTAATAAGCCGTTTGCCAGAACTTAGAAGGTTAAAATACGTATCTATTGCTTTAAGACATTTGCAGCTAAATTGGACTACAAATCAATTTAAGGCAGTCATTTTTTGTATACAAGGTTTGTCAAACATCATATTTTATATACCTTATATCCCAGGTATATTTTGTATACCTTATATCCGAGTTATGCCTTATATTTTGTATACCAAGTTAGTCAAAATTAACATCTTGATGCATGAACTAAAAAATGTTTGTGGAAACATGGAAAGTGCATGAGTTAGAACTTAGAAGTGGGAGAAAAGTTCTTGAAGAGTATTCGAATGACAAGAATAGGGGATTTTTTTTAAAACCTTGAAAATAGTAAAATCCGTCCAAAAACGTTTTTGGAAAAGAAATATAAGAAATTTAGATTTTTGAAAAATGTGAGATAAAGGAAATTAATCTCTCATTAATTCTAGACAATTAGCAACCAAAGAATAAACACCTATACTTTCTTGAAGCCCTAGAAAAATGTGACTTAGTGAGGACTCAGGAATTAGTACAACTTAAGATGTTGGAAGAATATGTCTATTTTTTTTACCTGAATTTAGTCAAAGGTTGCAATAAAAACTTGAAACTTGGGCTTTACTTCCAAACTATAATCATATCTGAAGCATGAATATCAAATCAATAGGGGAAATGTATCCAATAACAAGATAGCAAGGTCACTATGATACACTTCATGTGATACACTCTGCCAGTTCCATCAGTTGTTTTGGTCATTCATGCATACCTAAATTATTTTCTTTCTTTTATGTCAAACTGTTACATATGTCCAACCAAGGAGGCATGCATTTATAGAAATAATATGGGGGAAAACATCACTTTGTGAGTATTCTCTTCTCAATAGCCAAGGCATGCAAGAAAATACTTCTTTAACATATGGATAAATTTTATAATGTTAACAACAAGGAAAGGTAGCAAGTGATCCACCTGCATCTCTTACAAGGCTTAGACATTGATACTCATTATGGTTTCATTGTAAACTGTGCACCTCAAAATGCAATATTAACAAAAGCGCTCATTACATAATTCAGGCTTATTTATCTTTGAATAATTATTATGATTCTCTTTGCACTTGGCTAAAACCTCCTTTTAAAGTATCTTTGATGTTCCTGTAGGTAATTATTCTTTAAAACCTAAACTGATTTAGTCAATGTAACCATGCACTTTTTTTGACAACATGCAAGGAATAGGTATGTAACATCAGGCTTTGATACACCTATTACAATTTCTCTTACCCTCCTAGACAATATTGACTATTATGATAGATTCTGAGTGTCCCAACCTATGTGGCATATCTCATAATACTGTTTCTTTGTTTTGGTAGGAAGAGAAGAAAATTAACTATTCTAATTTCTATGAACGCATGGAATTATTCATTGGATTTATAATAAATGTTTGTGATTTTATATAGTACCTGCAGAATATTTGAGGTATCTCCAAGCTAACTACCAAATAAAGAGTAATACAGTAAAACATACTACAATTGAAAAAAATGGTAATCTGGTGATGGGAGCACACAATGTGAGAGTATTTGTAGTTTAGATGGAAACCTTAAGGTCATCTGCATTTTGCTAGATAATTTTTTACTCTATTTAGATAAATGTGATATCTTTACCCTTGAAACATTCCTTTTAAAAACCAAAATTTGCCATAAAAGTAACTGAAGTATGACTTTTAACTTCGTCTTGCAGCTCCTTTATGAGACCTCTCTCTGCATATGGCTTCTTTTATATTATGATGATGTTGTGGATGCCCTAGTTGCTACTCGCACTTTAACCCATCATAAGTTGGTGGGCATTTTCATCATGGCTGCGGGCATTTTTCTTCATGGCCGCGAAAATTTCTTTAGTTGAAAATTTTATTCTCATATCAATCCATAATGAATTCTATTTAAGGGTGCTAGCTCAATGGTAGAGCACCTACCTTATAGGCAGGAGGTTGGTGGTTCGATTCCACCGTGCCCTATTTATATTATGAAACCACTAAAAAGAGATAAATGACTAAAAAAATGACCAAAATTTGCATATAAACGACCACCATTATAACATGAGAGATAAGTGACAAAAAAAAGACCAAAATATGCATATAAATGACCACTTTTGAGTTGGCGATCGCTGGTAGCAAATTAGCGGTCATTTATCACATGACCATTAATGACCAAATATATTATCAAATTAATGACCAAATATACAACCAAATATACGACCACAAAATAAGCTATAAATGACCAAGCTAAATATGACCACATTTTTGGTCGTGTGATATATGGCCACTAATTTGCTACCAGTGGTCACCAACTCAAAAGTGGTCATTTATATATGGATTTTGGTCGTTTTTTTTGTCACTTGTCTCTCATTTTGTACTAGTGATTGGGCGAATTTTTTAAGGATCTCTTTGCTACTAAGCGGTTGGTGGATGTGGAACTATATCCTTTGGCTCCTACGTGGACTAATGGCCGAAGAAATGAGGCCCTTATCTCCAAACATTTGGACCAATTCCTCATCTCTGAGCATTTACTTGGGAAATATTTCAAGTTTAGATCATGGGTTCAGATGACTCGCATTAGTGACCATCGTCCTATTTTTCTTCAGTTTGAAATTGATGTGGCCTATTAGAGATTTCCATTTAAATTCAATTCAACATGGTTATCAGATTCAAATTTCAGGCAAGCGGTGGTTGATCATTGGAAGAGTCTGGATGTTTCTGGTTGTTGATGTATATGTAACTTTGGAATGTATTTCAGTTATATATTTATTGTACCCTTATAGAGATGTGTTATTCCTCTATAAGGAAGTGTCGTCATTTGTATTGACAAGTGTCGCAAGTGTGTTAACTTGCCGATGGGTTATTAGACCACCTTGTAAGGGGTCAGCCCGGATTTATGTAATATGTGGTTATTGTACCTAGCTAGACAAGTCGGCCCCATAAGGTTATTGGGCAAACGGAACAAGTATAAATAGAGATTGGGAGATCTCTATTTGGATCACTCAGAACTCATTCTTCCTTCACTCAGAAAGTGGCACACATGGGAGGAAGAGGATCATCTGCTAGTAGAAGACTATCTCTGTATATTTTGTTGTACATTGGTTGAGCTATTTGCTCTATCTATCTCTGAGGAAGTTGTGGGGTTTTTCACCTTAGGGTTTTCCCCACGAAAACTATGTGTGTCTATTGTCTCTCATGCTTTTGCTTCTTGTGATGATTGACATGCTTGTTATGATTGATATGCATTGATATACTGTACATGTTATTCTCTCAGTAAAAATCCTAGAGTATTGTGAATTAATGCTCAAAATTTAACATGGTATCAGAGCTAACCTAAGAAGAAGACATTGTGCAATGGCAGAAACCAAGGTTTCTTGTTTATTGGGTTTCTCTCCACCGATTTTGGAAAAGCAATATAGTAGATTGACTCTACGCATCAAGGAGAATCTATCTGTCCAATCAGAATTCAATTTTGATCATTTTCAGTTTTGGCCCTAAAAATTAGGGTTTCCACAAAAATAGGAATTTATGAAATCTAAAGACATAGCTAGAAGCTCCTTGGAAAATTTGAATTTTAGAGCTTTGGATCGATATTTTTGGCTGAGTAAATCTCCGGGAAACTCAAACCCTAATCCAGGGTCCTCCTAGTGAACCCGGGAAGACTAAAAGACATTTCTGAAGGGTGAAGCTTTGCAGATCTCAAATTCTGAATACACCAGGCTGATTAGATCATCAAGGCGCATATTTCTATCCTTTCAAAAAGTTGAAATTCACTTTTTGAATTTTTAGGGTTTTTTCGACAAACCCTAATCTGGGACCAGATCCAGTTTTCAGCAAAGCAAGTGGTAAGACCTAAATCTCTTCTATTTCCATTTGAAGTACTCTTTAAGATGTCTCACCACACCAAGCTTGAGGACAAGCTTGAAGGAGTTGATAACTTATGAGCCTGGAAGTATAGGATTGGGTTAATACTGGAAGAGAATGAGTTGTACTCATATGTAAAGGAAGACATCCCTACCCCAGAGGATGAAGAGGCTAAAATATTGCATAAGAAGAACTTGGTCAAGGAAAAGAGAATCATTGTTGATTCTATTAAGGACCATCTTATACCACATGTGTCATCTCTAAAGACAACCAAGGCTATGTTTGATTCCCTGACCAAGCTATTAGAAGCGAAGAACATAAATCGGAAGATGACTCTACGGAATCAATTGAAAGGGGTCAAGCTATTGAATGGAGAGACCATTCAATCTTACTTCTCCAAGGTCTCTCAGATCAAGGAACAAATTGAAGCTGTTGATGAAGTAGTGGACAATGGTGAAGTTGTTATGACCACACTAAATGGCCTACCTAAGCCATGGGATTCCTTTATCCAAGGAATCTATGCAAGAAAGAAGTTGGTCTCTTTCAGTAGACTGTGGGAGGAATGCTCTCAAGAAGAAGCAAGGCTTGTGGCCCGAGAAGAAAAGATGGGGAATGAATAGCAAGCTCTCATGGCTCACACCAAGGGAAGCAATTTTAAGAAGGAGAGATCTCATAACAAGAAACATTCTCACCCTCATCACAAAAAGAAAGATCTATCTAATGTTTGATGTTTTGAATGCAATGAGAAGGGACACTTTGCTTCAGACTGTCCCAAGAAGAGAAAGACAACAACAACAATTTCAACAAGAAGAAGAAGAATAACAAAAGAAGATATCATGCTCATGTTGCTGAGGATGATGAACCTCCCAGGAAGAAAACTAGAGCAGAAAGTGATGATGATGACTCATCAAGCGAAGAAGAGTATGTTCTAATCTCTGCTCTCACAGGTACTATCTCTCATGGTTGTAATGATTGGTTAATTGACAGTGGGGCTTCCAAACACATGACTGGGTTTAAAGAATCTTTTGTAAATCTATCTGAACATGAATCACCCCATAAAGTGAAACTTGGGGATTATCAATACCCTATCAAAGGAAGTGGTGAAGCCTCCTACAACCTAGATTCTGGAAAGTCTTTGAAGACGAAAGAAGTTCTTTATGTACCTGGGCTCAAGAAGAATCTACTCTCCATCTCTGCATTGGATGCAAAAGGCATGAGGGTTGCATTTGTAGATAGCCAAGTCCTAATGTGGCCAAAGGGTAAAACTATTGATGATGCAGTGGTGATTGGAGAGAAAGAGGGAGGATTGTATAAATTGAAGGGACAACCTAAACATGCCATGGTGCATGATTCCATGGAGCCAAGTGAACTTTGGCATAGAATACTTGCACATATGCACTACAGAGCATTACCAATTGCAAGTAAGGTTGTAGAAGGTCTTCCTGAAATCAAGACCAAGCATGAAGGTGTTTGCAAAGGATGTGCAAAAGGAAAGAACATCAAGAAGGCATTTCCAAGCAGTGAAAGCAAGGCAAAAGGTATCTTGGAAATCATCCACTCCGATGTATGTGGTCCGATGTCATCCAGTTCTCTAAGTGGGTATGTTTACTATATCTCTTTCATTGATGACTTCTCCATGAAGACTTGGGTTTACTTCTTAAAGAACAAAGATGAAGTGTTGGATAAGTTCAAGGAATTCAAAACCTTGATGGAGAACCAAACTGATAAGAAGGTCAAAATATTCAGATCCGACAATGGTGGAGAATTCACTTCAGGTGACTTCAAGAAGCTATGCAGTGATTCAGGGATTAAGAGGGAGTTGACTGCTTCTTACAATCCACAACATAATGGAGTTGCAGAAAGAAAGAATAGAACAATCATGGAAATAGCAAGGGCAATGTTGCATGACCAGGATCTACCTATGCATCTATGGGCAGAAGCAGCTAGGACTGCTGTATATGTGTAGAATAGAACACCCCACAAGATATTGGACAACAAGACACCAGAAGAGGTCTTCTCTGGTAAGAAACCTGGAGTCAGCCATCTCAGAATATTTGGTTTTCCAGTATACACTCATGTCCCAAAGGAAAAGAGGACCAAGCTAGATCCTTTAGGAAAGAAGGGTATCTTTGTGGGTTACAGTGAAAGCTCGAAGGCTTATAGAATATACTTTCCAGGGTTCAAGAAGATTGATGTCAGCAAGGATGTGACATTTGATGAAAACTCAACATTCATCAAATCAAGGAAGACATCTATTGAAGATTATGAAGAACCTAAGGAAACTATATTTCAAGACACTACCATGACTGAAGCAATTCCAAATGTAGTTCGTGAAATTGAAGATCTGCAAGAACCTGTAGATCCACCCCGTGAGAATAACTCTCACAAGAGGAAACCTACATGGGCTAGAGAGATCAATCAAGACGCAGAAAGATATGGCATTCCAAAAGAATAACACAGAGCAAAGAAGAGAACTAGATCCCATACCAGCTATGTTGCTTTACTCTGTGACATCATAAACAAAGAACCTTCCAATTATGAAGAAGCAGCAGAAAAGAAAGAATGGAAGGATGCCATGGTCGAAGAATACCAATCAATAATGAAGAATGATGTTTGGGATGTTGTTCCAAGACCTGAAGGGAAGTCTATTGTGACTTCCAAATGGATCTACAAGATCAAGCATGCTGCAGATGGCAGCATAGAGAAATACAAGGCAAGATTCGTAGCTCATGGCTTCTCTCAGAAAGAGGGAATAAATTATGAAGAAACTTTTGCTCCTGTAGCCAGGTACACTTCCATCAGATCAGTACTTTCCCTGGCTGCAGCAATGAAATGGAAGATACACCAGATAGATGTCAAGACTGCTTTATTGAATGGTGTAGTTGAAGAGGAAGTGTATGTGGAGCAGCCACTCGGTTTTGAAACACATGACAGGGAGTCATATGTGTGCAGATTGAAGAAAGCCTTGTATGGCTTGAAGCAAGCTCCTAGAACTTGGTATGGTAGGATGGACTGTTTCCTATCGAGCTTGGGCTTTACCAAGAGTAAAGCGGATTCCAACCTTTACTACAAGGTTGAGGAAGGAAATCCTGTGATACTACTCCTATATGTGAACGACCTATTTGTAACAGGAGATGATAGACTGATTGTCGATACAAAGAGGAAGCTTGCTGCCGAGTTTGATATGAAGGACTTGGGGATGATGCACTATTTTCTAGGTATGGAGGTGTGGTAGAGTGCAGATGCGATCTTCCTTGGACAAGGGAAGTATACAGTAGATATCCTGAAGAGGTTTCGGATGATGGATTGCAAGGCCATGGCCACACCTATGGCATCGAATCTGAAGCTTCTGTGTGATGCTTCATCTGAGCCGGTTGATGTCTCTATGTATCGTCAAATGATTGGATCCTTGATGTACCTGACGAACACGAGACTAGATATTTGCTTTGTGGTGAACACATTGAGCCAGTTCCTAACGAATCCAAGGAGTGTTCACCTGATTGCTGTAAAGCATATTCTGAGGTACCTGAAGGGTACAGTTGATTATGGGCTCAAGTATGAAGCGAATCAAAAGTTTAACCTGCAGGGTTATGTTGATTCTGATTGGGCAGGCAGTGCTGTAGATAGGAAGAGCACATCTGGGTGCTGCTTCAGTATGGGATCAGGTGTGATCTCTTGGTTTAGTAGGAAGCAATCCCGTGTAGCAATGAGTACAGCCGAGGCAGAGTATGTTGTAGCATGTCCGACTAGTTGTGAGGCAGTATGGCTTCGAAAGCTACTGTCTGAGTTATTTGATCTCCCGCTAGAAGCTACTAGTATCTTTTGTGACAACCAGAGTTGTGTGAAGCTGTTTGAGAACCTGGTGTTCCACGATAGGTCGAAACACATAGAGATCAAATATCACTATATCAGGGATATGGTGCAGACAGGAGCAATGAAGCTTGTAACACCCCGTTTTGACATTACTGCCTGAACTACTATTATATGTTGTATTTGTTTGATTGTGAGACCCCGTCGGTTTGACGACATTGTGGACATATGGTTCTATTATTTTGCCGATATATATATGTGTGTGTGTGATGATAGTATTATGATCGGTAGTCATGTTTAGATATGTATCATGTGTTAATTATGTCTCATATATGGAAATTACTGAATGATGGGTAAGTGGATACCATTACAGTTATATGTCGAAATAATTAATGTTATGCCAGGTGCATGGCGAATAAATGAATTTATTGTTGTTATGTTATAATGAAATGTATGTGTACATGTCGAGGATTTATGCACGATAATCTATATTGTATGTCGAGGACTGACTTACAGGTTGAAACGGCTAAGTGATAGCTGGATCCTACGAGGTGGGAGGGCCTCGGGGACATGGAATTCGAAAGATAAAATGGGTTTCAGGAAACTCAACCGCCCAGATTGGTTATACGATGACAGACCGAGTACAAGTGCAACGCTGTTGTTATGTCGAGTAGACATAGTCCCTTGTTCCATTAGGGGGGTGGAGGCTTTACCCACCGTTTATCCCCGAAACCCAGAGTCATGGGAGGGTTGCGCTACGGCGCTCTCCCCAAGGTGTGTGATGATAACTGGTGGTTGCCTCCTAGGGAAGCTTGGTCGATGTAGTCGACACTTCTGCTTATGGGTTCTAGCTGGAACCGGTCATGACTTGACATTTCAGGGTAGTCCAGCAGAGGACAGGATAGGATGTGGAAGTTAGTGATAATGTAGGTAGATAGGTGTAGCGTGAAGTAGGGGTGAAAACAAGATCTAACTGTAGGTGTGTAAAACCCTTGGTTAGTATGTGTCATAAATCAATGATGTATGAATTGTCGTAACTTGGATTTCAGTTAGTTAATGGATTTGTACCTTGCAAACTACGTTTAGAACTTGTGTCAGTAAACAACAAGTTTCATGATTATGATTGATGTGTGTGAATTATTACTGTTAGTGTACTTACGCGAGGTATGTAAGCAGTAGCTACGCTTACATAACTCGCCTACGTATTTATGAATTTCGTGAAATCTTGCTGCATAATACTGTTAATTATTGTTGATAAATGTTAAAAATGTCGATTAAGGTTAATAATGATGATTAATGTTAATAATGATGATTAATGTTAATAATGTAGATTAATGATTAATTATTGTGGATTAAGGTTAATAAAGTCGATTAGGGTTAATAATGTTGATTAATGATTAATTATTGTCCATTAATAATTAATTATTGTTGATTAATAAACAAAGCTAAGGTTAACCTAGGTAGTGACTAATGCAATTGATTAGAATGCTTGATTGATTGTTAATTAGTTTAATTAAAACTAAGGTGCAATTAATATGGGACCATGTCAATGAGTCGATTATATCTTAGTTAATTTTTATTTAATTAATATATTTACACATTGATAAGATTAATATTCATAATTGATAAATTGAATTAGTTGAATTTACAGTTAAAGGGAATTAGCATATTAGAAATATTATAAATCATTGATTAAATGATTAGGTTAATAGTAATTAATCAATGGACAATTGTTTTTAATTAATTGGATTGGTGAAGCATGAAGGTTTAAAACTCTTATGGTTGGTGGGTGAGCCAACCCCAACCCCAAACTTTAACATAAAGATAATGTCACATTATTATTAAATAAAAAAATCTAACTTTGAATAAGAAACAAATGTTTAAAAAAATGATTGTTGTAAGTTGTGTTGGTAAACCTCATAAAGAGAGGTGAATATTAAATTGTCTGATTATTAAATTATTAATATTTCATTGGAATGGTTCGAGGGAGCTCACTGAGTAGTAATGAGGGGGTTGGGACTTCATTAATGGGAGGATAAATCATTAAGGGAGGGGAAGAAGAGTCAGCAAACATAGGATAAAGGGAGAAGTGAAGGGAAGAAAGGGGGATCATCTTTTTTTACCTTGGATATTTTTTGTGAGAATTTTTGAAGAGCAAGGGGAGAATTTTCAGAGCAGAGCTGAAAGGGGGTTTCTTGTTGGAGATTTCTGAAGGGATATAGCAGGTTGGCATGTACTCGGTTTGGGCTCGGGGGTCCAAAGGGGTACCTTTGGAGCTGGGTGGTCGGCGAGACCTCATTAGTTGGCAGGGTGGCAAGACTGTTTTGGGCTGGTTGAGTTTCAGAACTTTGGGGAAGGCTTTTGGTTGCAGGTAACAGCCAAGGAAAACAGTAAGGCATTCAACAAAACAGGGACAGTAACAATGGTGGATCTACTAGCTAACTACAGGTATTTTTCAGCAGGTATGTTTATCATTTCTACCTTGTCAAATTCGGTTTTTAAATTAATTGAAAAGGATTTTATGCTATTATTATGTTCTATTACTCCTGCATAAACATAACTAGTTAGAGGTAGATATATTGAAATTTTAAATGTAGATTTCATTATTTTTACAGGCATGAAATCTAAACAAAACTACAGAAACAAAACAAAAGAGTTGACCAGAATGTAAACAGTGAAATACTTAGATTTTATTGGGAGATAAGGGAGACCCAGGTTGGGGTCCTCACATATGGTATCAGAGCCATGATTCCAAATCCGGAACCAGAGGGCTCATTACAGAAGCTGTAAAAGCTTGTTGCAGAAGCTTAAGACCTGCATGAAAACATGAAATAAAAACAGAAATTCAAAACAGTGTGAAAACAAAGAAAACCTAGGTTATTATTAAAAGACTTAGAAAATTTAGAACATGGATCCTACACATGGTAAATTATTGGTAAACTGTTCCTTGTAGCTGTAAATGAATTAAAGGAGGAAACTTTAAATTTTCTTTTATGAAGAAAACAAAAGAAACAGAGAAATATACGATTTACTAAAGTATATAAGTGCAATGATGGGAATATATCCATAAATTATTTTGGGAGTTGTTTTGTTACACTATATATAGATACGAAACAAAACAAAAAAAAACAAATATGATATATATAAAAAAAAACTATTGAAACAAAATATATATATTATATAGTTTTTCTTTAACTAACTATATGAAAACGGAAATTATATATATAAAAAAAAGATTTAGTTCGAAAATATATGTTTATAAATTATTTTTTTTATAAAAAATAAAAAATAAAAAAACAAAAAAAAACAAAAAACCTACCGACGGAGCTCATTGACCCGAGCCAGTGCAGGGCGCAGCCCACAACCGTAGCATCCCGCAACATGCAGGGCACAGCCCGCAGCGCGCAGGGCGCAGTCGCAGCCCACAGGGCGCAGCCGCATCCTGCAGGGTGCAGCAGCCCACAGTGTGCAGCCCACATGGCACAGCCACAGGGCGCAGCTCGGCCAGCATGGCCCTGAGCCAGCAGCCCAGGGGGCACAGCCCGGCCAGCATGGCTGTCATGTACCCACCCTTGGAACCATTGCAAGGGAGGGAACATACTACCAATCTATGGGGCTTTTCATAAAACTCAGCCCATTCATTAGAGGCATACAGTTAAAAACAAAGTGTGCAGATGTAAATCAAACAAATATGCACAGCGGAAACAAATTCATCCACACACATATCTTCATATGCACTCAGTATATCAATATCAGTCATCAATTAATTAAAACAATGCAGAAGTAAATACATAGACATCAAAACACTTATCTTTCATTTTTGCAACTGCCCAAGCAACTAGCTATGTCGCTGCAATGTTCCACCCAGCCATAGGCTCTTCGACAGCTTATACTGAGTCCATCCGAAGGCCACCCCCGAGCTGGGCATGATTCTCACAAGGGAAAGGGAACATTCCAGCTCACCCACAGCCCATTTACCATTTTATCTCAGCCAAGCCAGTTCAACTGGGTATATCAGGCTACAATGTAACAATGGATGCTCATTCTCAAGCTCAAGCCAGAACAATGGATTACCCATTACCCATACCCCAACATACTCTTTCTTCTCACAGCAAAATGATTATTGACAGGGTTACACATTTACAACAGAGGTGTTCACAAAACAGGGTCCACATTGGTTCTCCCAACTCTTGGTTCACCCAAACGAACTGTGGAATTTTGATTTCAACCCCAGGGAGAAAAACCGGTTTCTCTCCACTGGTTAGGATCCTTTCCAATGGCCTAAACAACCTCCAAGAAGACCCAAAAACGTTATGCTCTCTTCCCCCACTAGTAACCAACACAAAAACGCCCCTTCCCAGCTAAAAGATGAAGGGAAACACAGAAAATCGAGGGAGGAAAACGCCCAGGTAGCTAGAGCTGCGTGAGAGAGCAAGGCCATGGTTAATAAACCCCTTGAGAGCAATTCCGTGGCTCTTTTCTTGCCCAAGGGGACAAACACGATTTTCCATGAAGGGTGGCTTGCCCATACCCGAATTTGGACAGCCATACCTCTCCATTCCCAAGGTATTAACTACCTCAACCACTTCTTGGGAGAAATCAATGATTGGGTACAATGGTCAACATGGGTAGTTGAGGGTTTGATGGGTTCCCTCATTGACACTTGGCTTGACTCTATTGGCTCAAGGGTTTGAATGTTTTCCCTCCCAATTCCTTGTGAAATCATGCCCCCATCTCTGGCTAGCACGCGAACCATATGCATCAATAAATCGATGGTGGGGCCTTGGCCTTGAGCTCCTCACCACGATTTCATAACAATATTACATCATTTAAAAATGTTAAAGTGATAGGGTCTAGATGGGGACGTGACAATGGCCCTGAGCCAGCGGCTCAAGGGGCGCGGCCGGCCGGTAGTGGAAGCTGAGTGAAATTAAAAAAAAAAAAAAAAAACAAAAAAAACCTAAATGCAGAGTTGAATTTTTTTACCATATCGATTTAAAAAAAAAAACAATACAGTATAGAAAATGTTTAGAAAAGATAGGGTTCATAGCAGCACGGCCCTAGGCCAGCGGCTCAGCCTAAGTGCAGCCTGGCCAGTAGCAGTTGAGCTGTGGCCATGGGCGGCCCAGAGGGCTGTGACCTGGCAAAACAGAAAAAAACAAACGAGAGTTAAACCAAAAAAAAAATGCATATAAAAAAAAAAAAGAGATTTAGGGTATACGTTATTTGGGCCAAGCCGCTCTGCCATGGAAGCTCGGGGCGAGCATGCAGCCGGCAGTAATATCAAAAATATATATATATATATAATATATATAAATACAAAAAAAAGAGGGGAAACGGAACTGTAAGCAGAGCTCACCTCTGCAGTTAAACCGACTCAAAAAAAACGAGGGGAGAAGAGAGAGTTATACCTGCGTTGGAGCTAGGGCTGCAGGATGAGTCCGTTGACCTCTGGATGCTCGGCTGCCCAACTCACAGAGCCCATGGCTCTCTCTCCCTTCAACCACTGTTGCAGAGCAGTACTCTCAAAAAAAATCTTGGAAACAAATGAGCTGCCTGGGGAAGGGTTTGACTTTTATAAAAAAACTTAATAATATTTTTATGCATGGCCAAATGACCCGGGTGAGGCCGCGTGCCCTCAAGCTGGCCACTTAGGGTTACGCTTAGGATTAAATAATTTTTAACTTTAAAAAATAATAATAATAATAATAATTTTTTTATTATTATTAATTATTATTAATTATTACTAATTACAAGTTTTAATTCATTTTACTACTTAATAGTTGTTTTATAATTAATTTTTTTTAATTATAGTAATAACAAGGTATTAATTATTATAATGAGATTTTATAGTAATTAATTAATAGTTATTTTATAATTAATTTGATTGATTCCTATAAAATAAAATAATTAAATAAATGTAATTAATTAAATAAATGTAATTAATTACATTAATGTTAAACATATAACTAAGTTATAAATTTAATTTGTAAAATATATATATATATATTAATAATACTACTAATTAATTAGTCATAATTAAAGTTAGTAGTAATTAATTAGGGTTAGCATATCAATTAATTAGTGTTAACCTAATTAGTTATTTTATTAATAAATAAATAAAAAAGGGGGGGGAGGCTAAATTAACATTAATTAGCTTAGCTTCTCCTCGAGATTGCTCCTTGCCGAAACTTCGACGTACAGTCGAAGGGGCAAGACGGATCCGGAATCTTGAAAATGAGACACCACAGAGATCAGCATCGCAAGCTGATTGGTAGGACATTAATTCTACCCTGACCTAAATGTTTGGCAAAAACAACACTAGACTTAAAACTTAGGTTATGTTTTTATTTAATTATTAAAATTATTAAAATTATTAATTATTAATGAGAAGCGAGGTAGTAAACATTAATTAAATATCTTGAAGAATCGATGACGACTTAAGGAGGATTGTGTGGAATCCAATACCTAAACCTATGTAGAACTACTGCAGTATATCTAGTACCGGGTGGCCTCAAGATGGGCTGATCGAAATTCCCTGAACTATAGCTCTTAGAGTAAAAACACTCGTAAATTAGTCATGATGCAATTTTGAATTAACTGTTGAGTTTGATGGTAAATTAGTCATGATGTCATCATATGCTAATTATCCTATTATTCCATGTTACAGGGATAAACATGGTAAGAACGCGAGCAGGTCGGAGGCAAGGTCAGGCGATGGCATTACCCGAGCCGAATCTGCCGGCACCATCGCCAGAGACCATCCTTATATTGCGCTCGCTGGAAGCAATAAACAAAACACTAAGGGGACTAGCACAGAGAGGAAGTGTTACCTCGGAGGTAGAAGTGGATGCCCCTCAACTAAGGGAGGAAGTTCCTATGGTAGAAGTGAATACGGTACCAAGAAATCCACATCGGGATATCAAAAGGGAGCTTCAGAAGATAAGGCTTCAAAAAATTTTGGGGGGTCGATCAGGGATACGAGCAGAGTCGTGGTTGGAAGAGATGACCAGGTGCTTGCCCTTACAGGAGTACACTTCCACGTCCAAGTCCAAGCTGGCCATATTTCAACTAAAGGGGGTCGCTTTGAACTGGTGGGGGAACCAAGAAAGGCAGCTACACCTCACACCAGACACGGTTCCATGGGAACTGTTTGTGGGAAAGTTCAAAGGGAAGTACCTACCCGCATCCTACCAAGCAGAACAAGCAAGGGCTCTTCATGCCTTAGTACAGAGGCATCTATCCGTGGAGGAGTATGAAGAGAGGTTCATGGAATTAGTCAAGTATGTCCCTTACTTGGACAATGATGAACGCCAGGTTGAGCGCTTCGTGCATGGGCTCAATACCAAGATCAGGGCTCAAGTACGGATGTGGAAACCAACTTCGGTAGTCGAAGCAGTAGATTGTGCTCGTTACACTGAGGAGATGTTGGGTGCAAAGCCCATCAGGCCATTCAACTCTCAGCAGTCTGGGTTTGTAGGGAAGGCCCCTCGAAGCTACCCTCGGGGAGGATATGCGAGGCCACCTCCCTACGGGAATAGGAGCACACCAAGAGTTGCAGCGGTAGACAGATCAGTGGCAACTAGGTCAGTGCCCCATTCAGCCACAGGGACTCACCAGAGTGTGAGGAATTTCAGAGGATCAGCTGGTAGGGGAAGGGGTCCCAGGGGGAGGAACCCCTCTCAGAGGTCTAAACAGTTTATCTCGCCCACTCCATTACAGGTTGCTTGTTGGGGGTGTGTAGGTCCACATTACGAGCGTGACTGTCCCGAATTACGATCCATAACAGTGCATCGAGCAGGAAAGGCTCCAATGGGGAGTGGGGGTAATAGACATCAAATCTCGACAGCAGTACATAACCATCAGGCTGAGCACCAATCCACTGTGGTGGAATCATTAGGTACGGTCAATAATGTCAAGCTTAGAATATTATTTGATCCTAGTGCTACAGATAGTTTCATTTCTCCATATGCATTAGACAAATGTGGGTTGGCAGCCTACGAGCATGACGATTTCAGCTTAGTCAAAATGGCTTCAGGGGTAAAGCAAGCAGTAGGACCTAGTGTCAACAAGTGTGTAGTGGATCTTGGGGTGTGTGTTACACAAGTCAAAGTGTACGTCACCACCCTCGGAACTTATGATCTCATCATAGGTATGAATTGGCTTGAGGAACATCGAGCTTTCTTGGACTGTTATGGAAAGAAAGTTCTTTTCATTAATGACAATGGGGAGGCCATCAAGATCCAGGGTATCAAACGGAAGGTGTCCCTACGTTTCATATCAACGATGAACGTAAAGCGATGTATGCAACAGGGATGCCAGTTGTACATTGTTGAAGCGGTAAACAATGAGAAGGGACCCTCCTTTGATGAGTATCCAGTGTTAGCTGAGTTCAGTGATGTATTTCCAAAGGAATTACCTGGGTTACCTCCTAAGAGGGAACTTGATTTTACCATTGAGGTAAAACCTGGTTCAGAGCCAACATCGAAGACACCTTACAGGATGACGGCCCCAGAACTTTGTGAGTTACAAATGCAGTTGAAGGAACTGCTAGATCTAGGGTTCATCAGACCAAGTATTTCATCGTGGGGTGCGCTAGTAATCTTTGTGAAGAAGAAGGATGGTTCCTTGCGTATTTGCATCGATTACCGAGATTTGAATAGAGCCACCATGAAGAATAGGTACCCGATACCTCGAATTGATGATCTCTTTGATCAAATGAAAGGGGCGACAGTCTTCTCCAAGATCAACTTAGGATCAGGTTACCACCAGCTACAGATTAAGGAAGGAGATATACCTAAGACTACTTTTCGAACGAGGTTCGGGCACTATGAGTTTGTAGTGGTACCTTTCGGTTTGACCAATGCCCCAACTGTACTCATGAGTCTCATCAATAGCGTGTTTCGAAAGTACTTAGATCAGTTTGTGCAAATCTTCTTGGATGACATCCTCATCTACTCCAAGAATGAAAGTGAACACGAGGAACACTTGCAGTTAGTCTTTTCATGCTTAAGGGAGCATTAATTGTATGGTAAGTTGTCCAAATGTTCGTTATATCAGAAGGAGATTCATTACCTAGAGCATATAATTTCCGGTGAGGGAATTTCTGTTGACCCTGAAAAGGTGAAGGCCATAATGGATTGGACTATGCCAAGGAATGCGCGTGAAGTAAGGAGCTTCATGGGGTTAGCCGAGTATTATAGAAGGTTTGTTGAGGGTTTCTCAAAAATCGCAAAACCCATAACTACCCTATAGCGTAAAGGCACCAGGTACGAATGGACGGATGAATGCGAGGTCGCTTTCGCCGAGTTGAAAAGACTATTGACGAGTGCACCAATTCTACGAGTGCCTAATATGGAGAAAGAATTCACAGTTTGCACAGATGCTTCAAGGCAAGGTTTGGGTGCAATGTTGATGCAGGAAGGTGGGGTAATAGATTATGCGTCGAGAAAGATAAAAACACATGAAGAGAATTACCCTACCCATGACCTAGAGTTGGCTGTGGTGATGCTAGCTTTGAAACTTGGGAGACATTACCTTGTTGGACGAAGCTTTGAACTCAAATCTGATCGCCAAAGCTTAAGTTATATCTTCACTCAGAGAGACCTTAATGCTCGGCAAAGGCAATGGAGTGAATTCATGAGCGAGTATGATTTTTGGATTTCATACATCAAAGGGAAGGAGAATGTGGTAGCCAATGCCTTAAGCAGAAAACCAAGACTTTACTCTCTTATACCTTTGAAGGTCGATTTGAGAGAAAGAGTTTTAGGACAACTAATAAGGGATAGTTGGTACCTAAAGGTCACAACAGCACTCCAGAATGGAAAACCGATGGGACCAATGTTTGAAGGCTATGAGTTGGAATCTGATGGTTTGTTGCGGCATCAAGGGAGGATGTATATTCCCAAGGAGGGAGATATTAGAGAGACAATCCTTAAGGAAGCCCATAGAGCAGTGTATTGCGCACAGCCGGGTGTAAAGAAGATGTATGCAGATATGAAGCAACTCTTCTTTTGGGCAGGGATGAAAAGCGACATGGTCAAATTTGTCGCTAGGTGCGTTGAGTGTCAGCAGGTAAAAGCTGATCATCACCCACTATTGCAACCACATGACATTCCTATGTCGAAGTGGGAGGTTATCTCCATGGACTTCGTGGTGGGATTGCCTCTTACCTCTCATAGGCATGATGCCATTATGGTCATCGCTGACAAACTGACCAAAACTGCTCACTTCATTCTAGTTAAGGAGACCTATGATGTCACGGATGTAACACGTGTGTTCATAAATGAAGTTGTTCGTCTCCATGGGTTTCCCAAGAAGATTATATCGGATAGAGATTCCAGGTTTACATCCAGGTTTTGCACAAGTTTGCAGTCGACGTTGGGTACTCAGTTGAACCTAAGCACCCCATACCATCCTCAGACAGATGGGAAAACTAAAAGAGTGAATCAAGTGATGGAGGACATGCTAAGGATGTATGTCATGGATCAGCATACTCATTGGGAAAAACACTTACCTTTGGTAGATTTTGCTTACAACAACAGTTACCATAGCTCAATTGGGATGCCTCCATATGAAGCGTTATATGGAAGGCCATGCAGGACACCATTGAGTTGGGAAAGGTTAGAGCATCGAGTAATTATAGGACCTGAGTATATTCAGGAGATGGAAGAACAAGTTTTTCATATTAGACAACGGTTAAAGGAAGCCCAGGATAGACAGAAGAGTTATGCCAATGCGCATAGGGTTGACCGAAGCTATAAGGTTGGTGATGCAGAGTTCCTCCGCATCAGGCCTAGCAAAAGTACCATCAGGTTTGGGAAAGGGACAAAGTTGTCGCCACGATTTATAGGACCTTTTGAAATTTTAGAAAAGGTTGGACTCGTCGCGTATCGTCTTGCACTGCCACCCCATTTGCACAAAACTCATAATGTTTTTCATGTATCTATTTTACAACATTATGTAGCTGATGAGTCACATAAAATAAATTGGAAGGAACTGCAGGTTTCGGACAAGGGAACCATCAGGGTCGAGCCATTACTTATATTGGACCGCAGGGTTAAACAATTGAGGCATCGTTTGGTGGACCAAGTTAAGGTCCAGTGGGACCGATATAGCCCAGGTTCTGCTACCTCGGAGGACACAAAGACTATGCGTCGTGATTATCCCACGTTATTTTGATCATAACTTTGGGACGAAGTTTCCTGAAGGGTGGGTGTATGTAACACCCCATTTTGACATTACTACCTGAAATACTATTATATGTTGTATTTGTTTGATTGTGAGACCTTATCGGTTTGACGACATTGTGGACATATGGTTCTATTATTTTGCCAATATATATATATGTGTGTGTGATGATAGTATTATGATCGGTAGTCATGTTTAGATATGTATCATGTGTTAATTATGTCTCATATATGGAAATTACTGAATGATGGGTACGTGGATACCGTTACAGTTATATGTCGAAATAATGAATGTTATGCCAGGTGCATGGCGAATAAATGAATTTATTGTTGTTATGTTATGATGAAATATATGTGTACATGTCGAGGATTTATGCACGATATTCTATATTGTATGTCGAGGACTGACTTACAGGTTGAAACGGCTAAGTGATAGCTGGATCCTACGAGGTGGGAGGGCCTCGGGGACATGGACTTCGAAAGATAAAATGGGTTTCAGGAAATTCAACCGCCCAAATTGGTTATACGATGACAGACTGAGTACAAGTGCAACGCTGTTGTTATGTCAAGTAGACATAGTCCCTTCTTCCATTAGGGGGGTGGAGGCTTTACCCATCGTTTATCCCCGAAACCCAGAGTCATGGGAGGGTTGTGCTACGGTGCGCTCCCCAAGGTGTGCAATGATGACTGGTGGTTTCCTGTTGGGGAAGCTTGGTCGATGTGGAAGTTAGTGATGATGTAGGTAGATAGGTGTAGCATGAAGTAGGGGTGAAAACAAGATCTAACTGTAGGTGTGTAAAACCCTTCGTTAGTATGTGTCATAAATCAGTGATGTATGAATTGTCGTAACTTGGATTTCAGTTAGTTAATAGATTTGTACCTTGCAAACTACGTTTAGAACTTGTGTCAGTAAACAACAAGTTTCATGATTATGATTGATGTGTGTGAATTATTATTGTTAGTGTACTTACGCGAGGTATGTAAGCAGTAGCTACGCTTACATAACTCGCCTACATATTTATGAATTTCGTGAAATCATGCTGAATAATAATGTTAATTATTGTTGATTAATGTTAAAAATTTCGATTAAGGTTAATAATGATGATTAATGTTAATAATGTAGATTAATGATTAATTATTGTGGATTAAGGTTAATAAAGTCGATTAGGGTTAATAATGTTGATTAACGATTAATTATTGTCCATTAATAATTAATTATTGTTGATTAATAAACAAAGCTAAGGTTAACCTAGGTAGTGACTAATGCAATTGATTAGAATGCTTGATTGATTGTTAATTAGTTTAATTACAACTAAGGTGCAATTAATATGGGACCATGTCAATGAGTCGATTATATCTTAGTTAATTTTTATTTAATTAATATAATTACACATTGATAATGATATGAATTACATTGATAAGATTAATATTCATAATTGATAAATTGAATTAGTTGAATTTACAGTTAAAGGGAATTAGCATATTAGAAATATTATAAATCATTGATTAAATGATTAGGTTAATAGTAATTAATCAATGGACAATTGTTTTTAATTAATTGGATTGGTGAAGCGTGAAGGTTTAAAACTCTTACGGTTGGTGGGTGAGCCAACCCCAACCCCAAACTTTAACATAAAGATAATGTAACATTATTATTAAATAAAAAAATTTAACTTTGAATAAGAAACAAATGTTTAAAAAAATGATTGTTGTAAGTTGTGTCGGTAAACCTCATAAAGACAGGTGAATATTAAATTGTCTGATTATTAAATTATTAATATTTCATTGGAATGGTTCGAGGGAGCGGACTGAGTAGTAATGAGGGGGTTGGGACTTCATTTATGGGAGGATAAGGCATTAAGGGAGGGGAAGAAGCGTCAGCAAACATAGGATAAAGGGAGAAGTGAAGGGAAGAAAGGGGGATCATCTTTTTTTACCTTGGATATTTTTTGTGAGAATTTTTGGAGAGCAAGGGGAGAATTTTCAGAGCAGAGCTGAAAGGGGGTTTCTTGTTGGAGATTTCTGAAGGGATATAGCAGGTTGGCATGTACTCGGTTTGGGCTCGAGGGTCCAAAGGGGTACCTTTGGAGCTGGGTGGTCGGCGAGACCTCACTAGTTGGCAGGGTGGAAAGATTGTTTTGGGCTGGTTGAGTTTCACAACTTTGGGGAAGGCTTTTGGTTGCAGGTAACAGCCAAGGAAAATAGTAAGGCATTCAGCAAAACAGAGACAGCAACAAGGGTGGATCTACTAGCTAACTACAGGTATTTTTTAACAGGTATGTTTATCATTTCTACCTTGTCAAATTCTGTTTTAAATTAATTGAAAAGGATTTTATGCTGTTATTATGTTCTATTACTCCTGCATAAACATAACTGGTTAGAGGTAGATATATTGAAATTTTAAATGTAGATTTCATTATTTTTACAGGCATGAAATCTAAACAAAACTACAGAAACAAAACAAAAGAGTTGACCAGAATGTAAACAGTGAAATACTTAGATTTTATTGGGAGATAAGGGAGACCCAGGTTGGGGTCCTCACATATGGTATCAGAGCCATGATTCTAAATCTGGAACCAGAGGGCTCATTACAGAAGCTATAAAAGCTTGCTGCAGAAGCTTAAGGCCTACATGAAAACATGAAATAAAAACAGAAATTCAAAACAGTGTGAAAACAAAGAAAACCTGGGTTATTATTAAAAGACTTAGAAAATTTAGAACATGGATCCTACACATGGTAAATTATTGGTAAACTGTTCCTTGTAGCTGCAAAATGAATTAAAGGAGGAAACTTTAAATTTTCTTTTATGAAGAAAACAAAAGAAAGAGAGAAATATACGATTTACTAAAGTATATAAGTGCAATGATGGGAATATATCCATAAATTATTTTGGGAGTTGTTTTGTTACACTATATATAGATACGAAACAAAACAAAAAAAAACAAATATGATATATAAAAAAAAAGCTATTGAAACAAAATATATATATTATATAGTTTTTCTTTAACTAACTATATGAAAACGGAAATTAAATATATAAAAAAAAGATTTAGTTCAAAAATATATGTTTATAAATTATTTTTTTTATAAAAAAATAAAAACAAAAAACCTACTGAGAGAGCTCGCTGACCCGAGCCAATGCATGGCGCAGCCCGCAGCCGTAGAATCTCGCAACGTGCAGGGCACAACCCGTAGCGCACAGGGCGCAGTCGCAGCCCACAGGGCGCAGCAGCCCGTAGGGCGCAACCCACATGGCACAGTCACAGGGCGCAGCCCGGCCATCATGGCCCTGAGCCAGCGGCCCAGGGGTCGCAACCCGGCCAGCATGGCCCTAAGCCAACGGCCCAGGGGGCGCATCCCGGCCAGCATGGCCCTGAGCCAGCAGCATAGGGGGCGCGGCCGGCCAGTAGTGGAAGCTGAGTGAAATTTAAAAAAAAAAAACAAAAACAAAAAAAACCTAAATGCAGAGTTGAATTTTTTTACCATATCGATTTTAAAAAAAAATACAGTATAGAAAATGTTTAGAAAAGATAGGGTTCATGGCAACGCGGCCCTAGGCCAGTGGCTCGGCCTGAGCACAGCCTGGCCAGTAGCAGCTGAGCTGTGGCCATGGGCGGCCCAGAGGGCTGTGGCCTGGCAAAACAAAAAAAAACAAACGAGAGTTAAACCAAAAAAAAAATGCATATAAAAAAAAAAGAGATTTAGGGTATACGTTATTTGGGCCAAGCCGCTCGGCCATGGCAGCTCGAGGCGAGCATGCAGCCGGCAGTAATATCAAAAAAAAAAAAAATATATATATATATATATATATATATATATATATATATAAGATATATAAATACAAAAAAAAGAGGGGAAATGGAACTCTAAGCAGATCTCACCTCTGCAATTAAACCGACTCAAAAAAAACAAGGGGAGAAGAGAGAGTTATACCTGAGTTGGAGCTAGGGCTGCAGCCTGAGTCCGTTGGCCTCTGGAGGCTCGGCTGCCCGGCTCACACAGCCCATGGCTCTCTCTCCCTTCAACCACTGTTGCAGAGCGGTACTCTCAAAAAAAATCTTGGAAACAAATGAGCTGCCTGGGGAAGGGCTTGACTTTTATACAAAAAATTAATAATATTTTTATGCATGGCCGGATGACCCGGGTGAGGCCGCGTGCCCTCAAGCTGGCCACTTAGGATTACGCTTAGGATTAAATAATTTTTAACTTTAAAAATAATAATAATAATAATAATTTTATTATTATTATTAATTATTACTAATTACCAGTTTTAATTCATTTTACTACTTAATAGTTGTTTTATAATTAATATTTTTTTTAATTATAGTAATAACAAGGTATTAATCATTATAATGAGATTTTATAGTAATTAATTAATAATTATTTTATAATTAATTTGATTGATTCCTATAAAATAAAATAATTAAATAAATGTAATTAATTACATTAATGTTAAACATATAACTAAGTTATAAATTTAATTCGTAAAATATATATATATATATATTAATAATACTACTAATTAATTAGTCGTAATTAAAGTTAGTAGTAATTAATTAGGGTTAGCATATCAATTAATTAGTGTTAACCTAATTAGTTATTTTATTAATAAATAAATAAAAAAGGGGGGGGAGGCTAAATTAACATTAATTAGCTTAGCTTCTCCTCGAGATTGCTCCTTGCCGAAACTTCGACGTATAGTCGAAGGGGCAAGACGGATCCGGAATCTTGAAAATGAGACACCACAGAGATCAGCATGGCAATCTGATTGCTAGGACATTAATTCTACCCCTGACCTAAATGTTTGGCAAAAACGACACTAGACTTAAAACTTAGGTTATGTTTTTATTTAATTATTAAAATTATTAATTATTAATGAGAAGCGAGGTAGTAAACATTAATTAAATATCTTGAAGAATCGATGACGACTTAAGGAGGATTGTGTGGAATCCAATACCTAAACCTATGTAGAACTACTGCAGTATATCTAGTACCGGGTGGCCTCAAGATGGCCTGATCGAAACTCCCAGAACTATAGCTCTTAAAGTAAAAACACTCGTAAATTAGTCATGATACAATTTTGAATTAACTGTTGAGTTTGATGGTAAATTAGTCATGATGTCATCATATGCTAATTATCCTATTATTCCATGTTACAGGGATAAACATGGTAAGAATGCGAGCAAGTCAGGGGCAAGGTCAAGCGATGGCATTACCCGAGCCGAATGTGCCGGCACCATCGCCAGAGACCATCCTTATATTGCGCTCGCTGGAAGCAATAAACGAAACACTAAGGGGACTAGCAAAGAGAGGAAGTGTTACCTCGGAGGTAGAAGTGGATGCCTCTCCACTAAGGGAGGAAGTTCCTATGGTAGAAGTTAATACGGTACCAAGAAATCCACATCGGGATATCAAAAGGGAGCTTCAGAAGATAAGGCTTCCAAAATTTTTGGGGGGTCGATCAGGGATACGAGCAGAATCGTGGTTGGAAGAGATGACCAGGTGCTTGACCTTGCAGGAGTAAACTTCCACGTCCAAGTCCAAGCTGGCCATATTTCAACTAAAGGGGGCCGCTTTGAACTGGTGGGGGAACCAAGAAAGGTAGCTACACCTCACACCAGACACGGTTCCATGGGAACTGTTTGTGGGAAAGTTCAAAGGGAAGTACCTACCCGCATCCTACCAAGCAAAACAAGCAAGGGCTCTTCATGCCTTAGTATAGAGGCATCTATCCGTGGAGGAGTATGAAGAGAGGTTCATGGAATTAGTCAAGTATGTCCCTTACTTGGACAATGATGAACGCCAAGTTGAGCGCTTCATGTATGGGCTCAATACCAAGATCAGGGTTGAGGTACGGATGTGGAAACCAACTTCGGTAGCTGAAGCAGTAGATTGTTCTCATTACACTTAGGAGATGTTGGGTGCAAAGCCCATCAGGTCATTCAACTCTCAGCGGTCTGGGTTTGTAAGGAAGGCCCCTCGAAGCTACCCTCGGGGAGGATATGCGAGGCCACCTCCCTACGGGAACAGGAGCACACCAAGAGTTGTAGTGGTAGACAGATCAGTGGCAACTAGGGCGGTGCCCCATTCAGCCACAGGGACTCACCAGAGTGTGAGTAATTTCAGAGGATCAGCTGGTAGGGGAAGGGGTCCGAGGGGGAGGAACCCCTCTCAGAGGTTTGAACAGGTTATCTCGCCCACTCCATTACAGGTTGCTTGTTGGGGGTGTGTAGGTCCACATTACGAGCGTGACTGTCCCGAATTACGATCCAAAACAGTGCATCGAGAAGGAAAGGCTCCAATGGGGAGTGGGGGTAGCAGACATCAGATCTCGGCAGCAGTACATAACCATTAGGCTAAGCACCAATCCACTGTGGTGGAATCATTAGGTACGGTCAATAATGTCAAGCTTAGAATATTATTTGATCCTAGTGCTACAGATAGTTTCATTTCTCCATATGCATTAGACAAATGTGGGTTGACAGCCTACGAGCATGACGATTTCAGCTTAGTCAAAATGGCTTCAGGGGTAAAGCAAGCAGTAGGACCTAGTGCCAACAAGTGTGTAGTGGATCTCGGGGTGTGTGTTACACAAGTCAAAGTGTATGTCACCACCCTCAAAACTTATGATCTCATCATAGGTATGAATTGGCTTGAGGAACATCGAGCTTTCTTGGACTGTTATGGAAAGAAAGTTTTTTTCATTAATGACAATGTGGAGGCCATCGAGATCCAGGGTATCAAATGGAAGGTGTCCCTACGTTTCATATCAACGATGAACGTAAAGCGATGTATGCAACAGGGATGCCAGTTGTACATTGTTGAAGCGGTAAACAATGAGAAGGGACCCTCCTTTGATGAGTATCCAGTGTTATCCGAGTTCAGTGATGTATTTCCAGAGGAATTACCTGGGTTACCTCCTAAGAGGGAACTTGATTTTACCATTGAGGTAAAACCTGGTTCAGAGCCAACATCGAAGACACCTTACAGGATGACGGCCCCAGAACTTTGTGAGTTACAAATGCAGTTGAAGGAACTGCTTGATCTAGGGTTCATCAGACCAAGTATTTCATCGTGGGGTGCGCCAGTAATCTTTGTGAAGAATAAGGATGGTTCCTTGCATCTTTGCATCGATTACCGAGATTTGAATAGAGCCACCATGAAGAATAGGTACCCGATTCCTCGAATTGATGATCTCTTTGATCAAATTAAAGGGGCAACAATCTTCTCCAAGATCAACTTACGATCAGGTTACCACCAGCTACGGATTAAGGAAGGAGATATACCTAAGACTACTTTTCGAACGAGGTTCGGGCACTATGAGTTTGTAGTGGTACCTTTCGGTTTGACCAATGCCCCAGCTGTATTCATGAGTCTCATGAATAGAGTGTTTCGAAAGTACTTAGATCAGTTTGTGCAAATCTTCTTGGATGACATCCTCATCTACTCCAAGAATGAAAGTGAACACGAGGAACACTTGCAGCTAGTGTTGTCATGCTTAAGGGAGCATCAGTTGTATGGTAAGTTGTCCAAATGTTCGTTCTATCAGAAGGAGATTCATTACCTATGGCATATAATTTTCGGTGAGGGAATTTTTGTTGACCCTGAAAAGGTGAAGGCCATAATGGATTGGACTGTGCCAAGGAATGCGCGTGAAGTACGTAGCTTCAAGGGGTTAGCCGGGTATTATAGAAGGTTTGTTGAGGGTTTCTCAAAAATCGCAAAACCCATAACTACCCTGTAGCGTAAAGGCACCAAGTACGAATGGACGGATGAATGCGAGGTCGCTTTCGCCGAGTTGAAAAGACTATTGACGAGTGCACCAATTCTACGAGTGCCTAATATGGAGAAAGAATTCACAGTTTGCACAGATGCTTCAAGGCAAGGTTTGGGTGCAATGTTGATGCAGGAAGGTGGGGTAATAGATTATGCATCGAGAAAGCTAAAAACACATGAAGAGAATTACCCTACCCATGAACTAGAGTTGGCTGTGGTGATGCTAGCTTTGAAACTTTGGAGACATTACCTTGTTGGATGAAGCTTTGAACTCAAATCTGATCACCAAGCTTAAGGTATATCTTCACTCAGAGAGACCTTAATGCTCGACAAAGGCGATGGAGTGAATTCATGAGCGAGTATGATTTTGGGATTTCATACATCAAAGGGAAGGAGAATGTGGTAGCCGATGCCTTAAGCACAAAACCAAGACTTTACTCTCTTATACCTTTGAAGGTCGATTTGAGAGAAAGAGTTTTAGGACAACTAATCGGGGATAGTTGGTACCTAAAGGTCACAACGGCACTCCAGAATGGAAAACCGATGGGACCAATGTTTGAAGGCTATGAGTTGGAATCTGATGGTTTGTTGCGGCATCAAGGGAGGATGTATATTCCCGAGGAGGGAGATATTAGAGAGACGATCCTTAAGGAATCCCATAGAGCAGTGTATTGCACACATCCGAGTGTAAAGAAGATGTATGCAGATATGAAGCAACTCTTCTTTTGGGCAGGAATGAAAAGCGACATGGTCAAATTTGTCGCTAGGTGCATTGAATGTCAGCAGGTAAAAGCTGATCATCACCACCCGGCAGGACTGTTGCAGCCACATGACATTCCTATGTCAAAGTGGGAGGTTATCTCCATGGACTTCGTGGTGGGATTGCCTCTTACCTCTCATAGGCATGATGCCATTATGGTCATCGTTGACAAACTGACCAAAACTGCTCACTTCATTCTAGTTAAGGAGACCTATGATGTCACGGATGTAACACGTGTGTTCATAAATGAAGTTGTTAGTCTCCATGGGTTTCCCAAGAAGATTATATCGGATAGAGATTCCAAGTTTACATCCAGGTTTTGGACAAGTTTGCAGTCAGCGTTGGGTACTCAATTGAACCTAAGCACCGCATACCATCCTCAGACAGATGGGAAAACTGAAAGAGTGAATCAGGTGATGGAGGACATGCTGAGGATGTATGTCATGGATCAGCACACTCATTGGGAAAAACACTTACCTTTGGTAGAGTTTGCTTACAACAACAGTTACCATAGCTCAATTGGGATGCCTCCATATGAAGCGTTATATGGAAGGCCATGCAGGACACCATTGAGTTGGGAAAGGTTAGAGGATCGAGTAATTATAGGACCTGAGTTGATTCAGGAGATGGAAGAACAAGTTGTTCAGATTAGACAACGGTTAAAGGAAGCCCAGGATAGACATAAGAGTTATGCCAATGCGCATAGGGTTGACTAAAGCTATAAGGTTGGTGATGCATTGTTCGTCCGCATCAGGCCTAGCAAAAGTACCATCAGGTTTGGGAAAGGGACAAAGTTGTCACCACGATTTATAAGACCCTTTGAAATTTTAGAAAAGGTTGGACTCGTCGCGTATCGTCTTGCACTGCCACCCCATTTGCACAAAACTCATAATGTTTTTCATGTATCTGTTTTACGACATTATGTAGTTGATGAGTCACATAAAATAAATTGGAAGGAACTGCAGGTTTCGGACGAGGGAACCATCAAGGTCGAACCATTACCTATATTGGACCGCAGGGTTAAACAGTTGAAGCATCGTTTGGTGGACCAAGTTAAGGTCCAGTGGGACCGATATAGCCTAGGTTATGCTACCTCGGAGGACACAAAGACTATGCGTCATGATTATCCCACGTTATTTTGATCATAACTTCGGGACGAAGTTTCCTAAAGGGTGGGTGTATGTAACACCCCGTTTTGACATTACTACCTGAAATACTATTATATGTTGTATTTGTTTGATTGTGAGACCTCGTCGGTTTGACGACATTGTGGACATATGGTTCTATTATTTTGCCAATATATATATGTGTGTGTGTGATGATAGTATTATGATCGGTAGTCATGTTTAGATATGTATCATGTGTTAATTATGTCTCATATATGGAAATTACTGAATGATGGGTACGTGGATACCATTACAGTTATATGTCGAAATAATGAATGTTATGCCAGGTGCATGGCGAATAAATGAATTTATTGTTGTTATGTTATGATGAAATATATGTGTACATGTCGAGGATTTATGCACGATATTCTATATTGTATGTCGAGGACTGACTTACAGGTTGAAACGGCTAAGTGATAGCTGGATCCTACGAGGTGCGAGGGCCTCGGGGACATGGACTTCGAAAGATAAAATGGGTTTCAGGAAATTCAACCGCCCAGATTGGTTATACGATGACAGACCGAGTACAAGTGCAACGTTGTTGTTATGTCGTGTAGACATAGTCCCTTGTTCCATTAGGGGGCTGGAGGCTTTACCCATCATTTATCCCTGAAACCTAGAGTCATGGGAGGGATGTGCTACGGTGCGCTCCCCAAGGTGTGCGATGATGACTGGTGGTTGCCTGTTGGGGAAGCTTGGTCGATGTAGTCGACACTTCCGCTTATGGGTTCTAGCTGGAACCGGTCATGACTTGACATTTCAGGGTAGTCCAGCAAAGGACAGGATAGGATGTGGAAGTTAGTGATGATGTAGGTAGATAGGTGTAGCATGAAGTAGGGGTGAAAACAAGATCTAACTGTAGGTGTGTAAAACCCTTCGTTAGTATGTGTCATAAATCGGTGATGTATGAATTGTCGTAACTTGGATTTCAATTAGTTAATAGATTTTTACCTTGCAAACTACGTTTAGAACTTGTGTCAGTAAACAACAAGTTTCATGATTATGATTGATGTGTGTGAATTATTACTGTTAGTGTACTTACGCGGGGTATGTAAGCAGTAGCTACGCTTACATAACTCGCCTACATATTTATGAATTTCATGAAATCTTGCTGAATAATAATGTTAATTATTGTTGATTAATGTTAAAAATGTCGATTAAGGTTAATAATGATGATTAATGTTAATAATGTAGATTAATGATTAATTATTGTGGATTAAGGTTAATAAAGTCAATTAGGGTTAATAATGTTGATTAATGATTAATTATTGTCCATTAATAATTAATTATTGTTTATTAATAAACAAAGCTAAGGTTAACCTAGGTAGTGACTAATGCAATTGATTAGAATGCTTGATTGATTGTTAATTAGTTTAATTGCAACTAAGGTGCAATTAATATGGGACCATGTCAATGAGTCGATTATATCTTAGTTAATTTTTATTTAATTAATATAATTACACTTGATAGTGATATGAATTACATTGATAAGATTAATATTCATAATTGATAAATTGAATTAGTTGAATTTACAGTTAAAGGGAATTAGCATATTAGAAATATTATAAATCATTGATTAAATGATTAGGTTAATAGTAATTAATCAATGGACAATTGTTTTTAATTAATTGGATTGGTGAAGCATGAAGGTTTAAAACTCTTACGGTTGGTGGGTGAGCCAACCCCAACCCCAAACTTTAACATAAAGATAATGTAACATTATTATTAAATAAAAAAAATTAACTTTGAATAAGAAACAAATGATTAAAAAAAAAGATTGTTGTAAGTTGTGTCGGTAAACCTCATAAAGAGAGGTGAATATTAAATTGTCTGATTATTAAATTATTAATATTTCATTGGAATGGTTCGAGGGAGCGGACTGAGTAGTAATGAGGGGGTTGGGACTTCATTAATGGGAGGATAAGGCATTAATGGAGGGGAAGAAGAGTCGGCAAACATAGGATAAAGGGAGAAGTGAAGGGAAGAAAGGGGGATCATCTTTTTTACCTTAGATATTTTTTGTGAGAATTTTTGCAGAGCAAGGGGAGAATTTTTCAGAGCAGAGCTGAAAGGGGGTTTCTTGTTGGAGATTTCTGAAGGGATATAGCAGGTTGGCTTGTACTCGGTTTGGGCTCGGGGGTCCAAAGGGGTACCTTTGGAGCTGGGTGGTCGGCGAGACCTCACCAGTTGGCAGGGTGGCAAGATTTTTTTGGGCTGGTTGAGTTTCAAAACTTTGGGGAAGGTTTTTGGTTGCAGGTAACAGCCAAGGAAAACAGCAAGGCATTCAGCAAAACAGTGACAGCAACAAGGGTGGATCTACCAGCTAACTACCGGTATTTTTCAGTAGGTATGTTTATCGTTTCTACCTTGTCAAATTCTGTTTTAAATTAATTGAAAATGATTTTATGTTGTTATTATGTTCTATTACTCCTGCATAAACATAACTAGTTAGAGGTAGATATATTGATATTTTAAATGTAGATTTCATTATTTTTACAGGCATGAAATCTAAACAAAACTAGAAACTGAATACAGAAACAAAACAAAAGAGTTGACCAGAATGTAAACAGTGAAATACTTAGATTTTATTGGGAGATAAGGGAGACCCAGGTTGGTGTCCTCACAAAGCTTCTGTATGTTGCGATGGATGAGCAGATTGCAGATGTACTGACGAAGCCATTAGCGAGAGTGAAGTTCGAATACTTCAGGGAGAGTCTTGGTGTTCTTCAAATCGACGACACTTCAAGGAAGAAGTGATGGAGACATTTGCTGAAGCCATTCCAAGCATGTTGGAAGGAGGATCCTTCACATGGCTGTGGATGTAAGCGCTGGATGATGAGCATCAGGATGATGCTCCAGTTACTACTCTGTATGCATCATGTTGGATGCTGGACATGATCAGTTGGATCATTTATATGTATGTATGCATGCATCATGTTGATGGTGGATATGATCAGTTGGATCATTTATATGTACGTATGTACGCATCATGTTGATGCTGGATATGATCAGGTAGATCATGTATTTGTATATGTATCAGGTGGATACTTGTATGATCAATATGATCACTTACTTATGTATGTATCAGGTGGATACTTGTATGATCAGTGTGATCACGTACTTATGTATGTATCAGGTGGATGCATTATGTATATCAGATGGATGCATTGTATGATCAGGTAGATCATGTATGATATGTATCAGGTAGATACTATGTATGCATCAGATGGATATATTGTTTGATCAGGGTGATCACAGATGACGGGCTTTAGGATGTTGCTCCAGATGATATGCATCATATTGATGTTGTGATGATCGAGATGATCACAGATGACGAGCTTCAAGATGTCGCTCCAGATGATACGCATCAAGTTGATGCTATGATGATGATCAGGTTGATCATGTGATGATGTACATCAGGATGATGTATGGTGAATATCGGTTTGATACTCTGTGGCCGTGGACAAGTTGTGCAAGTAGCATAGAAAAGATCCTGGGAGATCCTATATTCTGCGCTACAATGCTCTTTCGAGATTTTGCTACAGGTAGCATAGAAAATATCCTTTAAAAACCGGACAGGTAGAGTAGTGTGCTCGTAACATCTTGGGTTGCTCTATCGAGATCCTATAGTCTACGCTAGGATGATCTGAGTAGGTTTTGCTACAGTTTCGCATAGAAAAGATCCTTTAAAAACCAGACAGGTAGAGCAGTGTGCTCGTAACATCCTAAGTTTCTCTATCGAGATCCTATAGTCTGCGCTAGGATGCTTTGAGTAGGTTTTGCTACAGTTTCGCATAGAAAAGATCCTTTAAAAACCAGACAGGTAGAGCAGTGTGCTCATAACATCCTGGGTTGCTCTATCGAGATCCTATAGTCTGCACTAGGATGCTCTGAGTAGGTTTTGCGAAAGTTCACATAGAAAAGATCCTTTAAAATCCGGACAGGTAGAGCAGTGTGCTCGTAACATCTTGGGATGCTCTATCGAGATCCAGACAGGTAGAGCGGTGTGCTCATAACATCCTGGGATGCTCTGAGTAGGTTTTGTGAAGGTTAACATGTAAAAGAACCTATAGTCTGCGCTAGGTTTTGTTGATGCACGTAATCATTCCTAGGATCCACAGTATGGCAATTGATGATGAAGACCTGCAGGTGGTGGGCCTACATCCAGTATCAAAAAGGATTGGCTCTGTAGAACTTCCTATGACGAGTAGATTCAGAGATTGGTTGAGATAGCAGTAGCTGTGACGATGACAATGATCCAGAGAAGAAGACTTGTGCTAGCAGATCTGTGTCGAGAAATACCTTCCTAGTTAAGAGGGAGTGTTGATGTATATGTAACTTTGGAATGTATTTTAGTTATATATTTATTGTACCCTTATAGAGATGTGTTATTCCTCTATAAGGAAGTGCCGTCATTTGTATTGACAAGTGTCTCAAGTGTGTTAACTTGCCAATGGGTTATTAGACCACCTTGTAAGGGGTCGGCCCGGATTTATGTAATATGTGGTTATTGTACCTAGCTAGACAAGTCGGCCCCATAAGGTTATTGGGCAAACAGAATAAGTATAAATAGAGATCGGGAGATCTCTATTTGGATCACTCAGAACTCATTCTTCCTTCACTCAGAAAGTGGCGCACATGTGAGGAAGAGGATCATCTGCTAGTAGAAGACTATATCTGTATATTTGGTTGTACTTTGGTTGAGCTATTTGCTCTATCTATCTCTGAGGAAGTTGTGGGGTTTTTCACCTTAGGGTTTTCCCCACGGAAACTTTGTGTGTCTATTGTCTCTCATGCTTTTGCTTCTTGTGATGATTGACATGCTTGTTATGACTGATATGCATTGATATATTGTACATGTTATTCTCTCAGTAAAGATCCTAGAGTATTGTGAATTAATGCTCAAAATTTAACACTGGTGAGCTCTCGGCTATGGACAAATTGGTTGCAAAATTGAGAATCTTAAAAACTTTTACTTTGCAGTGGGAAAAACAAAAGAAAAAGGATTTGGCTATGGATCTTGAACGGTTTGAACAAGATTTATGTGCCTTACTAGTTAAAGCCGATACTGGGATGCTAAATTCTTATGAACAGGCCACCTTATTAGATTTGGAAGGGAGAAAGTTAAAACATCTCAAGTTCCATGAGGAATCTTGGCGACTGAAAAGTCGTGCTATATGGATCAAAGCTGGGGATCAAAATTCTAAATTTTTCCATAAATTTGTTAATGCCCGTAGGGTACAAAATACCATATGTGACCTAAATGATCGAACTAGTCGTCATATTTCTAGTCTAGATGACCTCCATAGGGAGGCTGGGTATTATTTTCAAGAGTTATACCGGGATCCTAAAAATGCCTCAATGATCAAGAAATTTAAGGTGATCAGAGAATACCCGAGATTGTTCACGAATGAGGAGGGGGGAAATATTTTTAATGAAATAACTCTTCTGGAAATTGAAAAGGTTCTGAAAGGTTTTTCCAAAGATAAGATCCCGGGGCCGGATGGGTGGACTGTTGATTTGTTCATTTGCTTTTTTGAGATTATGGGGCCGGATATATGGGAGGCGGTGGAAGAGTCTTGTATTAGTGGCATGGTGACAAGAGCTCTCAACTCAACATGTTTGGCTCTCATTCCAAAAAAATCTCATCCAGAGGATTTCAGTGACTTCAGGCATATTTCGCTATGTAATCTGATCTATAAGGTTATAACAAAAATCATAGCAAATAGAATTAAGTCGGGCTTATCAAAATATATATCTAAAGAACAGTTTGGGTTTCTGGCGGATAGGCAGATTTTGGATGTTGTGGGGGTCACACAAGAGGTTTTTCATAGCGTGAAGACCAAGCAGCAAAATACCCTCTTCCTGAAACTGGATCTTGTTAAGGCATATGATCGGGTGGACTGGACCTTTCTCCGATTGATCCTAGTTCATATTGGCCTACCTTGGGCGGTGGTAAAATGGATTATGGCCTATATATCTTCTGTGAATTTTGTTGTAATCATTAATGGGGTACCATCTGGTTTTTTCAAAAGTTCCAGGGGTTTGAGGCAGGGTTGCCCCCTCTCTCCATTACTTTTTATGTTGACTATTGAAGGACTGAGCAGGCTCATTCTCAGAGAGAAAAGGGAGGGGAACATACTTGGTATCAAGGTTTCTGAACAGGTATTAGTGACCCATACTCTTTTTGTTGATGATGTTATGATTTTTGGCCCTGGGCCTCTATTGGAATGGAAAAATTACAAAAAAATATTGGATCTCTTCTGTCATGCTTCTGGTATACTGATTAGTACTAGAAAATCTTGGTTCTTGGAAAATAATGTGGAAATTGCTATCAAATCGTTGGTCAGTGATTTTCTCCCATTTAATTTCAAGGCTCTGTCTGAGGGCACCAATTACCTTGGGTTCTTTCTTAAGCCAACAAATTATCTTAGATGTGACTGGCTATGGTTACTTAAACATTTTGAAAAACGTATCAACCACTGGTGTTGGCACTGGCTTTCCATCGAGGAGAGACTTACTTTGGAAAAATTTGTCTTACAAAATCCGGTTGTCTACTGGTTTTCACTTTGCAAAATTCCAAAGTCAATACTTACACAAATTTGTAGGCGGATTTTCTCCTTCATCTGGTTTGGTGGTGGGACTAAGAAGAAGTTTCATTTGGTTAATTGGTATTTGTTGGCTCGTCCTATGTACATGGGTGGTTGGGCTATTAAAAATATTGGAAAATTTGTTTTGGCCCTTCAAACCAAGAGTCTATGGTGGGCATTATTTTCTAATTCTGCATGGAGTTCTCTAATCAAAGGAAAATACCTTAAATCTCTCTCTGTGGATGATTGGTTCATAAATGGACCTCCATGTGTAAGGGGAGTCTCAAATATTTGGTGTGGTTTGTTGGGGTATTTTTCCACCTTATCTAATTGGATGTCCTGGATTCTGGGGCATGGTCATGGGATCCGTCTTGGTGAGGATCCCATTTTGGGTGACCCTCTGAATTATCAAATTTCCCCAGATTTACTCAATTTATTAAGATCGGGGGGATATTACTCACTATGCCACACAACGATTCTGTTATCGGTTGGGGTGAGTCGTCCCTCCTGGATCTCGGCGCAACATTTGGGTCTTTGGGTTGTTGGAGCTGGAATGGAGTAATTATGTTAAAGGTTTGAGCAGGTTAAACATTACTTTACAGGAGACCTCAAACAAACTGGTCTAGTCTTGAAACAATACCAGTGGGGTTGCCACGGCAAAACTTGCATATGACTCAATTGTATTGCTCGAATCCTCGCAGACGAGGTGGTGGTTTACTAAGATTTGGAATTTTTTAATGCCACTAAAATTGAAATGTTTCAACTGGCTGGTCCTTAACAATAGTGTTCTTACTTGGGACAATCTTTGTCGGAGGGGTTTTTGTGGTCCGGACAGATGTCAATTATGTCTTTCTCAGGTGGAATCTGTGGATCATCTTTTTGTTAGATGTTCCTTTGTTAAGGATTTATGGTCGTTGATCAATAGTTTAAGTGGTTGTCAATTCCATTGGGGTACTCTGCAACTGGAGGATGGGTTGATTAGTTGGGGGTGTTAGTATCGGGCCTGGAGGGCTCTTCCTTGTTTTGTCTTTTGGGAGGTGTGGCATGCTCGTAACTCTGCTATTTTTTATGGAGTGAGGCCCAATGTCACGTTGTATGGTTGTCGGGCGTTGTCAGCCTTTATGGACTCTAATTCATCCGGTCATCCAAATTTGGACAAGGGGAGTGGCCATGATCCAAACATTTCACAAGTTCAGTATATCTACCCCTACGGGTTCTTTGATGGGGCATCCCAACTTGGTGGGACTATCAGTGGGATTGGAGCTGTTCTCTATACCAGTAACAATAGATTCTTTAAGTGTTGGATGAATTCGGGGTTGGGAACGAATTCTTGCAATGAATTACTTGCTATGTGGATGCTCCTCCATTTTGCCAAATTCAAAAAGATTTCTCATCTTCAGGTCTAGGGTGATTCAAAGGTTATCATTTCTTGGGAAAACGGTTCGACCTCCTTCAATGTGCTCTTGCTCACTCACTGGCCTGTGGAGACTCGCTCACTGATTGAGTGCTTTGAGTGCCTCTCCTTTCATCATTTGCTCTGTGTCCATAATCAAAGCGCGGATGACTTATCCAAGAGGGCTCTTTCTTCTCCCGTGGACATTGTTTTTTGGGAGGAATGGTTTTCGGATCAGTTGGTTGCTTTTGGTTCTATGGATCATCTTCAGCTCTAGTATTTTTTGGCCTTTTCCTATACTTGCAGTTTTCATATATACTAAGTATTATATGCAGTTTATACATTTGCGGCTATTATTTTTACCGCAGGTGATTAGCTCTATCAGGTGGCCAACTACTAGTTGGGTTTTTGCTGTTTTTTTATACTCTCTCGTTGTGTCAAAGTTGGTATATCGGTGTTTTTGTTTTTGAATTATTGTCTTTATCCTTGGTTTCGTCGTGGTTCTATCATATTTTGGCCTTTACCTCTACGAATTGGCTGGTGTCTTTATTATATCTATGTATGTAGCTATGGCCTTTCCTTGAGACTTTTATGTACTCGGTAGGGGGCTTGTTATTTTGAGTTTCTATAGACATGATTTTGTACAAAGTATTGGGCACTATTTATGGGAAGGCGGGTTAGAGCCTTTTGACTATTTGTAATCTTTTATACTGTTTACCTCTATTAATAGTATGCTACTTTTTTTGCATTGCAAAAAAAATGCAATCACACTTAAAAATAGGGGGGCATGGGCTAGGCGAGCGCATGCATTGCATGCCTCCCTAGTCACTACTATAGTTTTGGACCCTACAGCGATTCTCATTTATCACAACTATAGTCCAAAGGAAGGATGAGGAGTATGGGAGGTAGTGGAATTCCACGTATACTTCCCACCCACTTAGTGGTCAAGTCACATTAACATCGTATTAAATGTCTACCTGAACATATCTCCATGATGTAGATTGAGTTGTGAGTTGGAATTACATTTGGTGGTCACTCTTGTTCGGTTTGCATGGCTCACTGCAGTTTTCACCAACCAATGGAACTAGGGTTATTTAACGTCATGGTGTGATGACTGCATCTTCTTACCTAGAAACGTCCACCCATTGGTTACTGTAGCGTACTCTTCATTTAATGGACTTCAGGCAAGGTGGTGGTTGCATTTATGTTCTTGTTTTTTGGGTTCCCTTTTTATTTACCGTAGCCCACCTTTATCATTGTTAATGTTCTTTGTTTGTCTGGTGGCTACCAAGGCTCACACATATGGTTCTAGTAGGCTTTGAGGGATTGATTCTCTTTGCAAATGGCTCTGTCTCGGCTCTCCTGCGACTGGTTATGAGAATGATTATGGTTATTATTTTTGTGTTGCATAGTTACTTCTCTATTGCGAGTTTGACGAGGGTTTGAACTTTTGCTTGGCATTGATGGTGGGCCTTTATGATGCAATCTACCCACCAGAATTTGGTCGCCTCCATACTGCATCTCCCCTTCAACTCTCTGAAGGTAAGCTATGGCCCTTGTGTTCTCATTTTTTAAGCATATTTATTATTGGCTTGCTTAATGCATCAACCATGCATTGTTTTTTGTCTTCTCGTAAATATACTATATCTACCCTCTACATGATCTATCTCGTTACTTAGAATTTATTTGTTCACTTATCACAGCTAGGGTTTCGATCCTTTCCCGAGTTCATTATTTAAGAATGTCGAACATTGGCTTCGCTTGTTTATGTTAATGGTTCTATTCACACTTATGTTTATCCACTGTGTATTTGACTTGGTTCTATAACTAGAGGCCAAGGCTTGTATAGAGTCACATTATATTATATACTTATGGTTTATTTTATTGTTTCTTACTCGTCGATTCACATGATTTGCTTATTGATTATCTCTTGCATATGATTATGAACAGGGTTACGATACTTGTTCTTTTTCTTAGTTATACAATAATACTGTAGCTATTTAATGTAGCATATGATTTATTTTTTAACTTATTGTGTAGATGGCGATCATGTGGCTCTCAATTACGTAGATATCATTACTTGTTTATTCTAATGTTATATTGTAAAAGCATGTGTATATTCTTACTTTGTATAAAATGATTATGATATCTGCGTTGTATAAAATGATTATGATATCTGCTTGTTAGCTAGGACTATTTCTAATATAAACTAAGTAGACTCTATCTAAAATCGCGGTTAGAATAACATGAATAAATTATGTTTACAACATAAAAGTAAATCAATCCGTAGAGTAATAAGCTAAGTAGAGTTAGGGCTTTAGAGCCACATTTTCTAGAATGTAAACAATATGTTATTTTTTTAGGAAACAAGATGAAACAAATAATTTATATTCAAAACTAATAAAATCTTTAGCATAGTAACTACACTCAATTTGGGGATGAAACAAATAATTCATATTCAAAACTAATAAAATATTTAGTATGGTAATTGTGGGGAACCTCCAGCAATTAAATGATGAAAATGTACGATATATCATAAATAGCAAAACACAAAAGGGATTTACCACTTTGAGGGGGAAATCTCCTTTGAGCGAGCTCAATACAAATAACTTGTGAATGCTTTCATTGGCCTTAGCACATACTTATATACCAAGTCTAATGTAAACAATTATTACTCCCATGAATGTGGGATAATACAATATAATCACGGGACGACTTACAAAGCATATGCGTCCAACAACAATATACTAACAATGTGATAATACAATATACTCACGGGATGACTTACAAAGAATATGTGTTCAACAACAATATACTAACAAAGTAAATAGAAGGGTTGACGCAGGTTCCTAACATCCCCTCCTCCTTAGAAATTCTTTGTCCTCAAAGCTTTAGATGTAGAAATTTTTGTCGAATCTGAAGGAGTGGTTCCCATGTAGCATCCTTTGGTTGCATTTCGTGCCACTGAATTAATACCTATGTGATGGATCGAGAGCGAAGCTGATGAGTGCACCTATTGAGGATGACCTCCGGCTCCAAAATTATGGATCCTTCATTATCCAGTTCTGGTAAAACAATTTGTGCTTTGATGTTGGTGCCAAGAACTTTCTTTAGACGAGAGACATGAAATATTGGATGAATGCAGGAAGAAAGAGGAAGTTCCAATTTATAAGCAACAGACCCAATCTTCTGAAGAACCTTATATGGCCCATAGAACTTTGGATTCATCTTATGACGCCCTTTGAGTTTCAGGGAGGATTTCTTGTCAAGCTATAGACAAACAAAAACCATATCACCTACATGAAAAGTGCGCTCAGAACGGTGTTGATCGGCTTGCTATTTCATTCAATTTTTTTCCATGTGAAGATTGTCCTGCAAAATGCGAAGAATCTGATCTCGGGTTCGAAGAACCGTGTCAACTTCCTGAACTAGTGAACTATTGGGGATGTATGGAAGAAGCACTAGCGGTGCCTGACCATAGACTTCTTCATATGGATTCATTTTAGATGCAGTGTGGTAGGAGGTATTGTACCACCATTCAATGAGAGGGAGCCACTTTTTCCACTGATGTTGTTGTTTGGAGGAGAAGCAACGAAGGTAAGTTTCCAAACATTTGTTGATAACTTCAGTCTGACCATATGTTTGTGGGTGATACCCTGAACTCATCTCTAGTTTGGTGTTGGTGTGGCGAAGTAGTTCTCTCCAAAAATGACTGGTGAAAGTTGCATCACGATTTGAGACAATGGAAGAAGGGATTCCATGAAAACGAAAGATCTGGTCCGGGAAAATCTATGCAACTGAGGAGGCGGTATAGGGATGGTTGAGGGCGCAAAATGACTATATTTGGAGAGACAATTAACCACAACCAAAATCATCGTCTTCCCTCCAGATTTAGGGATCCCTTCAATTAAATCCATAAAAATATATGTCCAAATTCATGTAGGGATGGGAAAGGGTTCGAGCAATCCCAGTAGGATTGTTGTTTCACCCTTGTTGCGCTGGCAGGTGTCACATTCAGCTGCCATATGTTGAATTGTCATTTTCATTCTCTTCCAAAATAATTTACGTCTTGCCCGCTCATACGTTTTGAGGAACCCAGAGTGCCCTGTCGATGGAGAAGCATGGAGTTCAAAGAAGACCGTCTGCTGAAGATATGTGCTCTGGAGAAGCACCAGTTGACCCTTGTATCTCAGGGAAGCACCATCCCAAGAGTAATGCGGTACAACAGAAAGGTTGTTGGCCAACCATTGAATGATTTGATATAATGAGGAGTCATTGACATAGTGTTGCTGAACATATTGAAACCAATTTGGAACAGGCATAAAAATAGATAAAAGGGAAACTTGGTCATCAAATGTGCGAGCTTGGACATCAAATGTGCGAGAAAGAGCATCCGCCACAAGATTGTCCTTACCCTTCTTGTAAGTGATCTCATTGTCATAACCCATGAGTTTGCTAACCCATTTTTGTTGTGCTGGGGAGGTGACCCATTGTTCCAGGAAATATTTCAGACTCTGGTGATTAGTCTTGATGCATAAATGATTCCCTAATGGGTATGGCCGCCACTTCTGTACTGCATGCAAAATAGCCATCATTTCTCTCTCATATGTAGAGGCGACTAAATTCTTACCGGAAAGGAATTTGATGGTGAACACAATGGGATGTTCATCTTGAAGGAGAACAACACCAAGTCCATTGTCGCAAGAATCACTCTCAATAGTGAAGGGCTTGGAAAAATCAGACATATCTAAAACAGGTGTAGTACACATAGCTTGTTTCAGTTTGTCGAGTGCACACTCAGTAGCATGTGTCCATGTAAAAGCATAATTTTTCAATAGGGTGGTTAATGGAGCTGCAATCTTCCCATAATCCTTGACAAACTTGCGATAGTAGCCAGTCAATCCTAAAAAACTATGAAGGCCCTTGAGTATCTGAGGATGCGGCCAATTTTTCATGGCATCTATTTTGGCAGGATCCACGCGAACCCCTTGTGCTGAAATAATATGCCCGAGATACTCTATTTCCTCCTGTTCAAAAACACATTTAGACTGTTTGGCATGGAGATGATGATCAGAGAAAAGTTGTAGTACAAGATCCAGATGTTCGAGATGCTCAACCCATGTTTTACTATAGATGAGGATATCATCAAAGAAGACCAAAATGAATTTCTGCAAGTAGGGTCAGAATATTTTATTCATCAATGCCTGGAATGTGGAATGAGCATTAGTGAGGCAAAAGGGCATGACCAAAAACTCATAATGGCCATCATGTGTGCGGAAATCTGTTTTAGGGATATCATCCTCATGAACCTGAATTTGGTGATACCCAAAGCGAAGATCCAACTTGGAGAAAAAATGAGCATCGTGAAGATCATCAAGAAGCTCATCAACAACAGGAATTGGAAACTTATCCTTGATTGTGATGTGATTAAGTGCTCAAAATTCAATGCAGAAGCGCCATGACCCATCTTTTTTTTGGACAATAAGAATTGGTGAAGAAAAGGAACTGGTACTAGGGCGAATAATACCTTACTTCACTAAGTCCCGAATGAGCATCTCATTATCTGTATTTTGATGAAATGGGTAGCGATAGGGCCTGATGTTGGGAGGAACGCTTCCAGGAAGGAGATGAATATGATATTCCTCTGGTCTTGAAGGTGGCAATCCCACTAGTTCAGCAAAGACACATGCACATCTATTCAAAATTTGTTGTAGATCCAAAGGACTAGTGGAGACCGCTGATGGGTGCATCTGAATGGAATGGAGCTGAGCGATGACACCATGTGAATTCTTCTTAAGGATATTTTCCATGCGATGTGAACTGATGATGCTGAGAGACCCCGGTTGTAATCTCTTCAATGTGTTGTAATACCCCATTTTGACCCTTATGAAATATTGGCTTTTAATGTAAATATTGTATACATGTGATATATGTTTCCCTAGCATGGAGCTTAAGGCCAAAGCCTCGCTAGTGTATGTTCGGATTTTATTTAGAATGGACAAGCATTTGATATTTTGTTACCCATGTGCTATTGAGCCATGGAATATTGTAAATGATGTAAATATTTGATATTGCAATAAAATACCACCCCACAACCCCCTCACCACTCCCTAGTGGATTACACATGGCCCCTTCTCATTCGTTGCTTCCATAGCTAGTTTTGATGAACCATATGTTTCCAAATGTCATCTTGTGAACCCATTTGACTTTCCTTGCTGACATTTAATTCTGTTGTAAGGAAGTTGTTGAAGAATTTAGTCCATGGCTTCAATGGAGCATGGGCAGCCCAGAAATTCGTATGGCAGGTATGGGCTCAGTTTTTCTTGTACCACAAGTCACTCGACCTGATGGGAATTGGTTCTTCCTCATTCCCATTCCATTGCTGAACATCCCAGTATCAATTTGCATCCATTACACATGCCCAACAGTGAGAAAAACCAAAAATAGCAACTTTGCAAGAACCCACGTTTTGAAGTTCCATAAACGCCCAAATTTGAGTATTGACAGTGAAATCCAATGGGGAATCCATAGATATGAACCTTGGGGCAAATTTGAGAGCATTAGACACCCTGAAATCCATATAAACAACCCAGTTTTTATAGCCCAGAAGTTCATTGACGGGATTGAGTTATTTGATCACCGAATTGAGAAATTCCAAGTGTGAATGACTGAACAGAGGTTGGGTTTGCTTGATAAACCTAGTGAAGGCTAGAATCTCAAGGAATTAGCAACTAGACCTTTCTATGCCCACCCTGAAGAGCACTGGAGGGAAGGAATGCCTGAGGGTCTATGCAACAGAGAAGGGGACCTTCCTTGTGTTGGGTGTGGTACGTATTGTGGGTGCCATGACTGTTGAGTTCATTTGATATGCATGTAGCTTTGTGGTTGAGCTCACTGGCTTAGCATCCTCCTCATTTGTCTCTACGTGCTTGGTAAATCCAATTGTGTGTTGGCTTAGCATAGCTGTTGAGTGAAACCATGGCTGTGAGTGAGCCCATCTAGTTCCTCCTTAGTGGATACACAACCCAGCTCGAGGGTGATCTCTCAGCTGAAAGGATTCAGACTGGACAGAGATCTATGGTTGGGTGGAACGTTTCTCTCACATAGCCAGTTGTTTGGATAGCTTCATCTCAAAGATAAGTGTTCTCTGTGTTTTAATTATATGCATTATGTGCTTTGCAATGTGTTAATTCTGAATGATAATTATTCATGTTAATGGAATTGATATGAAGTCTGTACAGAGCAGGGGGGGGGGGGATTGATTCTCTGCATATTGAATCATCATCCACTTGTGATAGATATGTTGATGCATTATAATTGTGTGTGTGCAAATATGATTTAATTCTGTTGTGTTTATATTGAGTATGAATTTGCACACAGAAGTTTTTATTTATTATGAATTTCTTAGTAATGTATGGGGCTTAGATTGCCAATAAGCCCTGGAATGTCAGTCATGTTCCCTCTGTGGTTTGGAATGATGGAAGGGGACATGACATGTCTGTTTTTTCCATTGATTGAAAACTACATCCAAAGTTCAACAAAATCCCATAATATGGGGCCAAGTTTGCGTAACCATTGAGCGCCCAAAACCGCATCACATCTGCTTAAGGGTAATGCAAACATGTCAGAGTGCAAGTTATAATCTCCAATATAGATACACACATTGTGACACTTCCCTTTGCAAGGTAAGGTGCCCCCATTGGCAATCATGACTTCAAATCTTGAGCAAGGATAGACAAAATAATCAGCCTGTTTGGAGATCCGAGGGTCAATGAAGTTATGAGTGCTACCAGAATAAACGAGTATTGTAAGAGGGAGCTTCTTGAAGTAAACCTTGATCCGCTTTTTTTGTGGGGTGGTGACTCTTGATAAAGCATGAAGAGATATCTCTAGGTGGTCGTCCTGAGTTAACAGGCGGCTGCCAAATGTCCACTTGATCATCTACTATATCCTAAGTTTCTTCACAAATTTCAGTTGAAGGCGAAGAATCCACATCCAAGAGATAGAACTTTTTCTCCACACATCTATGTCCCCTAGTAAATTTCTCATCACAATTATAACAAATCCCTTTTTCTCTATGTGCCCGCATCTCTGCTTCAGACAAATGCTTGATAGGAGTTGCTCCAAGAGCTGGCGTGATGGGAGGTCATTGGGAAACCATATTTCTGAATGGAACAAAAGTGGAATTGGAGCGTTGTTGGGTTGTGATCTTGTCCCCCGCTAACTTAGCCAACCCTAGGGCTTCCATCAATGTGCTGGGACATAACATTTTAACCTCATATCGTATTGCATCCTTCGGACCATTGAAAAAACAACTCTTGTAAAATTCATCAGGAAATCCTTTTGTGTGATTGGTCAGTTTCTCAAATTATGTCTGATACTCTCTCACGATGCCAATTTGGTGAAATTTAGTGAGTGCTCATGTGAAGTCATCGAAAGCACTAGGACCAAATCGTTGCAAAATGAGTTGGCAAAAATCTGTCCATTTTGGCTCTTCATGAGCCTTGATGTACCAATGAAACCATTGAAGAGCTTCATGTTCCAAATGAAAGGATGCAAGTGGAACTTTGTTGACATCAAAAAATATTATGCAAACTGAAATATTGTTCTTCCCGGTATATCCATCCAGTCGGATCATCACCATTGAAGCGAAGAAAATCAAGCTTTGGCCCATGAAAATTGTTGGAAGAAGAGAACCCAGTGTCTGTAGAAGACTCTGGTTGTTGCCTATTGTTCATGGTTGAATGCTGAAGATGGAGTCTGATAATTTTTTCATCCAGATCTTGGAGTTTGGTCTTGAGGGCTACAAGTTCTTCCTCCATGTTTTTGGCTCGTGCAAGGGTGACAACCATAACCAGGATTGTTTTTTTAAATGGGAGAATGGGTAGAAAAACAAAAACAAAACTTATTTAGTAAAGGAACATTTGGATTTGGGAAAAACTCTTATGGTTAATTGGGGTTTGACTAGGTTTTGGACACTTTCTAATGGATAGGGAAGCAAAAAATGAGGATTTCAGAAGCAGGGTGAAAGAATGAGAAAATTTTTCCAAGAGGGACAAAGAAACATAAATAGGAAATGAACACTGCGGAAAAATTTGAAGGCGATTGGGTGAAAATCGAAGAAGTTATAGCAAACCCTAAAAATAGATAGATGTGAGATTTCTAGCTTTGGGAAGTGGAATTTGGGATAGGGTCCTCAGGAAGGAAATATGCAGGGGTTCAAGTGAATTTTCAAGTATTTTTTTTCCAGAATTGATCTGTAACGGCTCGGAATTAATATGCAATGGCTTTGGACAGATGCAATCTGCTATTTATCAACTGGCAATAGATATGGACCCCAGGTATGCTCGGCTTCCTAAAGGTTCAAGGAATTCACTCGGCTACCAATGTTGTATAACGACTTGCGTATTGGGGTAGTACCCCTCACTCCACGACTCAGGTAAAACTGATAATCACTTTGCCACAAACGACATTTCTTGCTTTACCTCACAGGTGGGAACTAGTCGATTAGGTAGGGGTCGTTTCCCTTTTTTGCTGGCGGGTCCTGTCAATGGGCCAACTACTTCGGGGTTCCTGTGGTACTCCTCACAATGAGTTTTAGGGCTATGCCCAGGTACTTCCCACAGTTAAGCAGATAGTGATTATTCTTGGATCCAAACCTGCAATTGAAAGGAACAATACAGGTGCAAAGAAAAAGAACTACTGCAATAATCATAGTGCCTGGAAGTCACTGCGAAAAAAAAATTGGCAGAAATTCCACCCAGTGAGCCCAAAAAAGTGCTCTAATACCAGATCTGGGGAAATTATTTAACCTCCAACAATTAAATGATGAAAATGCACGATATATCATAAATATCAGAACACCGAAGGGATTTATTGACTGCAACCCACTTTGAGGGGAAAACCTCTTTTGAGCAAGCTCAATACAAATAACTCGTGGATGCCTTCATTGGCCTCAACATGTACTTATATACTAATTCTAAGCTAAAAAAATATTACTCCCATGAATGTCGGATAATACAATGTACTCACGGGACAACTTACAAAGCATATGCGTCCAACAACAATATACTAGAAGGGTTGACACGGGTTCCTAACATCAACTTAGGGGCCTCTAGACCCATATATTTTAATGCATATATTAAACAAAACTATAACAAATCTAAATACTAATCTTATTTCTTTTATCCAATCTAACTAAGCCTAAACATATATTAAAAGCAATTTATGAACAAAATTTTTACATGAACAATTTAACATGGTATAGGAACAAAACTAATACAAATAGAATATAAAAGAAATTAGGATAAATACATTAGATAGATATATGAACTTGATACGCCTATAGAAGAAACTAGAGTTGGAACAACCACATTCCACCCAACCATAGACCACCGAGCATCCAATATACTTGCTAAGCAATCTCCCCTGAGCATAAACCATGACACCATAGGGACTAACGTATCATTCTCTCACTGGATAGAACTCTTTCACTCATACATAACTTTCGTCTCAACCTTAGGAACCAACTCTTTCTCTCACAACAAAGCTCTCAACTTGGGAAAAATGCCTAACACATCAAAGGTGCTCACATAGCAAGTTCCCATGCATACAAGGCAGTGTCTTGCCCTCACACATATGCATATAAATAATGTTTTTTCATAGGTATTAAACAAGTCCCAACTTTTCCTCCTCGGGAATTGGTTGGCTTGGATCCCCTCCTAGATCTTAGGGGGGTGGTTCCTCGAAACAATTTTATGACATTTGTCATCTTCTTCTCTTGAACAATAGGATTATGTTCCCCACCTATGGGGTCATGGTTTACCAAGTTCCAACATGGTTGTTCCAAATGTCTGTATCTTTATTATAAGTGTTTTTAATTTTATTTTACAATTGCCTTCATAATAGTCCAAAATTGCAAGTTAACTTGTTGAAATTAAAAAATAATAATAATGTATTTTTCACTTAGTAACCCAAACTCAAATTTCCAACCTTAATAAAAAATAATTATTAAATATCAAGCATGGGGAACATTACACTGATAAAATGATCGGTCTCTTTCAAAAGGTTTGGCACATGAGTTATGACATATTTAATAATGAATCAAAATCTCTATATATTGCTCGAATGCACTTGGCTTTATGGCTTTCAATATAAGGAAATACAATACATGGAGCTAATATTTTATGGATTAAGATGGGGGCAGCGAGATCATATAATTTTTTCCTTGAAAAAAAACTGCAGAGTATTTTATTGAAATAAACTGCATTTTGCAGAGATCCTAAGATCTTACAGTCATCAAGTCAAAATACAAAATCATATGATTGAAAAACTTCCTTAGTATAGATCAAAGTCCTCTATGCAATAGAAACAAGATCAACAAAAAACTGTCCATATGGAACTATTACGAAAAGGTAATCAAATAAGAAAATTATACCGATATTGGAGCATGTTATTAATCATATATGAAAACTATCCCGAACCTGGATCATGATCTGACTCTCTAACTGTGTGAGACAAAAGAGCCCTCTAATGGTTTTTTGTCTCCCCGCACCAAAAAGAAAGGGATCATTATCAACCGCCTCTCTGAAAAGGACATAGGACTAGTTATTGATGAGATAGACCAATCACAAATATTTTTTTAAAATAATGTCTTTTCAAAAAAAAATTGCAAAACATTTCATATCTCATATCTCTTATGTGAACATAATATCATAAACCTAACCAAAGTCCATACAAAACTAAAATTGAACTATTACTTCACCAAAAATTGCAAGAAATCTATCACAAACTTTACTCAAGGTCATTCTTCATACACCATAAGGAGTTAATAAACCCCCCAAATAATCCATTGGCATCCTACTTCTCAACAAATATTTTAATCAATTGATATATTCCTTACACTTCTACGTATTTATGAAAGGCATTCTATGAACTCTCATCGAAATCATTAAAGTCGGGTCCCTACTATGCAATTTGATCTGCTTCATCTAATGTTTTTTTATGTGCGTGTTTTATTGAATGGCATATATTGAAACCTCTCATACCTAGTGCAAATAACCAAAGGTAAGGGCCTTCTTTTTTAGAAATAGTGTATATTAAATTGACATGGGATTCAACATAAGAGATATTATTGTCATCATTTGTCTTATTTATCGTCGTCATCAACCATGTCCCCCACCATAACTTCAACTCTTTTATCCTCATTACCATATTTCATCCATAAAATAACTACATGATTCTTCGGTATTTCATCAATCTCTCAAGGTATCGTACGTGGTGGTTTAGCATCCTTAATTAGAAGGTCTAGTTAAATCAAATACCCTTTTTTTCCCTTAGAGTAGTTCTATAAGGTTGTCTAGTTGTTTTCTTAGAGTAGTTCTATAAGGTTGTCATTGGATTTTAAATAGGTTGTAATTTTCTAAGGTATCGTATGTGGTGGTTTAGCATCCTTAATGAGAAAGTCTAGTTAAATCAAATACCCTTTTTTTCCCTTAGAGTAGTTCTATAAGGTTGTCTGGTTGTTTTCTTAGAGTAGTTCTATAAGGTTGTCATTGGATTTCAAATAGGTTGTAATTTTCCAAGGTATCGTAAGTGATGGTTTAGCATCCTTAATGAGAAGGTCTAGTTCAATCAAACATCAATTCTTTTCTTTGAATAGTTTTACAAGGTTTTTATTGGATTTCAAATATTGGTCGCAATCTTCCAAGGTATCGTACGTGGTGGTTTAGCATCCTCAAAGAGAAGGTCTAGTTCAATCAAACATCGATTCTTTTCTTTGAATAGTTCTACAAGGTTGTCATTGGATTTCAAATAGGTTGCAATGGTAGTAGCATAGTTAGGAACCAACAATTTACCTTTAGTATTTCTTTATCATAGTGAGTTTGAAACATAGACCCAAGGGTTGAATGACTAAACATTTGTTGCTTTAAATCACTAAAGGTCAATGGTGTGCTAGAAGAGGCTTCCTTATAGACAACATAAAATAAAGACATTGCGAACACAGATTTCTCTAAAAATTACATACACGCACAAGATAAAACTCTTTTATATTTATAGATGGAATTACATTTATTTTTTATTTTATAATCTTTTTTTAGTTGAGATGTGTCTTGTCGACATCACAAATATGACACATCTCATCCACTTAGGCTGTAGAAAACACCACTCAATGCAATTAAATAATTTTTCCCCATTTTTCTCTCAAAATAATGAAATATTACGTAAAAACATAATATGCCAACTCATTTTATAAACCTAAGTGGCTAAATTTTAAATTAAATATAACTAATTTTTTAATGGCTAGGAGTTTAAAATTCAATAATAAATTACATTCAAACTTTGAAGTGACACTTGATTTGGTTAAATCTTTAAGGTGACACTTGAATTGATTAAATCTTTGAGGCCACGAATACTATGTCGAAAGCGATGCATTTACGAATAGTTAAGATCAAACTTTTATCTTGTGCTTTTCATGATACTTGATTTCTCATCATGTAAGTTTTTCTCCTTACTTGAAATAGTTTTTTTATTTAACCTCACTCATCATTAGTATTTGGAAAACACATGTAATCTTTAAAGAAGTAACATGATATAATTAATTTATAAACAACTATCAACACTTAATAGTCATAGGCAGTGAGAAACCTCAAATCATGTTAAAAGAAATCAACACTAATTCATTGAAAAAATCTCTTAAATGAAATTGGGAGAATATATCTTTTGTTAGGATAAGGTATCCATTAATTTATGGTGTAGAATCTTAGACCATCCATTGATTATATCAAGTTTAATTTAAATGGCAATGCAAGAGGCTACGAAATGTGTTTGGAAACAATACATCCACCTTTCTATGAAGATAGGTGCATGTTCTTAAATTTCTATATAATGTGTTGAATCTAAATAGCCAAATGACAAGCTCCTTATTAGAAGGAGAAGGGACCATGACTAGTAGGAAAATAAACTATCTTATAGCAAATCCATCAAAATTTTATAATTTTTTAACTTTATTTACCATATCATTTGCTCGCCAACGTTTTTTATAAGTGCCAAGTAATAAGAGAGCCCATAAATTTCTATCAAAGTAAAGAGGAACAATTAGATAAATCGGGGAATTCAAGTGTTTACTTAGACTATAATTATTATTTTAGGTACTACTTGCTTTCCCCTTTATACTTGGAAGTCACCAATGCACATAAAGCATGCACCAATGATTATCTCAAGGATGGAAACTTGCATCATTTATAAAGAACAAACAACTGTCCATTTTCTCAAAGATTGTTCAAACGTAAGCTACTAATACATATATAACATAAACTATACAATCTAGTACATAACCATGGAGAATTTGATACTATATTTCTCAAACACTAAAGATCTTCTTTCCCAAATGAAGTATTAAGAATATAAAAACACTTCAGGATTTATGATTACAATGTTTTCTTCAAAGCCATGTTTAATCCATGCATGTTATGTATATTTGATCTAAATATGAAAACATGCACAAGATATCCAATAATAAGATATAAAATCACTTTACTGTATTAATATAAAAAACATTAAGGTATGGAAACACCTTACACTTGATCCTTTTACGAAAGGAATCGACTATTGTTCACTTGCCTCTTCAAGAGAACAACTTCCAACTGAGTAAAGCTCCAATTACAATATGCTTCACAATACATATCATTGCATTTCTTCTACTTCGTTATATAATTTATATCTAACCTCCTAGGAACTTTCTATTAATCCTTCCTGCAATTATTGATTTTCACACTACATATACGTCACGGGCCTTATTTAACAGAGATGGCCTCAATACATAACATCATATCTATATACTTAAGGGGGTTAGGGTAGGACCCTAGCACTACACCCCCCTTATAACGTGTTTCTCTCAACACTTGATGTGAGGAGGTACAACCATAAACCAGTGTCCCATGGATGAGTGTTGACCATAATGTTGAAGTAAGTTATGGAACTAGGCTCCCATGTATATTTATATTAGCCACCATGTTGAAGTAGTCCAATAAGCTCCACCATAAACATGGGTCCCATGTATGAGTGTTATTCGAAATGTTGAAGAAGTTAGTGTCCCATGTGAAAATACTAACTTCCATATCAAAGTAATCCAAGGAGCTCATCCATAAACCCAAGTCTATGTCAAAGTGTTCATATTGACTCCCCACTAAAGATGCATGAGATAAATACCCATTAAAGAATTATTCTCCCAAACATGTTTATGTGGATCCAAATATATAGATCCATCCATATCCAAAAAAGTATCCATGTAACTGCAAAAGGTCAGACAGGGATTTGGAAGGAATACTACCAATGGAGAATATGCAATCTAAAAATTAGTAGTCATGACCTCTTTTGGACACCCTTTTAGGATGTTCTCTACATGAGGGGAAGTAGAGTGATCAAATATGAGGTGAAAGTAGTTGTGTTCTTATAAATGACAACTATCCATGTATCAATCATCACATTTAAACTCTAAATCATACCCACTGGTATCTCTCTCTAGATGATGGGATACATTTTGCAAAGGTTACAACTCTCCTTGAATTCATGGGCTCCCTTCTTCATATCTTCACAAATTACACACATCTCTTGGAATTTTTTTTATCACCAACATTCATGTCTCACATGGCATGTTCCACCATATTGTCGTTCTTCAATTTTGTGGGATTTAAGGATATAATGGTTGTAGCACACTCAATGTTGACTAGAAATATATCAGATAATATGTCAGACCAAAACCCCAAAAATAATCTATCAAATGGCATTGATCTAGTGGAAATATTAACACTTTATTAAACGTTATCTCCTATGCAAGACCCATGGCTATCACTAGAAATCCCTATAAAAAGAGCATATGTAAAACCACAATATCTCCTTCATAAAAAATCAAATTCACACAATATTTTTTGTGAAATTGTGTATTTTTGGGAGGAGGATACAAATCTAAAATTAGTTTCTAGAAATTCTTCTAAAAAATAATCAGAGACTAATATGAGTGTCACAACCCTCTTTTTTCCCTTCAACAAAATAGAAGAAAAAATATATATATTTTGGGTCTTCAAAAGATTTTGAATATTGATTGTTATGTACCTTTGATCTGAATATGAAAACACACACAATGTATTCAAGAATAAGATAGAAACCCACTTTACTTTATTAATTTTAGGTAGGGAAACACCTTACATTTGATCCTTTTATGGAAGGAACCCACTCATGTTCAATTGCCTCTTCGAGGATGCAAGAATCCAACTTGAGTAGAGATTTTATTACAATATGCTTCACAAGACATCTCATTACATTGATTCTACCCCTTTGATTTCGATCTAGCCTCCAAGGAAATTTCTAGTAGGTAGAACATTCCAGTAAGCATTCTTACAAGTATTGATTTTCATGCCACATCTACTTCATGGACCTTATTTAATAGAGGTGGCCTCAATACACACCATCCTAACCCTTAAGGGGGTTAGGGTAGGACCCTAACAATGTCATTGTTCTAATTATGTGAACAAACATACAATAAACTATCTTTTCCAATAAGTTTTAATAGATTTGTCGATAGACTTGTGCACCAAAATCATAAAATTCGAATAAAGCAATGAGCATTTTACATGAAATCAAAAAAATTAGAGATCATAATGTTTGGTTACAATAATAAGGCCTTTGATATTGTTGCAAGATTTTTCATACACACGAATGTGGAAACCTCTCCATAGATTTGGTTGGATAATCTCTAGGGGAGAAAATATCCAAACTCCAAGTTTCCCCAATTAATTTCAATTTAACGTAAATTCTCAAGAAAGAAGAAATAAAATATAGGAAAGAAGCATGAATGAAGGACATCAATCCTATTTTGAATCATTTTTGGAATGTCTACGACCAGCCTAGATCCAAATCCTAGGCTCTATCAAGCGCCGAGAGGGATCAAATCTCCCGAGGTGCAAACCTCTCATTGAATAATTCCTTGAGTGCAATACCTGAGCCACCTCTAGTTTAAGTCTCATATTTACTTTTTAATTTGTATTGTTCTTTTTTGTTTATGGCTGACATAATATTTATTACTTTTTACTTTGTGTTATTATTTTTTGATTACTTTGTATTATTTTTTTACTAGACAAACACTCGACAAACATTCTAAAGTCTCATATTTACATTTTACTTTGTATTAAAAGTAAAAAGTAAAGTCTCTAGTTTAAGTCTCATATTTACTTTTTACTTTGTATTATTCTTTTGTGTTTATGGCCGGCATAATATTTACCACCTAATCCTAAGCTCTAAAGTCTCTAGTTTAAGTCTCATATTTACTTTTTACTTTGTATTATTCTTTTTTGTTTATGGCTGACATAATATTTATTACTTTTTACTTTGTATTATTCTTTTTTTGTTTACTTTGTATTATTTTGTTACTTGACAAACTCAATAAACACTCGACTCACAAGATCTCCCCCATACTGGGCTGTAGAGGGCCTCTCGGCGCAACAAGAAGTATTCTAGCAATCATGGCCAGCAATGTACCTACACACATTAAAACACAAACAACCTTACTTATAGAAAAGGGAATACAAATCTTTCTTCAAAATCACAATAAGTAATTGTTTCATATAATGAATTGAACTCAAGTAAATGATAGAATTTGCATAAATTGATCTAACAATAATCAATTGTGAATATGTAAATTTACCAAATGAATTACAAGCTTGGGTTGGGTTGGGTCGATGAGAAGAGAGATATTAAATAAGAATGATGATAGAATGATACATAATTGTTTTCATATAATGAAATTGAACTCAAGTAAATGATAGAATTCACATAAATTAATCTAACAATAATCAATTATGAATGTGTAAATTCACTATATGAATTACAAGCCTGGGTTGGGGGAGTGGGAAGAGAGATACTAAATAAAGATGATGATAGAATGATACATAATATACATGACTTGTATAAAAGATGACTTTGTTGTTTGAAGTTTGAGTTCCTCCCCACCAATCTCATGCAGGAATCAACCCTTACAAATTGTAGTTTTTCTCCAATATATATTGTAGCAATGTAAGTGCTAATATATTGCATCGTAAACTCTCAAGGAGGAATCTGACAACATAATTCTATTTGAGAATGCAGACTTCCATAATTCATTATATTGGTAGAATATTTTGGAGGATAACCTATGTTAGAATTTTGAAATGTTTCCAATATTTAAAGTGGAAATACCACCCTTCGTCGGGGAAAAAATAGCTTAAAAAATATGATGAATTATGGAAAGCTATTTTTTCCCGTAATTATGGGTAGAGTGCCCATTCAAAATGTTAGGGACATTTCAAATTCCAACACATGTTATTCTTCAAAATATTCTACCAACATAATTATATTGCAATGCCAAAGTCCCTTTGCCCCTTATTTATATAGGAAAATGTATCTATCATCTACCTCATAACCTCTATAAATATTTTGAGGTGAACAGACACTTAACTTCACCAAAATATTCTGTTGATATAAAGATCGAGTTACATTGAATGACTGTAGAATTAAACAATGGAAGTAAAACTAGAGAAACCTTAACCATTCAAGCTCAACACATGAGTGTAACTCTAAAATAAATTCATCCATGAGTATGCCATTAAATCCATGCAAACAAAAGTGAACAAGCTATCAAATAATAAAATGCCTTACAGAGCATATAAACATGGTATTCCATAACATAATCATATTTTACTTATATTTCTAAGAAATAATACTTCAAATGGTTGCAAATGAAGGATGTTCCTCCCAGCCTTAGTCTCTCTATTCCATTTAATATTTATATGACAAATGACACATTTAAGCTAAGGTTATCAATCCAAAAGGGTGAAGGTATTAAGTTTTGGCTCTAAATCCTCTTGCTCAACCCACAACCCATAAAAATCTTTGGCACCAAAATCCCCTCTACAATTATCCAAATCAACCAGCACTCTCCCCCCTTAGCCTACACAACACCAATAATGGTATCCCCTTCTTTGTAAGTAGTCCCTTGATCTATCTGAATTTCCTTCCATCGCTCCAACACAGGTTGCCCAGGGAATCTCATTGTTGGGACTCTAGGGATTTTCAGTTGTAGTGTCATGTACCCACCTGCTGACCCAATAAGAGAGGGAACCTAATAACAATCTGTGGGGATTTTCATAAAACTCAGCCCAGTCATTAGCATCATATGAATAAAAACATTGGTGTGCAGATACAAATTAGGAAAACTGCACAGCGGAATTGAAACTAATCCACACACAATTCATGCCCATCCAGCATATCAAAACAGTCATCAAATTAATGCATTGCAGAAGTAAATACATAGACAGAAAACACTTATCTTCATTGTGCAATTGTCTCAAGCAACTAGCTATTTCGCTGCAACGTTCCACCCAACTGTAGGCTCTTCGACAGCATATACTGAGTCCGTCCGAAGGCCACCCCCGAGCTGGGCATGATATCTACAAGGAAAAGGGAATTTTAAACTCATACACAGCCAAATAGTCATTTGGATCTAAGCCAAGCCAGACCACTGCTGGGTTTATCAGGCTAAATTTGAACTCTCTTCAATTGTGAATGCTTCCACTCAGGTTCAAGCCAAAACAATGGAAACCCATTTCAACCCCAACAATCTCCTACACACAGAAACTCATAAACTGGGCATGGGTACACATAACAACAAAATCTCAAGTATTGGGTATGAAGGGAAAACGTGGGCAACCCAAAAATGAAATGAGGAATGGGAAAACAACCCTGGAAAGGAAAATTTCGTTTTCAGAAAACATCCATGGGCATTCAAAGAGCAGCAATGGTCTCTACAAACCCCCAAATGGTGCCCTCTCCTTCCCAACAGGTCTGCAACACAAAAACGAGTTCCCATCAATGCCAAAAACGCCCAGCAGGCTTCAACAAAAACACCCAGCAAGCTAAAAACGTCCAGCAGGCTTCAACAAAAATGCCCAGCAAGCTAAAAACGCCCAACAAGCCAAAAATGCCCAGTAGGCTTCAACAAAAACGCCCAACAAGTTTCCCAAAATGTGAGAGAGTGAAGTCTGGTCATGAATAATGGCTTGGGAAGGCAATTCATGGGTGTTTTCTTGCCCAAGAAGGAGAAACATGATTTTCCATGAGGGTGGCTTGCCCATACTCGAATTTGGACAGCCATACCTCCCCAATCCCCAAGGCATTAACTACTTCACCCAACTCTTGGGAGAATTGAATGATTGGACATCAAAATCAACATGGGTAGTTGATGGTTCATGGGTTCTCTCATTGACACTTGGATTGACTTGATTAGCTCAAGGGTTTGAATATTTCCCTCCCAATTCCTTGCAATATCATGCCCCCATCTCTTGTTGCATTGCATAGCTAGTTGTGGGCATTTATATTAAGATGCATATTTACAATTCCCATGGTTCACTAGCACATGGGTTAATTAATACTAACATACTTTCCTCTTCAAGATCGAGCGTTCACTAGCGGGGCCTTGGCCTTGAGCTCCACGCTAGGAAGCATACATAATATGCATACAATATTTACATTCCAGCCCAAATATTACAAGGGTCAAAATGGGGGACATTACATGTAGGCTAGGTTTCCCTCTCTAATCAGCACAATCATCATTAGCAACAATTTCGAACATCAACATCATCAACCTACATGAAAGTATAGTCCATAGAATAATTTTCTTCCTCCTCTTCCTTACCAATTTTGTACAACCAATAATGAATTCCCCTTATCTATTCTAAGAATTATATTTGCACGTCTAGTACTCACCACGTGGCCCTCATGAGGAGCCCGTGTTTCACCTTTTAATCCAACTAATTCCCAACCTTAGGATAATATAAGCAAATGTTATTAATCACATATTTAAGAATCAAAGGGGGTTTAACAACTTAGGTTAAAATATCAGATAAGGTTTCCTCTCTTATCCCCCTTAGGCCTCCCATAATCCCCTTTTCAATTTCCCCACTTGTGGAATCATATTCCCCAACTCTTTTTCATCTTTCCTCATTTGCAGTCATTGGGGTTTTTATATTATAGATCAACATACATTGTCACAATATATTTGGTCATCTTAGACTATTATTTTCTAACTTCTAGCCACTGGATCATTACACACGCATTTATATTTTGGGGTCAAAACGGGGTATTAAATTCCCCTCCCCCTTAATCTATGCACCATCCTTGGTGCATTATCGACACTATACACAATGAAAAAACTTTATAATGTCTTTAAATAGTTACAATATGCCTCTACATGGCATCCTCTTGCTTGATATCTTTGAACATTGGGTGTACCTAAAACTTCTTCTAGGTCCACCCACTATGATCATGCTCATAGTTTTAGTTTCACCTATACCAATCATCAAAGCATGCATGCATGTTATAACCATTTTAAGTAGTGATTTATCCCATTCATAGGAATTCTCGAGTACATAATGCAAGCATGTATATTCATAGCATGAAAATGAGTATGCAATTATAGTCCAATACGTACTTTATGAATATTTATTTGCTTTCACAAGGCTACATCATACACGATTTCAACTAAGTGCCCCTTCTGGCACACCCTCCTTGATCCCAATAGGCATGCCACCTAAATCTCTCATGACACATTCATTTAAGTTTCTTATTACTTTCCACAATCACCCTTCCAAGCTCATGCATACCCTTCTCTACTAAATAGTCTCTCATGCAGTCCATCTTGCCAAGGTTTTCATGTGCAAGAAGAGTGTCAACTTATATTCTTTTAGTCAGGCATCTCATTGTCGGCCTTTACTCAACCAATAACTTATGGCAATTGTAGAGTTCCAATATCATCATAGTGGCCTCCTTCCAAAGCTTTCCAGGTCACAATAGTCATCATTTTAACTTGCTATATATATATATTCACCATTCACCTATGTTGTCAACATAATCATACAAATATTATAATTTACCTCTTTATTGTTAAACCAATATTTGGAAATAATTATTATAGTGATCTAGATGGATATAGGTGGCCACCCACCTATTCTACTGACTCAAAACAGTTTTTCATTCTGACAGTTTTTGTTGGAATATTTTATATTCCTTGGAAGGTAATAATGTCTTTGTATTATGTCGGAAGATATCCACAATCTTATGTAAAAGAGTAATACATTATATCCCATATTCATTATGGTAAAATATACTCTTGATATTCATTTTTATATAAAGAGATGTTATTATGGAGAATTATATTATCCCACATGTAATATGTGAGAGTAATTCCTCCTCATCTCTTGGTACATAATAGAGTCAAGGGAGTCCTATCCATTTATCCACTGTGATCACTAGTGTGGATGATATCATCATGATCTTTGTATATTGTATTGGGTTTATTGGCATTGCTCTCTTGTAAGCTTGAGGCAGATATTATGGAGATATAGAAGACTACCTTCCCGTGGGCGTAGCCCAATTGGGTGAACCACGTATATCTGGTGTACTCTTTTCTCTTGTTCTCTTTTTGTACTTATTGTTGATATGTTATTGTTTTGCATAGATAGGTAAGATAGTTTAGTTAGATCCATATCTCTGACAGTTTTCTTGTAATTTTTCTACAGTTTTTCGAGTCCCGAACTTCCGGGGCCGTTTTGAGGCCCTAAACGACATTTTTTGTAGATTTTTGGGGGGGGGATGGTTGACAATGGATTAAATTATCAAATAACATACATTTTCCCCCAATCTAAATTTGTATATCTTGGATAGACCTTTCCAACAGGCTATCGAGCACCCCAAACAGAGATCGTATGCAAAAATTATGACCCCGAGAAGTTGATTGTTCAACTGACCACCTTGGGGCCAAAAACTTTATGACGGTTCATCTTCTAGGGTTATGTTTTGGGATGTTTAGGGTTCTTACCCTCATGCTTATGATAAATAGGATTTTTCATCCTCTTCTTGTATTCAACTTGTCACGAATGAGTGTAGCCACCACATCTCTTCTAAGAGATATAACTACCACCATTCTAGCTGCTTTTATTTTACATTTTGTTCTATTTCATTCGTTTAATAGAATCTGAGTTTACTGTATCGTTGTGTTTCTTGCCATATATCTGTGCATGTTAATATATATATATATATGCTCTTTCATTTTGTTCTCACATAAATCCAAATCATATAGAAATCAAATTCTATATAATATAGAAAGTTACACATAATTTAGCTTTCAATGGTGCAAGCAATAGCCACTGTCTTCATTATGCTTAAGCAATATCCCCTATCTTCATTATGGATTACTTTCACTACCATATCCAATACATATTTTTATGCAACTCTATTTTCCTAACATAGCTTTCTTGCAGTCCATCAAAACACTAGTTTTTCATACAATCTTTTCATTACATCCACAACAACTCATGAAATGATCACAAAATTATGAATTACCCATATTTCCATCATTTTAGTTAGTAACATATTAATTGCAATGAAATATAGGACAATGTTGCATTCAAACATATGTGTCCACATATATGTGTGTATAACCACAAGATTTGCATAATACATTTATAAACATCCACTCAATGCATCCTTGCATTGATTTATAAAGACCATATTCTCATGCCATGCATTCGACCATGATGACTCGGAAGGTCTAGCCAACACCTGAACACGTCATCTAGCGACATCCCCAGTACTTTCTCGACTATCTGGACACATTTTAATTCAACCCAACACAACACTATGAATATACTCTTTCTCTGCTAAACAACCTCTCGAGCGTACTAGAAATAATTTCCTTTCTTTGCTTAGTGGTTCCTCGGGAAACCCTTTTGCCTTTTATGGTGTCCCAATGTTGGCAAGAATGTTATATTCAGGAGACTGATACAAGTAAGGATACAAGTAGGCACTTGTGTAGCGCTATAGTTTTTCCATATCCAAAAGCACCATGGCCTCGCCCATTACTATGTCACATGGCATCCATTCCAATCCATGAATGCAAATACTCATTCACTATGGTTATTAACTATTAACCACAACATGTCATGCTATTTTACTTCATATGAATTCATTCTAGATTCTAAACAATCTTATATCTCCATGGTTTCATTCCTTTACCACTCTAGGTGGGGTATCATCCACATAAATGCATTCAACCACATAACATATTAACTTATGATAACAAATCACGACTAAAGGAATTCCTACCTAAATTCCTTGCATCACTTATGCAATATAAGCATACTAAATATATACAAGCATGGTTTCCATTATCTTATCTAATGTTACATGATCAGTTGGTGTCTTATGGGGATTTACACAATCCTTTCACTAACCCCTTGATCAAAAATTATTGTCAAATATCCTTCTTTCCTCAACTGACTGTTATTTGCATCAACATCATCAACATCTTCAACCATGCTTCCAACCAATTATATCTACACAACTATCATCAATCATATTTAGTCTGTATGCCATACTCATGAAATATGTAATCACATACCACTCATAGTCAATATTTATATGGATTATGCATCCTCTCTCATAATATTTACTAGTGCATATTCATTCCAATTATTTCTTTTAACAAGAACGGATATAGGATTCATATTAAAAAGGAGTCTTCAAAAATACAGAGATATAGTTTCTGGTTTTCCTCTGAGAGGGACCAGAATTCAATTTTTTCTTGTTTGTTTCACTACTTATTCTCTTAACTCTAAACAATCTGAGGCTATGATAACTGTAGACCTTTACAAATTGTCCCAAAATAAACTTGCAGAAGCAGTACATTACAAAATTTGGATTTGGAATCCATTAAAAGATGATAAAAGCCCATATCTAAACTGATATAATCCAAAGTTACTTCTAAGCTATTGCAGAAAGAAAATATATAACCCGCGAAAACTGTAGAGCCAACATGCTGCATTATTTCAGGTGTTGATGAGGAAGTTCTGGGCTCTCCATCGAGTCGTCCGGGTTGGAGCTAGAGCCTGTTGTGTCATGAAACCCTGAAATGCAACGAGCTAAGTCTTCACGGAGTCTGTCCACATTGCCCTCCAAGCTAGATATGTTCTTGTAATTGTCATCCACATTTGAAATTCTATTGGCAGTGTAATCCACTGCCTCAAACATGGAAGAGATTCATCCATTCATGAGGTCATTATTGTTTCTTATTTCAGTACTGAGAGAATACAGAAGTGTGTACATTCTTGTCATATTCTTTTTGATATCAGAAACCTCAATCATGACCTTGCACACCTGTTCTTCCATAGCATCTACTGAGGGTCCTTGTAAAATCGGAGAGGGTGGGGTTTCAAGGGCTGTAGCCTCTTCTTCACGCAGACTCAGGGATGAGAGGTCGTTAAGCAGAAGGCGTAACGGTTCCAAAAGTCTTGCTTCGGGGAGAATGATAGCTGAAGGAGAGTGCAGAGGATTTTTACAAAGCGAGCAGGACGAGGGTTGCAGAGACGACAAGGAGCTAGCACCCAGGGTGGGAGCTATGGACGCAGAGCAACGAGCTTCCATAGTCTTAAGGAGAGCCAACAAAGGAAAAGTTGAGAAGCATTTGGAGAAAGGAAGGTCCAGAGCGTGCAAAAGAGAGGGATAGTGGAGGTAGGTGAGGCCATGTGAAGGAATTAAATGCCTCCATCGGCCCTCGAAACCAGCGACAAGTGTATTCATGCAGTGATGGGGATCAATGAACCCAAAGGTGGCGAGGGAGTAGGGGTAAGGAGGGCATGGAAAGGGGGAGAGGACACCCCTAGGGAGGAAAGGGTTAGGGAACCCAACAAGGAAGAGGGAGCTTGTCATTTTGGACCAAGTAACCATAGTTTAGAAGCACGCCTTTATTGGCCATTTCATCGGCATGTTGATTGTTTGAGTGGAGAACATGGAGGATTTTAATAGAGTTGAATTCTCTGCTAATGAATTTGAGAATGTGTTGATACTTACTTGATGGAGTGAAGTGTTTTCTGATGAGATTGCGACCTTCGCGGACTATCAGAAGATAATCCCCAATGGCTATCAAGTCTTTTATCCCAATACTGATGGCAATTTCTAGACCTTTAAGTAAAGCTATACATTCGGCATCATTGTTGGTTTTGTTTCCAATCCCCCAAGTGTAATCATTCATTCTATTTCCCCCAGGGTCAAAAATGACCCCTCCCACACCTACCAACCCAGGATATTCATTCCAATTATTTTACTCTCTAGCATTTTCTAGTATTCCTATGCCTACCTATAAAAAATTTCTTAATCTTGATAAATATAAAATTAATAGCAAGAGAAGAGTTAAATAATTTCCCTTTCCAGAGAATACCTTCCTAGTTAAGAGGGAGTGTTGATGTAATTGTAACTTCGGAAGATATTCTATTGTATTTTATTTGTACCTTTGTCGGAGATGGTTTTCCTCCGCTCGGGGATGTCATTATGATGCTTAGTCATCTTGGGTCATTAAGGTAAAAGCCTCCCTTGTAAGTCGGGTCAATAGTCCCACAAAAGAGTCAAACGTAATTGTATTATTAAGTCTCCTATAGGAGTCGACCCAGTTAGGTTTATTGAAGCCGACCTAGTCAATTAAAAGGTCACCCCAAAAGTAAAGTATAAATAGAGAGCAAGGCTCTCTCATTTGGACACAACACTCACTCACTCAAGTTCACATTAGTGAGAGAGAGAAGACAAGTTCTCCTAGGAGGAAGAGAGAGGAGCTGCAGAAGACCATCTTTGTTTTGGGGTTTTACTTTTGTGATATTGTATTGGTAATGATTCTATCTCTGAGGAAGTTGCGGGGTTTTCTCCTTTATGGTTTCCCCGAGGAAATTCTTTGTGTCTATTGTGTTATTTTGTGCATGTTATTCTTTCAGATAAGATCCTAGATAATATTGATTAAAAGTTGAAAATCTAATATGGTATCAAAGCTAACCTGAAAAGAAGACATTGTGCAGTTGCAGGAAGCTAGGGTTTCCATTTCCCGAAAATAATCATCTTGGAATTTTCTCTATAAATCACTTTTGGCGAAGGTTCAAGATATGAAACTTGGATAGGATGAATACGAAATATGCAAGTACTTTGTATGTGAGTGTCAGCCTCAGATTCATTATACTTTAGGAGATACATTCCATGAAAATTAGGGTTTCAGCCTCCTCCAAAATTCAGTGTTAAAAAGGTGACCTAGGGAGAAAGGCTATATATCGTGCTACAAAGATCCAAATCGAATTTCGTAAGATGTTCTAGAAATTGCACAGAATTTAGTTTCTCAGGTGTGAGTTTCAGAGCTCGAAGATATAACAGTGACACGTGGAATTCCGTACAAGTTAGCTATACTAAAAAATTCCATTAACAGGTCATCGTGGGAAACTTAGCATAAGTTCCACTTGGTGAATCCAATCCTGATCTAACTTGTGGGGTTGGATAGATGACAGATCAAAATATCACAAGATGAAGTTTCATACCTTTAGGAGCATAAATTTCAGAGGTACATCAGAATTAAGACTCGACAAATCTACAGTAGAAATTGAAGAAACTAGGGCATCAAGTTTTTGGGGCTTCTCTTCATCAATTTGGAAAAATGAGTACATTGGAAAACTCGCCTTTGGGAGGAACATCTTCTTGTCCAATCAGAAGTTCAAGATTCCAACTTTGAAAAATTAGGGTTTCTCTAACAAACCCTAAGCCAACCAACTTGAGAACCGGCCTAGGGATTTTTAAAGTGGTAAGACCTAAAAGCTTTGTTATTTCCATTTGAAGTACTCATTAAATATGTCTCACCACACCAAGCTTGAGGATAAACTTGAAGGATTTGATAACTTTCGAGCATGGAAGTATAGGATTTCTCTTGTCCTTGAAGAAAATGATTTGGACAAGTATGTGAATGAAGAGGTTCCAGCACCAGAGGGAGATGAGGCTAAATCCATCCATAAGAAGAACTTGGTTAAGGCCAAGAGAATCATTGCAGATTCTATCAAGGATCATCTCATCCCACATGTGTCATCTTTAAAGACACCCAAGGAAATGTTTGATGCTTTGACAAAGCTATTTGAAGGAAAGAACATAAATCAGAAGATGACCTTGAGGAACCAACTTAAGAATGTGAAGATTCAAAATGTCGAGACCATGCAATCTTATTTCAAAAGGGTCTCGCAAATCAAGAAGCAACTTGAAGCAATGGAAGAGAATGTACAAGAAGGAGAAATTGTTATGACCACCTTGAATGGTCTCCCAAGATCATGGGACTCCTTCATTCAAGGGATATGTGCAGAAATAAGTTGATTACATTCAGTAGACGTTGGGAAGAATGTACACAAGAAGAAGCTAGACTTGTGGCACAAGAAGAGAAGCTGGGAGAAAATGATGATCAAGCTCTCACAACACACACCAGAAGAAATCATAACAAGAGGGAGAAACACCATCAAAATCAGAGGGAAAACTATGATAGAATATATAGAAAAGATCTTTCCAACATTAGATGCTATACATGTGATGAGAAGGGACACTACTCATGAGAAGAACTCCCACAAGAGGAAACCAACATGGGTATGAGAAGCAATACAAGATGCAGAGAAGTATGGAGCTCCAGAGGGGATGCACAGAGAAAGTAAGAGACCTAGGCCATACTCTAGCTAGGTATCCCAGCTGTGCAACATCATTGACAAAGAACCTTCCAACTATGAGGAAGCAACCGAGAAGAAAGAATGGAAGGATGCCATGATCGAGGAATACCAGTCGATTATGAAGAATGATGTCTGGGAGATAGTTCCAAGACCAGAAGAGAAGTCTGTTGTGACTTCAAAGTAGATCTACAAGATCAAGCATGATGCAGATGGTGGCATTAAGAAACACAAGGCAAGGTTCGTAGCATGTGGCTTCTCCCAGAAGGAATGGATAGACTATGAGGAGACATCCACACCTGTTGTGAGATACACTTCCATCATATCAGTACTAGAACTGTCTGTAGTGATGAAAAAGAAGGTACACTATATGGACGTCAAGACAACATTCTTGAATGGTGTAGTAGAAGAGGAAGTGTATGTGGAGAAGCCACTTAGATTTGAGACACATGACAAGAAGACTCATGTGTGCAAGTTGAAGAAGGACTTGTACGGATTGAAACAGGCACACAGGACATGGTATGGTAGGATGGATAGCTTTCTGATGAGCTTAGGCTTTACCAAGAGTAAAGCATATTCCAACCTTTCCTACAAGGTTGACGTGGTAAATGCAGTGATACTTCTACTCTATGTAGATGACCTGTTTGTAACAAGAGAGGATGGGATCATTGCAAATACGAAGAGGAAGCTTGTCGTAGAGTTCGAGATGAAGGACCTGGGTATGATGCACTATTTCTTAGGCATGGAGGTGTGGAAAAGTAAGGAGGGAATCTTCCTTGGACAAGGGAAGTATGTAGTAGAGATTCTGAAAAGGTTCGGAATGATGGACTACAAGGAAATGGCCAAACCCATGGCATCAAACTTAAAGCTACTATCACGTCCCCACCGACCTACCTGGCCGCTGGAGACCATGATCCATTTTTTTCTCCCAAAAAATAAACTAAGTGCCCATACACACAGTCAGGAGAGTTCGAATCCGCAATCTGCAACCCCCATCTATGAACCCACAACCTGCATCCCGCAATCCGCGACCTGCAATTGTGGATGCAGAAATGCGGAATTCCAACTTCCGCAGGAGGTCACTCCCACAACCCGCAACATTGGGTCCCGCAATCCGCAACCGCAATTGCGGATGCAAAAATGCAGAGTTCTAACTTCCGCAAGAGGTCACTCCCGCAACCTGCAACCCACAACCTTGGGTCCCGCAATCCGCAACCCGCAATTGTGGATGCGGAATTGCGAAAGCCCAAAACCCGAAATCTTGAACTTGACGATCTCGCAACCTGCAATAGCTGATCCCACAACCCGCATCCCGTAATTGCGGATGCAAAATTGCAGAGTCCCAAAATGCATAATTTTGAACTCGGCGATCCCGCAACTCGCAATTGCGGAACCATGCGTGCGGAACCCTGCCTCTGTAAGCGCAAATTCATCAAATATTCTAAGGGACATAACTCCTTCCTCCAGCATCCAAATGGGGCAAGGTTGGTACTGTTGGAAATCTCTATCCAATGGTAGAGTCCCCTGATCAGGTGAGGTATATAAACTTCCCATTTCCTTCTCTGAATTTTTGTCTATATCTCCCCTTAGACACTTCCAACCTTCTACCTGTCAAGATCTTCCTTTCCTTCTGACCCACAGATATTTCTGAAAACCACTTCCAGGGATTTCCTTCCCTCCCCAGGAATTAGGTGTAAGTAAACATCTCCTTCACAGGGTTATTTATACATAAACATCCATCTCCAAACAATGAAACACTATCATTCATTATAACATGTAAAATGCATTAACAGATTTAATCAACACATCTATCATATGCAAGAATTACAAGGCATTAAACTCATCTAATATAAGATATACCCACAACAATGAACTCGGCCTCTTACTCAAGCCTGTACATGACTTCATGTCAATCCCATTCATATACATGCATCCCACAGTTCCATAATTATACACAAGCATTCATCACAAAACAATGAAACACCATCATTTACTATAACATAAATACTTATCTCTCAATTCCGAAGCGACTAGCTAAGTGAGAGAAATGTTCCACCCAACCTTAGATCTCTGTCCAGCCTATAATATTTCATCTGAGAGATCACCCCCAAGCTGGGCAGTGTATCCACTAAGGAGGGCTAATAGGTTCTCTCACAGTCAAGGCTCCATTCTCATGCTAAACCAGCCTGTAGTTGGGTTTATCAAGCATTCCATGGCACCTACCCATGCTAAGCCAACCTACAGTGGTTATCAATCAATTCAGGGACAACAAGGAAGGCGTTGTTAAGATAGTGAGCTCAACCACAGAGCTGTAGGCATCTCAACACTTAGTTGACCTGGCACCCACAATACCTACCACATCCAACACAAGGAAGACCTACATCACTGTTGCACAGTCTCTCAAGGCATATTCCCTTCCAGTGCTATTCGAGGATGGGTATAGAAAGGTCCAGTTGCTCTCAGCCGACCTAGCACCCCTAATACCTACCACATCCAACACAAGGAAGATCCTATCACTGCTACATAGTATCTCACGGTCCTTCCCTTCCAGTGCTATTTCAGGATGGGCATAGAAAGGTCCAGTCACTAGTTCATTGAGACTATAGCCTTCATTGGGTTTATCAAGCAACCCAACCCCTTTTTCCATAGTTCAACAATTGATTCGTTACCAGGATTGAGGTTTCCTCACGGTCGCTTTGCCAATACCACTCTGCAACATCTTCTATCAATACCACTCTGCTGCTGTAACTGGGTTTTGCACACAGGGTGCTATGGCTATCAGCTCTCAGGCCTTTTTCCCCACACAGGAAGCCCAAATAACCTCATATTTTCCCTTTTCCTGGATTGGTTTGGTGCATACAGGAAATACATGAACGAATTCTCTACGAGGGTCGATGGCTCGTGAATGGTAAGTGCGTGAGTGGGAGATTGAGTGAGTGAGGAAGGAATGTCTGTATTTTCGAATGAATGAATGAATCCTCTCCCCGGATAGTCAAACAGGTTCAACGAGTTCCCCCAAGCGACTGAGTGTCATCCTACACAAGCGATCAGAGCCATGCTCGGCCATACGAAATCGCAGGCATGCTTCATACTCCAGTGGCCTCAGCAATCAAGATTCTCAACCACCCACTACAGTTGCATTAATGTCAGTAGAAAGTTCAAACGGGTTCCCAGTCAGACATGTGGCAATATGGGCAACCAATCCCAAACCCCTCACCTCTCCGTAGTGGAGACACTTGGCCCCTTCTCATTCGTTGCCTCCTTAGCCAACTTCTTGGTTATTTTATTCATTCAATAATAATTACATCATTTACATTCCTTGATGGCTTAATCAGCCCATGAATAATCAAACTGTCCAAATACTTGCCTAAGCAATTAACCTTAAACATCCACTAGTGGGGCCTTGGACTTGAGCTCTACACTAGAGAAAATACACATACTGTATATACACAGTATTTACATCGAAGCCAAATACATCAAGGGAAAATTGGGGTATTACAACTCCCTCTCCCTTAAAATAACACCTTCCTTGGTGTTCTCAAAACTGAACAAAAATGGGAATGCCTATTTCATGGCATCCTCCAGCTCCCATGTGGCCTCTTCTGGGCTAAGGTGCCTCCATTGCACCTTTACATGCCCTATGGCCCAGTTCTGGAGCAAGGTAACCTTCCTGTCGAGGATGCATGTAGGCTCCACCTGGAACTCTCCCTCTGGTTCCACCTGTATCACATGCCAATCCATGATATGATTAGGATCATGTACCTATTTCTTAAGCAAAGATACATGGAAAACATTATGATCTTTCATGTTAGCAGGAAATGCAATTCTATATGCAACTGGCCCTATCCTATCAAGGATTTCAAATGGCCCACAATATCTTGGTTCCAACTTGGCACAACTTCCCAATTTCATGGAACTCTTCTTGGGTCTCACTCTCAAGTAGACATGATCCCCAATATGAAATTCCTTATGCATTATCTTCAGATCTGCATATCTCTTCTGCCTGTCTTGTGCTACCCTCAAATTCTGCCTGATCTTAACAACTTCCTGTTCCATTTCCTCAACCATTTCTGGTCCAAGCACTACTCTGTTCACTGGGCTATCCCAACTCACTGGAGTTCTGCATCCTCTGCCATGATGCCCATTGTTGTAAGTAAATTCCACTACAACACTTCAAAAGGACTCATCTTCAATGATGCTTGATGCCCATTGTTGTAAGTAAATTCCACTAAGTGAAAATTGTCTTCCCACTTAGATGGCTTATCCATCACATACATCCTTAACATATCCTCAAGGATCTGATTCACTCTCTCGGTTTGACTATTTGTCTGAGGATGATAGGATGTACTAAACTTCAACTGAGTTCCCAACTCTTGGAACAATCCTTTCCAAAATTTGGATGTGAACTTTGTGTCACGATCTAAAACTATTGCCTTGGGTAATCCATGCAATTTGAATATCTCCCTCATGAAGATATCTGCAATGTCATTGGCCTTGTGGGTGGACTTGACAGGAATGAAATGAGCTACCTTTGATAGCTTGTCCACCACCACCATGATTGAATCATGCTTCTTCATTGTCATAGGTAATCCTGTTGTGAAATCCATAGAAATCACTTCCCACTTCCACTCTGGAATGGGTAAGGGCTACAACAATCCTGCTGGATGTTGGTGCTCTGCCTTGACCTGTTGGCACTTCTGACATCTAGCAATGTACTCAGCTATGTCCTTCTTCATACCATGCCAAAAGTACTGCTTCCTCACTGCTATTATAGTCTTCTGATATCCCGGCTGCCCTGAGTATGGCTTCTGATGTATCTCATCCATCACCAACTTCTTCAGGTCTGCACTGTTTGGAATGTACAGTCTAGTGTTCTGATAAATGAGAACATCATCCTCACCCAGCTGATATTTTGCATACTTCTCCTCTATAACATTCTGCTGCAATTTCTCTTTAATCTAGAGATAGACTTCATCACTATCTTGAGCCTCTAAAACTCTCGCCTTCAAGTCTGATTCACATCTACTTATTGCTGCAGTATGAAATTTCCTGCTGAGTGCATCAACAACCTTATTCTCTTTACCTTTGACATGCTTAATCTCCAAATCAAACCCACAAAGAAACTCCATCCATCTAGTTTGCCTTGCATTCAAATTTGGCTGGTCAAACAAGTACTTTAAACTCATATGATTAGTTCTGAGTTCAAATCTCCTTCCCAAAAGATAATGCCTCCATCTCTTGAGAGCATGAATGATGGCTGCTAGCTCTAAGTCATGGGTGGCATAGTTCCTTTCATGCTCTTTCAGCTTTCTTGACTCATAACAAATTACAAAACCTTCTTCCATTAGCATTCCACCGAGTCCCTCAATGCAAGCATCAGTGCATACCACAAAATCCTTACTTAGATCTGCAATCCTCAAAACAGGTGCGTTAGTAAGTAGCTCCTTTAACTGCTGAAATATTTTCTCACACTTTTCAGATCATACAAACTTGATATTCTTCCTCTGCAATGAAGTGATTGGATGGGCTATCTTGGATAATCCTTCAATGAACCTTCTGTAGTAACCAACAAGGCCCATAAAAGATCTAACATCTACTGCATTCCTTGGAGTGGACCAATCCATGATGGCCTCAATATTCTCTGGATCTACTGCACTGCCTTCTGCTGATATAATATGACCCAAATACTGCACCTTCTCTTGATAGAAGTTACATTTAATCAGCTTAGCATACAGCTGGTGTTCTCTAAGGACTTGTAATACCATCCTCAAATGCTCATCATGCTCTTCTTCATTCTTGGAATACACAAGGATGTCATCCAGGAACATAATCACAAAATTATCCAAATACTTGCTGAAGACACTATTCATGAGACACATGAATGTAGCAGGTGCATTGGTAAGACCAAATGGCACCACTGTAAATTCATAATGACCATACCTAGTTTTGAAGGCTATCTTATGAATGTCTTCTTCCTTAATCCTCACTCGATGGTATCCAGACCTCAAGTCAATCTTTGAAAACACTTTAGCTTTCATTTGATCAAACAAGTCATCAATCCTTGGCAAGGGATACTTGTTCTTAACTGTCACCTTATTGAGTTGCCTGTAATCAATACACAGCCTCAATGCTCCATCTTTCTTCTTAACGAATAACACTGTTGCACCCCATGGGGATACACTCGGTCTGGCATACTCTTTGTCCATTAACTCCTGCAACTGCATCTTCAACTCTACCAATTCTGGTGTGCTCATTCTATAAGGAGCTTTGGAGATGGGTGCTGCTCCTGGAACAAGATTAATGGAAAAGTCAATATCTCTCTTGGGTGGCAATCCTGGAACCTCATCTAGAAACACATCCTGGAACTCCTGCAATATCTGGGAGTCTTCTACCCTGGGTCCCTTATCTTCTACTGAATCTAATATATGTACATCATATAACTGGAAACCCTTTTTATAAAACTTCCTCAATTGCAGAGCTGAAATATGCCTTACTGAAACATGCTTTGGAATCCCTTTAACCATCCTTGGCTTGCCTTCATCATCGAGGCATTCCAATGCTTTCTCATAACAGAGCACCTTGGCTCTATGCCTTTCTAACCAATCCATGCCAATTAGGGAATCATATGATCCCAATGGAAAAATATTTAATTCAACATGTGTGAGGAGTCCACTCAATTCTATAGGACACTCCTTCACTACTTCACTAACCTTTCTCTTGGTACCGGTGGCTAATTGAACTAGCCAAGCCTTCTCGTGCTTTACTTTACTAAGAGAACAACTTTCAACTACCCTAGGAGATACATAACTATGGGTATACCCTGGATCAATCAAAACAGAAATAGGTTGCTCAACAATCTTACCAGCAACTTCCACCACTATTGACTAATGGTCTGCTTGGTGATCATCCAGTGCTACATAAATCCTAGGTGTTTCTCTTTCCATATCCCCTAATGTAGTTGTTCCTCTAACATTGTGCAAGCTCCTGGGGTTCTTATTTGCAGTTGGGCAATCTCTGATCCTGTGGTTCTCCCCACAACCCCAACACTGAAGTCGCCCTTTTAACGCTCTATCATTTGTTACAGCTAGCTTGAATTCTCTTCTTGCTTGTTGGCCTTATGGAAATCTCTTAGGCTAATTTATGAATGGTGGTTTAGACTCACCTTTCTTCTGATCGAACCTTCCCTTAGGTTTACCCTTCCATGGTGGATGTGCCTCTACCTTACCTTTATTCTGCTTGTAGCAATGCTTTGCCATCCTAATGAATTCATCCAAGCTTGGTGGATTTACAAACTCTATCCTATCTCTGTAGCTTTGCGGTAGGCTACCAAGGAAGCTCTGAATCTTCACTCTTTCATCCTTGATGTAGTTCACATACCTCAGCAACTCCATAAACTTATGAACATGCTCGTCCATAGTGTTTTGTCCCAGTCTGAGTTCATTGAACTCTTTTCTTTTGCTATCATAATACCTAGATGATAGGCACTTCTCCTAATAGTATCTTTGGAATCTACCCCAGCTGACTCTTCTTTCATTGATTCCTTTCACCTGCATGAGGTGATCCCACCAAATAGAAGCTCTTCCACTAAGGTTGTAGATAGCAACCTTAGTCTTTTCATCCTCTGAATATTCATGCATTCTGAAGTACTTCTTCATTCCAAGAAGTCGTGCTTCTGCTTCTTGACCTTCTTTACTGTCACCATCAAAAGTGGGAGGCCTTGCCTTCCTAAATTCACTATGTGGAATACCTTTGTGCTTCTTTTTTCCCTTACTCTTACTAGCAGTGCGTCTTGGGCTCCCTTGAGAACCCTCAGAATCGGCTGACCTGCTAGAAGAAAACTTAGGAGAAGGTGTCATGTGCCTTCTGTCAATAGAACCTCTTCTAGGGCTTGGATTTCTTCTCATGGAATGGCCCCTAGACTGACTTTCTACATTCTTTTCTTCTCAGCCTTCATGGCTCGAGTTAGAACCACCCTTAATCCTTTGCTGCAAGTCGATCAAACTCTGCAAAATGGCTGCATTGAGCTGATGTTTCTCTTCTTGCGCTTTCATCATTCACTCATTAAAGCTAACCATAGTCTCAGCCAAGTTTGGGGGCGTCGCTTGCTTCCTTCTTCCATTAGACTCGGCTTCTGTATGTGCTTCTTGCACATTCTCGCCCAGTACATCATCTTCTGGCCCAAACGGGTCCTGCGCATCATTCAAAGTAACCATTCTTACACCTTTCTGTGCGTTTCCCTGTGATACAATTCGTCTTACAGCTGCTGCTATCTCTATGCATATCAGATACATTCCATTAGACATCATAAGCATGCAAATAAGCTCTATCATATCCATTCAAACCAGGAATTATTCCTTTGAACAATTAATCAATCAAATAAGTTCATTTAAAAATCATGCCATGGGCGCATTTCTCGACCAAAATTCATGCACGGTCCGGCCCAAACAGCACCCAGTGCTGCAACTGAAGCTCTAATACCACTCTGTCACGTCCCCACCGACTTCCCTGGCCGCTAGAGACCATGATCCATTTTTTTCTCCCAAAACATCGACTGAGTGCCCATACACATAGTCAGGAGAGTTCGGATCCGCAATCCGCAAGCCGCAGCTACAAACCCGCAACCTACATCCCACAATTTGCGACCCGCAATTACGGATGCGAAAATGAGGAATTCCAACTTCCTCAGGAGATCACTCCCACAATCCGCAACCCGCAATTGTGGATGCAGAAATGTAGAGTTCCAACTTCTGTAGTAGGTCACTCCCGCAACCCGCAACCATGGGTCCTGCAATCCGCAACCCGCAATTGCGGATGCGGAATTGCGGAAGCCCAAAACATGAAATCTTGAACTTGACGATCCCGCAACCCGCATCCCGCAATTGCGGATGCGGAATTGCGGAGTCCCAAAACGCATACTTTTGAACTTAGCGATCCCGCAACCCGCAATCGCGGAACCATGCGTGCGGAACCCTGCCTCTATAAGGGCAAATTCATCAAATCTTCTAAGGGGCATAACTCCTTCCTCCAGCATCCAAATGGGGCAAGGTTGGTACCGTTGGAAATCTCTATCCAATGGTGGAGTCCCTTGATCAGGTGAGGTATCTAACCTTCCCATTTCCTTCTCTGAAGTTCTGTCTATATCTCCCCTTAGACACTTCCATCCTTCTACCTGTCAAGATCTTCCTTTCCATCTGAACCACAGAGATTTCTTAAAACCACTTCCAGGGATTCCCTTCCCTCCCCAGGAATCAGGTGTATGTAAACATCTCCTTCACAAGGTTAGTTATACATAAACATCCATCTCCAAACAATGAAACACTATCATTCATTATAACATGTAAAATGCATTAACAGATTTAATCAACACATCTATCATATGCAAGAATTACAAGGCATTAAACTCATACAATATAAGATATACACACAAAAATGAACTCAACCTCTTACTCAAGCCTATACATGACTTCATGTCAATCCCATTCATATACATACATCCCACAGTTCCATAATTATACACAAGCATTCATCACAAAGCAATGAAACACCATCATTTACTATAACAGAAATACTTATCTCTCAATTCCAAAGCAACTGGCTAAGTGAGAGCAACGTTCCACCCAACCTTAGATCTCTGTCCAACCTATAATATTTCAGTTGAGAGATCACCCCCAAGCTGGGCAGTGTATCCACTAAGGAGGGCTAACAGGTTCTCTCACAGTCAAGGTTCCATTCTCATGTTAAATTAGCCTGTAGTTGGGTTTATCAAGCATTCCAGGGCACCTACCCATGCTAAGCCAACCTACAGTGGTTATCAAGCAATTCAAGGACAGCAAGGAAGGTGTTGCTGAGCTAGTGAGCTCAACCACAGAGCTGCAGGCATCTCAACACTTAGTTGACCTGGAACCCACAATACCTACCACATCCAATACAAGGAAGACCTACATCACTGTTGCATAGTCTCTCAAGGCATCTTCCCTTCCAGTGATATTCCAGGATGGGCATAGAAAGGTCCTGTCACTCTCAGCTGACCTAGCACCCACAATACCTACCACATCCAACACAAGGAAGATCCTATCACTGCTGCATAGTCTCTCACTGTCATTCCCTTCCAGTTCTATTCCAGGATGGGCATAGAAAGCTCCAGTCACTAGTTTATTGAGACTATAACCTTCACTAGGTTTATCAAACAACCCAACCCCCTTTTCCACAGTTCAACAACTGATTCATTACCAGGATTGGGGTTTCCTCATGGCCTCTCTGCTAATATCACTATGCAACATCTTCTATCAATACCACTTCGCCGCTGTAACTGGGTTTTGCACATAGGGTGCTACGGCTATCAGCTCTCAGGCCTTTTTCCCCACACAGGAAGCACGAATACCCTCAGATTTTCCCTTTTCCTGGATTGGTTTGGTGCATACAGGAAATACATGAACGAATTCTCTGTGAGGGTCGATGGCTCGTGAATGGTAAGTGTGTGAGTGGGCAAATGATTGAGTGAGGAATGAATGTCTATATTTCTGAATGCATGAATGAATGAATCCTCTCCCCGGATAGTCAAACAGGTTCAACGAGTTCCCCCAGGCGACTGAGTGTCGTCCTGCACAAGCGATCAGAGCCATGCCCGACCATACGAAATCGCAGGCATGCTCCATACTCCAGCGGCCTCAATGACCAGGGTTCTCATCCACCCACTGCAGTTGCATTAATGTCAGTAGGAAGTTCAAATGGGTTCCCAGTCAGACATGTGGCTCTATGGGAAACCAATCCCAAACCCCTCACCTCTCCGTAGTGGATACACTTGGCCCCTTCTCATTCGTTGCCTCCTTAGCCAACTTCTTGGTTATTTTATTAATTCAATAATAATTACATCATTTACATTCCTTCATGGCTTAATCAGCCCATGAATAATCAAACTGTCCAAATACTTGCCTGAGCAATTAACCTTAAACATCCACTAGTGGGGCCTTGGCCTTGAGCTCCACACTAGGGAAAATACACATACTATATATACACAGTATTTACATCGAAGCCAAATACATCAAGGGAAAAATGGGGTATTGCAGCTACTATGTGATGCTTCATCGGAGTCAGTTGATGCCACGATGTATCGTCAGATGATTGGGTCATTGATGTACCTGACGAACATGAGACCAGACATATGATTTGCTGTGAACACATTGAGCCAGTTCCTGAAGGATCCGAGACAAGTTCACCTGGTTGTTGCAAAGCATATATTGAGGTACCTGAAGGGTAGAGTTAACTATGGGCTCAAGTATGACGCGAATCCGAAGATTAACCTTCAGGGTTATGTTGATTCGGATTGGGTAGGAAATGCCGTAGATAGGAAGAGCACTTCAGGATGTTGCTTCAGTATGGGAACTGGTATGATATCCTAGTTTATCAGGAAGCAGTCCTGCATGGCACTGAGTACAGCCAAAGCAGAGTATGTTGCACTTTGTTTGGCTATTTGTGAGGAAGTATGGATTAGGAAGCTACTATCTGATTTATTTGATCTCCAGTTAGAGGCGAATTGTATATTCTGTGACAACCAGAGTTGTGTGAAGTTGTCCGAGAATCCAGTGTTCCATGACAATTCGAAGCACATTGAGATTAAGTATCACTATATCAGGGATATGGTGCAGAGAGGAGTAGTGAAGCTCCCGTATGTTGCGACGAACGAGCAGATATCCGACGTGTTGACCAAGCCGCTAGCCAGAGTAAAGTTTGAGTACTTCAAAAAGAAGCTTGGTGTTCTCTAGATCGAGGTTCCTCCTAAAAGGGAGTGATAAGTCCGGAAGACGTAGATGCACATGGGCCATTCTCGCATGGTGGTAGGAAAGTACTCCCACGTTGGTAGATGTAAGGGCCAGGCCATTCTCACATAGTAGTAGGTTTGTGCCTCCTATGTTGGTAGATGTAAGGGCTGTTCCTTTCTGGCATGGTGGTAGGAAAATCCTCCCATGCTGTAGATGTAAGAGTTGATCCTTTCCGGCATGGTGGTAGGAAAGTCCTCCCATGCTGTAGATGTAAGACTTGATCCTTTTCGGCATGGTGGTAGGAAATTCCTCCCATGTTGTAGAGGTAAGAGCTGAGCCTTTTCCGAATGGTGGTAGGAAATTCCTCCCATGTCGGTTGATGTAAGTGTTGTGTCTCACATGCTGGTAGGAAAGCCCTCGCATGTTGGTAGATGAGGTCTCGTATGGTGGTAGGAAAGTCCTCCCATACTGGAGATGTTGTGATGTACACCGGTCTTAAGACACTGTGTGTGCGCCAAGGCAGGATCTCGCATGGTGGCAGGAAAGTCCTCCCATGTTGGTAGAATCAGGCTGATCGTTGCGGTACATGTGATGTGCATCTAGGCTGTGCTCCGTGAGATGATGAGATGATCTGGAGACGACGAGGTGATAGTAGGAGACACAGGTGATTGCCGTGGCATTGTAATGACTAGTCCTGGGCTGTACCTACTTGATGGCTTACTCCTAGAGATGATGAAGACCTACATGAGAGCTAGGCCTGCATCCAACATGAAAAAGGGCTGGCTCTGTAGAAATTCCTATGACGAGTAGATTCGAGAGATGTCACCAATCAATGATCGACATGATGAGGATTGCAGCAGCATCGACGACGATGATCCAGTGTTGATGATGATCTTCTAGCATTGATGATGATCCAGCGATGATGATGTTATCCAGACTTGTGTCCAATGGGGTTGATGACTGTGGCTAGAGAATACCTTCCTAGTTAAGAGGGAGTGTTGATGTAATTGTAACTTCGGAAGATATTCTATTGTATTTTATATTATATTTATTATTGTATTTTATTTGTACCTCCGTCGGAGATGTTTTCCCTCCACTCGGGGATGTCATTATGATGCTTAGTCATCCTGGGTCATTGAGGTAAAAGCCTCCCTTGTAAGTCGGGGCAATAGTCCCCCAAAAGAGTCAAATGTAATTGTATTATTGAGTCTCCTAAAGGAGTTGGCCCAATTAGGTTTATTGAGGCCGACGTAGTCAGTTAAAAGGTCACCCTAAAAGTAAAGTATAAATAGAGAGCAAGGCTCTCTCATTTGGACACAACACTCACTCACTCAAGTTCACATTAGTGAGAGAGAGAATACAAGTTCGCATAGGAGGAAGAGAGAGGAGCTGCAGAAGACCATCTTTGTTTTGGGGTTTTACTTTTGTGATATTGTATTGGTGACGATTCTATCTCTGAGGAAGTTGCGGGGTTTTCTCCTTTATGGTTTCCCCGAGGAAATTCTTTGTGTCTATTGTGTTATGTTGTGCATGTTATTCTTTCAGATAAGATCGTAGATAATATTGATTAAAAGTTGAAAATCTAACAAACTTATGATAACAAATCACGACTAAAGGAATTCCAACCTAAATTCCTTGCATCACTTATGTAATATAAGCATACTAAATCTATAGAAGCATGGTTTCCATCATCTTATCTAATGTTACATGATCAGTTGGTGTCTTATGGGATTTACACAATCCTTTCACTAACCCCTTGATAAAAAATTTATTGTCAAATATCCTTTCTTTCCTCAACTGACTGTTATTTGCATCAGTATCATCAACATCTTCAACCAGGATTCCAACCAATTATATCTACACAACTATCATCAATCACATTTAGTCTATATGCCATACTCATGAAATATGTAATCACATACCAATCATAGTCAATATTTATATGCATTATGCATCCTCTCTCATCATATTTACTAGTGCATATTCATTCCAATTATTTTACTCTCATCATATTTACTAGTGCATATTCATTCCAATTATTTTACTCTATATCATTTTCTAGTATTCCTATGCTTACCTATAAAAAATTTCTTAATCTTGATAAATATAAAATTAATAGCAAGAGAAGAGTTAAAAAATTTCCCTTTCCAATTATTTTACATATAGTGAAACTCCATAATCTAACTAATATTTTCCATACTCTTACTACCAACACCATACTAGATCATTAACCACCATTTTCTCACCCATGTAGCAATTTACTACATGTATACATGAAAATGCTTTTTACTTTTAAAAGTATTGAACTCTACCTTATCAACAAAAGAGAGTTTAGGGTGAGAAAAGCTCCATCATTATCTTTGGTTGCCTTGGCCATGGTTTCCTTGTTGGCCATGTTCATCACTTGTTGCTACAACAAATTCATCAACATCCTATAGTATTGTTCAAATTTCATTTGTTGTCTTGAGATTCCCTCAAGTCCCATCTAAATATGGCAATAATATTTTATTTATTATATTTTTTTACTTACGATGTGACTATAATGTTTATGTTATGTAGTGAGTTCATTCATATGGAGTGAGTTAATAAGTGGACAAATTCATTTATGTGTGTGTCTGTTTATATTTTTTGGTGAGGTAAAAATACATCTTGATCCACTATTTTTTTCAAAATTTTGATGATCTAATCATTTTAAAATGGGCCAAAAATCTTAAAGACAAACTTCCATGGTCAAAGTTTCACTGAAACTATAACTTCTAACAAAATTTCTATAAAATTTGAGAAATAATTTTCATTGCAATAAGTTAAGTTTGTCTAGTTACTAGTACACCTACTTCAGTGGGTGCCAGTGAACATTGATAGGTATCAAGCTCTAGAGGAGGCTTGCAATGAGAGATCTATTTGGCACACATATCTCAGCAATGTGATCAATGCAAATCCTTTATGTTGTTTGTTCCTCATCCATGATCCTCAATTAAACATGGTTACGATCTTGGCAACACCATTCCTTGGTGGTGACATAGTCATTGTTCAAAGGTAGAGATCAGTGTGTTCATGGAGGATGTTTTGTCCAAGCATAAATAGGCCACATTGTAGATAGTGTTGCACCCATGTTAAACACCCTTCAGTGCTCAACTTAACAATATATGATTCAAAGGATTGCCAAATTAATTAGTTAAAAAGGGACAAGTCGACGATTTTGTTTGTTTGACGAGTTTTTGACAGGAATCCGACGGTTTTTTTAATAAATTGAATTTTATAGTGTTCAAATTGTGCTTTTGAATGCATAAATAGATTCAACACCCTTGAATACCTTAAGACACCCATATTATGCAAGTTTAAACACTCTTATTTGAGATTTTAAAATTTTCTTCAAAATTTTTACCGATTTCCATCAAAATCATGCAGAAAAATGCTCTCAGAAAACAACGAAATCATGAAACGTTTGTGCTACACGGTTATGAGTTAAATTGGTAGATAACTTGAATGAAAAAAAATTTGTTAGATGACTGAAAAAAAAACACAAGAAGTGAACCATCCAATCCTCCAAATCCCCTCCATTTCCAATTTAAAAATACTCATTAACGTTAATTGGCTCACTCCGGATCAAATATGATACCATATGAAACCGATCTTGTCAAATCCCGCGGTACTCTCCCTACTTCAAACGACACTGCTCAAAACGAAGATTGATCCTACTCAACAAATGAATCGATTTAAATGGGAAACACATTTTTCTTCCAAACAGCTCTTCTTTAAGTGGTTTGGATTCAGAGAAGCATTTGAGAAACCAAAAGATGAATTTGTTTGTATGTATTTTTTGTTAAACTCCGCTTCGCAGCATGGATGGATAATATGGCGTATACTGTTCTTTCTGTAAGCAGATTAGTCCGATCTCTCGTGCCAGCCATGGAATTGGGTTCATCATTTGAGCTCTGCTTCAGGTTCACAAATGATAGACGCATCCTATGCATGTCTCTTCATGTTTCTGCTGATCTTAATCCACAGCAAGACTATGATTACCAACAGAAGAGCTCTTCAAGCCCAGAGTACTTAAATCCCAATGTAAATACCTATGCTTCCCTCTTGCAGGCCTCCATCAATAATAAATCACTCTTACACGGAAGGCAACTCCATGCACACCTTCTGATCACTGGACTATACCAACATGTTTTTTTGGGAACCAAACTCACTGCCATGTATGCTATCTGCGGGAGAATGGTGGATGCACGTCCAGCGTTTGACAAAATATCTCAAAGAAATTGTTTTATATATAACATGATGATCAGAGGCTATGCCTGTAACGGTCCCTGTGAAGAAGCCCTCAAAATATATTATCAAATGCGGAGGGCGGGCATACAGCCAGATAAATTCACCTTTCCATTTGTTCTCAAGGCATGTATTTCCTCTTCAGCTCTGGAAGAGGGCAAGGAGATTCATCATCATATAATCAGTGCTGGACTCGAATCTGATATTTTTGTTGCTAATACCCTGGTAGCTATGTATTCAAAGTGTGGGAGAACGGACATTGCTCGCCAATTGTTCGACAAAATGCTTGAAAGAAATATTATCTCATGGAATGCGATGATTGCAGGGTATGCTCAGAATAGACATGCCAGCGAGGCTTTGGCACTTTTTCATCAAATGCAGGATGCTAACATCACACCTGATCCCACAACGATTGTGAGTGTGCTATCGGCATGTGGCACCCTATCTGCTCTGCAAGAGGGCAAGGATATTCATAACTATATTGTTGAAAACAGGTTAGAGTTCAATGTATTTTTGGAGACTGCCCTTATTGATATGTATGCTAAATGTGGGAATGTAGAAGTTGCGCGCCAATTGTTTGAGACTACATCTAAATCATATGTTGCATCATGGAATGCGATGATTGCAGGGTATGCACAGAATGGACAACCCAACGAAGCCCTGATTCTCTTTCAACAAATGCAGCTAGAAAATATTGTGCCGGACCGGGCAACAATTTTGGGTATGCTTCCGGCATGTGCAGACAAAGTAGCACTACAGCGGGGCAAGGAAATTCATGGATATATTATAAAAGGTAAATTTCAGTCAGATGTTTATGTAGGGAATTCTCTTGTGACTATGTATGCCAAGTGTGGAAGATTAGAGATTGCTCGCCAAGTGTTTGATAACATGCCGAAAAGAAACGTGGTATCCTGGAATGCAATGATTGCAGGGTGTGCCCAGAATGGGGATTCCGGTGAGGCCTTAACACTCTTCAACCAAATGAAATCAGAAGATATTGAACCTGACCAAGTCACTATTCTTAGTGCACTCCAAGCATGTGCTTCCCTATCAGCTCTACAAGAGGGTAAGGAAATTCATCATTATATTATTGAAAACAGGCTTCAGTCGGATGTTTTTGTGGGGAACGCCCTTATAGACATGTATGCCAAATCTGGTAGAGTGGATATTGCACGGCAGGTCTTTGATGAAATATCTAAAAAAGATATGGTGTTATGGACTGCAATGATCACGGGCTATGCCCAAAACGGACACGCCAATGAAGCTTTGGAACTTTTTCATCAAATGCAGCTGGCAGATGTGAAACCCAACCAGGTCACCATTTTGAGTGCGCTCCGTGCATGTGCTGACTTAGCAGCTCTGCAACAGGGCAAGGATATCCATGACTTCATTATTAAAAAACGATTTGATTTGGATATATCTGTGCGAAATTCCCTTGTAGCTATGTATGCCAAGTGTGGGTGTGTTGAGGTTGCACGCCAAGTCTTTGACAAAATGTCTGAAAGAGATGTGATCTCATGGACTGCAATGATTGCAGGGTATGGAATGCATGGGCATGGTGAGGAAGCCCTTACAATTTTTTCACAAATGCTTCAGGCAAATATGAAGCCAGACCATGTCACCTTCACCTGTGTTTTGTATGCATGCAGTCATTCAGGTTTAGTGGACAAAGGACGGCAATTATTTGAATCCATGAGTCGAGACTATTGCATGGTCCCCAAGGTGGAACAATATGCATGCATGGTTGATCTTCTTGGTCGTGCTGGGCACCTATATGAAGCAAAAGCCTTTATTGAGAAGATGCCATTAAAACCAAATGCTGGTGTCTGGGCAGCTTTGCTTGGTGCTTGCAGAATTTATGGTGATATCGACTTAGGAGGATATGCGGCAAAGCATCTTTTCTACCTAGAGCCTGAAGACGCTGGAAATTATGTACTGCTGTCAAATATCTATGCTGCATCTGGCAGGTGGGCTGAAGTAAAGAAGTTGAGAACAATGATGAAAGACAGGGGGTTGAAAAAAACACCAGGATGCAGCTACATTGAGTTGAATAACAAGGTTCACACATTCCTTGTAGGAGATAGGTCACATCCACAATCAGATCAAATTTACTCAACACTAGAGACCTTGGCTGGGCAGATGAAGGCAGCAGGGTATGTTCCTGACACAAACTTTGTGTTGCATGATGTCGAGGAGGAGGTGAAAGAGCACTTGCTGTGCACTCACAGCGAAAAGCTGGCTATTGCTTTTGGGCTTATCAACACAAGCCCAGGAACCCTTATTCGCATCACAAAGAACCTTCGTGTCTGTGGTGACTGCCATAGTGCCACTAAGTTCATTTCCAAGATTGTGAGAAGAGAAATAATTGTAAGAGATGCAAACCGTTTCCACCTTTTCAAGGATGGATTGTGTTCTTGCAGGGATTATTGGTGATACTAATTCAAAAGGGTAGTAAATATAAGCTTGTGTAACAAATTACAGTAAACTTAAAAGTTTTGCATATTACTTGCCCTGACATAGCAGGCGAGGAGTTATGCAAGCTGTACAAATTCATATTTCAGATGTGCCTATTAAGGTGACAAATGGATTTCATGCAGTCCTTATACCAGATTGGTTGCATCTCAACCCGAGATAATTTAATCAACATTTAAGAACTTCATTGGGCAGAAGAAGGCTGCAGGGTATAATCCGGACATGATGTTTACAGTTTGAGAAGGAGTTGAGTTAACACTTACTTGCAGTTTGCACTCACACCAAGAAGCAGGTTATATCTTTAGGGGTGTATCAAGACATGTCCTGAGACTCCTATTTGTATCATGGAGGCCCTCCATGTGTGTGGTGACTTCCATAGTACCACAAGTTCATTTTTGGGATTGTAATTTGTCAGGGGAGCAATTACCGTGAGGTGTGCAAACTATGGTGTTCTTGTGGGGATCATTGGTCATACTAACCCAGATGAGCCACAAACTTAAGCTTGCATAATTTAGACTTTCTTTCATTTCTTATCCTGAAATGGCACTCTAGGAGTTATGCAATGTTGGCACAGTTCTATTATCAGGAAAGATAGAATTCTCATCCACCATTACTTCATCTCCCCAGTAGATTTTAACATCACATGAAGAAATGAAAAGTCTAATGAAAATGTAATCCTCTAGAGAAACAGGCTCAGAGATGCATGTAAGGACTCTGATGGACAACAGCCCATCAGAAGCTTAGTCCATTAACAACAGTTAGGCATGTAATAACCTTAGTCCATGGACTATTGATGGACTCTGATGGACAGTTGCCCAGCACATTACAGTTGCAGTCTTGTCAAAAAAAGTGATAGAATAAGCAATGTTTTTCATTGTGCAGAATACCTGAGGCTGAGATGAACATATTCAAAATTTACAAGCTCAATGGTAATTTTTAGCAATCCAATCATTGTGAACTGACCTATCTTGTTGGATATAGGAGACCAATTTAACATAAAATACGGATACCATGATATATAAAGCCAGAAATAGTGAATGGAAAAACTTAAAAAGTATTATTCAGTGTCTTTGACAAAGAATATGCATAATCTATGTTAGTGACACCTAATACATATGTTTTTTATGATTTCTTTACATGGTGAGGATGAGTTTAACACCTCAAGGCATTTTTTGAATGGAAAAAAGTGAACAGACGACATTCTAATTGATCTGGATCATTAATTTATCATTTGATCAAAGCCATCCAGCTGTCCACCCAAAATTTCCTAAGATTTCATACTTCTTAAGATTCCATACATGAACAGTCCACCTGTCATATTTGTTACTGCATGGGAATCACATCGAAGGCAACTCGTCTTCGCCGTGGGGCAGTTATCACTGTTAGAAATCTCTAAAACCAGGAAGTAGAGTGACCAAGGAGGGCTTTTCTTGTCTATGGAGATCGTGAACCAAGGAGTGCAAGAATCGGCCGAAATGCGGCCCATAGTTGACATTCTCAGTCAGAGTTAGGAGATATCTTCCAGACTTTCTATAGTGCGCGAATCTGAAGTATGTGAAGCGTGGATGTTGTTTATCTCTTCTCTTGTTGATATTGCAATGATCAATCAAGATCTGGTGCCTGACTTCAGCTTATATTTATTTATCTTTTTGAATCCAACTGCTGTCAAAAGATGATAGTCCAATGTTATTCACAGACGAGTTATTTTTTGTGATAGAAGATTCATTTCAAGTCCAAACAAGTTCATGGATGTGCTCCCATTTACCTCACATTTATGATTTAATATTTTTTTTAAGTAGGTAATATTCAATCTATTTTTTAGGTTTGCTCCAAATGATTTAATCACATTTGAATTGTTTTGTGAATTTAAAAAATTGGACGGAAACCAAGCTATTGCCAACAACAAGAGCTGAATAAGTCCAAGAAACATCTGGCAGGCCCTGCACAATAGTCTTGCACTCACGTCATTTCACCATCAATTTCTTCTTCAATACTTTGAGTGAGATTTATACATTTCTTCAATTCATACCTTGAGTGAGATTTGCATATTTCTTTTCAACTATTTGCATTCACATCATTTCCTTCCAGAACTTCCACAGATGTCGAGCGCCCTTGTATGTTGTCCAGTGTTTTCATGAGCTCTACTCAATCTCACTTTCCCAGTCATCCGTTTGTGTTGCAGTGGGATCACCTGCAACAATTTGGCCTTCTCTGGGTGGAAATGTCAGCAAAAGATTTCTGCTAGAGAAGTGGGCACAATTCACCACTGGAATCAGTTCAATAAGATTTTACTCTGTTTTGCTTATAGTGGGATCACCTGCAACAATTTGGCCTTCTCTGGGTGGAAATATCAGCAAAAGATTTCTGCTAGAAAAGTGGGCACAATTCACCACTGGAATCAGTTCAATAAGATTTTACTCTGTTTTGCTTATAATAATGTCCTTAATTTGATGGTTGAAATCTGTCTGTTCATTTACCAAGTTCGGCCTCAAATGCTGTTAAGGTTAAGATTGTCACAAATAATATTTTGTTTTAAGCTTTCCTGGCATACCAAAATGCTTAATGAGCTTATACTCTGTTTATTCCCGTAATTAGCACTGTAATATATAGGTTAAGGTCGTCATAAATAATAGTTTGTTGTAAGCTTTCCTGGCATACCAAAATGCCCAATGATTGTTTTTAATCTGTTTTTTTCTATAATTAACACTACAACATATACCAACCTGTTCACTATTTTTGGCATGGCAACTGTGAACATTGTATGATTTATTTGCATTTATATTTAGTTATGGATGGTCATTTTGGTGAGGGGTTGTTATCTGTTTTGTGATTTAGTTTTTAATTGATTTTAAAATTCTATGGCCAAAGTCACTGTGACAGTGTGAATCCAAAGAGTGAGTGCCTTAAGCTTCTTGTTATCTTGTTTAGAGTGCTATCCTTGATGATCTATTCCTTGAATTGATCTTTCATTTAATACGGTTCATCTTTATTGAAATTTGTGTAAATTTTTTAGACTTCTATCTTTAATACTTTGTGGCACTAACTTCCTCTTGACAAATATATATCAATTACAGTTTCGCACAACAATTAGTAGCAGTTCACATGAACGTATTGTCAACAAAATTTGGGTGAAACTACTCGCATGTGCTATTTGGATTTTTAACCTTTTCAATGAGTAGAATCTCATCAAACAGATTTTTGATGATTTTGAATTCAACCACAACAGGCACATAAAAACAGTTTTAGTCTCTTTCGGTTTTTTTATTCTTTTCAATATGCAAGTAAAAACATTTTTCGGTCTTATTTATCTTGTGAGGTGCATAGTTTTTTTTCCATCAAGTTTTTGGGGTCGTTTCTCAATTTTTTCTATGTCGAGTTCTGAGTTTCTAGTTTCTCCGAGGTTGTTTCTCAATTTTTTTTCGTTTTCAGTTTTCTGGCTCTTCTTCTCACTTGAGACACTTATTTAAATTTCCTTCACAAATTGAAATCTTTAGCAATAGGTTCCGTTACATATCAAATATTTTTTTTCAAATATATATATATATATATTTCACATATAAAATAAGAGAAATTGAATTTCCAATACTTTTATACTTGTATATAAAATACTTTTGTAACTTGCTTAGCCCCTTTTTTTTTCACATTAAAAAGAATAAATATCTGAAATGGGATGTTTTTAATTAGAATTAGAATATATCTGAAAAATTCAAATATATTAAATTTATTATTTATTATATATTTTGTTTTCCTTTTCAAAAACATGTTAGCCTACACTTTTTAACAATAATCATGAAACTAATTAATATATACGTTTACAAAATTTACCAATTTTGATTTTAGTGCTAAAATATAAAATATATTAAAAAATGTACAAATAAACTACCTATACTTATTATCTCTTAAAAGTTTTGATACGTGGTTGTTATTATACAGACACTCATTTATTTTATAATTCTATTTTTTTCTAAAAAATTTAATATGTGGTTGTTTTACCAAATTTGGTTTTAGTACTAAAATATAAAATATATTTAAAGATATACAAATAAACTACCCATACTTATTATCTCCTAGAAGTTTTGATATGTGGTTGTTACTATATAGACACTCATTATATCCTATAACTCTATTTTCTTCTAAAAATTATTTTAATATGTAGTTGTTTCATTCTTATTTGATATTTTATTTTAGTGTTAAAAATAACTTTGATATATTTTATAATTCTATTATGTTTTGACATGCGATTGTTTCATGATTGTTTCATTTTTATTTGATAGTTTATTTTAATATTAAAGATAACTTTCAAAGAGCAATAACAAATTCAGTCTAGACATTTTTTTATCCTAAGTTTTGATATGGTTTTTAAGTTTTGAAAAGTTTAATTTTGTATATCATTAGTTTCAATATTTAAAAAAATATAAAAATAAAAGTATTTAAAATTTTCTTATTTTATTTTTAAAAAATTGTATCATTATAAGTTTCAAACGATATGATAAATATGGTGAATATGGTTCTTGAGCTTTGAAAAGCTTAACTTTGCATATCGTTAATTTCAATATTTAGAAAAATATAAAAATAGAAATGTTAGGTTTTTTTAATTGTATCATTATTAGTTTCAGACAATAAGATGAATATAAATTGTTATCTTAGTTGTCCATCTTTGTAAATGAAGTCAACAATCAAAACAATTTTGCCACCATATATAAAACAATGATTAATATGGCGACTTTGAACATCTAATTTACTTTCCATTTTCAGCAGTCTCCTTAGGTTTATCCAGCTCAGTAAAGATGATCACTAAATAAGTAAGCAGCCTATGTATAAATATTTGGCTTGCATGTGAGAAAATTTTGTTAAATTCAACAATGTTCAAATAAGATGAATTGACATTTTGCCAACTCTATTGTAGGTCACAACTACTTTAAGAGTGCTTCTAAGATTTACTTATACTTCGTGTGATTTTGCAATATATGTTTGAAAGAATTAAATTTGATAAATAAATTATAACAATAAATCAGCTTAAAGTAGATACTTTAGTAATCAATTTATGTATACTTGTAATGTCTACATCTTTGCCTCATATTTAGTAAATTCATCAAAAAAATTTCCAACAAGGTCTTCCAATACCTCGCTCATAGCACATTGATCACTTGCATTATTTGTAATATTTGTTTATCTCTTATTTGTACTTTCCTCATACCTCTTGCCTGTCTCCATATCTTTCTCTTCTCGCAATAAAAATGTGATATAGATGATGCATATCTTCATTTCGTTTTAGTTTAATTTTGTAATTTGGAATGGTGCAATTGCGTCCATGCTCTTTTGTTTGTGTCAAGAATATATACATGTAAATGCAATGTAGCCCATAAGAGAACTCAATACCAATTTCCCATGTCACTTTTTGCCATAGCTATAATGTCTATTCACAAGGTGAAACAATCCACAATTGTCACTTGTTACTACCCAATTTGCATAGGATGATCAACAAACAAAAGACATCAATCGGTCAGGGACCTTTCAATCCCTCATCCAGATCAAGCAGTCTTTTGCCCAATTGCATGTTCTTTTGCACTTCAAGTTGTTTGTAAAATTTTTATATCCATTACATGTGTAAAAGGGCTAGCCCGAGTGAGTCACTCATATTATGGCTACTTTGGAGTGTTTCTTTTACCTAGATGAACTCAGATCCTAGTGATCAGAGTTCATCTTGGTTTTTTCACTCACACCTCCAAAACCAAAGTATGTTATAATACATGTGCCTCAAGCTAGTGTCTACGTCCTTAGGGTCCGATGTCAAAATTAGAGTCAGTCACCATGTTCTTAGCAACATGCATGACATTTTAGGTCCCTTGGGGGGTAAAAATGACAAATAACTATGTAAAAAGGGGTTAAAGGGGATCAATTATTAAAAAGGGAATATTTTGGGCACCTCTCTCCCTAAAAAAGGGGTGCATGCATGGGTTTTCCCTCATCCAGAGGAGCATGTGGCGCCCTCACCTAGCTCATGCATGTGTTTGCATGCTCCTTGCATGGCATTGATGACTCTCTCTCTCAAGGTGGCACTCCTCCCCTTCAGTTGCCTTTAGTTTGCATGAAGTGGTGGTGCCTTAACTCCTATATGGCCTCTCCTCCAAGTGTTGGTGCATTACCTCATGCATGGTTAGGGTTTTAGCTCACATGTGGCACCCTCTCTTGCATGGTTAGGGTTTTAGCTCACATGTGGCACCCTCTCTTGCGTGGTTAGGGTTTTAGCTCACATGTAGGCTTAGCGCCTTCTTCAATTAGCATAGGGATCTCCATTTGAGGTGGCTCTTCCTTCCATGCAGGGAGAAGATCCCAATGTCACATTTTCCTATTTAAGAGAGGCTCCACCTCTCTCATTGGGGTTGGTTGTGAGTTGAAGCTTTACACAAGCTCTTTGTACTTTTGCTCTTGGAATTGTTAATAAAGAAGACTTTGGAGTTCAGATCTGTGATGTGCTTTCATGTGTGTATGTTAAGGTCTCAAGCTATCATATGTGAGGTAATCTACTTGGTTTAATTGCTTTGCTTCATTACTTCTTATTGGGCCTTGGCAATAGTGTTATCACTCAACATGGTTAATCTCTTTAGATAGTTTTCTATTGAGGTTTTCAGTAGACTACTTGTTTTAAGTATTCTTTCAGTTGCATCGATGCTTTATCTAACCTTGTCTTATAGGATTACACCTGAAGGAGTACGAAGGGAGATCCAATCTCCCATTTGGATTTTATTCTAACATTGCAAGTCCTCATCCATCAAGAAGTGGGTGGTAATCCTTGCGCAACCCTCTCAAAATTGGTGGCTCAATCAGACTAGTCCCTCAATGCATCACTTTGGAACTTCATAGCCTACCTAAAGGACATTCCCCCTCTTCACTCTACCATCCTCAAGTAAAAATATTTCAGTTATATATAGTTACATGCAAGCTTGTATTTGATCTCTAGATTACAGATTCACATTCCTTTTTTAGATATTTTACTTGCAAGCACTTAAACCTATCATTCAAATTGAATATATTAAGTAGATTTTAAAAAAAAAACATTTACATGTTAGTGCATCATTATCGAAAGATATATGCATGTCCGTGCATATAACTATTAATGCACATGTATGCATAGATCTTCATTCAAAGTACAATTATATGTCTTGCATGTCAGTGCATATGGTTGCATGTTGTAAATTGGTGTAAAAAGATTCTAATTGGTCTCTTTATCATACTTTAGTTCACTGCCCACTATTTGAACAACGAGAAAATCTCATGATATAGATACTTACATCCATATAGATTCATAGTTCTAACCCCCTTTTTCATTGATTTTTAGTCTAACACTTGTTGGCAGGTTAAGCCCCCATCCAAGAGAGATCAAATGGCTCTATTCTGAAGCATGTTTGATTATGTTTTATAACTTTTACTTGCAGGTGTAGGACAACGTTCACAAAGTCCAAAAGGTAGCTCGGATTGGCCATCAGTCAACCCCTCTAATTGCCCATCAAATAAGGCATTTACCTAATCTCTCTTTCTTTCTTTCATTCTCCATTTATTGTAAGCTTGACTGTAGGCCATAAGGACCACAATAAGCATTATAAGGGCTGCATAGCATCTTGTAACTAATCCAGTAGGGTGGTGATGTAAAAAGAAGAAGAAAAAGGTGTTGGGTTCAAGTTAGCAGTTTAAGAACATAAGAAAAAGGGCACAATAGATAGAAATATTAGTTTGATGGTGTAGAATGTGAATTACAGTCTTGGGAATTCTCATATAAAAATCTATGACAATTTGTTCTAACAGTATCGCACTTTAACCGAACTTGGAACGAATCCGCTGAAAATGAAACAGGGTATACATATGTAGCAAACACATCTCTTGTGAATCAATGAAGTGGAAACCTGTGCTTTGAAATGCCTTTTTCATTCTTAGAACAAATATCTTTTGAAAATAGAGTTACAGAGTTTACATAGAATACTTGGTATGGTGAACAGAAAATCAGAACAATTGACTTTGATGGCAAGCCAATCAACCTTGTATTTAATTTGGCTGTAGTGGTATCCTTCATTGCTTGATGGAAATAGATGGATCCTTTTAGGATCTTTGACTAATAGGAACAATCTCTAGTGGTCATGTATCGCACTAAGGCAGTTTTTTTTTACAAGATGGCAAGTCAACTGACAGTGGGGAACATGAAAGTAAACACTCTTGAAATGGAAGGGTAGCTGCTTCCATAGAAAGGTGGCAGCTGTTATAGCTAGATATGTTTCTAGGTCTTGTTTTGTGATATATCTTGGGGCCTTGTAGTTTTGAAACAGATGAGTAACAGTTGAGTAGTGACTTGGGAGCAATACTTGATGCTCTTTGCTTGGAACCTAGGCCTTGTTAGTAAGTTGGTAACAATGTACAATTGATGTATTTTATATATTCTATATTGTGTTACAAAATATGCTTTGCTTGGAAACATGTTCTAATGTGCAGTGTAGGTATCCAATCTGATATTCATATTTATGATTTGAGAATGCAGAATGAAAGAAAAAAACATATGCATAGTTGAAGAAACTAAGAACAATCTGGGTGTGTGCATAGGAACTACAACACCTTTTGACTTTGTTGTAGTGGCAACTCAATAGAAGTTCAAGCACTTGTAGTTGTTGCAGCAAATATAAAGCTAATGCATATATGGTTTTTTTTATCTCGGTAAAGCTGCAAATGTGGAAAAACAACTTGATCTAGATGATAGAAAGTTATAAGAAGCGGGTTTAAATGAAGTTGGAACGAGTAAAGAGTATCTTGGTAAAAATAATATGTGGTGCAGAACAGAAGATGTGAAAAATAAATTTGAAGCAAACAGGACAAAAGGAACAGAACCAACAAGGAATTTCAACGGGGGGTGAGTAGCACGAATATGTTATTGCAGAACCAGGAAACAAGAAAATTCTAAGAAATAAAAGATCAACTTTCCAAAAGTGGCAACTTTTGCAGGAGACAAAATGTATTGCAGTGCAAGTATATTTGCCCAAGTTAGTAGAAACATATATTGGTAAACACAAGGAACTGAATATATATCAATCAAGAACAATTGCATGTGAAACTAGTAAACAAATCACATACATGATTAAATTCTAAATTTAAAAGTTGAATATACAAGTGAACGAGTAAATAAATTACAGTGCAGTGACACGAACATCCTATATCTTCCAGAAAAAAACAAAAAAAAAATACAGCAGAACCTTCTTGGTTGTTATAACAACAAATATGAGTTTGGTTTGAGAGAAAAACCTTGATTTTGAATAGAAAACAAAAAGCTTTGCCTCCTAAAGAGGACCATTGCTACGTAAATTGATGGGGATTCAAATAGTTAAGGTTCTTTTCCCGAAAAAGCGAAGAAACTCGCCTATGTTTACCGCAACAGCGGACATTTCCCATCAACCCTTCCGCAAAAGGGCAGCTAAACCTTTCCTGCCTTACCCTTTCACGCCTTTCCACGATGGAAAAACTCCGGTTCTCTTTCCGCAAATACGAGCAAGTCCACCTATCTTTTCTGCAATTGCCGAACCATTTAGCCTTATCTTTCTGTTTTGACAGTCACATTTAATAGTGAAAGAATCTATTTGACTTAAGCTGCAACGCCGGAACGTTTAAAACATTCTGTCCGCTTTGTTGGAGGAAATAGATTAAATGTGTCCGAAATCGTGGAAAGTTTCCCTTAAAGTCCTCCGCAACAGCGGAGGATCTCGAGTAAGTCAACCGCAACAACCTTTCCGATGAACAAATCTCGCCCGATGGAAAATTTAACGTTCTCTTCCTGAAACATCGGAGGAACTCGCTTATCTTTCCCGCAACGGTGGTCATTTCTAATCAACCCTTCCGCAAATGGACAGATGAACCTTTCCTTCTTCTAACATGAATTGTTTCGCTTAAGTTACATAAAATCGCCTGCAACACCGACTAATTTCGGTTATCTTTTCTGCCCTTGCAGAAAGAGAACCCAAGTTTTCCCACTGTGGAAAGGCGCGAAAGCGTAAGGCGGGAAATTTAGCTAACTGGTTCTGCCGTTGCGGAAAAGATACTCGGACTTGCCCGTTGTTGCGGAAAAGATATGTGGACTTGCCCCCTGTTGTGGAAAAGATACGCCAACTTGCCCGCATTTGCGGAAACATGAAACGGAAGAGCGAGGAATCGACGGCCAAATGGTTCCGCTGTTGCGGAAAGGATACACGGACTTGCCCGCCGTTGTGGAAAAGATACGCGAATTTGCCCGTTGTTGCGGAAAAGCTACGCGGACTTGCCCGCCTTTGCGAAAACAGAACCCAAGTTTGCCCAACGTGGACAGGCGCGAAAGCGTAAGGTGAAAAATTTAGCCAACTTGTTCCGCTGTTGGGGAAAAGATACGCGTACTTTCCCGCCTTGCGTTCACTTTCTGCAAAGGTGGTCAAATCCACCTATCCTTTCCGCAACGATGGAACCATTTGCCCTTATTTTTTTTACGGTCGCATTTAATACTGAAAGAATCGATTTGACTTATCCATATGGCTCACTTAAGCCCGTTTTTAATTTTCGCACGTGCCCTATTAATGTCCCGCATGCGTTAGATCCTTTATATAGGTGATAACCTCGTTGAACAATTTCATTGTTTTCATTCGTTGAAGGTTTTTTTTCCGTTTCCGTTTGAATTCGCGCGCACCTGCTCCAGGACTTCGTTACAGTCGCACCAGTCACAATTCGCGTGCACCTGCTCCAAGACTTCGGCACCGTCGCACCAGTCACCATACCCGTCTTAACAGGTTGGTACATTACCATTTCTTGTTAGCTCTTTCATGACATCTGTGCCCGTAATTTTCATTTTGATTGGGTCATGCAGTGCATTTCTTTTGTTTATTCTACCAACATACCCTGCCTCTTCTTTTTAAGAAAGGAATTACGTTAAATTGATTTAGCCGTAGATTGATATACCCCAGGGAACTAGCCCCTTTGTACAATACTTTCTCACGCAACAATGAATCTAGAAATGATACCACGGAAATAGAGCTTTTAAAAATTAGGAAGCTCAGTGATGTTATACGTACAAAACTGGTTGTATAGATACCCAAGTTTAGATGTGGGGATTATGACCGGTGCCAAATGGCTTTGCAACGGAGATTTCTTACGCTCTCTTGCTTTAAATTTTTCAAATGTATCATCGTCTTTATTCAAAATATGTTATGCCCACAACCATTTTTCCAGCCATAAACTTCTCGCGACCCTGTAACTTTGAGATTTGGTATTCCTGTCCAAAAGTTCGACAGCGTTACCATTGAATGAGTCGGCTGTAAAGTATATGGCTTAGTTTTTTCATCACGCCTGTATATAAATAGAAGGTCCACATTCTTAAAGAATTTGAAAAGTAACCTGACCCATTTTTACATCTTATAAAAGAATGGATATTTTCGGTATATTTGTAATGAAATTGTGTTTAGACTCAGTTCATAATCTTATAAAATTACTAATATGTTTTGAATATTCAAAATGAAAATAAATGGTATTTATATTTATATTTCATTTATAATTTTAAAAAATTTATTGATAGGTTTCAATATTTGAATCGAAAATTGAATTGGTATTTAGATTCAGTTTATAAATCTATAAAAGTATTCATATGTTGTGCACAATTGAAATAAAAGTCAAATTGCAATTAAATTCGTTTCATACGTTACAAGTGTATTGTTAACCGATCATATTTGATATGATTTCAAAAGTAATTACTTCAATTAATTTAATGACACATAGGATATAAGAATGTTCTTTTTATTACATAGTAGCTTTTACTTATTCAATCATCCTCGTAAATGATGTAAATGTCCTACCTAGATGTCTCCGAAATTGCGGAAAGTTTTAATTAAAATCCTCCGCAACGGCGGAGAAACTCACCTAAGTCTACCGCAACGGCGGAGAAACTCGTCTAAGTATACCGCAACGGTGAACAAACTCGCCTAAGTCTACTGCCACGCCCTTTTTTGACGAACAAGTCAAGGACGATGGAAGAGTTAGTGTGCTTTTTCCGAAACAGCCGAGGAACTCGCCAAATTTTTCCGCAACAGTGGAGAAACTCGCCTAAGTCTACCGCAACGCCCTTTTTTGATGAACAAGTTTGGAACGACGGAATAGTTACTGTTCTTTTTCTGAAACGACAGAGGAACTCGCCTAAGTCTACCGCAACGCCCTTTTTTGACGAACAAGTCTAGCACGACGGAATAGTTACTCTTCTTTTTTCGAAACGCCGGACGAACTCGCCAAATTTTCTCGCAACGGTGGACATTTCCTATCAACTCTTCCGTAAAAGGGCAAATGAACCTTCCCTTCTTCTCCGATGAATTGTTACGCTTAAGTTACATAAAATCATCCGCAGCCCTGCATAAATTCGCTTCTCTTTTCCCCTTTCCTTTTTTATTTAATTTACAAATATATATTTAAATTATGAAAGCATATGCATAATATCCATCTTTCAGAGCTTTCTATTTCTGCCTGAAATTTTGGAAACGCAATTTGTTTTTATTCTTTAATTACAACGTGTTTTAAAGTGCAGCGCAGCGCAGTACCCTGGTAAAAAACAAATAACAAATTATTTTATATTCCTATTTCGTTTGCCAACACGCAGTGAAAACTCCTGGTCAAAATCTTTATAACAGTCCAGAGTGGTTGACTTTAATTCATTTTTTGATATGAAACCATATGAATTGCAAACACTATTGTTCAAAGTTAATGCCTACGCGTTTAAGAAACAATATTTTAAAGCGGCAGAAAGCAGTTTTTAACATTTCTATAAATATATATAGAAACACCTATGAAAATTGTTTGACATGTTTGCACGTAGGCCACTCATCTCACGTTCTAATTCCTTATGACTGACGACGTGTATTGAGGCAGGAATACTTAAAAATGACTAAAGCTGCCAGAAAAAAGTCAAAGGGAGCTGTTACAGAATCCACTGAAGAAGTGAGGATTGAGACCATTTATCACGATACTAAATGCATCACAGGTGCACTACCAGAAGCCCAATGGAGTGACATTTACCGGATGATAAGAGACCAGGATATCCCAGACGCTCTGTTAGAAGAAGGATATCTATATCAAAACATCAGAGCGTCCTGCATTTCAAAAGTAGCTACTTGCCCTAAAATTTTTCCTTGTGCAGAGGTCATCGGATGGATTTTGCAACACGCAGATGCCTAAGCGCGAATTTTAACAGATAGCAAGAGAGAAGCCTTCGCATCCTTTAACCCACTTTATATCTCATCAGCATACAAGTTACCTCGTCCAACTCAGTACCTGGATGATGATTGGTTAGCAGAGGTCAAAATGGATAACCTGGAATTAGCAAGAAAGTTGCTCATCACAGGAAAACAGTTCAAGAAGAACGATAATGAAGAGTATAAGGTTCAAAACTTGAGACCTCCATTCAGAATGGTTGCTCTCATGTTGAGCAGAATATTTGGCAGACCTGATGGGACCATGTTTATGTTTCAATGGGTACCCATTATTCACTATGTAGCTTTCAAAGGAACTATATTTAATTGGGCTGAAATGATTTCGGAAAGCCTGGCATTAGCCATAACTATGGCCAAAGAAGGTTTTGAAGTAAAAAAGGCAGATTTCTACATGCCCTCCTATTTGATAGATTGTATTGTGGCAAAGCAACTCTTCCCAAAACTACAATGCATATGGAATCAGGAAGGAGGACCTGTGTTCACCGCGTACAAAATCTTCTGGCCTCAAAATTACAAGAGCAATTACAAAAACATTTGTGAAAATTTCATCATGCCCCTCTACGAGCTGATGTTCAATAAAGAGCCCATTTGCCTATCAGAAAACGCCATGGCAGTTCTCGAAGAATATGGTGACTTCTTCTTTTCAAAGGATGGCACTTACATAAGAATGTATGGAGGCACAAAACCCCCCTATATCCTACCAAACTACGCCACAGACTATATAGTTCATAAGGAAGCCGTGCAACAAGTTTTCCTAGATGGAATTGGCAGTGTAATGAATAAAGCAAACAAAGCCACATTTACTCCTTTGCCCTTCTATATGGGAGCTTATAAATTTTCCAAGATCGCATCAGCAGAAGATTTTATAGCAGAGCTAACAAGTTTTCATTTTGGACAGAGAATATATCAGAGAAATGACAGATGGGGCAAGGTTGCCCAGCAATGCAAAGCTGTACATGGTCATTTCGAGTATGCCCACTATTATGATTCTGAGGAAGAGTCATATCGGAGAATCAGCAACATGACTGAGTTGCTAATTTGCCAAAATAGCAAAAGTGAACCTAGCTCCAGTTCCAACACTCCCAAGGGATCAAAACATCATGAAGGTAAAGAAGCCTTAGGAGCAACTGAGAATTTCTCAACAGAAGAACAAATACTTCTACAACAAGTTGAGCAGATAAAAAAATGGACCGAGGAAAAGGCAAGGAAAGCATAAGAAGTTAAACTTAGAGAGGAAGAAGCCCAGAAAGTTCAAAAAGCTCAAGATGAAGCCTATACAATTCAACAGGCATAAACAACTAAGCAAGAGATAGCTGCCAAGAAACAAGAAAACGAAAGATTAAGAAAGGAAGCAGAAGAAGAGGCACTGAAAAGGGATGAAGAAGAAGCCCAGAAAGTTCAAGAAGCTAAGTATGAAGACCGTAGAATTCAACAGGAAGAACAAACTAGGCTGCAAGAAGCTGCCAAGCAACAAGAAAATGAAAGATTGAAAAAGGAAGCAAAAGAAGAGGCACTGAAAAAGGCTGAAGAAGAGAAAATACAAAAGGAAGACGCTGGTTCTATGAGTCCAAGCATACAAGACCTCGACAGGAACATCCCTATTGAGAATCTTCCACTTGTTCCTTTCACACCATCTAAGGGTAGCAAGGTGACCACATATGATAGGTTTGCTTTCAATAAGAAAAGGAAATCCATCATCAAGGAAACCATTACAAGTATCAAAAGGACTTGTCAGGCAGATGTCATCACCAGGCATGAGACTACTGTCATGAAGGGTACCCAGAATGACCCTACCTTCATGGCATTTGTTTCTATGTCCATTGTTCTCGCAACTACTGACAGTGTCAACATATTGGAAGACAAATTGACAGAAGAAAAGGAGAAATCCCGCCAGCTGCAAGAAGCCTTAGTCAAGGAGCAAAATTATACAAATTTAATGATTGAAAAGAATGATGCTCTTATGTCTCAAAAGGAGGAGCTTAATAGGAAAATTCAACATCTGGACGCTGAAAGGAGAGATTTGTCAATCCAAGCAAGAGCATCAGAGGTAGAAAAAAGACAACTTGAAGATAAGAACCTGAAGCTAGAATCCAATAAACTTGATTTCATCCAGCTGATTGACGAGTTAAAAGAAAATATTGCAAACAACAAAGTAGGTGACATGACCCCTTTTCATGAACAAGCTTGTGAAATATTGACAAGGACCTATGATTTCCAGACACTCATATCAGAACAAATCTACAAATTGAAAGCAATGATGGCCAGGATGAAACAAATTAGTGCCGACACCAACAAGATCAGAAAGAAACACACTGGTATTGCTGGAGATATTAACAAGCACATTGAATGGAGAAAAGAGAAATCAGGATTCCCAAAAACTCTCCCCCTTAAGTTTGTTTCTGAATACATAGCGGATATATGCACTTTGACCTATTCTAAAGATTGCGGAGTAAAGTTGAACAATGTGGCCTTACATACCTATGAACAATGTAAGAACTTGTACCTCAAATACGAGCTACTCATGAGTCTTGCAAAATGATCATGCCCGAAAGTATAGAAGATTTTCCAAATAAAACACAACGCTTATCTGAGATAAGAAAAACCTTGCAAGAGGAAACTGACTATGTGAAGAAGATAGCCGCTTTAACCCCAGAGGACCTGGACCAGTTCATCGGAAGAGCCTCCATTCATGCACACCTCCTCGAAAAAAGTCATCAAGCTACAATGGAAGAAATACTCATCCTTGAGGAAGAGCTTGTTAAACAAGAAGTGTCCTTCAGATTTTTGGTTCCCTTAGCTGGAAACATTATTATAAGAGATGCAAATCAGTGGATAAGTTATATAGAAGAGGAAGAGAGAAAACTAACAGCATCACAAGCCCCATTAGAAGCATTAGCTACTCCACTAATACCAGTAACTCCAATAGCCTCACTATCAGAATCAGCAATACCAACAGCCATAGAGGTGCCTAAATCCCCAGAAGCACCAACCCAAGGATGAAGTACTTTGACCACATTTTGAAAAAGCCAATGCACCCTTCTAAGTTTCTAATTTTGATTTTATACTTTGGAACATCAATAGAACATTTTAAAGTTATTTCTCGTTGTTTTGTAAATAATTCGAATATTTCTCCTTTTTTGTAAAATAGCCATTTTGTAAAGCTATATATAGCTAGGTTAGCAAGAAGGACTTTTGGCAAATGAAATAATGTTCCTCTTATGTAAAAGAACTACTTGCGCTACATGAATGGAGAAAACAATTTTGGCCTGTGAATGCTGGTACATTCTTTTGTATGGAGTTATCATGGATGTTTTTGGATCTTTCCTATCTTATATTCAATGAGATCATCTATATTCAATGAGATCTTTCCTATCTTATATGAATTAATTCTATGCTGTGAATCATTTCATTTTCTTTGGAAAAATTTCTATGCCTCATGAGTAATGAAATACTGTAATTAAAATCAAAGTTATCAAAGCTCTGCTCCTTTCAACAATAGGTTTATTTAAGTTAAATAGCTTAGAACATAGTGTTTAATTGCATGCATTTAAATTAAAGCACTTGCATAGCATTCTTTAATACAAAATTACATAAACATTGAATCAGCCCGCAACCGATAAAATAAACAAATCTTTAAAGCTTACACGGTGGCCGAAAAGTTCACCAGTCGGATTCCTCACAACAAACAGTGAGCAATCTAATTGGGATTGCTTCTCAGGGAGAATCCCTTGCTGCTTGATGCTATGCATTTCAAGGCATCAGCAGAACATCATCTTCTACCACAACCTATTTTCAACATAAACACAAACGCGAAAGACAGTAGCATTAAAATACAATCAACCCTAAACCTTCATTTGACTTTCATACCTTCGGCGTTTATTTTGCCCCTCCACAGACAAATGCTAGTAATAATTTGGTTACAAAAAAATGTACTATTAACTAAGGAATGTAAACTAAGGAAAATAGAGGGAAATCTCAATATGACAATGGGAGCTATGGGAATTGTAGCTCGATATAGAGATGTGTTAAGTAATGCAAAAGTAAAAACCTCTATGCCCCCTGGTGACAACAATGAAATTCAATCCGAGCCTCTCTTACATCTTTCTCCCATTTTTTAAGCCCATTAATGACCATGTGTCACCTAGAATCGAATCAAAAATTGGCCTCCTGCTCTTCGCAACGGATCTCATTGCTGGAATTTCGGAATTGCCAACTCCTTCAAATAACTGTGCGAAAGCTGCGAAAACAAAATTGTCACCATAGAAACCTGAAACCTAAACTATGGTAAATGTTGCCAACACGTATTTTATTGACCATCCAACCTACCTGGTAATCTATCACCTTAACCTGTGATTTCAAACCAGAAACGAAACAAATCATACAGAAAGCCACGCTAACTTAAAATGTGATACAATGCCACTCTTAAGTTTGGGGTCAGCAGGGAGGTGGAAGGGTACTACAACTAGGCCAGGTTTGATTCTGGGCACATTTGCTTTCCCTGAAACCCAACACAATCCTACGTTGGCTCTACTTGCAAATCCCCAAAGCTAGAAATCCTAAGAGTTTTTATCATGCAGCAGAAAATTAGGTGGAAACTGTCCTGGAATCCCACACCTACAAAAATCCTATAGAGACAACTCTTGTCATAGCAATAATAATACACTTTCAAAGGCAAATCAATGTATTTTCAAATTGAAGGCATGGTACCATCTTCCCATGCTTCCTTCCTGTGATATTCACGGTTTCAAAAATGGAAACTTTGGCTCTGAGATTTGCTTCACAGAGATATCTGCGAAATTCTTCACGAGTATCAGTTATTTCGTTGTCAGACATATGTCTTCTCCCTCAATAATGACAACCCATTATTTTCAAGCCATGGCTACCCCTTGGCTGCTCAATTTCGATCTACTTCAAACCAGTATGGATACGAGGTATGTGTACATAACGATTTGATCCTCCAGTCCTATTTCTCTTTTGCATTAATCTCAACCCATTACATTACATGGCAGCCAAACTCATTCCAATCCTAGAATCGACTTCGTCTCAAAGTTTTGCGAAATGTAAAACAGATAAACCATTGTTCTGCACATTTTTTCATACGCTTAAATTACTACCTAATTCGGAATTTTATCCCAATCGACGTTCATATACAGAGAATGGCAATACCTATGCTTCACTCTTGCAGGCCTCCATTAACAACAGATCACTCACACAGGGAAAGCTACTCCATGCCCACTTCCTCGTCGCTGGATTCAACCAGAACGCTTTCTATGCCTTCAAACTTGCTGCCATGTATGCAATCTGTGGTAGTATGGCTGAAGCACGCCGGGTTTTCGATATAATATCAGAACCGAGTATCTACTTATGGAACATGATGATCAGAGGGTATGCCTGCAATAGTCCCTGTGAAGAAGCCCTCAAGCTCTATTATCAAATGCGAGAGGCAGGCAAACAGCCAGACAACTATACATTTCCCTTTGTGCTCAAGGCCTGCGCTTCTATGTCAGCCCTGCAAGAAGGAAAAGAGATTCATCATCATATAGTTGAAACTGGACTCGAGTCTGATGCTTTCGTTGGAACTGCCCTCGTAGACATGTATGGTAAATGCGGACAGTTAGAGATTGCACGTGCAGTGTTTGACAAAATGCCTGAAAGAGGTGTGACATTGTGGAATGCCATGATTGCCAGGTATGCACAGAATGGTCAGCCCAATGAGGCCTTGGAGCTCTTTAACCAAATGCAGCAGTCTGGTGTAAAGCCAGACTGCGTCACCGTAGTCAGCGTGCTCCCGGCATGCGCAGATCTGGCAGATCTGAAACAGGGTAAAGACGTTCATGAGTACATTATCAAAAACAAATTTGAATACGATGTTTCTGTGGGGAATTCCCTGGTAGCTATGTACGCCAAGTGCCGGAGTATTGATATTGCTCATAGAGTGTTTGACGAAATGCATACAAGAACTGTGGTTTCGTGGAATGCGATGATCTCTGGATATGCACAGAATGGATATTACGATGAGGCTTTAGCTCTCTTTCAACAAATGCAAATGACTAATGTGAGCCCTAACAGGGTCACCATTGTGAGTGTTCTTCCAGCATGTGCTGAGTTAGGAGATCTGCAGCAGGGCAAGGACATCCATGACTATGTTATTAGAAACAGATTAGAGTCGGATGTTACCGTGCATTGCTCTCTTATAGCTATGTATTCCAAATGTGGAGCTGTGGATATTGCACGACAGTTGTTTGACAGAACATTGAAAAGTGATGTGGCTCCGTGGAATGCAATGATTGCTGGGTATGCTCAAACTGGACATGCTCATGAGTCATTGATGCTCTTTCATCAAATGCAACTTGTGGATATGAAACCCGACCCCATCACTATACTGAGTGTGATCCCTGCATGTGCCCATTTAGCAGCTTTGCAACAGGGCAAGGTCATCCATGCTTATGTCATTAGTAGTGGGTTTGAATCAGATGTTACTGTGGGGACTGCACTTATAGATATGTATGCCAAATGCGGGCAGATAGAGATTGCACGCCAATTGTTTGATAACATGCCTAAAAGAAATTTGATAACATGGAGTGCAATGATTGCAGGGTATGGAACACATGGGTATGGTGAGGATGCCCTTGCAACTTTTTCCAATATGCAAGAAGCAGGCATAGAACCAGACTACATCACGTTCACTTGTGTTTTATGTGCATGCAGCCATGCAGGCCTGGTAGATGAGGGTTGGCAGTATTTTGAATCCATGACTCGAGATTATTGCATAACACCTAGGCTAAGTCACTATGCCTGCATCGTTGACCTTCTTGGCCGTGCTGGCCACTTGAATGAGGCAAAGCTGTTTATAGAAAGCATGCCTTTAAAACCTAATGCTAGTGTATGGGGGGCCTTGCTTGGTGCCTGCAGAATTCACTGCAACATTGAGCTTGCAGAGATTGCAGCCGAATGCCTTTTTGATTTAGAACCTGAAGATGCTGGAAATTACATACTATTGTCTAATATCTATTCTGCAGCTGGCAGGTTGGATGATGCAGCAAAAGTGAGAGCAATCATGAAAGACAGAGGGTTGAAAAAGACCCCAGGATGTACCCTAATTGACGTGAAAAATAAGATTCATGCATTTGTGGTGGGAGACACATCACACCCTCAAACGGATCAAATCTATGCAACACTGGAGATATTGTCTAGGCAGATGGATGTGGCAGGGTATGTGCCTGATACAAACTTTGTTCTGCATGATATTGAGGAGGAGGCAAAGGAGCACATGCTTGGTCTGCACAGTGAAAAGTTGGCCATTGCTTTTGGACTTATCAGCACTATCCCTGGGACACCCATTCGTATTACAAAAAATCTCCGTGTGTGTGGTGATTGCCACAGTGCTACAAAGTTCATCTCCAAGATTGTTAAGCGAGAAATTATTGTGAGGGATGCAAATCGTTTCCATCATTTCAAGGATGGATCATGTTCCTGTGGAGATTATTGGTGATAATAATTGAAATAAATAACAAATATGTGGTTTTACCATGAAGGTAAACTTTTAATATATTTAAAGAAGTCATGTTTGGAGGAAAAAGGGAAATGAATCGTGAAATAAGAACAATGGTAAAACGCAGTGCAGGAAAATCAAATTTCAAAAAAGGAGAGTGAAGAGATTGTGTGTACAAAGTCTCAGTTATATTCAAAACTATGCCTTTACATTCCCCTCAATAGTCTTCCTTCTTTCAGACATGTTCGAGTTTTTTCTTTCTCTGGCTTCTTTCTCAATCAAATTTGTTGAAGTTTAGAGTCTCTAGTTCTTAACTTCCAATATAAACATTTATATTTCTGTGCTTGTAAAAGGCTTCCACAGACAATGTAAAATGCCCTTGAAGCTTTCTGTGCATACCTGCTATTTGAAAAAATGTATGCTAAGGTACTTGAAGTTGCTTTTCATAAACTCGCAGTTGAAATTTTTTCTATTGATGTCTGAAAGGTTGAAATCTCAAAAGCTACACCAGCCATCAATTATAGATTTGAAATTTTAATTAAAAGTGTCAAACCATGCACCTCCTGGTCTAGAAGGTTCAAACTTGAAATTGTGAATCAGTGTTGATACATATCATTTTGGAACAGGAATTTCAAATTGAAGTTGCTTTGTGACAGACAAATAAATACATGTCAATGTTTCAGTTGTACCACAACATTGTCCCCACCGAAAAAGCATTTAAAGGGTGTTACATTCTAACACTACTATTTCTACCATGAAAAAGTTACTGATCTACCTTCAAGCTTTCTCTGATTATTTCATCTTCAGTACTATTACTAATCTCAATAAAATGTTACCAACAACTCATCAGAAATTTAGTGTAACGGAAGTACTTTCAAGTTCCGGTGAACTACTAATATCTTGCAATAATTTCCATTCAAGTAAGTGTTATTTTAAAAGAATGACCTCTCCTCTTCATTCATGATTGATGTTGTTAAACTGGTACTCTTTCATTTCTACCAAAGGCCAGCAACAAATTTCTGTTATCAACTCTTGGCTACTGATACTGAAGCAAGTTTTAATTAATATTGGTATGTAACTTATGTTCCAAAATATCTCACTCCGATATGTACTATAATTCTTATACATAGTTGGACCAGCATGCAGAGTAATACTGCTGCGGAACTTATTTCTGTAGACACACCTACATAATTTATATATCTGAAGCTAGTGTATGTCTGAATTCAACTCCATTCTGACATTTCACTGAAATGCCTTTAGTGGTTTGTTCATCCAAAGGTCATCACTTCAAATTGCAACCAGGGATATTGAAAGGTTCCTTGACGATGACATGGCAGCCTTTACCCGCTTGTTCATACTCATAATGTGCATACCTTGACTGCTCACTCAGCCATGTGACACAGTTGGCACTTATCTTTAGCATGCTTCAAGCAGACAGTCATCCGCTATCTTTAGCACACTTCCAGTGAATAGTTGCTGCTTATCTTTAGGTATGCTTCCAGTGAATAGTTGCTGCTTATCTTTAGGTATGCTTCCAGTGAACAGTTGGAGCCAACATTATTGCACTTCCAGCAGACTATTGGCGCTGATATCTAGCACATGCCCCTGGGCACCAGGGCACCAGGAAGCCTGATCAGTAGTAGTAGAGCATGCCTTCAGTCAGCACACAACATTCAACAATGCTGCTCTTCAACTATTTAGGCACAAGCGATTTGGCAGGAACATTGACCTTGGCCTGATAGATTAATCATTCAACTGAACAACCTCAAAAGGCAAGCACTGCCTAGCCTGCAGGCATTTTCTGGCAGAAGGTTCCTCAGACTGTGGGGGTGTGGTTTTCAGCATGTGCCCACCACCAATGACTTTAACTGCGTCAGAGCATGTTTTTTTTGCACCATTCATGATAGCAATAGTTAATATCGGGTTAATATGTATTTATGAAAAACAATGGATCCATTTGTATAAATATTAAGTCACCCCCCACAGATTAAGGAATGAGAATCCAGCACAATTTCTATTAATAGACCTACTAATTGCTTCCAGCGTCTGTAGAATTTGTTTGTGTGTGTGGTCTCTTAGCATGCTTCCATTTACTATTCTGTCTAAGCTCTTTTGTTAAATGTTTAGCAGTTCATATCAGCAGAATGACTCACATGTTTAGTCAGTTTCAGAGAATAGGAATGGACATGCTATTTCTAATTTTACACTATCGTCATCATTTTATGGTTAAATACCAGCTGCTAGATTTGTACATGCTCTTGAGGTAGCAACTACATCAACTATCTTCTTTCCACCTGCGCTTGAGGTAGCAACTACATCAACTATCTTCTTTCCATCTGTTATTGAGTTAGCAACTACATCAACTATCTTCTATCCACCTGCTCTTGAGGTAGCAACTGCATCAACTATCTTCTTTCCATCTGCTCTTGAGGTAGCAACTACATCAACTATCTTCTTTCCACCTGCTCTTGAGGTAGCAACTGCATGGACTATCTTCTTTCCATCTGCTCTTGAGTTAGCAAATACATCAACTATCTGCTTTCCACCTGCTCTTGAGGTAGCAACTGCATCAACTATCTTCTTTCCATCTGCTCTTGAGTTAGCAACTACATCAACTATCTTCTTTCCACCTGCTCTTGAGGTAGCAACTACATCAACTATCTACTTTCCAAGTGCAAGAAGAAAAAGACTGAGGCTGGAGTTCTAGATAGAGGCTATGGTGGCAAGCAGTTCTACTTCTAACGTTATCAAGATAGTTTGAGATCTTGTTTCCTGGGTTTTAGGTATGATAGTCAACACTTCCTGTTTTGATAGTGGCTTTTAAGCAGTTCGTTTACCCCTTTTTTGTAATCTTGCTTTTTATGTAAATAAAATCTTATCTTCATAGGAAATTGCAAGCATGGAGAATGGCCTCCCTTGTTGGGAATCGGTCAATAAAACTAAATTTAATTGTCTTCCTTTGGTACATCAATGACAGAACAAGTGGAGGTCTAGTTCCAGTTCATATATTAAATCAGAGAGCAAGAAACCGTATTGATTGTTGACACTCAAACCCCTTTAGGGAATTTAGAGGACTATTCAAAAGAAAAAGGAAACAATAAATCATAGGAAGTGAATATAATATTTTGGCAAGTCTAGACTGCAGAACCTCTAAGATTTCGTATACGGTTAGATTAGAATAAACCTTGATTATGTTGAAAGGAAAAAGTTGGAATTGTTGAAGTCAATAATAGTTCAGGCATTGTTTGAGAGATTGTGTACTTGGATTCGAATAAAATTTTCCTATGTTGAAAGGAAAAAGTTGGAATGTTGAGGTCAATAATAGTTCAGTTATTGTTTGAGCCCTGGACTTTAGCCTGCAGTGTTATAGATAAATTATAAATAGAAACCTATAATGTCCGTTTACAACAATTGGGAGGTTGAGTGAACCTGTGTAAACCATCAGAGTTCAAACATGATAGCATATTCAATGTCTTCCAATATTCTGCATCATTGATTGCCTTAGGTTGAGGGTAGCATATAAAGAGGAAAGACATGCACAACAGAGGAGAATTTCAATCAAACTCTTATCGAGTTATGAAATTTCAATTGCTCAAATTTTTTTTATTTTTAAGAAGAGACGGAAACAAGGACCTTTATGAATTTCCTATTGCATAAGTTATGTTGATATGGGTCAATAATTGGAGGATACACATGCACTTTTATAGTTATTGTGGTCAATTTTAATGCAGGCGCATTAGGAAGAACTGTGCAGGTCTGTGAGATAGGAAACGTGGAGGATGAAAATAGTATGCACAAAACAAGAATGAACAAAGGATGTGTTGGAGTGCCTAATGCACAGAAACCAGAGAGGAGTCGCAAGAAAAGTGGAAATGCACAACAGGGAGAATCAAAATATGGTGATACCACGTCGACAAATAAGTGTGGATGCGACACAGCAAGAGTGCACTGGAAGATGGCGTGCACATAATAGCAGACATAAGAAGCAAGACAGGTAGACAGGTGGAGAAGTTCAAGAAGACTAAGAAAAGCGTGTGGAAATTGAGCAAAGCGCAAGAAGTTGAAGACAAATGATGTAGAAACATAAGCTAAAGAGACGATGTCACGACCCTTGATGTGTTTCAAAATGTGAATATGCAATTGGATAAATAAATAGGATAGACCTCTGTAGTTTGCCCCAAAATGTGAATATGCAATTAGATAAATAAATAGGATAGACTAGAGAGTGAGAGAGAGTACAAAGTAATAGAATGAGTTATTCAGGAATTGTAACATGATAACATTTGTAATATGTTTACCTTTTAATGAAAATCAGACTTGCCCATATCTTTTTATTATTTACTTTTGAAGAATATTTCTGTGTTGCACTTCTATTGGCATTAGTTTGTTTCAACACTTTGTTGTTATTCGAAAAACAAGGAATTATTTTCCACATAGGTTGAAAACTTTAAGTAATCACTCACACAAACAGATCATAGATCGACACATCAATGTATTACGTAGTTAAAACCTTCAGAGATGGAAATATGACACTAAAAGTGATCCGACAGTTCATCTTCTCCTCGATGTTAATGGCTATATTGATTCATGGTTTAACACACGATTGATCCACGATCTTTATTTAAAGAGCATGGAGGGTCATTTGTTGGACAATCAATTGTGAGAAACTAATATGCGAATCTTTTTCCTTTTGCAATAAGATATTGCCTCAAGTGGTTGTTTGGGTAGGGTCGTGGATTGTTTCCCTCTTTGAGAGTTTTAACCACGTAATACATTGGTGTGTCAATATGTGATCTATTTGTGAGAGCGGTTCCTAGAAGTAATCTGATGTTTCATCTTCTCCTCAATGTTAACGACTATATTGAGATGTGGCTTAGCATCTGATTGATCTACAATCTCTATTTAAAAAGCATGGAGGGTCATTTGTTGAATGATCAGTTGTGAAAAACTCATATGCAAATCTTCCTCCTTTTGCAATAATATATTACCTCAAGTGATCGTTTGGCTTGGGCCATGGGTTGTTTCTCTCTCTAAGGGTTTTAACCATGTAATACATTGGTGTGTCGATTTGTGATCTATTTGTGTGAGCGGTTCCTAGAAGTGATCTAACAATTCATCTTCTCCTCGATCTTAATGGCTATATTGATACATGTTTTAACACCTGATTGGTCCACAATCTTTATTTAAAGAGCATGGAGAGTCATTTGTTGGACGATCGATTGTAAGAAACTCATATGCAAATGTTTCTCCTTTTGCAATAATATCTTGCCTCGAGTGGCAATTTGGCTAGGGATGTGGACTAATGTCCCTCTCTTAGGGTTTTAACCATGTAAACATTGGTGTGTTGATCTTTGATCTATTTGTGTGAATAGTTGCTTAAGGTGTTTGACTTGTGTGGAAATACCTTGTTTTAGTCGAACAATTGCATGTCATTGTATAGTTGAGAGGAGTTGGGATACCGCATTCCAATTACATCATTTGATATCACAGTGAGGTTTTAGGTTTTAAGATAAAAATTCTAAGTAGAGAGGAGTTAGCTTAGAGAAAGAACAAAATGATAAGTAGAAATTACATTGAAGTTACGAACCAAAAACCATAAGGAAAGTAGAATTTCTATTCATGAACATGTGAGAAAAATACTAAAGAAACAATATTGGTGGGTAAACTTGTCACTGGAATAGAAAAAAATGGCATCTCATATCGTGATTATAGTTGGGTACAAGACCCCTTTATACAGTGATTAGATTTAGGCTAATTGTCACTTTAGTTATGGACCACTAGGCCACCTTTTAACCATCATATTAAGGAACCACTAAACCCACCTTCTAGCCACCATATCATGACAAACCATTAGGGTCTTAAGTCAATGACAATCGATGTGTGCTAAGCCAAGATTACATTAAGTACATATAGTAGTAACCATCATATTAAGGAACCACTAAACCCACCTTCTAGCCACCACATCATGACAAACTATTAGGGTCTTACATCAATGACAATTAATGTGTGCTGAGCCAATATTACATTAAGTACATATAGTAGAACATTAATTCCACCAACACCCCTTTTAAGATTGACTTGGAGAATAGGAAGGGACATTCCAATCTATCCCCACTTAATGGAAACTTCTTTCATCCCAAGCAAAGCCCCAAACTTTACAAATTTGGCCTCTATCACAGGTTTGGTGAAGATGTTAACAATTTAGTCCTCAATGCCACCATACTCCATTTCAACTATGTGTTATCTATCAAATGTAATTTGACCATCTAAACCATAGAGAAGGAATATAAGGAATTCCTATTACTTGGCTTCATCACATGTAAAACCTTTAACTACAAAGCTTTCAGGACAAATCTTTTTAAAGGAGGGTACTATGATATGACCCCGAGGGGGACATATATGGGCGTAAATGTATATGTAATGGGATAAATGCATATGTAAAAACAACCAGTTTAATAAAGGCTCCACATGTGAAACAAATGAGAATACGTATAAAGAGATCAATATAGTCATTATTGGGACATGAACATATGATTTGGATATATGAATGTATTGAGGTTATTTGGAGGAGGTTCTCCTATTCTTTTAGGAGTTATTGTGTAACTCATCTCTATTACCTCTTTGGGAGTTGTACTCCACATTCACATCTTGTGTGCTTTGTTTGTGCTTTGGTTTATTGTGCTACATTAAGGATTTGGTACATAACATTGGTCTTCAAATGATACATTGGATGGTAAGCAATCTAAATAGCATTGTGGTTATCACATTGAATTGATGTTGTTGGTTGGTCTTAACGAAGTCCAATCTCATCCAAAAATTTGAATCCATATGATAGCATGTCCAACTATGAGTACACATTTGTACTTGGCCTTCATTGAAGAAAGGAAGATATGATTATCTTGATCTCCAACCCAATCCAAATCAATTTATCCAACCAACTTCACCTAACCTCTACAAGAGCACTAAATAAAAGATTGGTGGTAAGTACTCTTAACATATCTCAAAATATTTTTTGTTGTAAGCCAATGGCTTGGGCCTTTGATTTCTTCATATATCTGGAAACAAGATGGACAACAAAGGTAATGCTAGGTTTGTAATGATTCACGTACAAGGCATTGTTGATACAAAATAGCATTCATTGTTGGTGAAGTACATTAAGAAGTCATTTTGAATATAGACTAAAAACAAGTAGGATTACATCATGCAAAACCTTTTAACAAGGTCAAGAGAATACATAGGCTTCAAAATGGCATTATCATCATCTAATTGCAAAACTTGAATTCCAAGAAAGTAATGCAAAATGCCTAAATCAATGTAACTACTCATGAGCTTCATCTTCATGTGGACAATCATGTGGCTACTAATTCTTGTAATTATCAAATAATCAACATAAAGAACAAGTATCAAAATATCGCTATTGACACTTTCACATAAAGTTTAGGATCAAAATGGCAACATGTGAAATCACTAAAGAGGGAATTTATCAATCTTCTCACACCATGTCTTTTTCCTACTTCAACCCATACAAATATTTCTTCAACTTCTAGACAAGTTTAGCAAGGCCATCCTTAAATAAAACCATGTGGTTGTGCCCTATAGATCTCTTGACATAGATCCCCATTCAAGGAAACTTATTTCACATCCATTTGGTGAATCTCCTTCTAGAAACGAGGATCAAGTGACAACATGATTCAAGTGGTGTCCGACCTGGCAATAGGAGAAAAATTCTTAGTGTAATCAATACCTTCCTTTTAAGAAAATCCTTAAGTAACCAAGTGAGTTGTATGCTTCTTAGTGATACCATATGAAGAGATTTGTTTTTTGGACCGATTGCAACCAATAATGTTCTTCCTCGTGGAAGAGGAACCAAATCCCAAGTTTGATTTTCCATTAGAAAGTTATATTCTTTTACGATCTTATCTTCCCACTCTAGTTTTGTCACAAGCCTCCTCATAACATTGAGGCTCCCAAGTAGCCATTAGTTTTTCCATAAGAAAAAAAATTGCCCCTATGCCTCATGTCACAAAGCCTTCAAGCTCTTGAATCGTCATCAACATATGATCCCTCAACATCAAGAGTTTTCGCATACCACTTAATGCAGAAAATGTCACCCTACAAATGGATATGCATATATATTGTGTATATCTCTAGAAGGCTCCTCAACTAACTCATCAATAGACAATGTTTGGGTTGGGAACACACAAATGATCATGAAAAACATCATCAATAGAAACATATGAAATAGGGGGTAACATTGAAGAATATAGTTTCTCTCTAAATATGACATCCTTTCAAATGATCACATCATTAATGGATGGATCATATAAATGAAACCCCTTTGTTTCCTCATTGTATCCTACAACTATGCATGTGTTAGTCTGTGGCTACAATTTCTTTCTCTTATCATCTAGAATCTAGACCTAAGCACCATGACCAAAGACCTTGAAATGTGCAACAATTGGATTATTTCCTCCTTGTATATCAAGTTAACTTTCTAAATTCATGATTCATACACTCCATGTTGCTCCCACATGTAAGGCTTCCTAACAACACATTCTAGATCTCTAAATGTAAGACATGACATGTTACCTGATCGATCAAGGATAGATGGTGTACTGGAATGTACACTACTTGGTGATGCATATATCCTTCCCAAACTAGAGTCATTTAATGCTATCAGGTTGTGGGTGAGCTTAGTTCACAAGTTCAAGTCACTATATAATACCCATTGAAATGAGATTCTTTTGATTGAATGTTGGAAACAACAAAGTGTAGATATTGTTGATGAAACAAAATTTCACTGTGGAATATGTCGTCTCTTTCAGCCTCTATTTCAACTATTATTAATGAGGGAGTTGATTCTATGTGAACTATGAGAAATATGACATTCGAGGATCACAATTTGCTTACCCCTTTGTAGTTTTTTTTCTTTGACAAGGTGTACCAAAAGAGATTTACAAACACAACGATCCTTATTATCATGGTCATATGTCACGGTATGATGTTTAATGGGTGTCACACCACATCCCTATATCTTTATTTTTTTGGTACTTAATCATCTTGTTTTATTTTACAAGCATTATAAAACGATTAGAGTATGAAGTGTTGTCTACATTGTGATGACTCTACTTCTTATTGGACTACTTATTATTCTTTTTGGAATTTGGTTGTTGGTTGTTCTCCTCACCAAAAGAGTCAGGGTGTTGTTTAGACTTGTAGTTTTTTTCAATACTTTTCATGAATTTGTGGGTGTCTACGAGTGTTTGGATGGTTAAGAATTCCATACAAATTTGATTGGTTTACTAATGCAGCCCCATTTGGTACTTTAAAACATAAATCATTTCCTCTTCCTTATAAAGAAATGAACCATCAAGGTATTTAACCCATTGATGTATTCACCAACTAATTGATCAATATGTTGGTGTAGTTATCACCACATAATGTATTGATCCTCTTGGTGTTATAGAGGACAATACTTTTCATCCATCACCTTCATAAAGTTGTCCCATATAGTGATGGGCTCAAAATGTTCCTTACATCGTTGGTTGTGAGCTTCCCACTAGAATTTGGTAGTAACTGACATTTTCATGGTTGCAAGCTTGTTCTATCAACATCATTGGGATCTTCTACCTCAAGATAAATTTGTAGGGCACTAAATCAACCATTCAATACATGGGATTAATTTTGATTAAAATAATAAGATGTCAAGGTCAATTCTAACCTTAAGGGTTTGTGTCTACTAAATAACTTTAATATGTGACTAGATGAACTCAGAGGGTTCTAGGGCATTATTCTCTTGGACAATTCTACAATTTGGGTCAAGAATTAATTCTTCACATTGCTTCTAGAGGGCTTCATAGATCATGTCATGCATAAAATTTGTGTTAGGTGATGTGGAGCCAGTGGAATTCTCTCTAGCCATCTCTGGGTACATAAAGTATATGTAATTGTGCTCAGGGGAGTTTGGATAGACCCAATTCTTTTTATGCTTATAAAGTGCCCAAATAGACATTCACTTCTTCACATGATCTAGTGTACCTACTAACAAACTACATAAAATAAAATATAACACAAGTCTTTAGACTAATCACCAAAGATTGCAATGATTAAATAATGAAATCCTTAAGAATGGTAAAGAATCAATCTATCAAATCTTGGAATTGATCTTGATGATGCCATCTATCAAAGAATGAACCTTTTAGATTTGATAGACTTTTTTGCACTCAGATATTAATCTATAATTTGGGTAAATTACTTCAAAGCTAATATATAAATTAATTGTTGTGATACCAATGATCCAAACCTATGGTGGGGTTGATCACCTAAGATGCATTGTCCCTTCATTATGAACGAAATGGTTAGAACTACAACTTAAGTCACATTGTGTACATTCTACCAAGCAAGGTGTGATTCCTAATCGCAAGGAGTGGTGAGCTCAGGTAAACAAAAACTTAACCAAGCAGAAAAAAATAGGAATACAAATCATATTGATGTCTTAGAAGTGTACAAATGGGTTTCAAAGTTATCCTACTTAAGGGATTCAGTGTGATACATAACTAAACTCAATTTAATAAAGGAACAAAGAGACAATAGCACCCAAAGAGATAAAACATATTATAATCCTTGCATTGCTCAAATGTGCGTCTAGTCTAGTACAAAAGAATGAGTTACAATAAATAGCTAGCATTTGCCCTTAGAGGAGCAAAGTGAATGCCGGTAGGAAAAGAGGAAAGGTAGAAGAAACAAAGATAGGGGTAAATCTATGTTCAGGTTTCATGCCAATCAAAGATACACATCTGACATGTGCGGCAATAGAATCAAGCTCATCAAAGAACAAGACACATGGTGCGGGTTGTTGAGATTTGTCAAAAAAACTCTTGTACATTAACCTAAGTTTCTCCAAACCACATTGTTAAGAATTTTAGGCCTTTTACACTGATGAAATCAGCTTGACACTCATTAGCAATGGCTTTTGCAAGTAGATTTTTCCTACAGCGAGGTGATACATAAAACAACAGCATACAAAACAACATTGAATCTTTGGTGATTTACCGTTTGAAGGTTCCTCTTGACATTTTCCAAACATTGGGCACCTCAACAAACTATCGAACAATTCTTAACATGTTGTTATTTATACACTGTTTACTATAAATAAACAAATAAAGATAGAAAGACAACATTGCACCATAGTGTTTATATACACAACTTAAACCTTCCAAACCTTCTAAGGGATGGGTCAATACTATTTGGCGGTTTGTTGCTCCAATCACAATAAAATAGACTTGAGCTTTTAGCTCATCCAAGGTAATGATCTCTCGTGCAACCTGTTGGTTCGCTAGATGAGCTATGAATTTTGTTGCTGCCAATAAAAGAGGCTGCATAATAGTTAAACAGAAAATAAGCATATCAGGCCAAAGATAGTTTCAAAATAAAACAGGAATTGACAAGGCCAAAAATGAGCTAGTAAGATAAATTCAAACCAACCTTGTCATTGCGTTTGAATGCCCTTTTAAGCTAGAAAATAATTCTTCTCAAAATCAGATTACCAACTTCTGGAAACTTTGTATTCACCACAACAACCAAGGCAGTGAAAACATCAATAAATCCAGGTGATTCCATTTGGGATTTTATACATGACCTGCAACTCTAATTTTTTGAGTTGAAACCACGGGGGAATTTGCTTTTGGCAATTCTACAGTAGTGTTTCCTTCTCTTGCCCCTACTGTTCCATTTCTAGGAGTTTCATCATCCCTCCTCTGTTCATGGTAACGTTTATCAACCCTCGCATCTGGCTCCTTGTGTGAAAGGCCCAACCTTGATCTCTTGTAATTGTCCACGGTCGGCGTGATTTGCTGATTTGCAACGAAACAGTTGGTGACCTTTGTTGTTTTATACCAACGTGGGCGTCAATTTACTTTTGCCGAAAACTTTCGTCGTTAGCTGATCGGCGTGTCTTGTTCAAATGATGCGAAACTGTCGGCGCACCTCGCACAACCGATGCGAAACTATCGGTCCAAATTCATCAAAATGATGCGAAAGTTCACAAAACAACTGCAACATGTTTCGTCATAAAAGCATGAATTGTACTTAGTCGAAAACTCACCCTTTTCTCGAAACTCTTAGGCGAAAATCAAGATTACAAGACATTTGAAGGAACCACATAAGTTCTTAATCGTGTTACCTCCACCTAAGGGAATTGTCAAATTCAGATTGTCCCCATTTGTTTCTGCATAAGGTGTCTCACCAACAACCACAATAGCCATGATATACAATATTAGCAGCAAGGTCATTGATCACGGTACACCCTCGCTTCAATTCATTTCATCTTGAAAGTTCCTTGATGAGATCTTGCTCTGGCAGTCCATTTGATAATAATCACTCTTAGATATGTGATCTTCTGAATATGAGAGTGTAGGAAAATCTCCATATGGACATGAAAAGGCAAAGATATGTAATCAAATATTCCTTGATGTTTTGAACTGCATACCTAACCCTTGAATTTATTGAAATACATTATATCCTTGTGCTCATCTATGAGTGAAACCATGCATTTCAACAACAGAATAATCATTGGGAACAAATGCAACTGCAAATCCATAATACATTATATCCTTGTGCTCATCTATGAGTGAAACCATGCATGCCAACACCAGAATATTCATTGGGAACAAATGCAACCACAAATCCAGCCCTCTTGCATTATAATAAAGAGTCCAAATTAGTTGTGGTTCTTCTAGAATATTGTTGCGATAAAGAACTTGAAGGGAAAATTCATTACAAAAGTGAGTATGAAAAAGATTTTCAAGAAGATAAAAAGCAACAAACAGTTGATGAAGTTATTGTCCCCTATTATCATGAAGAAACATTTATCTAAGAAGAATACCAAGAGACTCAAATGCCTTATAAGACAACACTAAATTTCTCATCAAACTACACCACGAAATCTAATCCGCGATCAAGCCAAGTCTTCATATGCGTTGTAGTGTTGGAAACGACTATGAACAATATAGCACACCATAATGAACACCATTCCACTCATAACAATATGAAATTGAAACAAATCACTAACCATGCTATGCTTTTGAAAGGAATGGAAATGATTTTTTAGGAATAAATAAAAAATATATATATAGAAAAAAAGTTTATAATGAACACCATGTCACTCGTAACAATATGAAATTGAAACAAATCACTAAGCATGGTATTATTCTGAAAGGAATGGAAATGTTTCTCTAGGAATTTTTAAATTCAAATTCTTGGAAAAGATATATTTGTCTTTTTCAATAATTTGAATTTTTAAAAATTGTCAATTAAATATATTTATATCTTTATAGAAAAGGAAAAAAAATATTTCAAAGATATTCCAAAAAAATAAAAATAAACATCTTCAGGAAAAAAGATAAAATAATAAAGAAAAAAATAAAATTTTAAAAAATTGTCAAATAAATATATTTATATCTTTATAGAAAAGAAAAAAAAAATCATATTTCAAAGGTGTTCCAAAAAATTAAAAAATAAACATATTTAGTAAAAAAAATAAAATAATTAAGAAAAAAATAAAAATTTAAAAAAAATTGTTAACTAAATATATTTATATTTTTACAGAAAAGAATACAAGTTTTAAAAAATTGTCAACTAAATATATTTATATCTTTATTGAAAATAAAAAATAAAAAAAATAAAAAACATCTAGGAAAAAAGATTAAAAAAAAAATTAAGAAAAAAAATTAAAATTTTAAAATATTTTCAACTAAATATATTTCTATCTTTATAGAAAAGGAAAAAAAATATACTTCAAAAGTGTTCCATGAAAAACATAAAAAACATCTTTCAAGAAGAAAGAAAGTGTTAAAAAACATTTTGATGAAAATTAAGAAAATAATTAAGAAAAAATAGAATCATTGTAAACATCAATGCAATTTATTTTTTGTTTGTCCATTAAAATTGAAGGTAAGCTGTGTACAAGTTGAAAGTAATGCAATAACCAAAAAGGCAATAAAGAGTTTTTTTCTCCGTTCAATTGTATTTTTCACATAAAGTAAATGCATGCAAGTAGTTAATTAACAGTTTTGCCTAAAATAAAATTCACTTTATAAAATTGAATTATCAACCAATAAACTTGTTGTACTTTTTTTGTGAACCTCATAATGTTATGAAGTATGATGCCTTTCGGTATCGGAAACCATCGCCATAAAGTCTAATGCAAAAGCCAGGAAATGAATACCACTAAGCTGTAAACAAGAAGAAAAATTCAATTTTAAAAAGAGCAATCGGTTGGTTGAGAATTAAATCCTACAATAGCCATAACAATCTAGGGCTATTAGCATAGATAGAAGCCTCTATGCAAAGCAGAAAGGAAAAGGAAGCCTCTATGCAAAGTAGAAAGGTAAGTATGGTAACTATGCTATTTTTATTATTTTTACGCTGCCAAAGGAAATGTATACGTCGGATACCATAGGGGCCGGACATTTGCACTTTGCTCAAGGGTTTGCGCAGATACCATAAGGAATGCAATTGGTTCCAAATATTTTCCCAAACATTCACTGAGTTGTCAACTTGATATTTCTAGATGTTATTGAAATTTACTTTAACTCTTGTTTTGTTAACATTCTCTATATATAAGAGCCTTTACCTAAGTGGGTGATTACTTTCCAATAAATGTTTGGAGCATATCTACCTTTCCAAAATTACAAAGTGTCATCTTCTAGTGGTACTAATGCAACATTTACACAACATATATTGAAGTATCTCATCTTATGGAGGCCTAGTCCTCTCTTTGACTCTAGTAAATAAATCATTCTTTTAATAAAACTAACCTATTTGAGGTTCACAATGGACTTAAAAATGGTAGGTTTATGAAGCAAGAGCCAAAGGTCTTGTTCAATATTCTGATATATATATATATATATATATATATATATATATAGATAGATATATATAAGTGTCATCTTCTAGTGGTCCTAATGCAACATTTACACAACATATATTGAAGTATGTCATCTTATGGAGGCCTAGTCCTCTCTTTGACTCTAGTAAATAAATCATTCTTTTAATAAAACTAACCTATTTGAGGTTCACAATGGACTTAAAAATGGTAGGTTTATGAAGCAACAGCCAAAGGTCTTGTTCAATATATATATATATATATATATATATTAGGGAGGATCATTTGATACTAAACCCGACTATAGAATCCACTAACTTTTATATGACTAGTTTTACTATCTATCCATGGTTTTTTGAAACCAACAAGAGTTTCAAGCCTCCTAAGACATTAAGATAGTTAGCATGACCCTAGAAAATTTTAAAATTATTAACTATTTGACCAACATCTCATAGTCATCACCTTAATTTTCATTGTTTGTTATAATCATTGACTTAATTTTCATTGTTTGTTATAATCATTGACTTAATTTTCATATCCTCTTATTAAATACTTTTCATATCAAAGGTAAGGGTGAGAACATGTCTTTTAAAATGAAGTTTTAAGTATTTGGTAAAAAACCTTGATCTATAAGCACTAAACCTCCATCTATAAGCACTAAGAGGGAATCAAATTTATGAGATGTAAAAAATTTAAGATATGATATATTTTGGTTTTAAAATAAATAATTTATGTCATTTACTTTAAAAGATAATCTTGATTTACTTTTAATAATTACTCATGGACTTCATGCATTATATAAATGACAAGTGTATCATTAGTAAATGGAAATCATCAACATATAAAGACAAATGGGTGACACATGACAAATGAAATGGTATACTTTAGACAATCATCTACTTCATATTTTGAAGTTAAGAAAATACCTGCAACCCCCATTCTTTGTTGCTTTGTCGTTTATTTATGTTATTTTGATCTTTGCTACTATCCTATTTTCTCGTTGTTATTTCCAATTACTTTCATGGTTGTAGTGGTAGTGTTGTACTAAATACATACACACTCAAGTTGATGTTAGAACATTGCTTTGAGATTCTAGCAATCAGTCAAGCGAAGATGGTGATGTTGAAAATTGCTAGTGTGAACTTGGATGGAAAGGGAATTTTCGATGAAAGGTTCAAGAAGTTCTCTAAAAACATGAGAAGGGTACAAGAGGAAACTTGATAAAGGTTACAAGAAGGAATATAGAATGGGATTCTTTTATATTTCAAATGGAGACAAAACTGGGGTCAAAATAACAAATGTGTGAAACTGAAGAGCATACAGGGGATGGCGCAAGGACAAAGTGTTAATGGGTCTTTTGAGTTAGAAGAGCTGGAAAATAAAGAAACAATGACATATTTGGAGGAGTTGGGGGCAGAGGAGTGTCTCAAGTTGAATAGCATACGGGGGTTGGAGCACGCGACAAACGTGGGTTTCCCGAGTTAAAAGAGTTGCCAAGTATGGAAACATTGGCATCTTTGGAGGGTGGAGGCAGCTAGATGTGTGAAGGTGAAGAGCATATAGGGGTTGGAGCTCACAACAAAGCTTAAAATCCTAGGTTTTCATTGGTTGTCTGAGTTAGAAGAGCGGCCAAGTATGGAACCATTGACATCTTTGGAGGGGTTGGGGGCAGAGGGGTGTGTGACTTGCTGAATAACATACGGGGGTTGGAGCATGCGACACATCTATGGAGGAATTGTGAGAAAGCGAATGTGTGAAGCTAAAGAACATACATGGGTTGGTGAAAGGGACAAAGCTTCGAGACCTAAGTGTTAGTGGTTGGTCATTGGAGCTGTTGTGGGAAGAGGGATGTGAGAAGCTGAAGAGAATCCCGCAGTTGGACCAATGGACAAAGCTTAAGCAACTAATAGTTTTTGAGTGGTTTGAGGTAGAAGAGTTGCCAAAGTATGGAAACATTGGTGTCTTGGAGGTGTTGTGGGCAGAGGGATGCATGAAGCTAAACGACAGACGATGTTAAGTGCACTTGACAAAATATTCGGATGCTAATTGTTGGTTGATTCTTTGAGTTAGAAGGTGTTGAACATGCAAGTATGTAGCTGAAAAAACTTGATGTTTCTAGATGTCCCAAATTACAATGTCCAATGTCCAGTGTGGGAGTTGTGGACCAGCGGTGCAGATGATCAATGAATGTGAATATGTCCTCATAGGGCATATGTTGTGAATATTCTGGGACCTCCTTCAATATTCAATAAGATTAGATCTCTATAAAGTTTAGAATATTGGGTTTGGAAAAAACATGGACAATTTGAGTGGATCTAATGGTTAAGAATATGTATTTTCTCCTAATAAATCTTTAACAATCTATAATCCATTATCAAGAACAAGGATAATTTTAATATCATCAAACAATGGTTAGAAAATAATCTATATATGAGCACTTCTAACTATGAGCAAATGCATTTGCTAACAGATTCTCAGATCGGGAAGTACCATTGACCACAAAGATCGAGGAACTTTTTCTTTCCTGGAGCATTACAAACAATTTATGCAAAATCCAACAACCAGCTTGATCAGTTTGCTAACCAATTTGAAATTTACATAAATGTCAATATGAGCTAACCAATTTGAAATTTACATAAATGTTAATATGCAACAAGTTCAAAATTTAAAGATACCATAATTCAAAATGAGAAAAAGCTCACCAATCATTCACTCTTGATAGATTTTGTCTACGCGTATGTTTAAGCCTCCCCTGTATAGCCAATCCTTGTTCCGACATTCTAACTTGGTGACCACAAACTAAAGCTTGCAACCTGATAATTGCTTGTAAATAGTGTAAAATTCCTACAGCTTGTCTCCTAACCATGTGGTCACAGACACAAGGGCTTGAAGTCTTATAAGGCCTCTAAGGGCTCGAAATGCTCGCCTTCTTTCACATCCCTACCATCATTTCATCCTCATTAGGTACCTCCCAATGTTCACTCTTACATTCTGAGAAGTCTCTTTGGAACAATGGAAAATCCTTTTCCAATTTGTAATACCATCCACCTAGAATTATTTATAGTGTAATACAAATTTCAGGATTGTAGAGTACATAAGGAGATTTGTTGGTTCCAAAATTGCAACAGTAGAGTACATCAGGAGATTTGTGGGTTCCAGAGTTACAACAGTAGAGTACATCTAAAGAAAGAATCCTGAGGTGGATGTGTGATAAAATACAAGCGAAACCTTGCAAGATGCTTCAAGTTTAGTAAACAAGTTACTGAACCAATGATACAATAATATGTCTTGGAAGTCGAAAGTCATTTCTCTTCCTTGTGCAGAGTGTTTCCTAGAAAACATTCGTCATGCTGAATCTTGTTATCAATAGCAACAGAAGCTGATATAGAGGAAATAATTTATTTACATTTGATCGGCTTCAAATCTAAGTAATAAATCCATATGGTCCACTACAAGGAAATAGTAGATATCTACTCAGAAAACATTGAAGACATTTTTTGAAACCGTATTTGAGAATAACACCACCTCTTGCTAATCTAAAAGCATTTCCTAGAAAATATCGAAAACATGTCTACCTCATATATCACCAATGTAGTATAATTTGAACGGAAAATTATGACCACATGCATCAAAGAACTTTATTAATGATTTCTAAATTAAGAAAATTATTTCATATATATATATATATGAATTATCATAACAATTATTATGACCCTAAATAGGTTTAACCAAAATTATTACAACCCAAGTAAATTAATATTAAAAAAATTATAACCACCTAAATTTACACTATAACAAAATACAATAAAAAAAACAAAAATAAAATAAAAATGAATTTACAACATTTTAACATTTATATGGCCACAATAAAATTTGCGGCATTAACGATACATTTATTACTACCATTTACTATGCCATGTTGGCTTCCCTTGGCGCTATGTGAATGCTTTGAAAATGGCACCTAGATGAGTGCATGGCAGATGGCCAATGGCGAAACAAACTTCTATTACATCCTTAAATTAGTTTTTTTTGTTTAAGCGTAATTAAAAAAAGAATTGAATTTGGGGTCTCAAGGCCCAGAGGCCACGCGGCCCTACCTCTCCATCCAACACCATGCAAGGAGGGAGTACGGCCTCTCCATGCGGCCCACTGTCCTGCACGAAAGCAAACCCTAAATAGGGTCGACCTCCACGCGCGGTCATTTCCTCCCCCCCATTATTTTGTTTAGAGGTGTTTCTCTGCAACATCAGTCGACAGCCAGCTTGAAAAGGACCTCGGCGCCTCAAAAATCGCCATTTTACCTTAGTCAAGGTTTGTTTATGTCAGTGATATCGCTCTGGGGGAGTTCCTTCTCTTGAAGTTATTTACTATTCAGATCTGGTTCAGAGGTAAGTTCGAATTTCTTAGTTTTTCTTGTTCGTCATGATGTTGTTAGTGAATGATTGATGTTGTTATTTACTATTCCATCTGCTTATTATTTAAAGTAAATGGTCAAGATTATTCTTTGTTATTTGAAGCAGTTGGAATGCAATACAATGTAAAGACTACACGTTCTAGGAGTGTTCGAAGATGCATATATCTCCCAAATCAGCAGCCATAATCATCAGAGTCTCTGGAACAGGGGAGGAGTAATGAATCAGAGCAGTCCAACAGTTCAAAGGATGAACATTCTTACATGATTGCATGTCCCAACCCTAATGACGGGGAAAATTGTTCAGTCTGTCTTTGCAGTTTGCAAGAAGATGAAGCTATAGAGTTGGCTAAATGTCACCATTTTTTTCATAGAGAATGCATCGCACACTGGTTTAAAACTCGTCCATCTTGTCCAGAATGTTTGACAATTTATGGTATGATTACGGGGAGACAACATCCAGGTGATGTGAGCATCCAATACATTCCAATTACAAGTCGAGAGGGTCGGGGTGGCCTTCAGGGATATCCAGGCATTAATATCATTGAAATCACATATTCATTTCCAGATGGAATTCAGGTACTTATCATTTATGGTGACTTAAGGTTACAAATATGAATATTATGTCCATCAATTTCATTCTTACCATTTTCTATTTTTTTTAAATTGAAATTTTTGACAAGACGTCTGAGCATCCATCTCCTGGAAGACGTTAACACTGGTACAAGACGGGTTGCTTACTTGCCAAAGACCAAAGAAGGAGAAGAAGTTCTTGAACTCTTGAAGACGGGTTGCTTACTTGCCAAAGACCAAAGAAGGAGAAGAAGTTCTTGAACTCTTGAAGATTGCCTGGAATCGTCGTCTAATCTTCACTGTGGGAACATCCGTGACAATTGGTATCAGTACTCTTTCTTGTGCAGTTCTACGCAGAATAAAAAACACTTGCAGAGAAAGCTGCGCTGGAATTTGGAAAGGAGGAGGGTATTGACGTAGTGAGTATTGTCCCATCCATAATCGCATCGCAGGCCCTTCCATAACCACTACAATCCCCTCTAGCGTCAATGTAACGTTGTCGTTGATCACAGGTACAACTGGCCGATTCGCGGCTTCATTCTGTGCTATTCATCATCATTGTCTGGGCTGTTTGAGACAATCACAGTTGAGAGAGTGCCAGTGGGTGTTGGGAAATTAATGGGAGGGAGGAAGCTCCAGTGGGAGGAGGGAGGAGGCTGTAGGCGGGGGATTGTGCATGCGGCCGAGGGGAGGTGAGGTGGAGGGAGGCAACGAGGTCGCGGGAGAGAGCAGGGCAGGAGAGATCGCGCAGAGAGGAGGCGGAGGAGGTCGGCGGCGGGAGGAGGCAGCAGGCGGAGGACGGAGCTCGTGGTGGCGGCAGGAGAACCTCCACGTGGCAGGATTCCATTCACTCTATGAGCCAGGAATCTAGCCGACGTGGAGCTTATGCTTTTTCATAGCCGACGTGGAACTTATGCTTTTCCATGGTCAAACGCCTACGGCTTCAAACGCCTACGGCAAGATTCCATTCACTCTATGAGCGAGGAATCTAACCGACGTGGAGCTTATGCTTTTCCATGGTAAAACGCCTACGGCTTAACAAGGGACAAAGCCATGTAATAGATTGTTGTGTCAAGGGACAAAGCCATGTAATAGATTGTTGTGTCTCTCGTGGCAAAGACAACTATGATAATGCTTCATCTTGCAAAAGCGAATGATATAAACTATGTGTTATAATACACAATTGAATTCACATGTAATGAGTGCACAATTGCATTCACATTTAATGAGTAGAATTGCATATTTATATAATACATTACGTAAACCCACCATTATGGGATGGTTGGAAATCAATTAGGGAATTGGCACTTACTTGATTAACTTGATCATTAGAGCTAATAATTTTGTTGACCTAATCAATTATAATATTTTAGTGATGATGCCAAGGATTTGGAGTTGAGATGGCATGATAGTGTGTGTTAATATGTTTGCAATGCCATGTGGATGACAAGTTGGAAAATTATCAATGACATTTTGTATATCAAGGGGAATTCCTGGTTAATATGGGCATAGGGAGGAACAGGAGTATTCTATGATAGATCCTATTGTGAGTAGAAATATAGTTTATGACAATCTAAAGTTGGATCAATGCATGGATCATCCCAACTTTTTGTGCCATTTCCTCTTTCACTTGACTTTTGTCATCTTTCGACCACCTCTTCTTAACTCAATTCTCTCTTTCCTAGACTTTAAACCTTGCTATGATTGACTTTTGTCATCTTTTGACCACCTCTTCTTAACTCAATTCTCTCTTTCCTAGACTTCAAACCTTGCTATGATACCAAATAGTGCAACTTAGGGTATCTAATTTCATCAACTTATCCACATAGTGACCAAATTAATGGTCACATCAATAACACTAATAAAAGTAATACTCACACCTTGTATTTAGAACTAATTGCATAGTCTCAAGTGATATATATATATATAACTAACAAAGTACATGGTGTATTCATTACAATCTTCACTATTGTGATCTCTCACTCTCTCTAATCAACTCTACTATACTAACTTAGTTAAATTTGCAATGTCCCTTCTAACTATTTATATATTTTACTCTTCATCTCAAGACATTTTGGCTTTCTATTAATCTTTTAGTTTTATTTTTTGCTTCAAATTTGTCTAACTATTCATCTTCCATGTTGTTTTCACTTAGTCATTATTTCATGTGTGTTGTTTCTCAATTCTAACACACACACTTATGCGGTTATCTATTTCCATCCATGATCGATCCACTTGTTTTGATTTCATACTTCCTTTTTATTCACTTTCCTTCTCAACTTGCCTTGTTCAAATCTTTAGTGCATTCCTCTCTTATGAATCAAAACTGTTGGTGTACATATGAAGTGTTGGAATTTCATTTCATCTTTTCCCTTCCAACTAATTGTTTTTGACATTTTGAAATTTTATCTTGCCCGTCACACAAAGTTTTAGTGAAAAAATATCCCTTCAACAATGAAGTTTTATTAAAAAAAAATACCCTTCAATAACAATGTTTTTATTAAAGAATTTAATTTTCAATTAAAATATATGTTTTTATTGAGTTTAATATCCATTTAAAAGATAACAATACTCATTTACACATGTTTTTCGTTGATCATGTGCTTTGAAAATTGAGGGTGGAACAAAACAACCTTTTAACAGTGACACAAACAACTCAAAAGTAACATGTGCCAGTATTATACATCTAAAGTACTTTAAGCGATAAACTTAAGAAACAAACAAAATGTGGAACCTAGAATCCTTTCTGAAGTTTAATGTCAGGCCACATGTAATGCAACATACAAAATTTTGCAAGGTTAACATGTTGTGTCAATGGTGTAATTGAAATTGTGACATTTTAATTTTCGATTAAAATATATGTTTTTATTAAGGAGTTGAATTTCCAATTAAAAGATAACAATAGACTCATTTACCCATGTTTTTCATTGATAGTGTACTCTAAAAATCGAGGGTGGAACAAAAGAACCTATTAACAATGACACAAACAACTCAAAAGTAACATGCACCAACATTATACATCTGAAGTACATTAAGTGATAAACTTAGGAAATAAAAAAAAGTGGAACCTAGAACCATTTCCAGAGGTTAATTTCAAGCCACATGTAATGCAACATACCAAAATTTTCAAGGTTAACACGTTGCATCAATGGTGTAATTGAAATCGTGACATTTTACTCCAAAGGACTTGAGTTAAAAGGCCAAATAAATATAGTATTCCCTTTGTATAGGCGATTCATCAAAAAACACATTGCAATCGAGATTGTACTATGATGTTCTCTCCTTCCTTTGTCAAAAGAATTTGAATAAGGCAGTTTTGCGAGGTATGGACTGTTTTGGATTCCTCAACTATCATTGCACAGGAACTCGCATATACCAAGCTGCAACAAATATTTCACAGAAGTGGAGCTTTCTATGTATCATCCATGATGCACTTTGATGAAAATTTGACAAAATGAGAAGATGTTGTGATCCTTGTGATGGAGTTTTTGAAAGTTTTAGAGATACCTTAACTAAGGTTTTCATAAATTGCTAGCAGCTTGGAGTTAAGTCAATGCACTCTCATCGACCTAATACCAACCAAGTGGAAAAAAGTGGGAATTTGTTTTATGATGCTAGGTTTTTTTCTGGAGTATCCTAGATTTAGGTTGTATTTTTTCATAATGTTTCCTAACTTTTCAGGGTTTTCTCTTCCTTTCATAGACTTTTCTCAGCTAAAAGTGGGCCTTTTTCACTTATGATTTCCTAATAGATTTAGTTTTTTGCGTGGTAAATCTACAGCTTGAGACACCTGGCTTTGTGTCCCTTTTCTGTCCACGGTGTTGGACACTTTTGTCGGCAGCTGGTTCCCTTTCTCGTCTGAAGTGACAGTTTCATTTGTCGTCTTCTCCCTGTGCGGTGAGAAATTTGGCAGAGGATACTCCTTCTTTACTGTCAGAGGATACCACTACTCAAGTGATTCGTAAACCCTAGATGCGCCTTGCTGGTCTGAAGGTTAAAGAATGGAGGGAACTGAAAACTTACAAAGCTCATGAAGGTTTGCAGAGATTTGTAGTTGGAGCGGATGTGAATGTGGATCGAGTGGGGTTGCTGGCGAAACGAACCCTAGTTGGCAAAACTGAAGCTACTAAGGTTACGAGAACGACCTTGCTGTAATGGGTAAATAGGACATGGCTTCCACTGTATGGGTGTGATCCTCGAGTAAATATGGTAGTAAATGGTTGGATTTGATTCATTTTCCCCGGTAAATAACACATACAGCAAATCCTGGAGTCAATATGGCTTATCAATGGTGGGTCTATGGTCTTAAAGCGTTTCCATTCCGCTTTTAACCCAGAAAAAAGATAAAATGACTCAATGACATCTTTGGTTACTTCTTCTGGGTTTTCCATTGGAATTATGGACCCAGAACATATTTGAAGGGCTGGCGAATTCTATTGGTAGATTTGTTCAGATAGACAAACAAAATCTTCACTGCATGGATAAGAGAATTTCCCGTGTGATGGTAGAACTGGACATCAAGCTCGGGTTACCAACAGAGGTGGATATCCAGTGGGGCAAAAGGTTTTTTTTTACAAAGGCTGGACTATCACAATATACCCTTTCGTTGTTTTCATTGCAAAGAAGTTGGCCATGTCCATGCAAATTTCTGACTATTCTTGCTGATGCTAAGGGTTATTCTTCTGGAAATACTTCAAATAGCGATGAGGGTTTTTCATTGGGGACATCACCAAACATACTTTCGAATGCTCATAAGGATCCCTCTTTTGTGAAGCGACCAATTTTTCCTTCGAATGTTCACAAGGATCCCTTGGTTGTATCTCGCCCAAGTATGATCTCCTTAGAATCACAAATTGTTTATCGGATGGGGTTTGCAAAGAGGAATTAAATTTCTATTTAATGGCTGAAAAAGAGTTACATAGAAGGATTTCTATTCATGGTAACTCGTTTTTAAAATGTTTGAATTTGGATGGGGGATACACCTCTTCTACTGATTTTGTCAAGAACCCTACCTCAAATTCTCTTCAGACTTAAGATATAAACCCTACCTCACAGTTTTTGGGCTCAACAAATGTGTTATCTTAAGATATAAACCCTACCTCACAGTTTTTGGGCTCAACAAATGTGTTATCTGATGCACCTATGACTACTACTTCTCCTGTCAGAAACCATACTTTAATGTCTTCTCAGGTTTTAGATACAAACCCTACCTCTCAGGTTTTGGAGGTCACAAATGGTTTGTCGGATGCTCATGTGGGCGTAGACAATACTAATCTTGTTTTAACTTTTGATGCTTCTGATGGATCTGCCTCTTCTGATTGCCCTTTTCAATTGGCCTCTCTGCCTTGTCAACCGCAAACATATCTACCCATTTACTTCAAAAATATCCACTGACCATTTACTCTAAAAACCCTTCTAATGGGGTGGGGGATTCACCTGCTCTTTAAATTAGACACCAGAACATAACTATTCGAAGACATAGAAAGAAAAAAAATTATGATAAGAGAAACCATCAGCCTGCCCCTATCGGTCAGAATTCATGACGCTGACTCAAAATTTGATTCAGACTCTTTACCTCTCTCTCCAGGGTCCCTTAGAGAACGACCACCCTTTCATAATGGATCTTAATGTCCATCTTATCCCTGAATGTTCAAGGCTTGGGTAGGGATGAGAGGATTAGGGCCCTATCCAAGCTCTTTTCCACTACTAACCCTATTGTTATATTATTACAAGAAGCCATGTGTGAAGGGGATTTTTCTATCTATAACTTGTCAAATATTCTTCCAAACTGGCAAATGTGTGCCATTGATGCCAATGGGCGATCGAGGGGTCTCCTTTCTTGTTCGAACCCTTCCTTTTCTAGTTTCAAGCCTTATAAAATTGGTGGTGGAAACCTGATGGAAGGTTCTTGCAACCTTTGGAAGGAACATGTGTCTATTTTGAATTGTTATGGTCCCTATAGGTAAAGAGAAGGTTTCTGGAAAACTTTGGAGGTTGATGGGATACTTAGTATACCAAATATTATATTAGCTGGGGACTTAAATTTTACTCTTTCTTCCGCAAAAATTTGGGTGGGGACTTAAATTTTACTCTTTCTTCCGTAGAAATTTGGGTGGGGACTTAAATTTTACTCTTTCTTCCACAGAAATTTGAGGGGAATCTGCTCAGAAGGATGTATTGGTTGACTTCTTCCCAGCTCTTCTTGTGAGAAATAACCTAGTGGATTTGGCTCCGATTAAGCTGGAACCAACATGGTCCAATAAAAGGTGTGGAAGGGATGGCATTAGTAAAAGACTTGATAGGTTCATAATCAATCAAGATATGATGGAAAATTTTCAGAAGTGTAGGGTTTGGGTGCAAAAATGTACTATCTTTGATCACATCCCTATCATTTTACAGTGCATGGTTGCTCAAAGATTATTTATGTAAATTGGTAAAAGATAAATGGAGCTCATATGTCCCGGAGGACTTGCTTAACCCTATGGAATGTTTAGTGTGAAAGCTTAAATGGTTAAAAAAAAGATATTATGAATTGGGCTAATTTTTAGAAATTGAAGGACAAAGAGGTTTTTACAAATATTGAGAAGCATATTCAAATTATATTGAATAGGAATGAGAATCTTATTCTTAATGATTTTGATAGAAACTCTCTTATGGAACTTGAAAACCAAAAAGCTAGGTTTTTGAGGGAGGAAGAGATGGGATGGCGCCTTAAGAGCATATCTCTTTGGATGTCTTTGGGTGATAACAATACAAAAAAATTTCACAACTATGCTTCATATAGAAAGAATCTAAACTCTATTTGGGAAATGCTAGATAGTTCTAGAATTTTGATTAATAGTCAAAAGGATCTCAGTGTTTTGGAAAAATCATACTTTATGGACTCCTTTAAGGATCCTGGTAAGTGTCGGATCGATGCTCAACTGGAATTTCTCAGGAATCTGTCTACCTTTTTTGATCTAAAAGAGGGTGAAAGGATTGGAGGTGAAGTTACCATTAAGGAAGTAGAAGCTGCTTTAAAACTCTTTTCCAAGGATAAGAGTCCATGTCCAGATGGTTGGACCGTGGAACTCTTTCTTGTTTTTTCAGGAGATGGGAAAGGACCTGTTATCCATGGTGGAGTACACTAGGAAGGAGGGATATATGTCTGGGTCTTTAAACTCAACCTTCCTTACCCTAATTCCAAAGTGTAATAAACCTGAGTCCTTTGGGGATTTTAGACCAATTGCACTTTGCAACTTGGCCTACAAACTAGTTACTAAAATTATCTCCATTAGAATCAAGCCTTTCCTGTCCAGAAGAATGTCCAGAGAACAATTTGGTTTTTTGGAGGATAGACAGATACTTTAAGCTATTGGTATAACCCAAGAAGTGATGCACTCCATCAACTTGAGAAATATAGATGTTAATATTCTGTTGAAGATGGATTTAGTTAAAGCCTATGATAGTATTGCCTAGGGTTTTCTAAGGTTGCTTCTTCTTCATACTGGGATCCATTTACATACTACCAATTGGATTGTGTCTTGTATCACCACTGCAAACTTCTTGGTGCTTGTCAATGGATCGCCTTCTGATTTTTTTCAAATCTCAAGGGGTAGGGTTTCCCTCTGTCACCTCTGTTATTCCTTTTAGTTATTGAAGGTCTTAGTTGCATGATTAATAAGTCAAATTTGATAGTTTGTTAAGAGGTGTAAAAATTTATGCACCATTGATCATTACCCACCTTTTATTTGTTGATGACATCATACTGTTTGGAAGTGTCTCAGTGGAAGAATGGCATCATCTTGATGGAATCATAAAAGCATTTTGTGCAGCTACAGGAATGGAAGTCAGTACTAAGAAATCCAATTTCTATACTCATAATATGGACAACGTCACCATGTAGAGAATCACATCTTTCATGCCCTACAAAGTTTCTGAATTAAAACAGGGTATGAAGTATTTAGGATACTTCTTGAAGCCTGTTGGATATCGGATAAAAGATTGGTGTTGGATGATCGATAAATTTGAGAAGAAAATCAACCACTGGATCTTCAAAAACCTCTCTATAGGTGGCAGATTGACTTTTCTCAAATATGTTCTCATGGGTATACATGTTTATTGGCTATCCCTTGCACATGTTCCAAAAAAAATACTGCATGATATGAAAAGGATAATGTTCTAGTCCCTTCGGGTTGGTAGAAATGACATTCAGGTTATGCAAATGGCCACTTGGGAAAGATTATCATCCCCGAAGTGTTGGCAAGGATGGGATATCAAAAATATTTATTGGTTTAGTACAACTTTATGCATTAAGACCTTTTGGAGAGATTTATTTGGTAAGGGTCTATGGTTTGTTGTGTTACATGCCAAATATATCAAAAGAAACATCATGTCATGGATTAGAGATCCTTTAAAAAATTATAGAAATGATTCAAATTTTTGGGTAGGTTTTATGAAATCATATGCGTGGATGGGAGGAGGATTTCCTTGGAAAGTTGGCTATGGAAAAGATGTCCTTGTGGGCATAGATCCAATAGTTGGTATGGAAGAAAACTACCAATTATCTTGCTATCTCTTGGAATATTTGGTAGTTTTGAGCTTCATTTCTTTAGATAAGATCAAGAAACAAAATGTTACTTCTTGCATTAATTCATATTGGTTAACTATTGATGATCTGGGTTTAGGTTCCAGTTGGGATGAAGAATGGAACAATTATATTGCAAGATTAAATTCTACAGGCTTAAGACTCAATAATGATGTGGACTGCATTGTATGGTCACCAAATACTACTACTGGTCAAGTTACTGCAAAACTTGCTTATTGGGTGATTGCACAAGATCATACTGCCATTATTCCTAAATGGTGGTATCAAAAAATTTGGAAGTGGAATTACCACTAAAAATTAAATGTTTTGTATGGATTGCTTTGGAAAATTGTTTGAAGACAATGGACAATCTCAAAAAAAGAAGTATGTAGGAAGAGCGGGGACAAAAGGATCCAAAGCAATATAGGACTGGTTAGGGTTTTGCTGGAGCGTCTGCTCGAATGGAGCCGCCGCCGGATCCCGGTCGCAATAGCCCGGATGATGCTCGCCCCCTTGTCGCTGAACTTTTCAGGGCGCTAGTTGCTTCACAACCCGCCTCGTCGAAGGCCACAGCCCTGCCCGAATCCAAGTTTGTTAAAAGAACAGAGGTTCCAGAAGTAAAGCTAACTTCAACTGCCTTGAAATGCAAAGCTATCACTTTAGCAGAAAAGGGATTGGTAGGACATTTCACGAGTCTCTGGCCCTCCCCTCGCTCCATTGAAACTTGGCTCAACAAAAACTGGCATCCTCTAATACAAGGAGAAGTACAGCAAATCTTTTGTGGAAAAGGGTTCTTTGTTTTCTACTTCGAAAAAAAAGAGGACCGAGACTTGATCTTCAGAAATGGACCATACTTCATGGGTCCAAGAGGAATGTATCTTAATAAATGGGATCTCTCCTTTGACCCAGAAAAGGACATCCCAAAGGCAGTTTCTGTCTGGGTTAAGTTGCCACACCTCCCCCTTCATTGCTGGAGTGACGAAGATCTACGAGCTATTGGCAACTCGCTAGGGAAATACATTGACAAATTGGAGCCAAAACCCCCAATGTTCTCTTGTGCAAGAATTTGTGTTGAGGTCGACTTGGAAAAGGGCCTTCCAGAAGCTATAGACTTGGCAATGGAAGGATGGAGCCACAGGAAAACCGTCGATTATGAGCAGATTCCTTTTAAATGCAAGGTCTGTCATGAATATGGGCACTTCGCGAGGTTATGCCCCAAAAGAAAAATCCCAGAAGCAGAAGAGACTCAAGGAGGAGAATGGAACGAAGTCTCAAAGAAAAAAGGGGGCAAGAATAATACAAGTACAGTGGCCAAATCTCCACCCAGAAACAAAGAGAACTCCAACAAGTTTCAGATCCTGAGCAACGAGGAAGATGAAGAAGAACATGAGAAAGAAAAACAACCAGAAGAACATCAGGGAGATCAGACGCAAAAGAACATTGAGGACGAGAACCAGAACCTTCCTGTTTGTCAACATGCAGCGGATGGAATAGAGGCTCCTCTAAATTCCGGGGGTTCAATAACAAGAGCCAAAGCAAAATTATTTCAAGAAGAAACCTCAGAAAGCAAAGAAGATGAACAAGAACCCATAGTCAAAAGAGAAAGAAGATTCAACAAAACAATCAGAGAACAAGAAGCAACCAGAGAAAGGGTGGCGGGTAAGCAAACCAATCTGGACCAGCATGTAAGAATAATACCTAGTGGAAAGCAGCCTCAGGAGGAAAGAAAGGACAGAGCAGGTCCTCTTTCAATCAAAAAATAATGAAAATAGTCTCCTGGAATTGCAGAGGATTAGGTGGAAAGCAAAAAGCAAAAGCAATAAAAAGAATAAAAAAATGGACAATATATCAATCCCCACAATCCAGGAGACTAAAATGAAAAAGGAGGACTGCATCAATACCATGAAGCATGTCTGGCCCAAAGGAGAAGGAATAGCTGTCAATGCATTAGGAGCATTCGGAGGACTAATATCCATTTGGGATGAAGGTAAGTACAAATGCCATTCCTCTAAAACAAATAGGCATTGGATTTTTATTGAGCTTGAAGATATTACAAGCAATGACAGGTTTTGGGTCGGAAATATATATGGGCCGACCATGTATGGCCAAAAGGAACAGTTTTGGAACCAGTTAATAGACCTCTGCCACTCCTTGGAAAATCATCCTTGTATTCTTGCAGGAGACTTCAATGTCACTATTTCAGCGGTCGAGAGGAAAGGGGGGTCAAAAATCAAAGACCCGTATGGAGAAAGAATGGAAGATTTATTGTCTGATTGGAATCTTATAGACATCAATCCCAAGCAAGGTGTCTTTACTTGGAATAATAAGAGGATTGGTCCTAAGCATATTGCTGCTCGTTTAGATCGGTTTCTAATTAGTTCCTCTTTTCTTTTCAACCCCAAAATCCCAGAAACTAAATCTTAGCCTCAGCCACCTCAGATCACAGGCCCATCTCTCTCTTCTTTTCCTCACCTAGAAACCTGGGTCCCCTTCCCTTCAGGTTCAACGCGGCTTGGCTTGAGAATCAAAACTGCTTGGACGAAGTGATATCGATTTGGAAACAATTTATCCCTGGGTCTCCAGGTTACATCTGGGAGACCAAACTAAAGCTTATTAAAAAAAATGTTGAAAAACTAGGCAAAACAAAACAATACGAAGCCTGGAGAAGAGCTTGAGAAACTCCAAAAGGACCTGGAACATCATCAAAATAAAATGGAGCAGACTGTGGTCACGATGGAAATGCTTAGAGGAGAAAAAGACCTTGATGAAAAAATTCTGAACATTGCTAGAAGAGATGAGGAAGAATGGAGGCTCAGATCAAGATGTCTCTGGCTAAAGGCAGGAGACAGGAATACTAAATTTTTTCATGCCCAATGCAAGGAGAGATACAGGAAAAATAAAATCATAAGCCTTACAAGGGAGGATGGCCAAAAGATAGAGGGGCAGGATATTATTCTTCAAGAAGCCAAAGCTCACTTTGAGAATTTATACAATGAGAATGAGGACGTTTCCAAAGAATATTTGGATCAAATGAGTATGGAAATCCCCACTCTCATCTCAGAAGCAGACAATAAGAGGTTAATGGATCAGATAACAGAAGAAGAAGTGAAAAAAGCAGTCTGGTCACTTCACCCAGAAAAGGCCCCTGGCCCGGACGGATTCTCCATTCACTTTTATAGAAAGTTTTGGCACTGGCTCAAAAAAGATCTTATCAGAATGCTTAATTGGACAAGGAAAAGAGAAAGAATTGGAGGGGCCACTAACTCCACCTTTATTGCTCTTATTCCCAAGGAAAAACATCCTCATTCTATAGGAAGGTTCCGCCCTATCTCCCTCTATAACTCTTCCTACAAAATCCTCACCAAAATCATTGCCAACAGAATCAAGAGACTACTTCCCAGAATCATATCCCCAAATCAAGGCGGCTTCATGGCTGAACGACAAATCTACGACAACATTCTTCTTGTCCAAGAAGCGATACACTCAAGCGTTCAAAGGAAAGACTCAGGTATGGTCATAAAACTTGATATGGCAAATGCCTTTGACAGAGTTAGGCATGATTTTCTTTTCACAGTTATGGCAAAATTTGGGTTTGAAAAAGATTTTATAGGATGGATCAAGGCATGCATTGGATCTCCATGGATCGCCCCCTTAGTAAATGGTAGACCCTCTTCCTTCTTCCAATTGTCTAGAGGGTTGAGGCAAGGCTGCCCCCTCTCCCCCAGTCTATATGTCATCGTGGTAGACTCCTTGAGTAGGAAACTCAATAGCCAGCAATTGAATGGCTCCCTCCCAGGCATTGTCATAGCCAAAAACGTCCCCCCTATTAACCACGCTCAGTTTGCTGACGACACCATTTTGTTAGGTAGTGCCTCTCCCATCATTGCCTCCAGATTTAAATTAACCCTTGACCTTTTTCTCCATGCCTCTGGGGGCAAAACGAATAGTCAAAAGTGTAATATATACAGTTGGAACTGTGAAAATATTCTTCTCAGAAATATAGCTCTTACACTTGATTTTAAACCCTGTTTCGATTGGACATCCTTCAAATATTTAGGCATCCCCATCACCCATAAACAAATCTCCTCCTCCTCCTGGCAGCCTATTCTGGAAAAAATCAAGAGTAAGATCAATTCTTGGGGATCTCGTTGGCTTAACTTAGCTGGTAGAGTGACTCTGATCAAAGCAATCATCTCCTCTGTCCCCATTTACATTGGAGCCATTCTTTTGGCTCCCAAAATGGTCACGAATGATATTTGTCTGGAGATCAGAAAATTCCTCTAGCAGGGGGGAAAGAATCAAGGTAAGAAATTCCACCTTGTCAATTGGAATATTATCAAGGAGAACTGGAAAAAAGGAGGACTGGGTATCCGTGACCCAGCAATGATGAGCAAAGCCTTGGGAGCAAAAATCGTCTGGAGAATGATATCAGGCAAAAAAGAATGGTGGAAGGAGGCAATAAGGAAAAAATACACCAGAGGATCAAGACAGATATGTTTAAATAACATGAAGGAGAAAACAGGAACAACCATTTGGAGGCTTATGCTCTCATCAGCAGGGTTAGTAAAAGATAATATGTATTGGATCCCTGGAAACGGAAACAAAATCAATATTTGGATGGATAGTATCAATGGAGAACAACCTATTGGAGAAATACAAGAACTCCAAAATGTCAAAACCTGGCTCCAAGAAGCAGGGATTCAGAAGCTGGCGGATCTGGTCATTTGGTCACCTTCAGGAAAATGGAAATACTGGAAAAATATGGATCCCCCAGGCAACTTAGCGGAAAGCTATAAAGTCTTCCTACAATATTTGCATGGGAAATCCCCAATAAGCATCAGAACCAAAGACATCAGAGGATGGGGCAAAGCAGGAAACTACTCTGTCAAAGATGGTTACGCACTGCTCACTAGGAATAACAACCCTGCCCAAACAAGGAGGAAGAAAGTTTGGAACAGAGATAGCATCCCAAAGATAAATTATTTCTTTTGGATCCTAGCTCACAACAAGCAATTAACAGCAGACAATCTCAAGCTCCGAGGAATTGAAGGCCCCTCTAGATGTCACCTGTGTCAAAATGCAGAAGAGAGTGCACAACACTTATTCCTAGACTGCACTTTCGCTAGACAGGTTTGGACTTTGGTTCGTGGTCCCATAGCAAACTCCTTTACATTTCCCAGGAAAATGAAGCAATTGATGGATGAATGGAACAATAGAATCCAGGGAGGACGAAAGAACAAGCCCACCTTAACAAGAATCTGGAAGCTCCTCCCTATGAACATATGTTGGCAAATATGGCTGGAAAGAAACCAAAGAGTTTTTGAAGACAAAAAGAGTGCAGAGACGAGAATAGCAAATAAAGCAATAAACCTTATCTCTGAATCTTTGAACTCTAGGGGAGTGGCATTATATTCCCAGGAAGCTTTGAATTGGAATGAATTTCAATGGTGTCAAATGTTCGCAAAGGTGAGTTCACTTCAGTCCAAAATCCATACATCCTGTCATGAGTGGGAGATAAGAAAAGACAAACAGTCCTTTGAGAAATGGTGGAAGGATCAAGCAAGATTCACAATCTTCTTTGATGGGGCCTCTAAGGGGAACCCGGGGGCGGCAGGTGCACGGGGGATAATTTTTGATCCCGGAGGAAATAAAGTAGCAGACTTCTCTTGGGGTCTTGGTATCAACACCAATAACCAAGCCGAATGGTTGGCCTTGTTCCACTCTCTTGAAATTGCGGTCACCTTTAACATGGAACATTTGCAGGTATTCGGGGACTCTAGGCATGTAATTCAAGCTATGCGCAATGGTAATTCCCACAAAAGTGATAAAAGCCAGAGATTTCAGAAAAGAATCAAGAGTCTCGAACTCCCAAAGGATACTCTCTTTTTCCATGTGCTAAGAGATCTCAATTCCATCGCAGATAAACTCGCAAATGTTGGTGTTACTATGGACAAGGGACAAGCCTCTCTCAGCAAGGTCTTAAAACATTGTTTTATACCTTAATGAACACATTGATAATGAGTTTTAATACATGGAGTAATTACACGCAAGGTGGCCCTTTTCACCATTTCGAAATTTGTTTTGGGCATACACCCATCCTCCCACGTGCCTTGGCTTGGCAGTCACGTATCCACCCACGCGCCCCCCACATGGCCTGCGCAGGTCTCACGCTTGGGCATTTAAGACCCCAAGTGTCCGTCGACTTCTTAGCGCACAGAATGGAGAGCCTCACCCACCCTGCCCTCGCTCCGGCTCTGCAACATCTTTGCATCACCCAGGATCCTACAGCGCCATTTGAAGTCGGTTCTCCCTCGTCAGCTCGCAGCATGGAAGGGGTCAGACAGGCCATTTCCACATTGAGCCAACTCTCTTCGGAAATCAAAACCTACCTCTCCAGGACGTACTCAGCTGTCTACACCATTGCGAAACAAATTGAGGAATTAGCCATGGAAGACAGGTATATTCACGTTCGGCTCTTGCCTGGAGTCGCGCATGGAAGACATGGACAGAAATATCATTGAGCTGATGGGAAAGTGGACAGTATCAAAGCAGACACTTCAGTCTTTGCCTGCAAAACTCATTGCAGCATTGTGCAGGAAGCCCCAACTATAAATCAGGAGATGATGGATGCGGCCTCAGTCCAACAGCAGAATTTCAGTTAATGGCAGCCTCTTCTTCCTTTGTCTGCAGGTTCTCTTAGTTGCTTTCATTCTGAATGTTTTTTTGTCTAAAATTATGCAAACAATTTGTAAGGGTTTATCCCAACAGTAAGAACAGAGTTTATAGGAAGTCAGGAAGCATAGGACTCCATGATAAAAACTCTATAAGTCTCTGCAATTTTCCTTTCTCTGATGTAGAGTGCTGGCTTTTTTTTTTTGTAATGAATGGCTATGCACAACCTTTGTTTATATAAATCTATCACCTGTTTCTGTTAAAAAAAAAATCTCAAAAAAAGAGGTACGGTTCTCCCAAATTGGTGTGTTCTTTGCAAAAATCAGGAAGAATCTATCGATCATATTTTTGTCCATTGCCCAGTTTCAAAGTTATTATGGTATTCTATCTACAATCTCCTTAATATCCCCAATTTGTGGGACACTCATCAGTTTGATAGGAATTTCTACTTGTGGCATCAAAAGGAACATGATCATCCTACTCTTCCAACGGTTACTTCATGGAGTATCTGGAAAATGAGGAATGCTATTATATTCGAGGATAAGAAATTGAATATTGTTGAATGGGGAAGATGGATTATTGGATTTTACAATGAAATAAGTGGCAGGATGACTTCTCCAAAAAAACAAAGACAGTTACATTTCCTTACTGAAGACATGGATGCAATTGGTTACTATGATGGTGCAACACAAGATGGGCTTGGTGTGGTAGGGGTGGTTCTTAAGATCAATATGGAACATTCCTTTTTCTTTAAAATTAATTGTGGTCAAGGTACAAATACAAAGGATGAATTAATTGGCCTTTGGTGTCTATGCAAGGTTGCCACCATTTTTGGGATTGATCACTTATATATTTATGGCAATTCGAAGATAATTATCCAGTGGGAAAAATGAATTTTTAACTTACAGGTTTTAGCACTCAATTATTGGTGTGATCATATAAAATCACTTATGTTTGGTTTTTCATTTGTGGAGCTGAAGCATATTTTCAGAGAGTTAAATTTTGAGGCTGACAGACTGTCTAAAGATGCATTATTAGAGAAGGAGGGCCTTTTAGTTTGGGAGGAACTTGAAAACTCCTTGCCGACAGATCAGGGCACTTTTGATATTTTTCAGATCTGATCTGATTTTGATTTCCTCTGCTTAGATACTCTTTTTTTATGTTTTATGTGGGTTGTAGTATGTCCATGATGATGTAGACCTTTCAGCATTTACTTTGTTGTAACCGTTTTGATTAGCTTGGCACATAGGGGAAGATGTTGGCTGGCTTCTTTGAACAGATATGATGATGTACTTTTTTATTCAAATCCTTTGAATAACAAAAGTATAGTTTTTTTCCTACTGAAAAAACTAAAAGCATTTAGTTTTCTAATATAGGTAATTCATTTTATGTTAATTTTATAAAAATAGAATAATGTAAACTTATATAGTTTGACAGATTAATTTGAATATATAAAAATTCTTCTTCATATCAATTTCTCTAACCATTGCTAAATCTATCCTGTGGGATTTCTTTGATGGCGCAAGTAAGGAATCCACCTTCAAGTGGATCTGGGGTGTTCTAATCCTATCAGAGGATACCAAGATATGCATCAGATTTGGGCCTAGCCATTGCTCGAACAATAAGGCAGAATTAACAACATTATGGGTGGTTTTAAAGGTTGTTATCTCAAAAGGCATTTCTCATCTGCAGGTGTTTGAGGATTAAAAAATGGTCATAGAATGGGAAAATAGTAAAATTCAAATTAATGCCCCTCATCTGCAACACCTTCTTGCAGCAATTCAAAGGCAGGTGTATTTATTTGAGAATGTATCATTTGCTCATGTATATCGCGAGCTTAATGTTGAAGCTAAACAACTCTCCAAGAATGCATTGATTCTATAACCTGCACTGATGGAGATAGACGATCTCAGGGATGGAAGAATTGTCTCCAATTTTCAATTCATGTAAAATGTAGAAGATTCAGATTTGGTTGGTGTATAAGGAAGTAAAATGATAAAACAATTTTTGTGTATATGTTTCGAAGACAATAGAATCTTGATGTATTTATGAATGGAAAAGAAAATTTTAGACAAAGTTATGTAAAGAATCTGTAATATGCAGCTCTCAAAGTTAGTGATGTAAAGTCCTTAGAGGACAGCCAATGTTTATTCAATATGAATAAAGGATATATATATATATATAATATTCTAGTAAACACTAATTTTTTGTACAGTTTTACTAATATAGAGTAAGTGATGTGATACATTTTCCATTCAAATTGACAAGCATGGGGTTCAATTTAATTCTCAATGTGTTTTTGTGGGGGAGGGTCAAAAATTTGTACCAACGATTTCATGGATCTTGCTTTCTTCTTTGGGCCATTCACTTTCCCTTGGCTATAAATGGATAAGAAGAAACCACTTTCAACTTCAAACTTGTTTAGGATCTTTTTTGCCCATGAGTGAAAATATTTGTTTCAACCAATTACTAAGACTACAAGAATAATAAAATGTTACTAAGTCTTAACATATATCAAATAAATCATTTTAAAAAAATGTGAATAGATACCTGAAATTTTTTTAGCAACAAGACCTATAAATTGTAACTTGGAAGTATTGGAAATGTACAAAGTGGGATTGGGAGCCTCCAACAACAAAACCATGTTTTCTTTCCTTTGTCTGTCACAAGTGTTAACCCAACTCAATATCAAAATATCAAAAACAATTTCATGTTTAAGAAAAAACACATAAGAGTTTCATTAAAATTTGTTTTAAGATTATTATCAAATTTATAAATAAATTGAAAATAACATCTTACCAAAATTAGTAGCTCCAAGTTTGTGGCAGCCAGAAGAGAGCACTTTCAAACTGTCTAGAGAAATGGGTATCTAAATTCAGCACGTGCTTCTAACTTCTTAGGCCCATAACCAAAAAACAAGCATGTATGAAATTCCATAAGTAACGCTTGGTAAATTCGGTAGCTCATAAATTGTTGATGCTCAGTAAATCCGGTAGTTGATAAATTGTTGATGTTTGGTGGGTGATTGGGTTAATTCCTTCATTAACATAGTTTAAAAGCAAATTCCTATTCTAAAATTGTACCCACCTCTCTCTAGAAGTTGCATTTTCAAACTTTAAAACTGAATTATCCTCTAAAGGAAGGGCACAAAGGCCAAAGAAAGGAACTGAATGGAAGGGCACGACCCCGTATTGGGACAATGTTAGGCCAATATAAGAAATAAAGAAGAATGGAATGAAATCAAATCCATCCCCATTGAAGGCAAACTCACCCACATACTCTTCAATCGAATGGGAAAGTTTCAATTTGTGTTATTACATATATATTAACAGACACCTACTATAGGCCACTTATCTAGGCTAACACATATCTTAACAAGCCTACTAATAAAAATTAATGACGGGTTGAAAAAATAATTAACCGTAAAAAATACATCCTGGTAAATTGTGTGCCCATTCTTTGAGATGATTTTTTAGAATTTTTAACAGTGTTTTGATGAGTAAAATGCCTCATAATGGGCATATGCCGGTCAAATTCCAATCCTATACATACGCACTGTATAAGCACCCTTGCTAATTTTTGCAAGTTCTAGTTTATCTAGTTGCTTTATTTTAGTTCATTTTAGTTAACTTAATATAGCTTTAGTGCTTGCATGCAATTAAACTTAACTTAGTTGCTTTATTCCTTGCTTTATGGTGATATTTGGGTGCATGCCTTGCATGGCTTTCTTTCCCAAAATATCACTCTAGCATGCTATATGTATTGACTCATTGATCATTATTCAATGGGAAAGAGCTTTTAGATATTAATAAGAATTATTATTTGCAACAATTTAACTCTTCTCTCATCTCTTTCTTTGCAATTGATTAATGTATTGCTTCCTGCTTAGATTCTATATCTCTCGTAAAATATTACATGGTATTAGAGCTAGATTGAATCCAGGTAGTTGTATACATATTTTTGCAGGTTGAAGCACATCAAAGAGCACACCATAAGAGATGGACAAGCCACAATCTCATCAAATTATCCTTACTCCATTCGACTATCATGAATGAAAGTCAAAGGTAGTGCTCCCACTGAGAAGCAAAAGACTCTACAGGATAACAATGGGAAAAGAAGTTAAACCCAATTCACCGGTGGAAAAGGTAAAGTGGTTTAAAAGGTTAGATCAAGTATATGGTTTGTTATGCCTCACAATTTCTTAAGATCTCTTATTTCATATTGAATTTGCATCATTTTCCAATGAAGTATGGACCAAGCTAGAAGGACTCTTTGGAAAGAAGGATGTTTTAAGAGGGCATCAATTAGAGAATGAGATTATTAGATTGAGTCCAAGTGACTTTAATACAATCAAAGACTTCTTTACAAGATTTAAATATCTTTTGCAGTAGTGCAAAGCATGTGGGATAGATAAGAAAGAGGATCAACTTGTACTTTCCATTTTGTCAAGACTAAGCCCCAACTATTCAGTATTTGTTTCTACATTCTTTGCTACCGAATCAGCCATAGGATCCACTTGGAATATTCCTTCTTTAGATGAATTTGCATCTTCTCTCACTCATGATCAAGATAAGCTTGTTCAAATGGGTACTCTCAAGGCTTCAAATGCACATGCACTTGTAGCAAAAGTGGGAAGAAAGACTAGCAGCAATTACAAGCATAAAGGCAAGAAGTGCCAAGCTCGAGAGGAGGATTCAACATCCATGCAAGAGACCTCGGATTCTGAAGGTGGGAAACTCAAGAAAGGTAAAGTCGTATGTTCTTATTGTAAGAAACCCAATCACAGGGAGGATGTATGCATGAAAAAGCAGCTTGCTCGGTGCATAAGTATCCTTGAGAAACACAACCTCAAAATTCCTGATAATATCAGGGACATCAAACCAGTTGAGAATTTTAAAGAGCCACTTGACGAAGACAAAAGCAAGGAGATGGGCCACACCTTGATTGCATCCACTTTTTCACCTACTACTTCACATGAAGAAAAGAGGAGATATTCTTCATAGCATGCTCTCTAGTTCCTCAACGCCATCCTCTTTGAGAGGGGGTTTTTCCCATGAATTTTTCCATCTTGTCTCAGTTTATGGGGATATTATTTTTTATGAGTACTTGAAATGGCTTAATGGCCATACTCGATTTTTTTTTGTACTTGGGTACCTAAAATGGCTACATAACTGTCGGGACCAAATTTTGGTGCGTCATACTCACCTAAGTTATCTTAAGGGGGGGTATTGATGTACATGTGCACTGTATAAGCACTTTTGCTAATTTGTTGCAAGTTATAGTTTATCTATTTGCTTTCTTTTAGTTCACTTTGGTTAATTTAAGATAGCTTTAGTGCTTTTGTGTTTGCATGCAATTAAGCTTAAGTTAGTTGTGTTATTCCTTACTTTATGGTGAGATTTGGGTGCATGCCTTGCATGGCTTTCTTTCCCAAAATATCACTCTGGCAAACTATATGTATTGACTCATTGATCATTGTTCAATGGGTAGGAGCTTTTAGATATTAATGAGAATTATTATTTGTAGCAATTTTACTCTTCTCCCATCTCTTTCTTTGCAATTGATTAATGTATTGCTTCATACTTATATTTTGGATCTCTCGTACACTACCATTACTAAACTTCTCTTGCTGACATTATACTATAAGGGAATGAGACGCTCCTTTGAGGGTTTGTTCCAACGTCGGTAACACTTCATCTAGTATAAGAGTTTGTTCCAAATCCAGCTCTTTCGCCAGCAAAAGTTCCAGTTCTTAGTGAATATCCATTATAAACACCTATTTAAGTGGACCCTGCTAAAGAAGTAGATACAGATGCAATAGATCCGATTGATAAACCCATTGATCTATCACCAGTAGAAGCCTTGAGCGATATATAAGTTAGTAGGAGCATATAAAAACTATACACTAGCTCTGCACTTTTTAAATTGTACATTACTTACATGCCCACTCTAGTGTGTTTGCATTAATCTTTCTTAATTTACATTTCTTTTTTACTTTGCTTCACTTCTTCTTAGCATATGATTTCAATACAAATGCTTTATACGCTTATATTGAGAACTTCTTAGGATGCTCTTGCATCAAATTCTTAAAGCTTTCTCATATCAATCTCAAGTTGAATCAATTCCTTACTAACATTCACCTTTCACTACAAATGCTTTCTACGCTTATATTGAGAATTTCTTAGGATGCTCTTGTATCAAATTCTTAAAGCTTTCTCATGTCAATCTCAAGTTGAATTAGTTCCTAACTAACATCCACTTTGATATTATTTTAAGAACTCTAATGGCCTCTCAAAGTTTCAAATAAAGCATTGCTCCATGAATAGCTTCAAACTATCAACGACTTCGCTCTGGGTCCACATTTGGTTATGATAAGGTGTCTTAACTTGAAGTAGTGAGTAGACTAAGTTACATAGATAGAATGAGAAAAACTGAACCATAAGGATATATTACATGACTTTGCTTTGGATCTACATTTGGTTAAGAGAAGGTGTCGCAACTTGAAGAAGTTAGTAGATAAAGTTACATCGTTAGAATGAGGGAAAATTACAAAAATGATATGTTACATATATTTTATTTTGCTTCTCTATGAGAGATTGAGAAGGAAATGACAACATATTGAAAAAAAAAGCATTCCTAGTAACCATACAAATGTGAACTCTCATTGTTTAAAATATGGTAATGTTTAAATTTTAAAGAACAATCACATCAAATAATATGAATAAATCATACTCATTATTTCTTTGATTTTTTATATGTAAGTAAAAAAAGCCATTTCAATATAAAAAGCAATCACTTTTTAAAAAAAAATTAAGTATATAAAAAATAAAATAAATACTAATAAAATTACATAGAGATATGTTATTGTAAAATTTAACTTTATAGAAAAATAAAATAAATATTGATATATGTTATTATAAAAATTTAGAAATTAAAGGTTTTAACTTTATAGAAAAAGAAAATAATTATTGATATATTATGTTATAGAAGTTAAGGGTTTCATGTCATATTTTCAACACCGAGGAGAACAAAGATGAGAGAGTACACATTTTGAAAAAGGGTTTTTGTCTCAATGTGATGGAGATTTTCCTTCGTAAGATTACTTCATTTTTATGTTTTATTGTATTATGGTAGAATAGGATATGATGTTTTGGGTATACGTAAGAAAAAATTTAAAGGTTAAATTTTGGTCATGAATTAATTTTTTTGAGTGTTTTTTCTAAAAAATATTTCATTTGTCTTAAAATGATTCATTTAAATTCTATAAAATAAAGTATTTTACTTTAGAAACGGTTAAATTTTTTAGAAGTTATATAAAAATCTTATGAATTTGAATAATTTTCCAAAAATATTGCTAAACATTTTGTGGTTGGCATTTTAAGAATTAGTAAGATTCAACAAGCTTTTTACACTCTAAGATAAACATGGATCCTTAAAAATTTCCTTTATATATCTATTCTTCTCTTTTTCTTCATTTGGCTTCAATTTTTACAATTGCTTTGGTTTAGTTTTATTATTATTATTATTATTTGTTAATAATCATTTGTTCTAATAATCAAAAGTAACACGGATAGCAAGCAAGTGAATTCAACCCCTATGACCTCCCAAAGTTGCAAACCATCCAAAGGAGATCAATTAACATGGCTATTAGGATACAAGGCTTACATGATTTTTTTTTCCATAAGAAAAAGAGCTTCTTGCTATTCATTAATGAATCAAAGAAACTTCACAATGGATCTAGCCTTCTCCAATCAAAACCTTCTATATAGTTGATTACATTCTTATGCCCATTCTGGCTCAAATAAATTGTTTTATATCAATTTTCTAATTCACATATCCTCGAGGCTTACATGATATAATAAATGTCACTTTCTGACTTAGATATGCTTTTGTACTTTTGGTGTAAAGCTAATCTATTCCACATTCATAAGTGGAAATGATATGCTTCATGAGTAACCATATATATAAAGGTTAACTTCTATGTAATAATTACACTAATTACCCATACTATCATAATGTTATTGTGTATCATGCTCATGTGTTACGTGATGTAACCCTATCTAGGGTTTCTAGCTTTTTTAGCTTTCATAATATGGTATGAACCGTAAAAGTTTGATAGAAAGACTAGATTCTCACATAATGTCATCAAGTAGTCACCATGCAGTATTGAAGGGAAAGAGACTTGATGTTACCTCTTTGATTCATCATCACTATTAATTGTCTTATAATTGCCTCTTAGCATTCTTCATACAACATGGATACATGCAACAAATCAAACATTTTTATTTTTATTTTTCTATATTCAGAGGAGGCAAATCTAGATACTGAGGTTTATAGAAGTTAATGTATGTTCAAACATATACAATTCAATAGAAATTGTGTTATATATTTGAGTTTTTAGATCAAGCAAATGAGTAGTTTGTTTCTATTCTTGAACTTGAAGGTTTCTTAGTGATTTTTCAGTAGCTTAAATTTATCAAGCATTTATCAGTGTTTTTCAATAGGATGATCTAGGGTTTCCTTATTCAGTAATCTAGCTCATTTTTTTTACGATGTTGACAAGTTCCAAGAAGATAGGTCATACAACTTGTGTTTTTGAGTTTATCAAAGGAGATGTAGCCATTGCTAAAGATCCACAAGATCATGACCTTATTGAAGAAGAGTATAGTTTTGTAGTTTAAGAAGCCCACACCTTGAAGACAAGAACTGATCTAAGGTAGATACATTTTAGCATGAATTGTCACTCAAATAGTTAAGGAGTTTGTGAATCTTGAGATTTATACCCTTATGAGGGCCATGAGATAACTTGATGTAGCATTGTGGATTGAACTCAACATGGATTGTTTTCTAATAATCAGGGGATTCATAATTTGGGAGGGGAGGTGGAATCTAAGAACTCGGGAATTCAACTTGGAGGCTACACCTTTATAAGGGTTATGAGGTAAGGCGATGGAGCTCTAACTAGTCCGAGAATTGTTTTCAAAGAAGAAGCTTTTGAAGAATGTTTGATTCTAATTACTTTTGATATTTTGTTTTCAATCAATGTGTGTTTTCTTTTACTTAGATTGGATTTTGGTATTGTAAGCCTTAAGAGGGGGTTGTTAGGATATAAGGCTTACATGTTATAGTAAAAGTCACTTATGAATTAGCTATGTTTTTTGTACTTTTTTTGTAAATCAAATCTATCCCACATTCAGTCATCGAAATTGAACCTTCGCAGCCCTTCCAATGGGTTCAAACATGTCCTAGAAGGGTGATCGAAAGATGCCCTTTGAAAAAATGAGAATAATTGAAATCACTTGTCATTTATGAAGAACAACAAATATTTTAAAATTTCAAAAGAAGGGTCACATTTTCAATAACCCATTTGTCCCTAAACTCTAAAATCTTGGTTGTTGAATGTGTGAAATTCTAAGTCATAGCAGATCTAAGAGCTGAGTATACCTCACAGAGAAAGAATGAGCATAAAAGTTGAATTAGAGTGAAAACTGTAGTAAAAAAGAGCAGAGAAATAATTATGCAACAGAACTCAGATAGGAGCAAAATAATGTCACATGATCCAATCATCAGTATAGTCAACAATGATGATAAAATGGAGAGAATTCGAATCACACAGGAGAATTCAAACCTCAGTTGGTATAGCATAGGGATTATCACCACTGGATTGTTCCGGAAGACTCAAACTCAACTGAACTGAACCTAGACTCAGCTAACTGAAGTCACAATCAATTAACTGACTAAGGAGGGTGCAATAGTGAGTTTGTCATTCATGTCAATCAGAAATGGGCGCATGAGGCCACAATCAATGGCATCCAAAGCTTCAACCCCCCACAAGAGTTAGCTAACTTAGTTGGATTGTGTTGAAATACTGTAACTTCAAAGAATATTATATTTGTAGTTTATTATTCCGGAGATGTTTCATTCCTCCGATGGGACTTTGCTATGTATCCAGAGATGTTTATTCCTCCGAGATATTGTGGTAACTAGGGTTATTAGATCTCCTAGGAGAGGTCGGCCCTGAGTTAGTTATTTGAGGGTTATTAGACTCTCCTAGGAGAGGTCGGCCCCATAGGGTAAAAAGTCAGTTGGAAAACAAGTATAAGTAGAGGAGGATGTTCCTCACTTATCTCATTCATTCATCCACTTGGAAGTAGCGCACAAGTGAGAGAGAGGTCTGCATAGGAGGAGGAGGAGCTCTTGTTTTGGTTTCTACATCTTGTATTTGGTTGATCATCTATATTAAGGAAAAGCTTTGCTGGGTTTTCTACCCCATGAGGGTTCCCCAAGGTAAATCCTTGTCTATCTTGTGATTGTGTTTCTTTCAGTGATCTTGCTAGTCAAATTAGTTTAAACTTAACATGGTATCAGAGCTATCCTGAATAGGACATCTTTCACAAGGTGAAAATCTCTCTCTCTCTTCCTCCGCTGAAAATTAGGGTTTCTGCAAAAGTTGGAATTTTTGGTTTCTGATTGCATGGCTGGATAGCCCTCCTCAAAATCGAAGTTTTGAGCCCTGGACCGAACTTTTTGAGTGGGTATAACCCCAGGATTTGTCAAACCCTAGTTTGACTTCTGGACCAGAAAACCAGTAAACCATAAAAATGCGCACTTCTGCACCAGTGAACCAGAAAAGCTGCGAACCTGTGCACCAGAAATTCAGAAAAGAAGAGACCAAAAATCCATAAATTCTATTGCAGATTCAGAAGGTGTAAAGTTGAAGTTTCCAGAAGCTGATCACACCATAATTCTCAATTCAATCAAGATCATCTCCTGGTAAGTACTATTCTATCTCTTGAAACCTCAATCTCCTTGATCCCTAGATAATATGGCTCCAAGCACTAAGCTTGAGGATAAGCTAGAGGGTATAGAAAATTTCTGGGCATGGAAATACAGAATTGGTCTCATTCTTGAAGAGAATGATCTTGTCCATATATTAAAGATGAGATTGCAGAACCTGAAGAAGATGAAGCCAAAGAGAAGTATAGGAAGGACCTGATTAGGGCAAAGAGAATCATTGCTGATTCTATTAAGGACCACTTGATTCCCCAAGTGGCATCCAAGAAAAATCCAAAGGAAATGTATGATGCCCTAGGCAGAATGTATGAAGGAAAGAACATCAATAGGAAGATGAACCTGAGAGCTCAATTGAAGAGCACCAAGATGAATCAAGGAGAATCCATTCAAGATTATTTCTCAAGGGTTTCCCAATTCAAGGAACAACTAGATGCCATTGGAGATACTCTTGATGAAGATGAACTAGTCATGACTGCTCTAAATGGTCTCACTAGACCATGGGAGTCATTTATCCAAACCATGTGTGCCAGAAAAGAAAGCATGAAGTTTGATGTGGTATCGAAAGATTGCATCCAAGAAGAAGCTAGGGTTGCTAACAGAGAAGCCTTTCTCAAAGAAGGTGACCAAGCCTTGGCCACTCACACCAAGAGAAAAAGGAATAAACCCTACTTCAAGAAGGATAGTCACAAGGAGTCTCAACCTCCACAAAGATTTCAGAAGAGAAGAGGAACTACTCTAGGACGTAAGTTTTCCACATTCCAATGTTTCAATTGTCATAAAATAGGACACATTGCTAGGGATTGTCCCTCAAAGGAAAAGAAGAAGGGATTCCACCATAAAATACATCAAGCACACCTAGCAAAAGATGAAAGTGAAGAAGAAGAAGAAGAGGAAGAAAGGCCTCACAAGAAAATATCTAGAAGAGAAGAAGAAGAAGAAGAAAGGCCCTTCTTCAAGAGAAGATCTAGAAGGAATGAAGAAGAAGATCCAGAAGAGTATGTTCTATTCTCTGCACTCTCTGGATCTATAACACCTGGAGAAGATACATGGCTTATTGATAGTGATGCTTCAAAGCACATGAATGGACAAAGGAAAACTCTTTCAAAAATGGAAGAGAAGACCTCCCCACAAAAGGTGTCATTAGGAGATGACTATCAATATCCCATCAAGGGAATTGGTGAAGCAAGCTACAAGCTTGATTATGGAGATGAAGATGAAGGAGATATTATATGTCCCAGTATTGAAGAAGAATTTACTTTCTATCTCAGCTCTAGATAAGAAAGGTTATAGGGTTCCATTCATAGATGGACAAGTACTCATGTGGCCCAAAGGAAAATCAATTGAGGATGCAATTGTTATTGGTGAAGAGGAAGGAGGTCTATACAAACTCAGTGGACATCCAAAAGCTACCCTTGTTCATGAAGCCACTAGCCCTAGTGAACTATGGCATAGGAGGCTTGCTCATATTAACTACAAAGAACTACCTCAGGTGAGTAAAGTAGTCATAGGACTACCAGATTTGAAGATTGATCATGATGGCACATGCAAAGGATGTTCAAAAGGGAAGAATATCAAGAACCCATTTCCAAAGAGTGAAACAAAAACTAAGGGTATTTTGGAATTGATTCATTCAGATGTATGTGGACCAATTCCCTCCACATCCTTGAGTGGATATGAATACTACCTTACATTTATTGATGACTACTCCAGAAAGACTTGGATATACTTTATAAAAGGGAAGAATGAAGTCTTCGGAAAGTTGAAGGAGTTCAAAGCATTGATAGAAAATATTTTAGAAAAGAAGATCAAAATACTCATGACAGATAATGGTGGAGAATACACTTCAAAATATTTTGAAGTCTTTTGTAAAGAAGCTGGAATCAAGAGGGAGTTAACCACTCCCTACAATCCTCAACAAAATGGTGTTGCGGAAAGAAAGAATAGAATCATTATGGAAGCAGTGAAGACAATGATACATGATCAAGACCTACCTATGTATCTATGGGATGAAGCAGCCAGGACAGCAGTCTATGTGCAGAATAGACTATCTCATAGTGCTCTTGAATTCAAAACCCTAGAAGAAGTGTTTACAGGGAAGAACCCTGAGGTAAGCCACCTCAAGATATTTGGGTGTCCTGTATATATTCACATTCCAAAAGAAAAGAGAACTAAATTAGACCCTTCCGGAAAGAAGGGAATATTTGTTGGATATTGTGAAACATCCAAGGCATTCAGAATATACATCCCAGGATTCCACCATATGGAGATTAGTAGGGATGTGACATTTGATGAAGAGACAGCTCTCAAGAAATCTAGGAAGTTCCAGTATGAAGAAGTATATGAAGAATATGCACCTCCCAGAATTGCAGAGTTTGTTCCATCCCTGAAGATGTAACACCTGAAGACCATGATATGATAGAACCACAAGAACCCCCCATTTCAAACATTTCAAGGAAAAGAAAGCCAGCATGGGAAAGAGATATTATTTTAGGAGCAAAAAAGTATGGAGCTCCTGAAGGCTCCACTAGAGTGAGTAAGAAACCAAAGCCCTTCTCCAACTATATGGCTTCGATGTGTGATCTTGTAGATCAAGAACCTACTAGTTATGAAGAGGCAGTTCATAAGAAAGAGTGGGTAGAGGCAAGGATAGAGGAATACCAATCAATAATGAAGAATGATGTTTGGGATATAGTTCCTAAGCCTAAAGACAAAAGTGTGGTATCCTCCAAATGGATATACAAAATAAAGCATGCTGCGGATGGTAGCATTGAAAAATATAAAGCAAGATTTGTGGCCAAAGGATTCTCTCAGAAAGAGGGAATTGACCATGAAGAGACATTTGCACCAGTTGCAAGGTACACCTCTATTAGAACCATCATGGCACTTGCATCCATGACGAAGTGGGATTTACACCAGATGGATGTGAAGACATCCTTCCTGAATGGTGTGATTGAGGAGGAAGTGTACATAGAACAACCTCAAGGATTTGAGGTGGAAGATGGAAGAACCCATGTATGCAAACTGAAGAAGGCTTTGTATGGGTTGAAGCAAGCTCCCAGAGCTTGGTATGGAAGAATTGACAGTTTCTTGACAAGCCTGGGCTTTACCAAAAGTAAAGCTGATCCTAATCTTTATCTCAAGGTTATGGTGATGAACCTGTCATATTGTTGCTATATGTGGATAATCTATTTCTGACTGGAAATGAGAAACAAATCATCGAGTGCAAGAAGAATCTCTCATCAGAGTTTGAGATGAAAGATCTCGGATTGATGCACTACTTCCTAGGTCTGGAAGTGTGGCAAGGACCAGATGGAATCTTTCTCAACAAAGGAAAGTATGATGTGGGAATCTTGAAAAGATTCGATATGTTGGAATGCAAAGCCATGGCCACTCCCATGGATTCCAACTTGAAATTGTTAGTTGATGACTCTTCAGAATTAGTGGATGTGACTCTGTACAGACAGATTATTGGGTCATTAATGTATCTGACAAATACCAGGCCATACATATGCTTTGCGGTGAACACCCTGAGTCAGTATCTAATGGAACCTTGACGAGTTCACCTGATTGCTGCAAAGCATGTGATGAGGTACCTAAAAGGTACAATAGATTTTGGTCTATATTATCGAGGAGATCATGACTTCAGATTGTATGGCTACACAGATGCTGATTGGGCAGGAAGCGTATCAGACAGGAAGAGTACATCGGGTGGATGTTATTGTCTGGGATCTGCCATGATCTCATGGTTTAGCAGGAAGCAGTCAAGTGTGGCTCTCAGCACAACTGAAGCAGAATATATAGTTGCCTGCTTTGCTAGTAGCGAAGCGGTATGGCTTCGGAAGTTGTTATCAAGATTGTTTAACTTAGAGATGGACCCCACTGTGATCCTGTGTGACAACCAGAGTTGTATCAAAATGACAGAGAATCCAGTATTCCATGATAAGTCAAAGCACATAGAGATCCGATATTTCTATATACGGGATATGGTACAGAAAGGAGCTATCAAGCTCAAGTATGTGGGCACTGATGAACAAGTTGCTGATGTGTTGACCAAACCTCTGTCTCGAGTAAAGTTTGAGTATTTCCGAGACAAGCTTGGTGTAGTTCAAAAGGACCCTCCTCGAAAGGGGGAGTGATATGTTCGATAATGATATTTGGATATTGGATACCTATATCAATGATGAGATTGCCCATGTGGATACTTGTATTGATGATGTGTATACTTGTATTGGTATGGATACTTGTATTGATGATGTGTATACTTGTATAGATACTTGTATTGATGATGTGTATACTTGTATTGGTATGGATACTTGTACTGATGATGTGTATACTTGTATTGGTATGGATACTTGTATTGATGATGTGTATACTTGTATTGGTGTGGATACTTGTATTTATGATGTGGATACTCGTATTGGTGTGGATACTTGTATTGATGATTTGGATACTGTATCGATGATGAGGATACTTGTATCGATGATGAGGCTACTTGTTCTGACGATGAGGTCAATATATGGTACCTAGTTGATATGATAGGACTGTATCGTCCCTAAACGCCTAGTTCAAAATGTACGTGATGGGGATTGCATCATCCCGGAACCACTAGTTCAAAATGTACGTGATGGGGATTGCATCATCCCGAAAACACTAGTTCAAAATGTATGTGATGGGGATTGCATCATCCTGGAACCACTAGTTCAAAATGTACGTGATGGGGATTGCATCATCCCGGAACCACTAGTTCAAAATGTACATGATGGGGATTGCATCATCCCGGAACCACTAGTTCAAAATGTACGTGATGGGGATTGCCTCATCCCAGAACCACTAGTTCAAAATGTACGTGATGGGGATTGCATCATCTCGGAACCTCTAGTTCAAAATGTACAAGAGGGGATTGTATCATCCCCATATTTCGGTCCCTGAATTGATTCGTAGACAGATGTCTCCGAGAAGTGGTCCCTAGTGGACGAGAGGGGATTGTATTATCCCTGGACTTCGGTCCCTGAATTGATCCGTAGACAAATGTCTCTGAGAAGTAGAGGGGATTGTATCGTCCCCGGACTTCGGTCCCTGAATTGATCTGTAGACATATGTCTTCGAAAAATGGTCCTTAGACTTTGTCTAACTTGATGAGTGGACTGCATCGTCCCTAGACATGTTATGGTGTCTTAAATGGATCGTGTGTTTTGCAGGGTATGCTGCTGATGATCATGCGATGACGATGCTGATGATCGTGTGATGACGATGCCGATGATCGTGCGATGACAATGCTGATGATCGTGCGATGACGATGCTGATGATCGTGTGATGACGATGCTGATGATCGTGTGATGATGATGCTAATGATCGTGGGATGACGATGCTGATGATCGTGTGATGACGATGTTGTTGATCGAGAGGATCCAGATGATGATGCTACTGTAGCTGTTAGAGTGCTACAGAAGATGAAGACTCAGTACTTGATGTTCCAGTATTGAAGATCTTGAAAATGTTCCAGTAACTAGTTGAGTTGCTGAAGAAAGCTTCCAATGATTTATAGATGCATCATGTATCATGTATCATGTAGTTGATGACTCCTTTCTCCTGCAGACGTTGTTATAATATCCTTCTCGTTAAGGGGGAGTGTTGAAATATTGTAACTTCAAATAATATTATATTTGTAGTTTATTATTCCGGAGATGTTTCATTCCTCCGATGGGACTTTGCTATGTATCCGGAGATGCTTATTCCTCCGAGAGATTGTGGTGACTAGGGTTATTAGATCTCCTAGGAGAGGTCGGCCCTGAGTTAGTTATTTGAGGGTTATTAGACTCTCCTAGGAGAGGTCGGCCCCATAGGGTAAAATGTCAATCGAAAAACATGTATAAGTAGAGGAGGATGTTCCTCACTTATCTCATTCATTCATCCACTTGAAAGTAGCGCACAAGTGAGAGAGAGGTCTGCATAGGAGGAGGAGGAGCTCTTGTTTTGGTTTCTACATCTTGTATTTGGTTGATCATCTATATTGAGGAAAAGATTTGCTGGGTTTTCTACCCCATGAGGGTTTCCCAGGGAAAATCCTTGTCTATCTTGTGATTGTGTTTCTTTCAGTGATATTGCTAGTCAAATTAGTTTAAACTTAACAGATTGAACTTGAACACTCAATTGGTTCCTATAAAATAGGGAACTGACTGAAGTGGTCCTAAAATGATGCATGCAGGGTTCAGAAGGTGATAGATGGATCCTGGATGACATCTGCACACCACTAGGGGGCAAATGACATCATCAACAACTAGAAAAAATAAATAATGCTAGGTAGGACAAGGATGGAGTATTAAAATATCCTAACACCCCCCCTTAATCCATACTTTTGCATCCTGGGCCCTGGTTATTAAGACCAAAGGTCACCCATACAATCAAATAAATGATAAAAAAATTAAAAACTATCCATGAACCAAGGAAATGGGGAAAAACCTCATGGAAAAAATAGCCCCCCTCAAAAGAACAATAGTAGGGAACTCAAAGAACCTTCATACTAAGTAGAGAAGGAAAAAAATTTCCTCAGTGAAAGCCTTTGCAAAAATATTGGCAAGTTGCTCCTATGTAGGATAGCAATGCAAGTGTTAGATTTGGATATGGATCTGTATTTGCTCCTCTGATGTACCTCCCACCGTGTAGAAGTTATATTTTCCAAAACAAGTCTTTCAGGAACCTTTCTTGCTACTGGAGCGAATGGCTCGTTGTGGTCCAAATCATGAACCTTTGAGTACCTTTCGTCAGAGAACCGAGATTGTTGCTTCGTTGTAGATTCCCCATGGAAAATCTCTCCAAGAGATTGTGGATCAAACCCCACCATCATGTAGCACCTCTCTGAGAGAAGTGGATCTGCATGACATAGTACAATTTTTCCATTATATTGAGATTTGGTGGTTCTATGGTCAGATGGATCCCCAACTGTGTTCCTAGCAGCTACAAGGACTTTGTGATCCCATATTGGCCTTGGCCATGGATTGGGAGCATGTGTTGGATCTGGATCTGAATCTGAATCTCCTTGAACTTTATTCTCAACATAAATATCTTGATCCTCATCTTCATTAGAATATATATCACTCTGATCTTCATCAGATTCCAATGGGGTAGGCAGAGAGTATAGAAAAAAATGGGAGAATTCATATGCCTTGGAGGCATGGTTTGCAAACCCTTTCACTATAATATATATTCCCAGTAGAGATCTCTGTAATCTCAATTGTGTCAGGACCAAATACCACTTTCTTTGGTGAGCCTGTGTGAGTAATTTGATATACAGAAAACAAATTTGCTGACAAAGAAAGCACAAATAGAACATTTTTGAACTTCCCATGTTCCGTATGTATTGTTCCCTTCCCTTCAACAAAGATCTGAGAGTTGTCTCCCATGCAAATAATTGGACCATCTTTGAGATCTAGAGAAGAAAATGATTCTCTGGAGGAAACCATGTGTTTGGAGGCTACTAAATCTATGAGGAGGGCTTGTGATTTTGAAAATCCAGCCTTCAATGCATGGCATCTCTCATGACCATCAAACTCACTTCCAAAATCAGTCTCTCTTGCACCTTCTGGGAGGGAAATGTCGTGTTGTTCAAGAAGCTTGGTCATATGATCTATCTTCTTTTGCATGCAATATCTCTCTGGGTGGTTTCCTTTCTTGCAATAGGAACACTTGGATTTCTCAAAACCCTTTTTTTTGTCCTTATTGGAGATTGACTTGGCATTCTGCTTGGGTTCAGATGGCCTCTTATCCTTGACCTTGTGCTTCCCCTTCCCATTCGCACTTTTTTCTTCTCCAGCCATAAGAGCTTGATCTTTGGAGGCCTTCAAGTCGCCCATATGGATCAACTTATCTTGTTCTTGGATGAGATATTTAGTGAAAACATCTAAGGAGGGAATCTTCCAGCCAGGGATTGACATTCGCCCAAAATGGAAGGTGAATGTTTGAAATTCTAAGTCTAAAACCCATATGTCCCTAAACTCTAAAATATTGGTTGTTGAATGTGTGAAATTCTAAGTCTCAACAGATCTAAGAGCTGAGTATACCTCATAGAGAAAGAATGAGCAAAAAAGTTGAATAAGAGTGAAAACTACAGTAAAAAAGAGTAGAGAAATAATTATGTAGCAGAACTCAGATAGGAGCAGAATAATGTCACGTGATCCAATAATAAGTATAATAAACAATGATTATACAATGGATATAATTCGAATCACACAGGAGAATTCGAACCTCAGTTGGTCTAGCATAGGGATTATCACCACTGGAGTGCTTCAGAATACTCAAACTCAACTGAACTGAACCTAAACTCAACTAACTGAAGTCACAATCAGTTAAATGACTAAGAAGGCTGCAATAGTGATTTTTTCATGCATGTCAATCAGAAATGGGTGCATGAGGCCACAATTAGTGGCATCCAGAGCTCCAACCCCCCACAAGAGTCAGCTAACTCAGGTGGATTGCACTGGAACACTCAGTTGGTTCCTATAAAATAGAGAACTAATTGAAGTGCTGGGCTTAGAAGGTGGTAGATGGATCCTAGATGACATCTACACACCACTAGGGGGAAAATGACATCATCAACAACTAGAAAAAATAAATAATGCTAGGTAGGACAAGGATGGAGTATTAAAATATCATAACAGAATGAACATTGTACTTTCCATAATTTATAAGGATGGATGTGAATCATGAGAAAGATTCAAGATCTAGCGCCAATTACTTTCATTTGGCATCTAAAGACTAAAATAATCTTTTTTTTTCAACATGAAAAAACTCAGTTGCTTGATATTCAAGAGTTATGAATCAAAGACAACTTACATAGATCCTTTGAGAAGGCATGCCCAGCTTCTCAGAAATATTCATCATTGTTTTCTATCAAAATAGTCATGAGACTGTCAATGTGGAGTGCAAACAACATCATAAAATTATACAAAAACCAAGATGACTACAATAACAACATTCATCAACAAAATATTTTTTCACGGGGACATGTCATCTTGAAACAGTGAACCATATGCCTAGAAAACATGAGAAAAAAATCCACTCTGTATTGCAGAGTAACAAAGATTGCAAGAAAGAAGAGATAACATCCTTAAGTCCCACTGCTGAAACACCATTTCAAAATTGAAACAGCTACGAGCCTCCATAGGCCTAGATAGAGCCTTCATTTATGTTTGTGTTGTCACTAAATTATTCATAATAAAGCTTTCCTTCCAGTTTGTTGATGGTCGTTTTAAACATTCTATTCGGACACAAATTAAGTTGTTTATAAATGTGATTGAAAGAAATATTCTAAAAATTGTTCAACTGACTTTGTATCCTCTTCTTCCAACTATCCAGTGCAATGCAATCCAGCTTTGCTTGCCCAATGATCCAATTGATAATGACTTGAGACTTACCCATAACCTAAAGTTAAGTAAGATTCAGAAATATTGCGATGTAAAGTACACCCCAAAGAGATGATAGCTTTACTCTCGCATTAGTCCCTCTCCCCACTGCCACCCAACATTGGAAGAAATGTTCATTATTCAAATTTAAAACAAAACCTAATCCACAACTCCCAGCTTGTTCGGCCCCGTCAACGAAACCCACGGGCCCCTCAAGGGCACAGGAAGGCCATATGAGATATCGTACTTTGTCTTCCAAAGTATTCTTGGCATAACCATTAAAAGCACCTACAAATTTTGAAGATATGAAATGTACACTTATGCTCTTGTTTTCAAATATGACATTGTTTCTCCCACACCATAAATTCCAGGAGACAAATAGAGGTAGGCTACATAATTTTCCAGTAGTAGAGAACCAGAGATTAAGCCTATGTTTGAAAGAACCCCCCTCCCCGATCAACTTGCAATGAAGATTTAACACTATCCTCCAGACTTTAATTGGTACAGAGCAGTCCGCAAAGAGGTGGTTCAAAGATTCTTCACCATTTTTGCACAAAACACAATGGAAAGGTCCAATGAAACCCCTTTTTTGTAAGTTCTTGCCAACCAGGATTTTATCTTCGAGAGCCATCCAACCAAAAATTTGCAATTTCAATGGTGCTTTACATTTCCAAATATATTTAAACCACTATTTCTCTGAGGTCTTATCCAAAGAATCCACAATAAAATCATATGCTTCTCTAGCAGTTACTTGGCCCGAGGACGTATTCCAGGACCAAAGTAACTTGTCCTTGGAGTCATCCAGGTGAATGCATCTCTATTCTCATAGGTTCCCATGTATTCCATGATAAGGTGTAGCCTTCCACAACATTAAATCCATCACATAGTTTAGACAAGATAATCCCACCACTATACTGGTGTACACACCATTTAAGTGGCATTTAAGGAAAGCTTCCTGAAGAAGCTTGTACACCTTGTTTTTTTAAATTCCCACATGAATTCATATGTTATGAGAATTGTCAATCCTTCTCGATATGAGAAATGGCATTGCATTTAATGTCCATACTTAATGTGTTTGCATCTCATACTTTCCATAATGCCATTTCTTTTTTTATATTTTCCTCTACTCATGGCTCTTGCAAAACATCAAAACAATTAGTCATTGGTTATGGTGTAAATTGTAATCACGTTCAAAACTTATTAGCAAGATTAATTGAAAAGGTGTGGTTAAATGCAAATGTGTGGTTCATTGATGCTTTTGAACAACAAACAATAGACATCAAGCAAATCCAAGGAAATGAGGTCATCTCTCTTTCTTCATGTTCACATATTCCATCTCTCTAAGGTATCTAACGTGTTGTTTCATAGTTATTAATAAAGCTATATGTCTACTTGTTAGAATTCATTGCAAGGTTATAGCATTGGTATCTAATATTTGACTTTTTTAGCACGTTCATTGACTTCTATACCACTTAGTATATAATTCATAGCATTGCAATAGATATTTAATGAGAACAAAACACATAATTAATACTTGAATCTAAATCTCTCAACAATCCACTAATCATGCATAGATTAAGTCAAGTTCATTGTAAAGATAATGCATAGTTTTGTTTTGTTTTTTTCAAACAAACTATGTGAATGATTTTGTTTGGGATAAAAAGTTGTATTAAGCTTGGTGAAATTATATAACTTGTATGCTTTTGATTAAGTTTAGACATGAACCTACACAAAATGGACCTTGCCAACTTCAAAAAAACCTAAAACTAAGATTAAAACAATGTGAATTGTGATGTTCATTCAATTTTCTACATCATCAAATCCTCACTGCTTTGATTATTCCTCTTTTCTCAGTGCTATGCATCTTCATATATCACACTTTCACTTTCTTATTGTTGTTTCTAAAAACATTCACTTCAATGTGATGGTACTTTAAATGTCAAATATTTTGAGAATGCCTCATAACACTTTTTCCCTCTTCCTCATCCCAAGCCCAAGATCAATGAGATGCATCCTTTACAACCTTAATACCAGGGCAACATTTTTTATGCCTGGATGGGATTCTTGAGAAAATTATGAAGAATTTAACATATTATTTTTATCATTAGATTTCTAGGAATTATGGTCTAAAATCCACTTTGTCTCACATTTTTCCATGGTTTGAGAGATAAAGTGAACAATCAATATCCTTAATAATAATATACCTAGTGGTCTTTATGAGTAATTTTCTTTAGATTTGTGTTTGTAGGGATCTTAGAAAGCTCAAAGTCTTAAACTTCTTAATCTAAATAATAAACAATAGATGAAACCCTGTTAGATTTTCATGTTCCTAGATTGCTATAAAACAATTAGGCTTCTTTCATGGCTCTTGTAATGTTTTTATATAATTGTGCCATTCTATAGACTTGTGTTTTTATAGAATGGATTTGAGGCTTATTGTAATTTCTTATTTTCTAATGAGATCTACATCAAAAATGACTTCCATGGTTAATCATGATTGTAATTTACTCAAATGTTTGATTCTAACATTCTGAGTGAGGCTTTATATTTGCATTTCTAACACTTTGAAATCCCCAAGAAGAAAACAATTCAAGAAGAAAACAAGTCATGCTTACAAAATTAATGTACATATAACACATCCTAGAGGGTTACATTTGAAATTATCTAGCATGCTTATTATTACCTTTTATTGAAATTACAACTTATCTATTTGGTAATTCAAACATTGTAAAAAATTAGAAGGGTGATATTTTATTTAAATTGAAATTACAACTTATCTATTTGGTGATTCAAACATTGTAAAAATTTAGAAGGGTGATATTTTATTTAGGATAGAAAATTTTGAAATGTGTCTAATTTGAATGAACTAATACTTTTACTACGTTTCATCATGGATAGGTTGGATGATAATATACCCTTCAACATGAAAATAAGAGCAACCCTTCAAATATGATGACTAGTAGAAAAAGTTACATACTATATGTTATATTATTATAAAAATTAAGAGTATCATATAGAGGAGAGATGTCAATAGGTGAACAAGAAGAACCAATAGAGATAGGAGTGGAAAAATTAGTTATCATAAGTGATTCATAAAAATACTTTATGTACAAGTTATTGTCAATATTTTCATGTTTTTAAAATTACTTATTAAAAATTGTTGTTCTACATTTTGAAATAAAATGAATATTTAAAATTTAAAATTTTATTTAAGTCACATCCACTTTAAATCATATGAATGTTTACTCATTAATTTTAAGAAAAAATACACTAAAACTAAACAATTTGGAACTTTTTGACTTACATATGACCAATAAAAATTTGGAGGAAATAAAAACTAAAAAACTAGAGAATTAAATTACACCAAATGGGTTAAAAAGCTGCACCACTATTCGCATTTATCCTCTACCCATCTTACAATTTTACCATGCCGAGCATACCGTATATACATTTGAATGTTGCTTAAGCAAACAACCTGGATCAATACACAAAAGATATACAAGGCTGTTATCAACTGTGAATGGGTATCTTCAAATTGCACTCGCAATTTTAAATTTGAATCCATACTCGTAATTTTCATGACAGCGCCTATGTTTCTCTTTTCAGGCTTAAACAGTTAATTTGTTCTTCTTTACTCGACAAGTTTCTCGTGGACATTGCAGGTACATGCATACAGCACACTGATCTCTGCTATATTCTATCATGAAACTGCATACACCATACTTTTCATGGCTCATGTTGCTTGTAGTTGCAGGAAACTTATGCATTCCCTCGTTTTAGAGCAATTGGTGTTATCATCTCAGAGCTTTTACTACCATTTCAGGAATGGCAAACCGATAATGTGCTCATTTCTTCATCTTTCTGGTGCTGCTAAACAACTATCAAATTGGGATTCTCATGAACCGAATAGCAGTTTATTTACATGCCAATCCACTCTCAGTATCAACGACTATGCCTCCCTCTTGCAAGCCTTCTCGAACAGCAAATCAATCTCACGGGGAAAAATACTCCATGCCCATCTGCTCGTCAATGGACTATACCGAAACGTCCATTTAGGAACCAATCTCGCCGTCCTCTATGCCATTTGTGGGACTATGGCTGATGCACGCCGAGTGTTTGACAAAATATCTGAAAGAAATGGATTCTTATGGAACATGATGATCAGAGGCTATGCCTGCAGTGGTCCCTGTGAAGAAGCCCTCAAGCTCTATTACCAAATGCAAGAGGTAGGCATATGGCCTGATAAGTTCACTTTCCCCTTTGTAATCAAGGCATGTGCTTCCCTATCAGCTATGGAAGCGGGAAAGGAGATTCATTATCACATACTCAAGACTGGATTCGAGTCAGATGTTTTTGTAGGAAATTCTCTTATAGCAATGTATGCTAAGTGCCGGAGTATGGACCTCGCTCACCAAGTGTTTGACAAAATGTCTAAGAGGACTGTGGTGACATGGAATGCAATGATTTCAGGATACGCCCAGAATGGACATGCTAATGAGGCTTTGGCATTTTTTCATCAGATGCAACTGGAGGAAGTTGTACCCGACCGTGCCACGATTGTGAGTATGCTGCCTGCCTTTGCTGAGCATGGATCTTTGCAAGATGGTAAATGCATCCATGGTTATGTTATAAAGAATGGATTTCAATCAGATGGTTCAGTGGCAAATTCTCTTATATCTATGTATAGTAAGTGCTGGAGTATAGAGGCTGCATGCAAAATTTTTGACAGAATGCCCTGTAGAGATGTGGTTTCGTGGACTGCAATGATTGGAGGATACTCCCAGAATGGTCATGGCAATGAGGCCTTGAAACTCTATCATCAAATGCAACTTGCAGGCATCAAACCTAATTCACTCACCATGGGGACGGTGCTCCCTTCCTGTGCTCATTTAGGAGCGTTGCAGCATGGCAAGTCCATCCATGCTTGTAGTATTAGAAGTGGTTTTGAGTCGCATGTTACTGTTGGGACAGCCCTCATAGATATGTATATTAAATGCGAGGATATAGGACTTGCATGCCAGTTGTTTAACAAAATGCCGAGAAGAAATGTGGTATCATGGAATGCAATGATTGCTGGATGTTCTCATAATGGCCACGCTAATGAGGCCTTGTCACTTTTCCATCAAATGCAACTGGTAGGCACAATACCAGATGAGGCAACAATGGTGAGTGTGCTACCAGCATGTGCTCATTTGGCAGCTCTGCAAAAAGGTAAATGTATTCATGGGTACATATTCAGAATGGGTTTCGAGTTGGATGTGTGTGTGGGGACTGCCCTCATTGACATGTATGCCAAGTGTGGAAGTCTAGAAATTGCATACCGTATATTTGACAAAATATCTGAAAGAGACGTAGTACTATGGAGTGCAATGATTGCAGGGTATGGAATGCATGGGCATGCTGCAGATGCTCTTGCACTTTTTTCTGAAATGCAGCATACAGGCTTGAAACCAAACCACATCACCTTTACAAGTATTTTGTATGCATGCAGTCATTCAGGTTTGGTAGATGAGGGCTGGAAATATTTCAATAGCATGAACCGAGATTATTGCATCATGCCTGGGGTGGATCATTATGCATGCATGGTTGACCTTCTTGGGCGAGCTGGAAAACTTGATGAAGCAGAAGGCTTTATAAAAAAGATGCCATTAAAACCCAATGCTGAAGTGTGGGGGACCTTGCTTAGTGCCTGCAGAATTCACAAAAATATCGAGGTCGGAGAACGTGTGGCAGGTTGCCTTTTTGACATGGAGCCTGAAAATGCTAGAAGCTATGTTCTCTTGTCAAACATCTATGCAGCAGCTGGCAAGTGGGATGACGTAGCAAGGGTAAGGACAATAATGCAAGAAAAGGGATTAAGAAAGACACCAGGATGCAGCTTGATTGAAGTAAACAATAGGCTGCATGCTTTTGCTGTGGCAGATAGATAGCATCCTCAATCTAATGAAATTTATGCGATGTTGGAGTCCTTGGCTGGACAGATGAAGGAGACAAGGTATATGTATAACATAAACACTGTCTTGCATCTTGCATGATGTAGAAGAGGAAATGAAGGAATACATACTCTGCAGTCACAGTGAGAAGCTGGCCATTGCTTTTGGACTGATCAGCACAAGTCCTGCAACCTATATCCGGATAACAAAGAACCTCCATGTATGCAGTGACTGTCATATTGCTACCAAGTTCATCTCCAAGATTGTGAAAAGGGAAATCATTGTGAGGGATACAAGTCGTTTCCATCATTTCAATGATGGATTCTGTTCTTGTGGGGATTACTGGTGATACCCACATTAACAATTAACATCTAGAAGCTTAATTACAAACATACAATTGTTCTTGCCTTTGCCAGCCCAGAATTGAGCATCCGTTTTCAGCCTACTAGGTTATGTGGGGTTTTATAGTCATATTTCATGATAAATTAAATGTGATTCTGATGCAGGAGCATCCCCTCGTAACGCAAGAGAGAGGAGCTCTGAGCCATTGATATGCTCTCCAGATCTAATGGCCCTAAGCTCTGCAGAGTTCGGGGGATATGAGAGTGACGCTAACCCTTATTCCTCTGCATACAGTTCAAGCTGTCGGATTACCTTCCCCATGCAACGGTCCACACAGTCCCTTGACTTTTCCTTTTATTATTTTACTTGCAATTTCGGATGGGACCTTAAGGTAAATCACCACGTGACATTTCCAGTGAATTAATTAGTGGTTGGGCCGTTTATTAGTGAGGCCTTGGTTATATTTATGACCGTGGGTGGAACTTTAAGAGTGGGAATTTAAAAGTTTTGAAAGGGGAGATAAGAGAAAGGGAAGTGGAGGAGGAGGCACAGGAGAAAATAGAGGAAAAGCAGAATTGAAGAGAAGAAAAAGAAAAAAGAAAAAAAGTGGCACAAGGGAAGAGCTTGGCAGCACCAAAACATAAGAAACCCAGGTTATTTTTAAATTTGTTGTGAAATTCCTTTTGAATTTTTGTAAACTTGGCTGAGACTTGGACTAGTATGCAGTTTGTTTTTAATGTTTTGAGGAAGAATATTTGGCCATACATTTATTAATAACAATGGAAGCCCATTGAGACATTAGCATGTAAATTTATAAATTTTGCAATTTGATATAAATGTTGGTTGTGCACGTTGTAAATTGTCTTCCGCCCTTTGTGTGTTTGTTCTTTTTAAGGATTGTGTACTTCCATTCATTTGTTATGTGTTTTATGTTTAGACCTAGCAACCCTGGTGTTTGTTGTTTGCATACCATCATGGGCTGCCCTAGTTTTGTATCAGAGTAGATTTGGGACCTACATGTGAAATTCAAGAACAATTCCAACAAAGAAGACCTTGGTAAGTAGAATGGTTGTAGGGAGAAAAACACTTCTAGCAAAGAGAATTTGTTGGGCAAAAATATAACAGGGAGAATTTCACAAGAAAATAATAGTATGGCACATAAAAGGGGAGTAGGAATACTAGCATGGGGCAGAGGGTAGCTTAGTGGAACTGGCAATGAAATTACGAAGATGTTGAGGGCCATGTCAACAAGAAGGGATGCAATGGAATCAACTCGGAGAAGAGGAGCTACAACAAATATTCATGATGTGAGTGATGAGGAGCAGGAAGCAAAGGCTCCACGAGAAGAAGTTGAGGAAGTCGAAGCCCTATAAGAGAGACTTATCAGGGCATTGACAAATTGGAGAGGTAGGCCAAAGATGGAAACCCTTACGTACTCAAGGAGCTTACTTAGAAGAATAAATTGATTGGATTGGGGACATGGATAAATTCTTCAAATTTTAGCAAATCAAAGACCCCAAGAGAATGAAATTATCCCTCTGGTGGGATAATTTGCAATTGAATAGGTGGATAAAAGGAAAAGATAAAATTAAAGCTTGGGACGGGATAATTTCCAAGCTAAAGGGTAAATTTCTACCAATCAAGTACTCTTTAAACATGTTCATGACACTGCAAAACTTAAGACAAAAGGAGATGAGGGTGAAGGTATACATCAAAGAATTTTATAGGTTGTTCATTAAATTGTGACAATCTAATGAAGGAGATGACGCTATTGCTAGATCCATTAATGGTCTTTGATATGGAGCCCATGCAATCAGGTGTCATTTTCATTGTTCTAATGTTGGAGGAGATCATGAGACCCGTAACTTCAGGCGTTGATATCTTCCATTCCAACCATCAGATTTGGATTTCACGAGTTGTAGATCAAGTGTCTCTATGTACTCTTTATTTTTGTCCATTTTATTTCTTAGGTTAAGGCTAGAGCCCTGGAATGTTGCCACTAGTCGTCACGACTTTCAAGCTTTTTTACGTGATGCACTTGGGAAAAAAGGCCTTGCAAGTGTGACAACGTTGCACCTCTGGGAGAAATTCCGGCAATTGAATATTGCACCTATTTGAAGAAAAAGCGTGATGAGGTCGCATTGTTTCTTCAAGCAGGCACAACGCCTTGTCGCAACTAGTCATGGGAAAGTTGCAATGAGGTGTTGCACTTTTCTTAGGAAAAAGCATGCATTGACCCTTTAACTTTTTGAACAAAAATGCAACTATGAGGGTGAGATGGAGAGAGGGGCATTCTGACTCTCCATGCGGAGCTCTGGAATAACCCACTTGTGCGAGGGACACTAGCGCAATACATTAACCAACAATAAATTATTCTGGCAACAACGATAGCATCGACACGAACAATGATGTTCAGGCAGAAAATAGTAACAAAATGGCGACAGATAGGCCTTTGCATGGGCCAGATTCTAATGGCCCACCAAGAAGTTTGTCAAAATTTGCAAAGGGGAGATTTGATCCTCTAAAACCCCTTCTAATATATGCAACCAAACAACTGAAAAGAGATTCAAACATTGGTGGTGGCTCATGTGATTGAAAATGCAATATTTTTGGCCATTCTTGGGTTGGCAGTTATAGCAGGCCCTAGGAAACATCTTTTGGGGATTCCAGGTAAAAGAGTGTATGTTTGCATCAAGCTGACAATGGCTCAAAAATCTAAACTTTTCAGGTTAAAATTGGCAGCAGATGGAAAAATGAATGTTTTCTAGCAGAAATGTCACCTCCCAAGATGGTACTTCCAAAGATATGTCTACACCATCAATTGTTGGGAGTGTGACAACTTCATCAAAGAGAAAAAGGTCAGAGGGTTCTACATCTCGTTCTTGTGCAATAGGTACCACATTGACTGGGATGCATAATGTTCAAAAACAAGATGATATAGGTGATGCAATTGGAAAATATCTTTTTGCTAATGGAATTCCCTTCCATGTTGCTCGTTCTCCTTATTATAAGGAAATGGTCCCATCAATTGTAGAAATAGGACCCTCACATGTACCACCCAGTAAACATAAGCTAAGAACAACAGTTCTAGAAAGGAAGGTATCAAAAATTAATGTGCAAAAGGAGGAAATGAGACAAACATGGGCGAGGTTTGGGTGCTCTATTATTATGGATGGGTGGACAGACATGAGCAAGCACCCACTAATCAACATCACAGTCATATCTGCAGCGGGTTCATTCTTTTTTAGAGCCATTGATTGTTCTGGAAAGTGTAAGGATGCAACTTTCCAATATGAGCTTCTCTGGGATGCCATAGAGGAAGTTGGGTGTTAACACCTAAAATTTGTCCACCTACCATGTCGTTAGCCCCGTCATACATATACATCATTACCACATGTCATTTCCACCCCTTGGACCTTCATTAAAACAAAAATCAAAGTCATGCACCAAAAATAGTTATTTTACAAATTAAATTGCTCAATTATTGTTACCGGACAATCCACTCGATCGGAGGCGAGCCGAATCTCCCTAGCTCAATGCGAGTCTAGAACAAATAGAACAGACTACAAACATGTTTCCTAGATCTACTTAAGGATCAAGTACTAGATGTCTTACCTCTTTGATTTTGCTATCCTTTCTCCCGAATGTTGCTCCACGTCTCGAGGTCGTCAGATCCAAGCTGCAAGACCTGTTAAGACACAGAAAAGAGAAACAAGTAAAGAGCATCTATACAATAAGAGATTTATGTAAACAGTTAAGCAAGTAAACAACACAACATCATCACACATTAAGAACGATATTGGTGGAAAGCATTTGTATTACTACAAATAAAGGAGTACATGATAGAGATATAGAACTACAACCGATGACTTAACGTAGTAGCCCTTCTCCACACAAGCCAATTGCCAAGCCCTTCCAAGGAAGCATGAATTCTCCAAGAGGTGAGTGAAGGTGTCCCAAGAGAGATTTCACCAGCATGTAGATACCATAGTCTTCCTCCCTTTGGTATGGGAGTGAGCCAGGACTAAGTGGATGAGGTTATGGATAGGATAGAATGAGAGATGGTAGGAGAGAGATAGGGGATCTTCCCAATGAGTTAGGGGTCGAGTACCAGCTCTCCAAGAGATCAGGGATAAGCCCCCAAATGGGCAAGCTTCGAGAAAGATCTCAAAATGGCTATTTTTGCCCATTAACAGATCTCGTCGCACTCTGCTATAGAGCAACCTGCGACGTCGCATGTTGCTAGTGTGCAACCTACGATGACCTCTCAAAAGGGTGTACAAATTGAGTACAAATCCTCCCAAATGAGCACTTGGTCCAGATGACTTCAGGGATGTATACACTAAATCATGATGATGGGTAGATTTTAGGTGTAACAGAATGCCCCCCAAAGCATGAAGCTGTTAAGGATGTACAGGTGAAGTGCTTTGATAGAAATAATGGCAAAAGACTTGTCGGATGAAGGATAATTGTTGCAGTACAACTGACTCTGAACTAACAATCTCATATGTAGTACAACATGGCTGCCGACCAATGCATTGCAGGTCCATGGGAGTAATGACCGACTAAACACAATCATGGCTACTAGACATAAGCGTAGATCCATGATGAAATGATAACACAACCACGACCAATACAAAAGTGGATCCGTGTAATATGACTCAATACAAACTCCATCACAACCCGGGTAAAAACATGACTCCCCAGGGTCTTCAAGCTGAACCCACAATGATACGAATCTATCCATGTGATTACAAATGTCTTGACGTCGAACATGGTAGAAACCACTTGATTACCGGTCATTGGTGTAAACCGTTAACAAGTGCGAGGGAGATCACCATTAATGTCAATGATTCCCAAGGTATCACAGTACATATCATCGAGCGTGAATAAATGAGTTGACGTCGAACGCAAGATGAAATCTTTCAATCAAGAGTCAATGATGTAAACTCATGATGAAAGCGAGGTGACCTACCATTAAGGCATGCAGGACCAAGGTACTTGACTGGTTTCTAGATTCAATCCTTGGATGATGAGTTGAAGTCGACAAGGATGAATCCGTCGAAGGAGGGCCATAATGAATCCCCCATCAATCGACACGAAACACGACAAAAGATGTGTAGAGTGGATCGGGTGGTACAATAACATGTGAGACTAACTCAAAGTAACAATGGCATGACAACATGTGTACTAACTGAAAATAATGAGTGATGAATGTGTTCTTGAACATGGGCATGGCATGACTTGGCAGTATTAACATGAGAATGACGCAAACTTCTAATGCAACTGATAGTGGAAGCTTTCTCCAAATGACTCAGAGGAGTAACTGGACTCAGAAAGTAAGCGGGGACTCATAGACAAACAGATGACCCAATTATCGGTATGCAAATGCAGATGAGTGCCATGTTCAAGGACGACTATATACTACCACTAAGGTATGTAACACAAACACTTTCCTTTTTCCCCATCATGAACGATGAGTGCCTCATGTGTTTTTTAACGAGCTTGATGAGGGTAACCAGATGCTCGGTATAGCTCATCTCATAGATGAGTCCAATCCCAAATATTTTCTGAAACTGGGATAGGAGGGGTTCGTCCCATGACGGGCCCTTCAATGTGAAAATTTAACGACTCCATAGAAGGTAAACTCGGTCGTCATTTCATATTTAGAGAGTTTGAAAAGAACTAAAGAAGACTCCAACGGTCATTTTTCGTAAAGTTAGCCTCATCGCCCGAAAAAGGGTAAAACAACACAGAGGACTCTTCTAGTCATGATTGGTTAGAGTATTCCTTTTTCGTAATTAGTGCCCCCTGGTCCAAAAAATGGGTAAACTATCACCAAGAAGACGACCATTCAAATACTTTAACAAGCGTGAACGCGACAAGTTCGCTTGGCAATCTTTTCAATTTTAGGGAGTTTGAAAAGAGCTTAACTATGGACTCTGGGGGGTGTCCTTTTCCGTGGAAGTTTAACGAGCCCGAAAAAGTGATAAATCATAACTCGGTACTTCTTCTCATTATTTGATGAGTACGAGAGCAAACGAAGAGTAAACTCATCCTCATGCAATAATTACGACTAACTAAAAATAATAATGACAAAACGTTCAAAGGAGTGTTCATACCTGTAATTACCATTGATAATGTGAGAAACGCTACAAAAGACCACTTTACGACCCCTATACACTAGAGAAAGTGTCAAATAACCCCAAATATGATGACAAACGGTCAAAACTATAGTAAATGGCCCAAAAGCATAAAAATATTTGAAAAGGAATATTCCATTTCATTCTATAAATAGAAATATGGGCCAAAAATAGAAACATTGTTCAAATTGCCAATTTGGGTGGAGAAGTACCAATTTGGAGCCAAAACTTCCTTTGTCAATTTCGGGAGCTACGATCCGCCATTTCACCAGTCGTCCGGACCAGGTAGGCCTAAATTTTAGCCAGCAACTTTGTAGTGATTTAGTTTTTCCATTTTTGTCCATTTTTTGAGTTTTTTGATGATTTGGGGAGGGGCCATTGCGCCCTCAGCTCATCGCAAGTGGCCCTTTCGGTACTTACGACGAGCCTGGGTCATCGCAATCCTCGAAAACGGGACTTGCGACGGCGGAAACTCAAATCCCAAACATCAAACATGCTCCAAAAAATGAGTTTGTGCAAGTTGGGAAAGGACCTAACATGCTTTAAATGCCCCTTTTGGCAGGTTCCCAACAAGTAGAGATGGTATTAGAGTGGCGAGAGAGAGAACATGAAGTGGAAGATGAGCAAGCCGCAAACGATCCACAATGTGTGGCTGCTTTGCGAAACTATGGGTTGCTCAAATTCTTCAAGATACAGGGGATGAGAGCCCAGATCCTGTTCTTGACACACATGCTACAGAGTTGGGATGCAGCCCAACAATACTTTGTCATAGGTGAGCATATCCTCAATATTGACATTGAGGACATATACTTTCTGATCGGTTTGTCCTGAAGAGGGGACACTGTACAAATCACTGGGACACGGGCCAGTGATCGTACAGTTGAGGACATGGTGTCACAAACTGTGTTGCTACTTCTCGTCCTTCCAGCAGGAAGATACTCATCAGAGATGTGGTGAGTCGTCCATTGAGGACCATACTGCTCACTATTACCAGGGTGGCGGGTAGCCAAGCTCCACATATGGCTACTCGGACTCATATGTTATATGCGGAAGACTATATGTCTCCCATGGTCTTCAACTGGTGCGAGGGTCTCCTCGCAAACATCCGAGCTCAGCTGACCAAGTGTCGGTGCGGGGAGATCAAGCAGTTTGGATACGGATCGATCATAGTGTCGTTCCTCTTGGAGCGGGTTCCTCTTCTGCGTCCGCAGGTGGTATTGGATGACAGGGATCTGAGAGATCCTCACATGCTCAGGTGGGCAGAGGTGATGACCCCCCATGGTGGGGGTCCCATCATCAGTTTTGGTCCCGAGTTTTTCAGTTGGCTAGAGGGCCAGTTACTTATGGTCGAGGACTTTCCTTACAGCGGTACAGACTTCCGGGAAAATCCCGACTTAGCGCTGCCAGAGGGTGCAACATGGGGTGATATCGGTAAGAACAAAACCCTTGCATTTTTTAGTTTTGTGAATTATATTATTTTTTTGATGTAGTGCTGACAAGTACTTTATATGTGTGTGTAGATGTGGGTCCCGTGCGACCAGTAGGTCTCTCTCTTATGGCGAGGAGAGACAGAGGTGGAGAGGCAGTGGTTCCTGCAGGTGCTCATGCTGCCATCGAGGAGATGGAAGAGGTATACCAGAACCTGTCCGAGCTGACTGTGGAGGTACCAGAGCTGGATATCGATGACCTACCGAAGCCCATGCAGAGGTATGGGGTTGGAGCATCCATGCGCTTCAACGCCTTACTCCACAAGGTGGCTCGTACTGTAGACTGCTTTCTCACCCAGCGTCAGAGAGCTGTTAGAGGCAGGGGCGGTGTACGGGTCAGGCGTCCAGCCTAATTGCACTTTTAGACTTGTACTGAGAGCTTAGAGGCCTCAGATTTTTGTACTTACTGAAAGCTATGATGCTTCAGATTTTTGTAGAGACTCACTGAAAGCCATCATGCTTTAGATTTTGTACCAGCACTACTTTTGAGCGATTATATATATATACATTATCGACAGTTTATACATTATGTGTTCTTCAAATGATTAGTGATGTGATCTTGTTTATATGTTTGCTTCTGTACATTATATTTACATGTTGTGAATGCTTTTACATATTATGATTGCTACGTGTGTGCAATGTACCAATCCAGGACGAAATTGGCCATCGAGTCAGCAACTGTGTTTAACTCTCGTGGAATGTGCAGGTATTGAACAGATTCAAATGACCTTTCTAGGAGATGTACTTGTCTGAAGAGACGGAGTAAGATGGGATCACGAATGGTGTATATTCGGTTCAGATGGGAAACCACTAATTGAGAATCCATGTGGATGACAATGTGGTTCATACCCAAGGAAATGGCATTAGCTAGGGTTCTGATTACTGCCTGATATTCTGCGGCATTGTTGGTCACAAACCCTAGGCAACTTCCTCCTGAGCTAATGAGCTCACCTGTTGGGGAATATAGTACCTAGGATATCGAAGCAAGGTGAAGGGTATGCCGGCTGGCGCCGTCCGCGAATCCATAGCACGTTGCCATCTGCACACGTAGACAGAACATGGTATGAGAAGCGGAAACAAGATCAAAAGACACTCGAAAAGAAATGTGTCACACCACACAAAAACACGCCATGTACAGTATATACAAGCAAGTCTATGCATGAGAGATCAAGCGTAGTATCTCTTCAAGTAAATCCCATTGCGAGGTTCACCTAAAGAGATTCCGTCATAATCTTCAAGCTCGTAGGCACCTTTTTCCAACACACGTTTTATAACGTAAGGTCCATGCCACATGGACTCGAACTTCCCAACTCCTAGCTTATCGTGCTTCTAGTCATAGGTGAGGACCAGATCACCCTCGTTAAAGATACGAGGTTCAACCGACTTATCATATTGGGCCTTGATGTGTTTCTTATGCATTTCATTAGCAAGAGCGGCATCACGGCGAGACTCGTCAAGTTGGGCTAAGTGTAAGAGACGTTCTTCCTCAGCAGTAGTGTTAGGAAGAAGTTCGACCGCGAGCTGTAAAGATGGGATTTCGCACTCTATCGGCAGAACAGCCTCCAATCCATATACCAATTGGAAGGGAGTGAAGCCTGTGGCGGTTTTAACGGTAGTTCGTTAGACCCATAATGCTAAAAAGAGCATATTATGCTAGTTGGACTTTTGTGTCCCTACCATCCTCTGGATCATAGTTTTCAAGACCTTGTTAATTGCCTCGACCTGTCCATTGGATTGCGGGTAGTAAGGTGTCGATTTTTCATGGCGAAAACCCAACCTATCGCTCAATTCATCAACCATATGGTTCTGAAAGTGAGAACCATCATCGGTAACTATGGCATGCGGAACTCCAAGCCGCGCTATCACATGATTAAACATGAAGAGTGCGGCGGTTTTGCCATCATTTTGGCATGTAGGCATAGCCTCGGCCCACTTTGTGAAGTAATCCACAGCTACGATGATGTAACTATGCCCCCCGGCCGAGGTAGGCTTAAAGTGCATAAAATCGATGCCCCATTTTGCAAATGGGCCAACGGCAATAACCGGATGTAGTGGGGCAGGATGAATGCACTTCTTCGTATGGAAGTGTTGGCAAGGAGGACATTTTTTAACAGCCTCAATACAATCTTTGAAGATAGTAGGCCAGTAATATCCTGCGCAAAAAATATTCTGGGTAGTAGCCATCCCAGAGAGATGACTGCCACATGCCCCAGCGTAACATTCATTCAGAACGCGTTCAGCCTCATCATGAGTGAGACAATGTCAAAGGATTGAATCGACGCCACGACGATACAAAGTATCATTGATGATTAAGTAATACTTTGCATGGTGACGAACCTTACGACGATTGTCGTGGGAAAGTTGAGGATCGAAGCGTTGGTTTTGAAGATACAACAGAATATCTCCATACCAGGGGTCAGTCGTACTGATGAGAAACAATGATTCATCCGAAAATGAGTCATTGTGCTCAACTTCTGCATCAGGACGGGGAAGGTCACAAATGAGCTCAACAAACACCAAAGACTTCTTAGACTTACCTTTCTTGAAAAGAAGATCGAATTCTTGCAGTATCACAATCCAGCGTGAATACTTGCCCCCAAGCACTCGACGTGTCAGTACGTGGTACATGGGGTTCGAGTCGGCAATGATAGTGGTGGTGCGGAGCAAGATGTAATGACGGAACTTCTGGACGGCAATGACTGCCGCGAAAGCAAGTTTTTCGACATGTGAGTATCTAGTTTCGGCGTCGGCTAGACCCTTACTTGCATAGTATATCACATGTTCCTGAGCGTTTTGATCCTCCTGTACCAGAACCATGGCGATAGTGATAGCAGAAGCAGCGAGATATAAGATGTAATCTCGATAATAATTAGGCGGTTGGAGCACAGGGGCATGCGTGATGGCATGTTTGATACTGTCAAAAGACTTTTGAGCTTGGTCATCCCAAATGAATGGGACGTCCTTCTTAAGCAGTCTCATATAGCCCTGAGTTTTCTCCGCGAAATTGCACACAAAACGTCTTAGGTAAGTCGCCTTCCCTTGGAGACTTTGAAGTTCTGTAACATCAATCGAGGGTGGTAGGTTGATGATGGCCTCCACCTTTAAGGGATCAATGCGGATCCCATCCTTCGAAACGATAAATCCTAAGAGACAACCGGACTCAACGCAAAAGATACACTTGTGAGGATTCAGACGGATATTGTACCGTCTGCATCTGAGGAAAATGGCTGTCAGATGATCAATGTGGAACTCACGCTGCTTTGAATGAGCAGGGAGATCGTCCAAGTAAGGTTCCACAAAGTCCTTAATATCGTGGAAGCCATACGACATGGCTCGCTGAAACATGGCGCCAACATTTTTAAGGCCAAATGGGAGCTTGCGATAAGTGAATGTACCCCATGGGCAGATGAAAGCCATCTTATGTTGGTCGACTGGGTTGATCTCAATTTGGTTGTAACCAGAAAATCCATCCACGAATGAGAAGATGACGCTTCCGGCACAGTTGTCGATGATCTGGTCGATGAAAGGGGTCGGGTGATTGTGTTTTGGACAAGCCCAATTAAGATCCCGATAATCAACACAGACACGAATGGTGCCCTGTTTTTTGTTCACAGGAACGACGTTTGAGACCCAATCTGTCAATGGGACAGGATAAATAAAGCCATCCTTTAAGAGCTTTTCAATTTCTGCCTTAATAGCCGCAGTATTCCGGGGGTGTACCGGTCACAACTTTTGACGTACAAGTTTGATGTCGGGATAGGTTTTTATTTTGTGAGAAACAATTGTGGGGTCTATCCCAGGCATCTCCTCATAGGACCAAGCAAACACATCTCGAAATTGCTTGAACAAGGTCGTGCTAATAGCGATTTCTTCAGGGGAACACTTATGGCCTATGCGAATGTGTTCCACTATACCTGGTTTCACGGAGATGTCTACCTCAGTAGTTGGCTCAATGTTAGCCAAGTTTCCCTCTGTGTCTGTAAGACATGTAAGGATGGGAAAATGAGGGGATGAGTAGATATCCGGTGAAAAGAGGGTATGAATGTTGTCCTCTACGTACTCCCATGGAGGAAGAAAAGATGACCTGTGATGAAGATCATCCCACGGACCATCGTCTACATTCATTACTTCCATGATGGACTCGTCTAAATGAAAAGTCTGAAGTAAGAGATTGGGTAGAGAGGATGTTCGTCGTAGAGAAAAGGAAGGAGGGTCCATGGATGGACGATCCTTCGGCGCTATTTGGATAGCCTCATAAATACGTTCAGCGGGTGAAAGAGGCATTGCGTCTCCAAACAGGTGTGTTGTGGCTTCATCCGGTACAAGCCAAGCATCGTTTAAGTGAGATAAAAACTTAGTGGAGATCATGTTCACCGTAGCAACATGATTAGGGGGGTCCGCGGCTGGAAAAGTGCCCATGAGAGATGAATCTTTCAATAGGCCAACCCCTACACTCTCATACTGTTTTGACGTCTGTCCAATGGAAAGAACATGATCACCAGGATGAGTAGTGGCATCCGGTGTACAAAAATCTAACTGGTCGATAGTAACAATTTGTCCTTGGTGGGGGAATTGTACTGTGCGGAAGACTGAAGAGGCTACCACCTGCATGGTATAAAACCAATTGCGACCAAGCAAGAGATTATAATCTAACGGGGCCGAGACCACTTCCACGTTAATGGTTACGGTCTTTCCGCCCAACTCAACTGCAAGAGCTTGTAAGAGCCCATGAGGTTGAAAGCCACGCCTATCGAATGCTTTCAACGTGGTAGGAGAACGATTCAATTCAGGGGAGCCAATGGCTCTCCAACAAGCAATGGACATGACAGAAGTGGAGGCTCCTTCGTCCAAAAGAGTGCAATGGACAATTTTCCCAGCAAGGTTCGCAGTAACTTGGAATGCGAGCTGGTGTGAGAGCCTCGACTTGAGGTTGTCAAGACGAAACATGATGGTGTTCGAGGAATCCGGGTCAACTACACCAATAGCTGCAAGGAGAGTTCTGCGTTGATTGGGACAATTCTGCAAAACTTCTAGGGTGGACATGGCGCAAGGAGCTTGTGCCAAGTCTTCTACGATATTGTAATTTTGTGCCACGCAAGCATTAGGATTGAAAACAGTTTTTCAAATCGTACTCTTGGGCGGACGCAATATCGAATCTAAAGAGGGTCTCGCGATGGTGAGAGAAGTCGATGGTACAGTGACATCAGGTAAAGAGTCAGAAGCTTTTTCAGTATTACTTCTGGCGGGTTCCTTCGAAGGGACCTGTTCGTAAAATCGCGAGCGAGTAGTTAAATTGATCGCCTCGTTACGCAACATGAGAACATGCGTGTTATTGGATGGTTCCCCCTGGGCTGGGGGGGTTTGAGCAATCATCTGCTGATTTTGAGCAGGAAACGGATCGTTGAGGACTGCGGGAGTCGGTTTACCCCTAAGAAACTTTTGAACTTCGTCTCTATGGGGACACTCTTTGGAGAAATGATCTTCTCCACACAGTAAGCAAGGATACTTCAGTTTCCTTTTCTGCTTAGTATCTTCGGGAGTGCTCTTCATTTCCTGCTGGGCAGAAGACTTCTTGGGTTTCCCCTTGTTCTTCTTTTTGACATTACATTAGAGGGATTTTGAGGTCAAAAAAGGGCCTCCTAAGAGATGTACTACAAAAATATGAGATATATTAAAATATTATGAATTGGGGGTTTTATGGGGTAGGTATATATGACAAGTCACCTCCCACACTATTTTCTATGCACAATATAAATAACCATGGTTGAGTTACTTTTCAAAATTCACTAGAAATAAAATTAATAAAATAAGTCTACATTGATGTGACTAAGATTCATTGTAAATTCCCAAAAATGTATTGTCCTTTAACATTTATTTGTCTTGAACTTGCAAATGAAATTAAATAATAAAAAACATTTTTAAGAGCTTTTTTTTAAATTTTATGTTGACTTTTTATATTTAGTACTTTTCTCATGAATTTAATAATGTAATTTAATTGAGAATTTATTTACATGTAAAATGTCAATAATATTATTATAATCCACATTGCATTATTATTATTATTATTTATTAAATCTATTATTATTCTTTATTAGTTTGACATTATGTTATTAAATAGAATGGAGTGAATATATAATTTAAAATTAAAAACATAAAAATGATAATATATTATTTTATAAAAAAAATGTGAAAGGACTTTCTTTATGAATTAAGAGTACTTCACTTGAAAATGACAATAATATTATTTTATGTGAAAGTGTGAAAAGACATTCATTATGAGTACTTTACTTGAAAATAACAATAATATTATTTTATGAAAAGACTATCATTATGAGTACTTTACTTTATGACTTAAAAGTACTTACACCACTACCTTGGTTAACTATGTGTTTTCATCCACCATAGAAAATTTGACAAATAAGCATTCTTAACTCATGCAATGCCACCTCACCAAGGGGGATGATGTCATCTACTAGAATGTGATTGGTTGTATTTTATAGTACATTTTCTTTGTTTTGAGGCCCTTTTTTGACCTCAAAATTTCTCTAATGAACTTCGGAGATGAAGCTGATTGAACAGAATTCACCTCTTCAGTTACAGTGGGAGGAGTGGATTTGGCAGTGCTGTGCCCAGCCAGAGTTGGGTTGGATGATCCAATAGTGCTAGTAGCAGGCTGGGTGGTAAGGGAACCTATGATCACGTCAGCTTGGGGTCCCTTCTGTGGTTTCGTGGGATCGTTAACGTCCCAGGGTGCGTCAGGAAAAATATTGAACAGAGTACCAGACTGGGTATAGACCAAGTCTAACAGATGAGCACTAGCGATGGCTTGTTCTTCGGTGATAGCACCTCGCATGGCAACATCTTTTGCTGTGACAGGAAGGAGTGACTTTGTAAACCAGTCTGCTAGGAGCTGATCTGGAATGGGAGCTTTAATGAGACGTCGTCTCCTTCGCCACTTGTGGATATGATCCGAAATGTGAGTGGCGGTATTCTGACGGAGCGAGGTTAAAAGCTCAGTACCAGTCTCATACCGTATAGGCAGCTGGAAATGCGTCAAAAAGTTCATAGCAAGAGAGCCAAAGTCAGGAAAAGAGTGTGGTGGCAACTCAATGTACCACTTGGTAGCCAAACCAATGAGAGTCCTTTGGAACAATCTAAGATGAATTGAATCGTCCATTAAGGAATTAGATGAACACCATAAATGGTATGTCATCACGTGGTTCTTGGGGTCTTCACCCGGCTTGCCATCAAACTTGGGGATATCAGACAGAAGTTTCATCGGAATCGGTGGCCAGTTGGATCCATGGTAAATAGGATCATTGGTTAAGTGAGAGAGGTCAGGTAGGTCCAAAGTAGCCAAAAAGGACAGTTGTGGATTAGGCTGCGCGTATTGATAATACGGATATGGTGTTTAAGGACTAAACTGACCGTAAGGTGTACTAGGATAAAACTGACCGTAGGGGGGTGTGCCGCCCGGACCGTAAGGAGGTCCGCCACCATAAGGTGGTCCATTCCAATAGGGTGGGGGTCCACCTCCACCTCTGGGAGGTGGTGGAGGTCCGCCGCCGCCACCACCGGGAGGAGGTGGGGGTCCATAACCGTAATAAGGTGGCCCACCGCCGCCTCCGCCTGGAGGGGGTGGTGGACCACTTCCGCCGCCAAATGGGTGAGGGCCCCCACCGACTTCGCTGCCGGAAGGATGAGGGTTTCCACCACCAGCGCCGCCACCAGGGTAATCAGGTCCTCCACCGCCTCCACTTGGAGGGGGAGGTGGACCACTGCCGCCACCCGAAGGGAAATGTCCTCCTCCACCATGATAAGGTGGTCCGCCGCCTCCTCCGCCTGGAGGAGGGGGTGGACCATTCCCGCCACCGCTTGAGGGGTGAGGGGCGTTGTAGGTAAAATGAGGTGGGCCTCCACCAACATTAGGTGGGGGCCCGCCACCTCCAATAGGAGGTGGGGGAGGACCGATCGGGGTTGGTGGTACTTGAGATATAGTTGGTTGGGGTCCGTGTTGCAACACAGGTTGTTGCCCCCATAGAGTGTAAGGATTCCTAGGATAAGGTATCCCATATGGTGCGTTTCCGGGATTAGGTTGGCCCAGCGCAGGGTTAACAGAATCTGGATACGCTTGACTCCATGAGGGTTGGGTTACATTTGATGGCCCTCCAACATGAGATAATCCTGTGGTGGATTGTCTAGCGGGTTGGGTAGGTCCAACGGAAGGCCCGTTGGGGACTCCACCAACGTTCTGGTTAGGAAACAGGGGTTGCCCCCCAACCACAATAGGCTGACCACTATTCAAAGGTTGAACCAACGTGGGTTGTTTACTAGCTACTGTGGTAATAACATTACCAATAAGATAATCCGTAGGAATGGCGTACCCTCCCCTCGAATTTTGAGGTGGGGGAGGAACTGGTAAAGTAACCGTGGTAGTGATAGGTGTATTGGACCATTGTCCTTCCACCGGTTGGTTCACTTGAGGTGCAGGACTGGATTCCTGCGAGGGTTGACCAGTCTCATTAGTGGTCACAGGGTGGGGTGCTTCAGGTGATCCAAAAGATATCAAATGAACTGGGATGTTTCCGTCGTCAAGTCTTATTTGGAAATGACGATTGTGGAACTCTTCAGAGTGTCGCTCGAGACTTTGTCTTCGAAGCTCATCTCCTTTAATACGTAACTGTTCCAAACATTCGTGAATGGGGCCGAAAGTTTCGGCAAGGTCAGGCCTATAGTAAGGCCTAGTGAACTCTGGAGTAGTCCAGTTAGGTGGGGATGAGATGGAAAAATGAGCCACTGGATGGTCTGTAGAAGATGTCTAATAAGCTGCTGAAGGACCAACAGCTGCTGTAGGGTCGTCCCGGGGTCGGTTTATCCATTCCAACGATCCAGGTTCTCCCGGGATGACGGGAGAAGGGTTTTGTGAAGTGGGAGTTTGTGCTTCTACATCTTACGTGGGATGAGAGGCAAGTGAATCTAGTGGAAACAAATGTCCACCAATATTCAACGTGGGGTTCCCTACTTCAGTAACTACGACCGCGTTACGCTGATCCATTCTTACCCTCGAGATAACCTTAGGATTAAGGGGAAATTCGGGTGGCAAGTTCAAGATCCTACGGGACCTTCTCCAGGGAAAATCAGCCAAAAAAGGCCGAAACAACATTTTCTCCTAAAGGTATTCTAAAAGAAAAGCAATCCAAGAAAACCTACTCAAACTAAGGCAACAAGCAAACTTATGTGATAGAGTGGATTCAAAAGTCTGGAACCTCACGGGATTATCAAGGCATCGCAAACCACAATATACTGCAGGGTCCAACAGTATGACGTGACAAGGAGGATTGGGACCGTACCCTTGCCTGCATACCCGACTACCTGGACAGGACGTGCGTGCTAATCTCCCCGAGTGTTGTTCTCAGTGTATTGCTTTGCCAAGACGGCCAAATGGTTAACTTGGTTGGTTTCAGGAATCCTAATGGTGTCTCTCGATATACGCAAGGTACGTGGGAGCTCAAATCTGTAGTGGTGCTATCTAGTGCACAGCCATTGGCACGAGACCTTCCGATATACGTGTCGAGTACGTGATACACCCTTCAATATACACCAGGTACGGATTATGGTACTTGGTGGGTACATGAAGGAGCTCGATATACCGATGTACGTGGAAGACTACAATACCCTCGGACTACAGTGCTGGCAAGTAACGACAGCTGCCATGCTTAACGACGCCGGAACACGTCTCTAACTTATACACAAGTTACTAAAAATTTTACCTAGTTCTACCGTTTATTTTATCTTGGATGGTTAGGTGAATGCATGAGGTGAGTACATAATCGGAAACAGAATGCAAGTCCTAGCTACATGCACGAAATATTATTTTCTTTCAATGAATTCTACCTATGGTAAGGAGAAAGCTTTTTCCAATGTATTGCCAAACAAACTCAATGCAACACAATTCCCAATGCAAACAAACTTGACAATGAAAGTACCATTTTCTTTTTTCAACGAAACACACAAACGTACACAACACTACTATCCAAATCAAAGTATTTTTTCTCTTTTCTTTTCTTTTTCAAATCAAAACAACACTAAGTAATGAAATGAGAGGATTCTGAAATGGAAATACAAGCTTTTCACTTTCTCTTTTCAATGATCTAAAGGCAACAAAAAACAAAAATGCACCTATCTTTCCCTAGCATGGAAACAACTTTTTGAAAGAAAACGAAATGTACTAGAGCTTTTCAAGAAGATGAATAACTCATAATTCAAGAAAAACACAATCAATCATATTTCCATTCATCTTTTCCAAAACATTCCAATGCACAATGATCTTTCTTCAATAGCTTTCTTGAGAAATAACGGGAAAGAAGCACTTTTAATCTTTCAATGGATGTATTAAATCAATGAACTTGAAGACAACTTTGCTTTCAGATCTAAATGACTGAAAATAAAATGCTACTTACGGCACTCATACACTCAGAAAACTCAAGAAAAGACAAGCACTCAACCAAGCAGAAATTACACACTTAACTCAAAATCAAGCAGCAGCAAGCGAACTAAGCAAGCAAAGCTCAAAACAAAAATAGATGAGGTTTAGAAGGTGATCCAATGCAATGATCAGATCAGAGATGGAAGGAAGGGAATGCAAGAGCGAATGGATGAAGGTGGGGGAGACAAAAGTATCCACCACTACCGATTTCAAACTTGTCCAAAGCGGAACCCAAAATCAATCCAAATAAACCAAACACTCAACACACAAATAAAAAATGGGATCTCTGGCTGAATGATGTAGCACAGGAAGAGTTCATACACCAAACCAAGGCTCAAACTATCAGATGAGGGAATGAATTCCCATATGTCAAGTCTCGACAGATCGGCGCACTCTGTCTTTGCAGACAGTGCGACGTCGTAGGTTACCTATATGAGAGGTACGACAGTGTCGCAGTTCACTAATGCATAGGCCGCGACGAGCAAGCAACAGACAAAGGACAGAGGCTCAGGAAAACACAGTGTCGCTCTGTTTTCACTGCCCAGGTGCGACAGGCGAGTTCTAGATTCAAAAATGAATCGGATCTTTACCAGAAACAGGTTTGAAATTGAGTTGTATAAACTCAAAGGAAGAAGATTAGGATCTTCAACGTGAAGATCTAACAATGGAATCAATCCTAAGAAGGAGAATGGCAAAAAATGACAACAAAGCTTGTGACAAGTAATCAACTGAAAATGACTCAGATTAACGATCACTAAACAAGAATACTCCCCAGTATGGTCGCCAGATTTGTTACCGGACAATCCACTCGACCGGAGGCGAGCCGGATCTCCCTAGCTCAATGCGAGTCTAGAACAAATAGAACAAACTACAAACATGTTTCCTAGATCTACTTAAGGATCAAGTACTAGATGTCTTACCTCTTTGATTTCGCTATCCTTTCTCCCGAATGTTGCTCAATGTCCTGAGGTCATCAGATCCAAGCTGCAAGACCTGTTAAGACACAGAAAAGAGAAACGAGTAAAGAGCATCTATACAATAAGAGATCTATGTAAACAGTTAAGCAGGAAAACAACACAACATCATCACACATTAAGAACAATATTGGTGGAAAGCATTTGTATTACTACAAATAGAGGAGTACATGATAGAGATATAGAACTACAACCAATGAATTAACGTAGCAGCCCTTCTCCACACAAGCCACTTGCCAAGCCCTTCCAAGGAAGCATGAATTCTCCAAGAGGTGAGTGAAGGTGTCCCAAGAGAGATTTCACCAGCATGTAGATACCATAGTCTTCCTCCCTTTGGTATGGGAGTGAGCCTCATATATATAGGACTAAGTGGATGAGGTTATGGATAGGATAGGATGAGAGATGGTAGGAGAGAGATAGGGGATCTTCCCAATGAGTTAGGGGTCGAGTACCAGCTCTCCAAGAGATCAGGGACAGGGATGATTTTAAGAACCCCCCCAAAATTTATATGTATAAAAAATGGACGAATCTCCTCGATATATAGGAAAAATTGAAGGCAATTTTATCAAATAATATAATATGTATATATAATTTTTTGGAGAATCTTTCATTTCATTATATAATGGTATAAAATCTTGGCGAATGTTTCACTAAATTATAAGATATTGTAAAATATTGGTGAATATTTCACTTAATTATAAAAAATGTAAAATCTTGGCGAATCTTTCATTGATTTATAAAATATAGTAAAAATTTGGCGAATATTTTGTCAATAAGACTCAAGCTTTTGATTTTGTAGATTACTAAGGTATTTCAATAGAAGAATATAGACCTGAGATCAACTCTGGACTCTCTCGACTCATGGACTCTCAAATGAACAATTGTATGAATGAGGAGAGGATGGATTGACTTATACATTTCACAAGCAATGTTTGATCACACAACTAGAAGGTGTCGATGAAACACGAGTGCACTAAGTAGATTCAGGGAAAGTAGGGACTCTACTTGTTATCTCGTCCCTTAATGGTCAAATGGATATTTGGGGTCATGAATCTTGATAGGCCAACAAACTGATAGAATTAAGTGAATATCCTAGTAGCGGGCCACTTCCTTTATATAGAGAGATATTTCTTGGACCAATTCCAAGCTTCTAGGAAATATTCTCACCAAACTTTCTTCTATTTGGTGTCGAATGGTAAGAGAGTTGCATATTTGTCAGTGAATACTTAAAATGGCTCAATCCACACAAATTTTCCTTGGCAAGTGCTAACATCGCCCATCACTGTTTTAAAACATTCCAACACTATAAAAACATCCATAAATTGATAAATAACAACCCCATGCACTTCTAAATTCACCCAGTGATGAGAATAACGCCCCATGCACTTCTAAATTCACCCATTGATGAGAAAAATGCCCCAGATACTTCAATACTTTCCCCAGGCACTTCAAAATTCTCCCAAAGATGATAAAAATGCCCTAAGCACTTCAATATTTTCCTAGGAACTTCCAAATTCTCCCAAGGATGATAAAAACTCCCCATGCACTTCAATATTTTCTCCAAGCACTTCAAATTCCCTCGAGGCACTTCAATACTTACCCCATGCACTTCTAAATTGACCCAATGATGATAGAAACATACCATGCACTTCAATACTTGCCTCAACCACTTCAAAATTCTCCCAACTCTCCCAACGATGATAAAAACACCTAGACACTTCAATATTTTCCCTAGGCACTTCAAAATTCTCCCAGCAAAGATAAAATGCCCCATCCACTTCCATGATTTCCTAGGCACTTCATTACTTGCCCCAGAGACTTCAAAATTCGTCCAATGATAATAAAGATGCCCTATGCACTTCAATAGTTTCCCTAGGCAAGGGAGAAAAACACCCGACTATGATATAATCACCCAGGCAATCACAAAAATGCCTCAATCCACACAAATTTTCCCTGACAAGTGATAACTTTGCCCATCACTATTTTAAAACATCCCAACACTACAAAAGCATTCATACATTGATCAATAACAACCCCAAGCACTTCTAATTCACACAGTGAGGAGAAAAATGACCCATGCACTTCTAAATTCACCTGGTGATGAGAAAAATGCCCCATGAACTTCTAAACTCACCCAGTGATGAGAAAAATGCCCCAAGCACTTCAATACTTGCCCCGAGCATGTCAAAATTTTCTGAAAGATGATAAAATTGTCCTAAGAACTTCAATATTTTCCCAGGCACTTCTAAATTCTCCCAAGGCTAATAAAAACTCCCCATGCACTTCAATATTTTCCCAAAGAACTTCAAAATTCCCCCGGGCACTTCAATACATGCCCCATGCACTTCTAAATCGACCCAATGATGATAGAAATGCCCCATGCACTTCAATACTTGCCTTGTCCACTTCAAAATTCTCCCAACGATGATAAAAACGCCCATACACTTCAATATTTTCCCCACGCACTTCAAAATTACACCCAAGCACTTCAATACTTGCCCCATGCACTTCTAAATTGACCCAATGATGATAGAAATGCCCCATGAACTTCAATACTTGCCTCGACCACTTCAAAATTCTCCCAATGATGATTAAAACGCCTAGACACTTCAATATTTGCCCCAGGCACTTCAAAATTCTCTCAACGAAGATAAAAACACCCCCGTCCACTTCCATATTTTCCCAGGCACTTCATTACTTTCCCTAGATGCTTCAAAATTCGTCCAATGATGATAAAGATGCCCTAGGTACTTCAATACTTGCCCTAGGAAAGGGAGAAAAGCACCCGACAATGATATAATCACCCAGGTAATAAAAAAAATTCCCCAATCCACACAAATTTGCCTCGGCATGTGATAACTTTGTCCATCATTGTTTTAAAACGTCCCAACACTATAAAAGCATCCATACATTGATAAACAACAACCCCAAGCACTTCTAAATTCACCTAGTGATGAGAAAAATGCCTCATGCACTTCAAAATTCACCCATTGACAAGAAAAACGCCCAATGCACTTCAAAATTCACCCATTGTCAAGAAAAACAACCCAAGCACTTCAATACTTGGCCTGGGCACTTCAAAATTCTAAGAAAGATGATTAAAATGCCCTAATCACTTCAATATTTTTGAGGCACTTCTAAATTCTCCCAAGGATGATAAAACTCCCCATGCACTTCAATATTTTCGCCAAGCACTTCAAAATTGCCCCGAGGCACTTCAATACTTGCCCCATGCACTTCTAAATTGACCCAATGATGATTGAAATGCCCCATGCACTTCAATACTTGCCTCGATCACTTCAAAAATATCCCAACGATGATAAAAACGCCCATACACTTCAATATTTTCCCCAGGCACTTCAAAATTCTTGCAACAAAGATAAAAACACCCCCATCCACTTCCATGTTTGCCCAGGCATTTCCTTACTTGCCCTAGACACTTCAAAATTCGTCCAATGATGATAAAGAAGCCCTAGGCACTTCAATACTTGCCCTATGCAAAGGAGAAAAACACCCGACAATGATATATTCACCCAGGTAATCACAAAAATGGCCCAATCCACAGAAATTTGCCTCGGCAAGTGATAACTTTTCCCATCATTGTTTTAAAACGTTGCAACACTATAAAAGAATCCATACATTGATAAACAACAACCCCAAGCACTTTTAAATTCACCAGTGATGAGAAAAACACCCCATGCACTTCTAAATTCACAAATTGATGAGAAAATCGCCCCAGGCACTTCAATACTTTCCCCAGGCACTTCAAAATTCTCAAAAAGATGATAAAAATGCCCTAAGCACTTCAGTATTTTCCGAGGCACTTCAAAATTCTCCCAAGGATGATAAAAACTCCCCATGCACTTCAATATTTTCCCCACGCACTTCAAAATCCCCCCCAAGCACTTCAATACTTCCCCCATGCATTTATAAATTGACCCGGTGATGATAGAAATTTAGCCCATGCACTTCAATACTTGCCTCAGCCACTTCAAAATTCTTCCAACAATGATAAAAACGCCTAGACACTTCAATATTTTCCCTAGGTACTTCAAAATTCTCTCAGGGAAGAAAATGGAATCTTTATTCTGAATCATTGATCAACAGCTTGTTTTATGGTAGGGAGGTAGATGAGTAGGTAGTTATCACTCTAAAGAGTCTACACCGAACATTAGAACACTTTGTTGAAAATATTAATATTATTTTTGAGTTTATTGAGATTACCTACAATAGTTTTCCAAGTCAGTTATTGCACAAGAAGCAGGGGAAGAAGCAGTTCAGAAGTGGTAGTGAAGCTTAGTGCTTTTGCTTCCAAACACAAACACAAAGGCAAAAGAAAACAGTATCAGAGTGTAAGACGGAACAATGCAAGGTATCTACATCAGTTAAGGTTGGTTTAAAAAATTTAAGGTTCTATTATTGTGATAAAGGGGGGCATCTAAAAAAGGAATGCAGACAACAATTATGGGATTTAGAGAACAACAAAAGACAGCCTAATATAACTCATTCTGACATGCAAAGAAAGAGCAAGATTGGATTGCATTTGATGGAATCAAGCAATCAAGCTCAACCTTCATCACCAAACCATGTAAAATGCCCAATGGACAGTCAAGTTCTAGATCAAATAATACCAAAGAAGTAATCTTAGAAGAAGGCACATAACCCACTCTATTTCAACTTCAAGCTTGCAGTATTGGCACAAATCTTCATAGTCTATGAATAGTGAAGCCATAACAAATACATTGAAAATATGTTTCAAGCTTATGTAGGCCCATATCAAGGAGTTGCCAATATATAATTATTCTCACTTAGATGTCAAATTGATCACCCAAGTTTCCAAAGACCTGCACATCTAAAGTCCAGGCATATAAGCAAAAAAATAGAATATTTCCATATTTCAAGTTACTTTACAAATCTCGAAGACAAACATGTTGAATCTAAGAGAAGCATGTTTAAAAAGAAAAGAATTTGCAAAAATTCATAATTTTCAAAGATATCTAAAAGGATTATTAGTGCATAAAGTACAAAGAACTAAGCATTGGCAAAAAATTGTCATTAGGCATATTTGATCAACTATCTTTAATAAATATAATGATATCATCAATACATACAATTCAAGGAAATATACTAAGACAAGATTTAACATTTGCAAGCAACATCCAGAAATTTGAGCCCAATGTGGTGCATATCTTTATAACAATTTCCTATAATCATAGAATGAAAATCACAACTTGGGCCTCAATACCAACACTGTAGCTAGCTCAACACATATGCCAAGGATAAAATAGAGGTCACTCAGAGGTCAAATGCAACACCCAAGTTTCCAAATACCTACACATCAAAATTGTAGGCATAAAAGCAAAAAAACAGAATATTTACATATTTCAGGTTACTTTACAAATATCCAAAACAAATATGTTTGAATCCAAGAGAAGCGTGTTTCCAAAGAAAAGAATGTGCATAAATCCATAATTTTCAAAGAAATCTCAAAGGACTATTAGTGCATAAGGTACCAAAGAACTAAGCATTGCCAGAAAAATGTCATTAGACATATTTGATTAGCTACCTTTAATAAATATAATGGTATCTTCAATAGATACAATTCAGGGAAATATACTAAGATAAGGTTTAACATTTCTAAGCAATGTTTAGAAATTTGAGCCCAATGTGGTGCACACCTTTCAAACAAATTCCCATAATCATAGGATGAAAATCACAACTTGGACCTCAATACCAACACTGTATCTAGTTCAACACATATGCCAAGGATAAAATAGATGTTCAAGAAACGTTTTTAATGTTCAAGATGAACTTCAATGGTAAACATCATTTTATACCTCAAAAGAATTAAAGATGCAAGGTAGAATAAGAGGTATTCTTCAAAAATCCGATCAATACTATGCATAGTCCAAATTTCCATGATCTAGAAAAGTAAAAAAAATTGAAATACAGAATGATTGTTGATGGAACCAAGCAATCAAGCTCAACCTTCATCACCAAACCATGTAAATGCCCAATGGAGAGTTAGGTTCTAGATCAAATAATACCAAAGAAGCAATCCTAGAAGAAGGCACATACCCCACTCTATTTCAACTTCAATCTTGCAATATTGGCACAAATCTGCACAATCTATGAACAATGAAGCCATAACAAATACGTTGAGAATAGGTTTCAAGCTTACTCAGGCCCATAGAAAGGAATTGCCAATATATAATTATTCTCACTTAGATGTCAAATTCATCACCCAAGTTTCCAAAGACCTACACATCTAAATTCCAGGCATACAAGCAAAAAAATATAATATTTCCATATTTCAAGTTACTTTACAAATCTTGAAGAAAAATATGTTGAATCCAAGAGAAGACAAATATATTAGCACCTAGAAAGTTCATATTCAAGGCATCTTTGTGGCTCACAAATCATTTGAAAACCCTACGAAACCATCAAGCACATTTGAGTTGGTAGGGGTATTCCTTTCAAATTAGCATTTCTTTGAATGACCACTAGAGTTTTTCACTTGTTTAGCATAATAGCATTAAACAAACTAATCACGGAAAGAAATGAAAGCACAACAAACACAAAGAAATCAATATTTCTCTTGGGGAAACCACAAGGGAGAAAACCCCAGAAAAACTTCCTCAATATAGAATTCACAAGTAAAAGATAAAACCCCAAGACAAAATCAGCTCCTCTCCTTCACTTGTGCGAACTTCTCTCTCCTATGCGAACTTGAGTGAGTGAGATGAGTAATCCAAATGAGAAAATCAATCCCCTATTTATAATTAACAAGTGACTTGACCTTTTTACTAATTAGGTCGACTTTAACTTGCCTAACTGGGCTGACCTGGCGACCTGTACACTTTACAATAACATATTATTTTCTAGTTATTTCCAGGCCGACCTAATAGTTAGGGATTACATTGACTCTTTCAATGACTCTTACATTATTAATTACATCAATGACATATTCGGAAGGAGGAATACAATAATATAATAGACAAGTACATCTAGAACATCTTCCACAGTTACATTTCTTTAACATATTGACTGAAGGGTGGATGCATATCTTGGTAGATTGTTGACTCCTGAGATCTAGTTTGGGAACCCAGTGCACTTTGTATCTACTACACAGAAGCTATATCATCTCAGGGAGTTTCATTTGGGGTTCCAACAACACATCGGTGCCCAAATCGTGACCATCAAAAGAGGTTGTCTATACTGGGTATTCTACAGGCCCGTTTTCTCCCAACCAAGTGCAAGTTTGAGTAACCATTGGCTATCATCTACAGCACATCACAGGTCTGAGTTCTCTGCTGATATATTTGAGTTATTGTCTACGAACTATGGCTGTAGCATCCTGTCCAAAATCTGATTATGTTTATTATAAATTAATGTGTGAGTGATGAAGGGGGAGAATCCAGTTTGCATCTATTTTATGTGTTTCATTTCATGTTAGCAATAGTTTATGTGAGTCTGAATTATTACCCATTAATAACTCTCCAAATCAAGAAAACAACATATCAAATATATGGCCAATAGCAAGTGGAAGAATCACTAAACCAGACTAGATATACAAGCAAGATGTATTTATGTGCCTCAAGAGCCATATATTACTCTTGGAAATATTCGGGATCAAATTATATATCCACTAACTCTTTATGAAGCCATGTTGAAGGAAGTACAAGACTTTGGACAAGGCGAACATGTCTAAGCAAATATTAATGGGAATAGCATATGTTGTTTTTCAAATTCTATGAGTTGGTGATAGTGATGTATCATCTATTAATGGGATGCTTTTCGCACAGCCTGATTCTCAACAAGAATCACTTCATATTCTTAGGTTTTAATTTTCGACATGGGCCAGATTGAAGAGCTTACGGGGCTAAGAAGGTTTTGTGAGCACTGACTAGATTGACTTTGCCCAAACCATGTACAATCTAACAAATATGGCAGTTTAGGAAATATGGTTTAAAGGCTATATTGTTTATGAGGATGGGTTGCATATTAATATATAAAAAATAGAGCTGTGGTTGAGTGGTCAACACTGACATACTTTTTAGAGCTTATGGCATTATATGTAGATGAAAAATTATCATCATAATTTTATTTTCCCATTTTTTTGGTAAGAATAAATGATATTTTTTGATATGTGGTGGGCTACAGGCCTTGACTTCACATTATCACAGTAAACCCACTTCACTGGCTATGAGCCTTGACTCCACATTATCACAGTTAACCCACTTTAAAGTGGGGGCGGTCAAACTCATCCAACTTAACCCAGTTATCATTGTTTTATGCTTGTTGGGGTTTGAACCTGGGATATTATGATGGTGATGCCCCATCACAACCTTTAGTTCACAACCCAATGGCAAATAAATTTGCATCTAATTACAATGATTTACCTTTTTATGCACTAACAAAAGGGAATGCAGATTATATCTTCACAAATATGAAATAAGTAGAACAAGTGTTTTGATAAGTGAAGTAGAGGATCTACAACTAACTTTCTATTGGTATTACCTAATCTCTAGTTACCATCTTAAATAGTGACAAATGCATTCGGATATGCCATAGGGGCTATGCTGAGTAAGGAAAACACATAATATCCTACTGAAAAGCATTTTTCTATGCTGTGATCAACCATTGATAAGAAAATTTATGGAATTGTGCAAGCTTTTAAGAACTTGTGACACTACTTGTGAGACAAGGAGACCATAGTAGATTGACCACAAGCCAATGAAATACAACAAACTCAGTTGAAGTTGGAGGAAAGTTGCCCCTTGAAGCAAGTGAAATTCAACTTGATCATGTAGTGCAAGAAATGGGAAGAAACATAGAGGCAAATTTCTTGTCTCAACCCCTCATCACAACATTAAAAATTCCGCTAAATTAAAAATCTACTAAGATTGCAAATTTTAGCACAATGTATCCCACTGATGAGGTCTTCACTGACATTGTTGACTCACTTAGGAAGTTGACAGAAGAATGAATAGAGGAGCACAAAGACCTTCATCTGGAAATTGACATGTTTTGTTTACCCTGATTGCAACAGCTATACAACAAACTCAATTAAAGTTGTAGGAAAATTTCCCCTTGAAGCAAGTGACCTGTCTGTAGCAATTCAACTTGATCATTTAGTAGATTAAAGGGGAAGAAACAGAGAGGCAAATTTGTTGTCTCAAGTTTCAACCCCTAATAACAACATTAAGTATTCTGTTGAAGTAAAAATATACTAAGATTGCAGCTTTTAGCACAATGTATCCCACTGATGAGGTCTTCACTGACATTGTTGAAATTTGGTAGAAGGCTAAACAGAGGAGCACAAAGACCATCATCTAGAAACTGGGATGTTATGTTTACCCTGATTGCAACAAGATACAACTATACTTAATTAGGGATACAAATTACTCTTAAATAGTTGGTCAATTTAGAGTGGGGAAGACATTGGATAATTGAGGAGATATTTATACCAGTCTGAGATGGAATAGGAAGTATCGAATTTAAAATGATACTCATTGTTCAATTTGTCCAAACCAACAAACAAAAAACTCGGTCAGGGTCTCTACACACACTATTACTAATTTGCTAGTAATGACCTAATAATGGGAATCTATTTGAATGAAATTGTTGGGGTTTGCTGACCACCTCAATACAAAGAAACCATATTCTGGTGCAGTTGATAGAATTAGCAAGATTTCTATATAGATACCATGTCAGAGGACCATAATAGGTCAATGGGCCACAAACTTGTTTGTCAGTCAAGTTTGGGTGAATTTCAGACTGCTTCCTTCCATCATTTTAGACAGGGACAATGTTTTTTTAGGAATTTTTGGAATGCATTAGGAAATTTATGGATAAAGAGCTAAAGAAGAGCACACATTTTCATGTGTGTGTCAAACAAAGGTGGTAAACAACGCTATTGTGCAATGGTTAAAGATGTAGTGAATTATTCACACTAAAAGACATGGGACAAGAAGTTGCCATACATTTAGCATAGTTGTACTGAAGCACTTAATAACTCCATTAGTAAATCACACTTTGAAGTCCGTTTAGGCTTCCCACATCAAGCGCTAGTGGATCTTGTAACATAGACCATTTGGCTGGGAAATTGGCAAGAGGACACTTATCAATGTGAGGCTAAGAAATTCTCAAAGCATATAAAGTGAGTACATCAACAGGTTCTAGAGATATTGCGGAGATGTAGAAAAAGTATATTTTTAATCACAACAACATCAAATCAGCCATCACTTCCAAGACAAAGACTGAAATTTGGCTGCAATTGTTTAAAGGCTCATCCAAGGTGGCCTCATTTTGGATGTTATCATCACTGTGTGGGAAGTAATGGAATGGGCATGATGCATGTTCCTATACGCCCATTTCATCAACATAAACTTTAAAAATGCTTCACAAAGTTGGCCAGATATTCATATTGGTCATGCTCAAATCCTTGGAGTCTGGCCAGTTCTTAAAAGTTATGGAAACTTTGTTTGCATAAGGGCATCTTGCTTATGCATTAATCAATCTAAATTTAGGTCAATATGCCAAAGTTGTCCCCTTGCCACTGCCTTGAATACCATAGCTGCAAAGGCTTTGGGTATTTACTTCAAACCAGAGTGGATCAACATCTCATCAAATGAATTACTGCCCCTGAGCCAAACACTAGTCAACTACTCAATGAGCATTTTCCTGATTATTCATTATTCTTTCCTCGCCATTCTTGAGGACCAAGTCACAAACTAGTTTATCCAATGTTAGGTTTTGAATTTATCATTTTGGAAAGAAGGTTTGAGTAAACCTTCTATGTCACAAACCAGTCCAAATGCCCCAAAGAAGTTAACCTAGGACAAGCAATGACAAAACAAATGTGTGAGTGGCTTACTTTGATTGTTCACCGGATTCACAAGATTTCAACTCACAAATTTTATTAAGATAGTAAAAAGCAGCTATCCATTTCAATTTATGAAAATAAACCCCCAAGTCTAAAAATGGACCTGTAGAGAATTTTCTGGCCTATAGAAATATTCCCATGTCCAAAAAGAATTATTGGGCTTCTTCTTCCAAGGTATATGTGCTCATTTCCATGCAAGCATTGTTTTTTGATATTCAGATATGGCTTGTCCTTCGCAATAATCCATGCTCCAGGAGGCTAACCATGCATAGACCTTCCAATCACCTTAAGATTAACCAGTAATCATTTGCATTCTGCTATTATCTGTAATAAAAGTGTTGCAAATTGGTTAGCATCTTTAACACCCTAATTTATAGAGGCTAATCCTCAATTCCAAATATGTTTCTATATTCTCATTTAAACATATGCAACATCGAAAGTAGTTTTTTTGCTTTAACTTAATTGTTTAGGTTAGTTTTTCTTGTATTGTTTGAGGAATGATTCAGAGGTTTGGTCAAGACTAGTTTGGACAGTCCAAAAGGTTCAGGGTCTGGCAAGGCACTATTGCACATGGAGAAACTCAGTTCCATAACCCCTTATGAAATCCTTTGAGCCATAAGCTGAAAACACTTATATTCACTAAGCCACAAGTCTAATGACAGCAATCACATTAAATTTTAAATTATTTTTGATATCATAGCCACAGTGAAAGCCACATGACACAAAACTTCATATTATTCATTCACATCGAAGAGGTCCAAGTTCCTTGGGAAAAACCTGTAGTTGTTGGGATGAAAGGAACCAATAAAGTTAGTTGACGCTAGAGGCCAATATAAAGCAGTGGTAGAGTAGCCAGATAAAGTCTGAGATGTGATTCAAACATGGAAGATAGCACAAGAAAAGGATCAAGAAGCCTTTCCCCTCCCCCTATAGGAGGTTAAGTCATTTGAAAGAAGGGTTGGAGGAGCTCCAACTAGAAATTAAAAAACAAAGAAATTCACTAAGCTAAATGATGACTTTCAAATCTCTGCAAAGGCACTTTCTAAATCCGCAACTACATAGTCCTATATGTAGTGTCCAAATTCCATCTATCTCAATGAAGGAACGAGTTCAAGCAGAATTACTCCAATATCAATGATAATAAATTCTTCTTTTGTTCGATAAGATTTGTTTAAAGTTGAGGTTGGGTTGAAAATCAGCCCTTTCAATGGAAGCCTGAGAATTAGCTTTGGCAATTAAAATTTTACTTTGGATGCCAAGGGATATGCAACCCATGAAAAAATATCATTCATCCAATTAAAGATTATAAGAGATGCCCTATTGTGGTGGGAAAGCTTTTTCCAGTGATAGAGGCAACAAGAAAGATGTCCCATCCTCGACAAAGTAGAGAGGAAGTAAATACTGCAGAAGATATTCTACCCTACAGGGTGTGAATGTAAATACCTTCGGCAATCCAGTGGCATTACCTTCGGCAAGTTGCTGATTATACCACTAATATGCTTAAGTATGCAAATTTTGTTGCATATTTCCAAATAGGAAAGAGTGTATTCCTAAAGTATATAAGAGGTCTACATAATTACATTAAAAAGGAGCTTGCTCTAATTGGCATTCAAACTCTTCATGAAGCTTGAACAAAAGCCATGTACCTGGAACTTCTGGAAGGCTGGAAGCCATGTGGAAGCACATCAACCCTTACACCTGTGTTGTGGAAAGCTCAAATGAATCAGCTAAGTGTAATCCACAAAAGAATGTGCTTGGCAAAGAGAAAAGATCAAGGCCATTATAATATGACAATGATGCCTTAGTTTGGTTCAAAGATGTCTGTAATGATTTAAGATTGCAGGAACTCAGTGTTGCTTACTTATAACAAGTGGGAAACATCAATGAAGAAGAGAAGATTCAATCTATTTCTTCTATTGAGAACCACTCTGAAAGGAATTCTATGAAGGATGAATTTCATGCAAGAATGAAAAAAGAAAAAGATGGTATTTTCAACCCAGCACTAAGTAGAGAGAGAGCTTCAAAGTTCATCTAAACTTCAAAGGCCTGCTGCAAGAAGAGCCACAAACCTTGCTCATGATAAAATCTCTTCCCATGTGAAGGGTGGTTCCTTTTCTCTAATAAAGTGAAGATGAGAATAAGCTAAGCTATAAAAAATCATGAATCCCAAGGCTCTTTGGCCATAAACAATTGTTTTAGTGTTGATCGAAGGGTGGGATTCAACTCCAATGATGAAGTGCATTCTTAAAATATGGGTTTAGATTTGAATGGATTAGGTTCATTTAAGAGATCAAATGTCTGTGGATGTCATTCTAATCCTAACAGCCTCCTAGATCTACCTATTTTGTAAGAAAACACAAGAAATAATTGAATTAACAAACCTGTCAAACAATTCATTCGGCCAAGTTCCTCCAGCCAACTTAGGTTCATAACTCTCCAAGTTTTCAGTTCTATGACTTCCCTTGGCTTCCTATCTCTATCAGATTGGGTCAATCCATGGTGGCATGTCCTATAGTTTGTAGTGTCCACATCTCATCCTTCTCAGGAAGGGACAATCGCTAGAAATATATTCTGTCTCTGTAAACAACCACCTGGCAGGGACCTCCTCCAACATTTCTACTACTATTTTCTTCAACTTGAAAAAGTATTTTCGAATATCTCTGCTAGCGCTTGTAAGACCATGCAGTTCTCAGTATTATGGGCATTGAACCTGTTGAGGTTACAAAACAAAGTCCTAACAAGTAGTCACACTCAGACTCATAAAACAACTAAAATACCACTCAGACTTTGAGGAGTGGTATTGTAGTCCATGAAGCTAGTTGAATAGCTTAGGTTCCCTTGACCTAGCTTTGCCCATTCTCAAATGAAGATCAACCCTTATATGGGTTTCGCTTGGCTTGATTTAAGAAGTTCCTTAGTTCACTTAGCTTTCACTTGGCATTATTTTCACACCTTGAGGAGTTCACAATAATACAATAGACAAATACATTTAGAATATCTTCCGCAGTTACATTTCTTTAACATAATTAACCTAGAAATTCAAGGTTACCATGGAATCAGAGAGAAGAGTAGTTTAGAATTGACATGGGAGTATCACTACCATTTTCTGTAAAGTCAAAGTTTTCCCAACTACCAGCTCTATTTAGATTAATACAACATGCCTGAAAAATCTGTACTATAAGCTGTTTTTTAAAATGAATGTATCTTGTGACTCTGCTCATTGCATTCCAAACAGTAAAGCAACCTATGGCAAACACCGCACTTAATTTTTTCCTATTTATAACTGTCTTAAGCCACAACATACCAGAATCAATGTAGAATGATTATAGCCACTCTTCCTAATACCTCACTTATCACCATAAATTTTAAGCAATCACTGACTCCAAAAATAAAGAAGTTACAAAACATGAACACAACAAAAACCTCCAAAAATGCCTATGCCTAAGTGGGCCATGTCCACTCTTAAGGACTAAAACAATTTCCTTCTACTTGAAGGAGAAATGCAACCTCATCAAAAGCCTCCTGCTACTAATTATGGGCATCGAACTTATTAAGTACTTAAAAAATATCCAAGTTTAAATAAATCCCCATAAAGCAAATTAACATGATAAAAGAAAGAGTAATGGATGGAAATATTCATTTCATTAGTCAAGGCATTTTGTCAACAAGATGGGATATTTTTTCAACATACAATGATTTACAATCCATAGCAAAATGGTGTGGTTGAGTGTAACAACAGGACCTTGTGTTAAATCACAACTTCTTGTAATTTTATTTTTAGCACAGGAATAGAGAAAAACTTTAGCATTTGTTAGTCTAGAATTGCATTGGGTTGTGTGCCCAACAGAGAAAGTTTTCCATCATTTTCTGTGTGTTTTTTCAAATCATTACGTCATGCTCTGCTTGATGTTTTTCATATTTATTAGTAAAATTATTCAGAACAACAAGCTTTTATTTTGATTTTCAGTGTTACTGATCATTTTTTAATTGTTAGTTGACTCTTAAAGTCACTAGGGATTCCCTTTGTGGTTAGCAAGTACTAACCCGAAGTGTAGGCAAGAGCACATGGTGACAGTCTACTATTTCCAACTACCTTGGAACCAGACTGTTTCAAGTGACAGCATTTTGGCACCCTTTCTGGGAGCAAGCCAAGCTTCTTGGTACTACAACATTTATCAATACTTTGATTTATTGCAAATATTCATATTCACCTGGTGACTCCACTGAGGTCGAGCAAACCTAAAAAGACATCCAAACTGGGATATTGTTTCAACATACAATGATTTACAATCCATAGCAAAATGGTGTGGTTGAGTGTAACAACATAACCTTGAGTGTAACAACAGGACCTTGTGTTAAAACACCACTTGCTGTAATTTTATTTTTAGCACAGGAATAAAGAAAAACTTTAGCATTTTCTGTGATCATTTTCCGTGTGTTTTTTCAAATCGTTATGTCATGCTATGCTTGATGTTTTTCATATTTATTAGTAAAATTATTCAGAACAACAAGCTTTTATTTTGATTTTAAGTGTTACTGATCATTTTTTAATTGTTAGTTGACTCTTAAAGTCACTAGGGATTCCCTCTATGGTTAGCAAGAGTGCAGGAAAGAGCACATGGTGACAGTCTACTATTTCCAGTTACCTTGGAGCCAGACTATTTCAAGTGACAACATTTTGGCACCCTTGTTGGGAGCAAGCCAAGCTTCTTGGTACTACAACATTTATGAATACTTTGTTTTATTGCAAATCTTCATATTCACTTGGTGACTCCATTGAGGTCGAGCACACCTAAAAAAACATCTAAACTTGATCCAAATCAAAATGTTCATCCATTCTTAGACAACCTCAAAGAACTATTTCGTTAAGAAAGAGTTAACATTTCTCCTTTAGGGACAAGTCACAAGGTAGTAAGTAGTTCTTCTAGTGTAGTTATTCCTTTGATTTCAATACCTCACATTTTAACTTTGTCCATTTCAATCTCTACAGTGAGACAAATGACCACCATTGATTGTACCACTATTGCGGGATATCCTAATTTCATGCTAAATGGGGTTTGGAGAAAGCAAGTGCCTAAATTTCAAGGTAATAATGTAGGGAGTCAGCCAGATAAACAGGGGATTGTTATCTGGTATTGTAACCCTAATTAGAAACCTTGTTTCCTAATTACAAAAACTGTGCATTAAAACTAAATTTCGAGGTAATTAAATAAAAAATAAGCATAGACGTTACAGGTCAGATTACTAACTTATCTTGTAATGAATTATATAAATAACAACCGGCATGATTTATTGTTAAACAAAGAGCTAAAACTACAGCACATAATTTAAACATAAATACACCGAAAGTGATTTGGTACCATAACTGAGCAGTAATAATTACTTCAATGGAATACTTCAATATGATACTAATTACTGAATTGTACAAGAGTAGGCAGATCCTACTTACCTGGTAGAACTGCCCTTCTGTTGACCTGCAACTGCACTTCTATCTCCTCCGCAACAACTGATGTGGGGGGAGCGACTCTCCACCCAACCAATTTCCTTAGCTGAAAGCTAAGAACCCCTGATCCCCCAGCAGAAAACACTATACCAGCTTCTCCGAACACTCCACTACTCAGTCTCCCTCCTCCAAACTCCACAATTCACCTAGAAAAATCCCAAAACTTCCCCGTAAACCAACTACACTCGAATACCCCACAAACAACACTCAACCTAGACATAAGTCCCCCAAATTCAAAACATTCATCATTTTATGCAAGTATTCCTCTTAATTAAAGTAAATTTCAATTACTTATGCATGAGAGCCACTTGGTCCTCATGTACCTAGCTTTTCTAATTATATTTAATTAATCATAATCTGGCTTTAGTGTTGATTAATCTTTATTAGCATTTCTTTCTCTCTCCTTTTTTATTTTCTCAATTATAAATATTACCTATCAATATTATTATCACTTTATTAGCTAACCTAGTTTAATAATTCTAATCCCTAATTAGTTTTAGGGGTGTTACAAATAACACTATTTCTACAGAAGAGCATCTTGAAAATTTTACATATTTCTTGGAGAATTTTTGGATCATTCATGAAGATGTTAAGATGAAATTATTTGTTCAATCCCTTGAGAATGAGGAACGGAGGTGGTATTTGGGATTGGATAACAATTCCATCACCACTTAAGATGATTTTCAAAGCTAACTTAAAGAGGATGGACCCTTATCAACATCATTATGATAGAAGTAACCATGAAAATGCAACACCTATTCCATTGTCTGAATGTATTGTCTGAATCTTTGGCCTCTAATTGGGATATGGCTGTGATTAATTCATTTTGGGGATTTGTGATGGGTCTAGGGGCATAGACCATGGTTGAAAAGGAAAAAAAGGTCCTTCATAGTAATATGAACCTTCTAGGCCTTACACATTGTGAGTCAGGCCCCAATCATGAAACATGTCCTCTCTATGGTGTCTTTGACTCCCAAGTGTCATTCCATGTGCCTATATGGTGTCTTTGACTCCCAAGGACATACCCTTATTGGATTTCAAGTGGTGTCATTTCTGCTAAAATGTAATAAATTATATTCTAACATTATATGTTGAGTTATAAGGCCTGCTTGATGTCTATCTGGTCTATAGTTATACTTAATGGGACTAATAATTTTCCCCAATGCTAGGTCATAAAATATTGTTTCTTTATTCATAGCCTTTGGACTTAGCTGTGCCAAAATGTCCCTACACCATATGGGCCTCATTTTGGTTCAAAATTATTCCCTTGAGAATTCCTTTTTGTTTGGATAATTCTCTGTATTTTCTGATGACTGGGACATTTTCTCTGACAATAAGCAAACTCCTCTCAGTTCAAGCAAAACTTGTTTGAGTCTGACTTTAGCAGAATATTGTCAGAATCTCATGATGAGAGAGTTGAGACTATCATGCTCAAGTGTATGATCTATTTAAACCACATAGTCCTACAAGCCAATAATATTCTAAATTTACTGTACTTTTTCATCCTTTAGAAAGTGTTCCTAGAATATAGTAGATCTCAAGTCTAAATATCTAATAAATCCATATGTTCATTACCAAGGATCCTTCAATGAGATGAGCGCTACCCCAAACTATGAAATAGAATCAATGAGCTGCCCATATCCATTCATCTTAGACTAGAGCCACAGAAGATAATGCAGTAAACGCCCTATGTAAGGAGTTGGTGGGGTCTTGACTATTGCCCACTATGTAAGGAAATTGATGAGTCCCTTCCCCATATGCTCATTTTTTATCCTTTTTTTCAGTCAGTTTGGAAGAACATTGAAGGGATAATTAGGGCAGGGAATGTGTGGGGAGGTCAATCGTTGGTTGAAAGGCTCAAAAGGTGACATTCATACATAAGTATGCAATTTTCACACTCAAAACTTGAGTGATGTAAAACATAAATAAAAGAAAGCATAGGGTAAGAAAAAACCACCATAAAGACACATTATTATATGTATGTTCCCATCTGCATACAAACATGTATAATCTTCTAAATTTATTGTACTTTTTCATCCTTTAAAAAGTGTTCCTAGAACTAGTAGATCTCAAGTCTAAATATCAGATAAATCCATATGTTCATCGCCAAGGCTCCTTCAATGAGATGAGTGCTACCTCAAACTATGAAATAGAATCAATGAACTGTCCATATCCATTTATCTTAGACTAGAGCCACAAAAGATAATGTAGTAAATGCCCTCTTAGACATATCATCTAAACCTCCATAAAACCAAGGGGTTGCTGAGAACATAAAGCTTTATAAGGAAAATTCAACAATCAAATAAGAACACCACGTTGTTGTTGGATTAGATGCATAGGATACACACCCTTCAAATTTTTGCTTCTATACACAACATTCCCTTATCCTGCTTTGTATTCCTCAAAGGAGGTTGTTTCCTTGGGCTTTTCAGAACCATAGATTGCCTAATTTAGGGGCAGACGCATCATCATTTTCTTTGTGAAAGTTATGATGGATATCATACTTAGGAAAAAAAATATAAAGTCAAATTTATTACAAGAAACCAAAGAAGAAATAATTTAAAAGAAAAAAACTAACCTGTATAAAGTCTGCAGATAGAAGGAACCTTGAACAAATGCAGAGATTTTCCATTGAGCCACTGTTAAATTTCTTTCCACTCAACCATTGTCAAGACACAATTTTCAATTGAAATCAAGCTTCATGCTGACTCTTGCATCATTAAATAGGTACAAAAACGTCCCCAGTTGAATAAATATTTCCACGTTTTTCTCAAATATGGACCATTTTGGAGTAATTTGGTACAAAAACATCCCCAGTTGACTAAATATTTCCATGTTTTTCTCAAATATGGAACATTTTGGAGTAATTTGGACTCCAGGAGGATGAAACCCTGAACTCCCACTATTGAAATTTGAATTTGAAACCTCTGTTCCCAGTCCTCAATCCTCCATTGTTGCAAATCGATAGAAACATGACGATTTGGCCAACGATGGGAAGGTAATGATAACTGGCATAGAAAAATTATTGCTCCACAAACCCAAATCGAGGACAAATTCGAACTAAATCCATTTTACCCAATAATCCATAAATCGAGGGCGAACTACCTTTGCATTACCCTATGATCCATAAATCAGGGGGCGATGTACCAAAGTTTTACCCTATCATCCATAAATCGGGGCGAACTAGCTGTGTTTCTCCTCCAAAACAAAAATATCCAGGCGATCTGATTGTTATTCACTTCCTTTACCGAAAATGCGGGGGCAAAGTCAAGATTTGAGCCATATTTGACTGGGCGAAATTCCATTTTCCCCATTTTTCCCTCTTTCACGACATGGGCGATTTGATTTGTCACAGTTATGGGTTTAATAAATATTGGGCTAATATATTAAATTAAAAAAAACCCTCTCTATATTAAAAGTTCGCCCAACTTTTTTTTGTGACCTCGGTAAATTTGCCCATGGGAGAAAATTCGCCCTTAAAATTATCCCTGATCAGGGATAAGCCCCCAAATGGGCAAGCTTCGAGAAAGATCTCGAAATGGCTATTTTTTCCCATTAACAGACCTTGTCGCACTCTGCTATAGAGCAACCTGCGACGTCACATGTTTCTAGTGTGCAACCTGTGACGACCTCTCAAAAGGGTGTACAAACTAAGTACGAATCTTCCCAAATTAGCACTTGGTCCAGATGACTTCAAGGATGTATACACTAAATCATGATGATGGGTAGATTTTAGGTGTAACAATTATCTCGAAATAAATGAGGAACCTTTGTCCTAACTTTATTTTTGGATGTTTCTCTTTTTACCCTCAACAAAAAGAAGAAACTTGGCATGATTCCTATGATAGCCCAAATTGGATAAAATGATCAAAAAAGTAAAAGGTAAAAATAAAAAATAAAAAATCAAAGCCTGATCCTTATCCCAAAGCTATCCATTGTGCCTATAAATGAACCCTCAAGGTCCCTCACTCAATTCCAATTCTCCATTCATTGCTCAAGTCGTTACTATACAAAAATCTCCCCAAGGTCAGTACTCTCTTTCTTGTTCCAATCAGATCGCATATGTGACGTGTGGTCGAAGAACCATGGACTGCTAAGAGACCAAGGAGGCCCTCTCTCGAACAGCTGCAGGAGCCCCTTCTACTACAACTTAGAGGTGGCAATTACTCTTGTAAAAGTCCATTTTGATAACGAAAACACATTCTTTATTCTCTTACATTATATTGTTTGTATATGTTTTCTTGATGAAAAATGCATATAAATGTTAGATTAGATTTGCTTTTGCTATTATTTAGTTTTTCCTGCATGTTAGTTAAATTTTCATTTATGTTTTGTTCATTTTTATTTTCATCCTGAAACTCTACTAAGATCCACACAACTCGTAGTAAAGTGCACTTTTGGACATGCTAGTGTGAAAACAACAGCAACAAATTTTGGCGACCATACTAGGGACCGTTCTTTAGTTGTGCTCATCTAACCTTTTTGGCCCTTGTTTGAGCTTCAATCCTCCCTGTTTTTGCTTTGATATGTTTGTCTATTGTTGTTTGAGTGTTTGCAGCTAGGAAACCAGCCTGAATCTACCCATCTTTCTCAAGTCAAGCCTTTGTTTGTTGTGTTTGAGTTTTTTTGTGTCGGGTTGCGCCTGTCTAGCCCTTTGGAACGATCTAAGTTGCACTTTTTCCTTCGAAAAGTGCCACCTGAGTAAAAAAAAATCTCATTTCCAGTTGGGTCGCACATGTTTAGCATTTTTGTGTGACCTAAGTCATGCTTTTCTCCCTAAAAAGTGTGACCTAACCCATAAACTTAGTTTTTTTCCTGGGTCGTGCCTATCTTCTTGTTTTGAGCGACCTGGATCACTCAGTTTGCCTCGATAAGAGCGAGTTGCGATCGTTTTCACCTTTTCAGCAGTTTCCAACTCTCAAACTTTTTGTTTTCCCTCTACCCCTTGATGACAGTTTCGATTTTTTCAGTTTATGATTGTTTTCAGTGTCCTTTTAGTCATGTTTGCAATTGTTTGCCATGGGGGCTTCACTCAATAAACCACTATCATAGCATGTTTGTTCGTGGCATATGAAACAATACCCCTAATTTCACTAAATATTGGAAAATACCTTCCAAAATCGTTTTTTTAACCCCCTCCCAATATGACTTCCCAATTTTTAAAAAAACCCTATTTTCACTAGATATTGTATGTATCAATTTTTTCATTAACATTTTTTATACCCCTTTATATTTCTACCTAGTATATTGATATGATACCCCTCTTATGACCCCACATGCATTCTACAATGCACCTTGCTTCTTTCGATGTATATTGTGGATGCACATTACTTCACCCACAATGTAATTACTCAACCACATATCATTATGATTTGCAACATCTAATGGTCTAATCAAGAGATAGGAGATCACTTCTTGTATGTCACTAGAGCCAATGCACATAGTACAACATTTAGATTACATGTTGCAGTTCCCCAATCGCTGACTAAGCATGTTGTGGGCTAGGTATCCAAGCCCTAAAGGCTTGTACCAAGCTCTAGGAGGATGACTAAACCTCCCAAGGCCTATAATAGGCACGAGTGGTTGGGTATTCAAGCCCCCGAGGCCTATCGAGGACCTATAACAGGCCCTGGAGGCTTAGAGCCTCCCAAGGCTATTGGTAACAACTGGCTGAGTGTTATTGGTAACAATTGGTTGTCAATGGCCACTGTCTCTTGGATATGATTGACTGGAAACCCACTTCACCATGAAACCCCTGGCCTCAAGCATGCCTCAAGACACGATTTCCCTGCGTACTAGTAAGGCCGAGCCTTACCTCAACCCGATTTCTCATCCGGCCGTGAGCCTGCCATCTCCATTTGGCAGATATTTGTCAGCCCACCCATATAAAAAAGACCCCAAAGTATTTTTGTATTGTTACATTAAATAAAAAAACCCTTTGCCCCGTTAATATATAAGTAATATAATTTTTAGGTTTTCATGAATATTTAATACTGCAATATGAATGAACGTGATATTATATTGCCTTCTAGTGAAGCCCTCGTGTTGTTTGCTTGTTGTAGCAATCCCTTTATGATTTCTTTTCAAACTTTTTGGTGAATAAAAAATCCTTTACATTTGAGTATTTCCCACTTCTTAAGTTCTGTTAAGAGTTTTCTTCAACTGCATGTTTACTGTTTCATTGAGTGCTTGATGAAAAATTGATCTTTGTTTAGATGAATGATCTTGTTACGCTTTGAATTTTAAATGCTTAGTCATAGCCTTTCTATGTTGAAGTGATATTTTCAACAAAAGTTTAAACTCGACATTGGAATATGTTCATTTTTTTAAAGCATTTAATTTCTTAGTGAGTAATTGTACACACAACCAGTGCACACAAACACCCCCTAAATAAAATTTTCACTTGGTTCATGCCATCAAGCGGAGCCTTAAAATAAACCATAACTTAACACACATTAACCTCATTTGAGGACAAAAAGAATCTTGTAGTTAAGTTAGGACACTGGGGATAGTCATTTAAATAATTCCCCTTTACCGCTATACATCTTAAACATAGTGGTTGTATTTTTAGGGAATTGAAATCCTCTAGTACTTGGGACATGGTTTGAAGCCAATTTATGGGGTGAGCCTCTCCTAGGAGGGAAAATAGATAGACTGGAACCGAATGGTTGAGTGGTGCACTATCTCCATTCAGTACTAAATATCATCTAGATTGTTGTCTACAAACTGAAGTTGTGGAATACTCATCTTCGGACTGAAGATGTGGAATACTCATCTTGACGTAACCCAAACGAGTTAGTCTAGAGACCATGTTCTTAGGTATCTTACCCGGAGGCCATCCCCTTCCCATTCGGTGGGGGGAGACCTAGGACAGATGGAGTCGACTACGGCCATAGCTCTATAACCGTCCTTTCGATCTTCACTCATTAGGTCCAGATAGGATTGATGCCCCTATTGCGGTCCAGTGATCGGAAGACTCGACTTTGCTTCCTACTTCTTTTTGTTTGACGGGGAGGTGATGACCACATAGAGGAAAAGATTCAAGGAAGATTATATTTGGTGTTTTTCTTTTTTATTGTGTAGACATCTCTTAGGTTAGCGGGTCTTTTTCTTTGTAGGGTTTCTCTTTTCGGCAGCTTTCCTTTTATTTTCCTCAAATCGCTTGTTGCACACTTAGTTGCACTAGCTTTTTTATCTGGTTTTTTTATTTGAGCTTATTCTATTGTAGCCTTGTGTTGTTGGGATGTTTTAGCTAGGACTCTGTCATTATAGATCCCCCAAGTTATTCTCGAAGGCTTTGGGGCCAACCGGCTCAATACGGTCTCTTAAACCCTACAATCAGCTCCTCACACCATACCTCAATTCAACACACTACACAATCACCAAAGCACCTCTTCGAGTTAGACTCCCAATTCCGACTCCTTACAGTCAAAGTCACTTGCACATCCACATACTAGTGGCACCATGGCTACTAACATTCCCCTGTCTGGTGGAGGAAAGCCTCCTCCATGGAACCCTCCACTAAGGAAATCTGCACTGAGGAACCCTCCTACACGTAACCTTCATCCAAGAAACCCTCCACCGAGAGGCCCCACGACTACGAGCTTGCCATTTATGGCTAGCCTTGACCTCTTTGATTTAGCAATTTTAACCAATGATCCAATCTGCAATGACCCAAACTGAGTCCCTATGCCTACCAAACTATTGTCGAACATCTCAAAGTTTGAAGGGAAGGCTGGGGAAGACCCCCAAAACCATATCATGTAGTTTCACCTATGGTGCTCATCAAATAGCATCGTAGACGATTCCATCAGGCTACGCCTATTTCAGAGAACCCTTATTGGTACTGTCGCCAAGTGGTATTTCAACCAACCTCATGGGACACATCCCAACTTTGTGTCCTTAGCCTCCACTTTCCTACATTTCTTCCAGTTACATGTCTAACATGATGATGGAGTAGAAATCCTTCTCTCTTGTCAGCAAAGCTTCACTACCCACATCACTGACCATAACCATGAGTGGTGTAGGCATTAGAGTTTGTGTAAGATCAAACTCAATGACAGGATCATTTTAGACTGGTTTCTGAAATCCATGTTCCCTACCATTGGCAAGGATGTGGCCTCTAAACAACCCCAAACTGAGGAAGAGGCTATCTTCAAAGCTCGACAGTTCGACTGGATATATGTGCAATCAGGTTATTTATATACCATCATCCCTAATGCCCCTCACAGAGACTCCTCTCAAAAAAATCCGTCGGGGGCATCCCATGATACAGATGGTGTCATTGGCACTATCGTGTTCCGACCTAATCCATATTAACCTTACCCTCCCCCGGTGAGTGGTTATGCATATCTAAATGTCCCTAACATTGTGCATCCTCATCAGGGCCATGTTGCCTCTCCAAGCTATGGCCCCAATTTATTGTGAGCTTCATCCTAGTCAAGAACGAGTACCTCATATTCATCTCCTACCTCAGCTTCCCATGTTCATGGGCCCTCGTATAGTGGCACCATGTGTGGTGATGATTCTATCGTCTTTGTGGCCCCTCCGACCATGAACCCATACTATCCCTTTCTTGGCCCTCAGCTAGTTGCTCTAGTGCAGCCACACCCCACTGCTCCTCCTTTCTTCCATGGGAAAGTGTACGCCCAACAAAACATGCCTGCCCAACCTGTGCCCAATAATCAACAAGCGCATCCCAAGAAAAAAATAGGGGAAAGAATAAAGGGAACAACCAACGGTAGGGAGGTGGAACCCAACCCACCAACCCACGTGATAAAACTGGGAAAATACCACAGATCAAGATCCTAACAAGTTGCCTAAACAAGCCGAAAACACTCAACTACAGACCAATCATCCATGTTCTTTTTGTGGTGTGTATGGGCATCATACCCATCATTGTCCTCATTTGACTAAAGCATGCCAATTGTGGAACGGGGCGAACCAACGTGAAGCGATTGCTGCCCTACTAGAGCAAGCAAACCCACCTTTGCCTCATCCCACTCAAATGCAACTTGCAGTCCTGCATAATTCCTTCCCTCCGCAAGGGGTAGTAACGGGACAACCGTTGGTTCCTCATCCACCTTAACCAGTGTCGTCAAGTCAACCTTCTGACTTTGGGGTCCAACACCTCCTTATGTTTTCTACCGACGTTAATCTTCAGACACGACGTAACCAATATTGTTCGGCCCCCGAAACATCCACTATTGATAAAGGGAAAGATACCACTCTCGTTGACGAAACCTTGCACTTGCCCCAACTGCCTATTGATGGGATTTCCAAAGTCCCAAAGTTTCCTTTGCATCGCATCGCAAATAATCCCAACACGCGAGCTACTCCTAATTATAGCGTTGTGGATGACTTAGCACAGTCACCCGCTGTCATGTCAACCCTGGAAGTTCTTAGGAATTGTCTTGCACAACACAAAACTTTACCATTAGCACTAGGTGCGATCGATCCTTCCGACTCTCTTTTCATGATGTTTGATTTAGATCAAGCAGAGTCATGGATGCCCTCTTCAGTAGCCTTACAAATCCTAGTTACCATTCACAACTTGGTGATTCATCAATGCATTGTCGATGAAGGCGCTTCCACTTGCGTCATGTCAACTCATGTTTTCCAGTTTGGCATAAGCTTAGATCTCCCCAACTATTACTGTCCCTCATGGCGTTACACGCCTACGATGATTGTGCAACTCAACCTCAAGGCCTTCTCCAAAATGTTTCTGTAAAGTTAGTTGGCAAAACAGTTTTAATTGATATTCAGGTTATCAATGCCAAAACAGACTACAACCTCCTCCTTGGGCGTAGCTACATGTACGCGATGAAAGTAATTCTGTCATTTGTCTTACGCCTTATGATGTTCTCTCATGAAGGGAAGATCGTCAAACTAGAGCAGTTGACATAATACGACCCTACGGGGTCAACTTGTCCAAAAAACGTCCTACCCACGGTAGACAGCAGTATCAGTTGCGCATCTATCCCGAATTTTATGAGTGTTGGGGCTGGAATTTTTCACGATGCCCCCATGTTTGGAACCTTTCAATCTCTACCTCCTCCATCCCCCAAAGTGGAGATATCAGAGCTATGTACAGTTTCCTCCAATAAAGCGGCCCAACCTCAACCTCCCCCCCAAACCCAACCTCATGTTGATTTTTCTGAGCAGCATCGAGTGCCATTCTCTGGGAGAATGGAGGCACCTGGTCAGTTACCAGTATATTGATCCAGTCCGAGACTGGAAGCTCAGCCTAGGGCTAAGATCCATTCTCTGGGAGAATGGAGGCACCTGGTCAGTTACCAGGATATTGATCCAGTCTGGGACTTGAAGCTCAGCCTAGGGCTGAGAGCCATTCTCTAGGAGAATGGAGGCACTTGGTCAGTTACCAGGATTTCACTGTAAGCCCTAGACCGAGTATAGGCAAGTGGTGTACTCCTTCCCTTGATCTATGGGCTATGGGACCTTCTCAAGGGACTGATCAACCCTTGTGGAAATACCTAGCACTTGATCTTGGTGGAAACAAGGAGGGTGAAGTAAAAGCAATTAATAATTCTCCTTATGATGATGCACTTGGAGTGGACATGAATGGATCATGGAAGACCTTGAAGAAATCCTAGATGACTTATTGTGAACCATTTGAAGAACCATGAAACCCAAGCTAACTTGGCTTGGTCCATATACCCACCATTTGAAGAAAATAAAAAATAAAAATATATATTCATGGGTCGGCCTCAATTGAAGAGCTCAGGTCGATAAAAGAAAATAAAATACATAAAGTCTCAAGTCGACCCCATTATGTGGAATTGTTTGACACTCGTTTCACTATAGATAAGGAAGAAAAATTCTCATTTATTATCATCGATTTTGGAGTGTCTTCTCTGCTCAGCTCGTGGTGATTTTTTTCTAGGTTCTCTCTTCATACTGTTGGTTCTTACTCGAAGAAGTCACAGCTCCACTCTTTTTTTGTTACTCTCTTTACTACTAACTTGAAGTTTCCCTAACTCAGCTAGGGTATTGATGCTGCCACCTGAATCCTATTTGGAAGCTTCTACAGTGTACTTCAACCCTGCTAGGGCCCTCCACTGAGCACCCGAGCCTTGCTAGGGATCTATTCTCACACCCGAGATCTGTTCTAGGTCTCCTCTTGGGTTCGGAATCCCTATTAGGGCACCCACAGGTTACAGCAGGTCATGGAAGCCTTGGAAAGGGATTGAACAGGTCACAGCAACCCTGAAACAGGCTTGAACAGGTCACGACAGCCCAGCAGCTCAGTGAAGTTCACACCAGTGATTTTGTGGCATTTACAGACATTATACAGGGTTCTTCTTGATCAGTGAAACAAACTCTAATTTGTTGAAAAGTCTTGTTCTTAGCCTGCTATTGTACAAACTCAGTCATCTTATTTAGGAGATAAATTATTATTAATTGCTTTGGGTTTTTTGTCCATAAAAGGTTTCCCCGTGAAAAATATGTGTTCAAATTTTGTGGATGTGTGTTTACTGCTAGCTATCTCTGCACTATTTCATTTACAATCTGTTACTGCTATCAAATTTTAAAATTCAACACCTCAACCTCCACCACAACCCCAACCTACCCCCTCTCCCAGTCAGTTACCTAGGAACCAATGGGGAGCTACGCCTATTCCACAAATCCCGTTCTTGTCTCCACCATCTAGAATCGTGAGCACACCAATCATGGCGAATATTAATCTCACGGGTTTGAAGTTAGGCCTCCATGTTTGGAATCTTACCCCTCCTAATACACCTCCTACACCACTATTTGTTTTGACACTTGTACAGGCTATCGGTACTACCAATCATCCTCCTCTGGGCCCCCCTAAGGCAACACCTTCCATCCCCCCACCACTCCCCAAGAAGAAAAGGGCAAAGTGACACGTGTGACACCATCTGCAAATCCGAATAAAGTCGTGAACCCTCCCCCTACTTTCTATTAAGCCCTAAATGTTGGCACATCACCCCCTATAAAGTGGCGTATTTCCCCCTATATTGTGGTGCATTACATATTATTGATGTCGGCTTGGGTCTATTAGTTGTTATTGTACACATTTGTCTCCTATATATAGAAAGGAGATCTTTTCATTTTAGTCATCATATTGTGTATTGTCTTGTCTTGTGTATTCGACACATTGTGTAAGGAGGTTTCCCTCTCGAAGAGGATGGATATTCATCTTCATTCTTCTCTATTAAGGCGTGGATTACTCTTTTTTGGTCTTTTTATGTTATTTTTATGCTATTTTTGGGAATTGGTTGCATAACATTTGGTATCGAAGCTCTTTCCTCGGGACTAGTTTTTTCAAAACGAGTGATCTTGGCATTTTCACTATAATTCTTTTCTACAAGGATTCAGAATGTGAGATTAAAAACCCATCTCTGGAAAAGGACGAGATATCTGTGCTCCAATTTTTAGATCCTGGGACATTAGAGGTTTGAATATATTTGCCTTGGAATCTAGGGCTTTTTACTAGTCTAAAACATGTGTTCCGGGGAAAATGGTTATATCTGGTGCATACGAGATCCAAATTGAGTGAGACCAGTTGCATCTAAAAGGGAACGGACCATTGTATCTGTGGTAGAAGTTTCAAACTCGGATCCAAAATATTGGACACGTGGCATTTCGTACAAGTTTGATATTTTGAAAGGACCCAAAATAACAAGTGTTGGGAGATTTGCCATATCTTCTTACAGGCTCCTCAGAATTAAGTCAAACCCATGGCATTGAAGAAAGGAGATATCAGACTATTGCAGGAAGAATTTTCAAACTCAAAGGATCCGAAATTGCAGATTTATATAAGTTGCAAGGTTGGTTAGACAATTGAGCTCAAAATCAAGATTTTACAAGGTGTGCATTTTTTAATTTGAATAACTTTTGATTCATAGATTTGCTTGGGGTAATTCAAAAGGTGTGGTGAAGAATATATATCATAATTTTGTTACAAATGTCTCCTAAAAAGGGAACCTCTACACCAAATAATCCTTCAGACAGTTCTACATGGACTTATGATGAAGGTGAAGAAATGTGCAAGGACATATCTGATTTACAAGAGAAGACAGTCATAAAAGATGCACTAGCATCAATCCTAGAAAAAACAAAGGATGATCTGGAAGTGAAAATGGATGATTTAAAAAAGGACATAGATTATTTGAAGGGTTTTAAAGGTGTTGTTGCTGCAACCTAACCCCCAAAATTTTCTTAAAATTGTAGGGCCCCTCCTTCTATTTTTTAGAGTCTACTTAGAGTTTAGCTCATCCTAGAAATTTCACCTTTGTCACTTAGAAGTTTTCCTGAAAATCAAGTGAAGAATGCAAGTTTTGGGGCTATGTATAACTCAATATTTTTTGCCGAAACGGTCAAAGCAACTCGTTGAGTCCCTCCAAAACAGTCGAAGCAACTCACCAAAGGGCGCTGAAACGAACAGACCAATATTTGGTTTTTTGTGAAGAATCCTACTTCGGAAAAACTCACCGAGTCGCACCGAAACGGGCGGAGCGTTTCTGGTTTCTTTGGTAAGGTCCTTGTTTTAGAGAAACTCGTCGAGTTACACCAAAATGGTCGAATCGTTTTAGAGAATCACATCGGACACTTAATTTCTGAAGTCTTACGAGTCAGAGCAACTCACTGAGTTGTCCCAACGCGTTTCGACGTGAAAGTGTAAGGGATGCCGAAACATGTCGGTGAGAAACACAAAGGGCGTCAATGGGACACCGACAAAAGAATAACGCGACATGATGTAGTGTTCCTTTTTAATAACTTTGGTAAAATTGAAAAAATTGCAAATTTTGGCCAATTCGACCCTAAGACTAGTATTGACCCAAATGCCTCCAAATGGCTCCAAATGCTTCCAAATTGGTTCTGAATGTGTTTGGAAGGTATTAAGACATAAAATTGTGACTGATGTATGCTTGGACACTCTCAAAAGACTTCTGCAACATTCAATTATAATCAGGGAATGAGAGGGAAATTTACTAGTCAAATCGAGGTTCAAATCCCCCAAGGGTAGTGGTCAAAGATGGATCTCCAAATGTTGTAATACCTTCCCAAATTTTAGAATAGAGACATGGTACTGTTAAAGGACTTCAATGGTCTCCCCAATACATCATCAATCAGTTCCTAAAGGCTTTTTCAACTTCCATAAATCAGATGTTTGTATACTAGCTTCAAGATAGGGGGAAATGATAGTAAATCTTCACAAATGGTTATGAAACTTGAGAATATTGCTCCAAATGCTTGTTTAATGAATATGAAACTTCTTCAGCATATTAATGGCTCTCCATACAACAATAAAATATCATATTTTTACTGAACCATTCTAATTTGATACCACTTCAAGTGCTTATAACAAGGTATTGGGGAAATTGCACCATTTAATCATAGTTTAGCATTTATACATAAAATATCTTGGAGTTTCGATATGAAATTATTTTGATCAGTAAATAAAGAGTATATATATCATATTAAAAAAAAAATGGGGCCTCAAGAGCTATCCCAAATAGATCATCACCTCACCAAGTGCGCCCCTCCTCAAGGAGCAAGAATATGACAAGAAATGGAAGAATAGGTTTAGAAGCCAGCTGTAGGAGATGTGATCATGAGCTTCCCTGTAGCTTCAACTTGCAACAAATGAATCCATTGTAGCTCCAAATGAAAGGTCTAAATAGCCTCTCCAATTTCCAATTAGGATGGGAATCTTTCACCCTCGAAATTGGTACTAAGGCAAGTAGAGTAAACACTCCACAAGCATGGACAAGCTATGCTCTCCAATATGCAAAATGATAAATGATCAAAATCCATTCTCCTTCTTTGTTCTTGTCTTTTATAAACTTCCGAAAGTACTCCATGGGTTGAATTCCTTCCAAAAGTATCATGCCAACTCAAGTTGGGAAGAGATTCCAATGTGTGCCACTTGTCCAACAATTCCTAGTCTCCATCTTCCCTCAATTCGAATGGGTGTATCTTTGGCTGCCCTAACTCCCTTGTGCTCCTTCTCAGAGGCTATTTTTAGCCCTGACATGTCATATATGTTAGATGTCAGCATTCAAGTCTGATTTGTGTCATAAGTGTCTCAGAGAACAAAAGACTGAATAAACTGGAAGAAAACCTAGCAAGGTCCCCTGGAGCAGAAAACAACCGATTACTCCCCAGCGGAGTCACCAGTTCTGTTATGCAGGACAATACCTTATAGTGGGGGAGATGACACTACCAACATGGGGTGACAGGTAAATACATTCATGTTTTGCATTAATTACTACTTAATGGAAAGAGATTGGGGTTCTGAAAGTTGTACCTTTTTAACGATGGTTGGTCCTAACTTTCGCCCAATCTTCCACGATGATGAACCTGCAAAACAAGTTAACCTTCCTCAGTGTATCTTGACTGTAATAAATATGATGAAATTAGAAACAATTAAACATCAACTACAATCAGATATTTAACCAAATGGAAATTCAATCAAATAGACATTCAATTTGGGACGGGAAGGGTATTTCCACCTTTTATTGTCAAAGAAATGTAGATAAGTACAGATATACCTGATTTGTCCAAACACTTTTGCAATCGAGTCCTGGGCTCCTGCTCCTCACAATGACTCAAGAATTCCTCCAGCGTAACAGCAATTAAATCATTCCTTCTAAGTCCATCTCTCATGGCTTCTCCTTGTATTTATTGAACAAGGTAGGCAGTTGAATTCGAGAGGTGGTTGAATTGGGAGGTTGGGGAAGTTGCAGAACCAACTTCAACTAATCCCAATTCGTAATATTAATATATTTTTTCATTTCATCTTAAGATGTGCGCAGGTTTCATACAACCAAACTAGCGCACAGTATGCAACTTCTGCATTTGACAACCAGCGTTTGCAACATTTTAGAGGATGTGCGCAGGCTGTCTTCAATAAGACCAGCGTTCAGAATGCTAGATCATTGTGGCAATAGTAGCGCACATGTCATGAAAACTGTAGAAAAAAGTAAGATTTCAGCTGAAGAATGTGATCTCAGCAATAACTCATCCAGGGTCAATCTAGCTCTTCCATCCATAGTGTTCGTTTGTGTGATCAACAGAGCAATGTGATCATGGACGGAGAAGTGCATATTTGACCTATAACAGATGCCCCCTAATGTGTGAGGTCAGATGGAAAAGATGGCCGAAATACATTATAATTCCAAGTCAGAGGAGGAGCAAGAAACCGCAGAACCAAGTCACAAAAGTACCTGAAAACAACGATCAAGGTCAGTGAGCAATTACAATATTTACATCATATAGATGTTCAACATGATACAACATGATCTTTGATACAAAACAGGGAGATGTATATATAGCATGGCCACTGAAATACACGCGTGGATCCATGTCAAAATGAGAGATCATAGCCATAAAAACAAACTGGATCTATGTCTCATGAAGAGCCAAAATGAGTGTAGCTCAATCTTGCGCAGCTTGGGGGATAACATAAATATGGTGATGCTATCAGAGTCCCAAGGTCTTCATCCAAACAACCCAAAGTGCAAACCCTAACCATGTGAATAAATGAGTTGAAGTCGAACATGGGGGGTATTGTTTGATTACCGGTCATTAATGTATACTGTTAACAAACGCGAGGGCTTCCATCAATAATGATAATGGGGCCCAAGATACCTAGTATGATCCAACAAGTGTGAATAAGTGGACTTGAAGTTGAACACTTGAGGAACCTGTCGAATAAGAGACATTGATGTATTCTCATTATTCAACAGCGAAGGAAACTGCCACTGATGACTGCAATCCCCAAGGTACTAACCGAAACTCTAAACTTCATTCCCAGAGCATAATGAGTTGAAGTCGATGGGAAGAACTCCGCTAGAAGGGAGGCCTTAAGGAATCCTCCATCATCCAACACGAGGAACACTCACAAGTTTGAGCTGATTTGGAGTAGGCCAAGTAACAAGATGAAACAAATTGACACCACGATGACCGACACATGAAGTCAAGGTAAACTGCAAAATGGCCGACACAGGATGTATCCTTGAATAGTGAGCATGACACAAAGTGACTTAGGCAGTTTTTAACATGAAGTGGAAAGTGATATAAGCCTGCAATGTAGGAGACATTGGAAGACTCTCCATGTGATTGGAAGAATAACCAATCAGAGGAGTGACAAACTCTGAGATCAAGTTCACCCTAAGGTCAAATTAAAACTAAAACCCAACTGAATGATGGACTCAAATAGGTGCTGTGTTCAAGGACATGACTGACTTAACTGCCTTTGAAACTGAAAAGATGTAGATATACCCTTCTCTTCCCTTATTCTTTTTGGTAAAAGAATGTCCTTCTTGTTGTTTTAATGAGTCCAAGAAAGCAAACTCAATAATCCCAACCATGTAAAAATTTAACGAGCCCATGGGAGGAAGACTCAGGACCTTCTTCATTGTTTTACAGAGTTAGAAGAAGAGATAGAAGAATACTCTATAATACTAATCTCTGGATTTTAATATCGAGCCGAGATCTATTCTTGCTCGCCGGTGTTTTCAATTTTAAGGCGTCTGAAAAACTTAAACAATAAATCCATACACCTACCTGTGGATTTTAATATCGAGCCCAGGTTGGTATATGCTCTCCGGTGTTTTCCTGTTTATAGAGTCTAAAAACCCTAAAGAAGGCTCCAAAAGTCATTTTTCGTACAATTAGTCTCCTCCCCCGAAAAAGTGTAAAACGATGAGAGAAGAACTCTTCCAGCCACAGATGACTAGAGTATTCCTTTTTCGTAAGTAATCCGCAAAAGTCCGGAAAAGGGTTAAACTTATACTTAAGCAGATGTTCCTTCAATTCCTCTAACGAGTCTGAAGAGAACAAGCAAACTCGGCAATCTTGTTTGTTTTTGAAAAGTCAAAACAAGGGCTTAAAATGACTTGACCAGCTTCAGGGATTGTAAGTTCATGACCTGCCAGAGAATAGAATCTCGACAACCAATGTCAGTAACCAGGAAAATTTTTCTCAAATGACAAAATATTGAAACAATATGGTACCTATACTGATCCTGTCAATGAAGAAAACAAGTCTTAATAGTTTGATGTTTGAAATTATAGTGATAATTCGAAATATATAGTTAGTCTAACCCATCAAAATTTGAAAATATTAAGGAATTAAAATAACATTTTAAAAACAAAATGAAACTATACCCTTTTTGGAAAAGTGGGTAAGAATTAAAAATCAATTTCTATAAATAGTTTCATTTTTAAAAATCAAATATCACAATTTGAAAATTAGGGAAAAAGTGGAGAAAAAACCTCAAGCTACCTTTGCTCGTTGCGATCGAACCGGGTCACCAATCCAAAATCTGCTTTCACCTTTGCTCGTTGCATTTACATACAAAGTTTTCAAATTTTGGTGGTCAAAATCATTTTTTATCCAACTTTTAAATACGTTTATGCGCGAGCACTGGTTTTCTTACAAGAGACTAGCGCACTCGACAAAAGTGCGCTAGTCTACCTACAAGAAAGTCATGTTTAGAACGTTGTTGTCTATAATAGATAGTAGCATTCACCGCAAAAACTAGGGTAAAAAACTACAAATGACCAACATTTCATGGTTTAATGGCAGGATGGTGCTTGTGTGGCGTGAAAGGGAACATGAGGAGATGGATCAAGAAGCTTTACAAGATCCATTAACCTTGCATGCATTGCGAAGATGTGGTTTGTAGAAATTTTATATAACGGTCAATATGCAGGCACAAATCCGGCTGCTTGAGAGGCTTGTACAATACTATGATGCCAATGCATTGGTATTCAATCTCCATGGGGAGATATTGGAATTGACGATTGATGACATCTATTTCATCACGGGTCTCTCCCGAAGGGGAGATATAGTGAATCTCAAAGGGTCCTCTCGCAATGTGGGTGCCCTATCCGTGCAGGATTATATCAATACCTATTGTGTAGCGGGTACAGAAAAAAATGGCAGTCAGGTCCTTATTTCTACTAATGTGAGCTTCCCACTCAAGGTCATCTTGAGTATTCTCAACCGGATGGCCGGAAGTGATACGCAACATCTTGCTTTAAGGAACTTCATGCACATGGGTACTGAATGCCTACGAGGGATAGTGTTTGACTGGTGTTCAAGTCTACTAGCAAACATGAAGCTTCAACTTCCCGGGTGTAAGACCGGGAGGATGAATAATTTTGGGTACAGAAGCATACTGTGCACCTTTTTCTTTGAAAGGGTGCCTACCATGAGTCTGGGGATGGCTTTGCCCCCACTTAACCCCCGTGAGCCACTGATGGGTCAATGGGGAGATATATTCCTACGCCAGGGTGGTGGCGAGAGCAACTTTTGCTATAGTGAGGATGATTTCTGGGCGTGGTGGGACCGGTAGGTACCAACTCTTGAGCAGTTCCCATATGCAGGCATAGACTTCCACAATGATCCTGAGCTGGATCTCCCTCCAAGAGCAGCCTGGGGAGAGATTGGTAAGTTTGTTTTTCGAAAAAATTATTTAATTTTTTCATTTTTATATATATGATTTTTATGATGAGTTTGAAATACTGAAACAAAATGTCATATGCAGATGTTGGACCAGTGCGTCCTGAGGGACACCCCCTGTACCATCATGAGACCAGTTATAGTAGGGGCAGCTGACACCATGCTATCAAACATAGAGGGGAAGATGAGTCGGTTGACTCATGACATTCCGACATACAGGATCGAGCGGATGTCGCTCGACATGCAGGAGAATGTTGTGGGTGTGCCCCCAGCATGGATTAGACTACTGAGAAAAGTAGCTAGGCTGGTCATTTGCTATAGAGAGGCAGTAGAGGAAGATGAGGCCCCTCCATCTCCATAGGAGAAGGACATATCTATGTATATTTTTAGGCCATCGAGCCCATTTTTGTATATTATGACATGACTCTGTGACAGACTTATGACTCAAACTTTTTTTTTTTTTATACGGACTATATATATATAGTATCAGTGTTATTTACATGTGTGTTATTGTCGTTATGCATGAATTGTTATTTATGTATGTGTATGATGCAGATACCAATCTAAAACGTAATTTGCAAATGAATCAGCTAATGCATTCAAATTTCTAGGAATATGTTGATATGTGATGTAATCAAACTATCTCTCAAGTAACTTAACGCACAGAAACTGACGTAGCAAAATAGGATCTCTAACCTGATAAACACCCAATAACTAAAACACAACTAGCTATGAGTCGAGCCGTACCTCCAAATGTGAAATGCCATGGAACATAGCATCTCGGAGTAGCTCTATGACTGCACTCTATTCAGCCACATTGTTTGTTGTGGGACCTAAACAATCCCCTCCCGAAGAAACCAGTTGGCCAGTTGATGAGTAAATAACCCAAGCAGCTGCAGCCAACTGACGAGTGTGGCGACTAGCGCCATCAACAAAGCCTATAAAGTGTTCAGTCGACATCTGAAACACAAAGCAATAGATGCATAAGACGTAACGACAACCATAAACAAAACTAACTCTACAAAATGTACATTTATAATACATGAAAAAGCACAGAATCCTAGGCATAGTACTTCTTCAAGTAGAGCCCATTTCTAGGCTCCGAAAACTTATTATCTTCATAGTCTGTTAACTCGTATGCACCCTTCTTCAGTACCTTATAAACTATGTAAGGACCGAGCCACATGGACTTAAACTTGCCAGCTCCTAAAGGTTCCTTGTCCTGGTCATAGAGCATAACAAGGTCTCCTTCGAGAAAAACCTTAGGTTTGACAGACTTATCGTACTGTCCCTTGACTCGATTCTTATATGTTTCGTTTGTTATGAGCGCATCGTGGCGCTGCTCATCAAGATGTTCTAAATTAAGCAAACGTTCTTCCAAGACTGAAGTGTCGGGTACTAGTTGGACAACCAACTTCAATGAAGGAATCTCGCACTCAACCGGAATGACTGTTTCTATCCCATGCACAAGTTGGAAAGGAGAGAACCTGGTAGCAGTCTTTACATTGGCTCGGTAGGCCCAAAGAGCAGGATATAGCATGATTTTCCAATTAGTTCTACTGGCATTAACGGTCCTTTGTAAGATGGTCTTCAAAGTTTTATTGACCGCTTCGACCTGACCATTCGCTTGCGGGTAAAACGAAGACAAATGTTCTTGCCGAAAACCTAACATGGTGTGTAGATTGGTCATCATGTTGTTTTGAAAATGACGACCATGATCAGTCACGATCTCTTTGGGTATACCAAATCTTGCAATGATCTGGTTGAAAATGACATAAGCGGTCGTTTCCCCATCTGCCCTAACAATAGGCATTGCCTCGGCCGACTTGGTGAAGTAGTCGACGGCAACAATGATATGATGATGACCTCCAGCTGAAACTGGATTACAATTCATAAAATCAATCCCCCACTTGGTGAAGGGGCCTGTTGTGATTACATGATGGAGAGGATCTAGGTGTTCTCTCATTTTCTTGGTGAAAAACTGACAATGTTGGCAGCGTTTCACAACTTTCACACAATATTTGAAGATCGTGGGCCAAAAATAACTGGCACGCAGTATTTTCAGGGTTGTTGCCAACCCAGAAAGATGACCCCCACAGGCTCCACTGTGAGCATCATTCAATACTAATTATGCTTCCTCCAAGGTTAAACAATGGCGTAAGATGGAATCTATTCCACATCTGTATAGAGTGTCAGAAATGATGAGATAGTTCTTCGCATGACTCTTAAGTTTGCATCGTTCATCCCGAGAGAAAATGGTGGGACACCTCAAAGTCTATAGATATACCAAGATATCCCCATACCATGGGTCAGAGGATGCAATGAGAAAGATATGTTCATCCGGGAATGATGACTATTCCTCAACGTGTACTATGTCACTAGGGAATTCAGAAATCAATTCGGTGAAAACCAGTGATTTCTTTGACTTAGCGGACTGAAAAACCAAGTCAAATTCTTGTAGGATTACAATCCATTTATTAAATTTCCCACCAATGATGTGTCGAGTGAGAACATATTGAAATGGGTTGACCTCTGCAACCACTGTGGTTGTTCACAATAATATATACGGACGTAGCCTCTAGACCGCCTAGACAGCAGCTAATGCCAACTTCTCTACGTGAGAATACTTGATCTCTGGAGCTATCAAGGTGCGCGACAAATAATAAATGACATGCTCTTGGAGCGTGCCATCCTCCTGAACAAGTACTATGCCGATTGTGTATACTGATGCAGCCAGATATAAGAGGAAATCTTTGTATAGTCTAGCGGGCTTAACAAGGGGGATGAAAGTAATGCTTTTTTCAAGGCATCAAACGATCTTTGAGCAGCCTCATCCCACAAAAAGTAGGTGTCTTATTTAAGCAATCTCATGAAACCTTTTGTAATTTTGGCATAGTTAATGATAAAGCATCTCAAGAAGTTGGACATGCCCTGGAGACTTTGAAGTTGTCTCAGGGTTTGAGGAGGAGGCAGATTTACAATCGCCACAACTTTCAAAGGATCAACCATTATGCCACGACTAAATACTATGAAACCTAGTAATCCTCCAGACTCGATGCAGAATACACATTTGTTGGGATTCAGTCGAATCTTGTAGTATATGCACCATTCAAACACAAGTCTTAGATGATCAGGATGCTCCCGTCTCTTGCGAGATCGCGCTGGGAGAACATCAAGGTAAGGTTTGACTACGTGCTTGATGTCATTAAAAGAAAAGTTCATTGCTCGTTGAAAGGTAGCTCCAGCATTCTTCAAGCCAAATGGCATCTTCTGATAGGCAAAGGTCCCCCAAGGACAAATGAAAGCTGTCTTGTGCTGGTCTTCAGGTTTGATTTGTATCTGATTATACCTTGAGAACCCATCCATGAAAGAAAACATTTCATGGCCCGCACACGCGTCAATGATCTGATCTATGATTGGCGTGGGGTAATTGTCTTTCGTACAAGCTTTATTTAGGTCTCGGAAGTCAGTGCAGACTCTAATGGTACCTTGCTTTTAATCTATCGGAACAGGATTTGACACCCATTCCATCATAGCTATCGGATAGATAAATCCGGCTTTGAGTAAATTTTCTACTTCTGCCTTGATGGCAGTTGCTTTTCGAGGGTTAACTGGATGGAGCTTCTGTCTCACAGGTTTAGCATTGGGATACGTTGTGATGACATGCTCAACGATGGCAGGGTTGATGCCTGGCATCTCCTCGTAAGACCAAGCAAAAACGTCGCAGAATTCTTTAAAGAGATTGGTATACAAAATGATCTCCTCAGGAGAACAGTCTGCTCCAATAAAAATATTTTCCACGACTCCAGGTTTGATGGAAATGTTGATCGGAATGGTTCTCGATATATTTTCCATATTCCCTTCGGAAAAAACAGCTTTTGAAGTAGAAGGGATAGCAGACAAATCAACACTCCCACCGAGTCTCATAGAAAACTCACCTCTCTCTATCCTATCCAACTCGGGAAGAAAATAGGACCTATGGTGCATGTGTTCCCAAGGATGGTCCAGGCCTATCATTGCTTCCAAAATTGCCTCATCAGAGGGCAAAACAATGTCTAGACAGTCAAAAGAGTGGATAGAGTCCACTAACCATGCAGGGGCATAGTCCATATCTGACTCAGTAGAGACCAACGGAGTCACGATATGTTCTGTTGCAGCATGTTGTGAATCCAAGTAAGCCACCTCTACAACAGATAAATGCACAACTGGTTCTGATTCCGTGGGGAGAATCCATGGATCTGTCGTTGGACTGACCGTGAAAATATCAGATGAAGAACACTCTTCAGAACCAATAAAATGAACAGGAGAAGGTAGGTCAAAAGTGCTTATTAATGACCCATAGAGACCTGCTCCCAAACTCTCAGTAACTGGGTGGGACTGATCAACCAACGGAATCATTGAATCCAATGAAGTCTAGTTGTTTTTTTGAGTAAACGAAAGTTGGTCAACTGTGATGATCTTGCCTTCGTGAGGGAACATTAAAACTTGAAAAATAGCTGACGGCACTGGCTGCATGGCATATGTTCAACTCCTACCCAAAAACAAGTTATAGTCAAGTGGAGCATCTAGAACTTCAACCTTTACAGATACTAGTTTTCCCACAATTTCAACATCAAATGATGGTAAGACTCCGTGTGGATGGAAAGATCTTCCATCAAAGGCGGTAAGCACCATGTTCGAGGGGGCTAACTCAGGTTTGCCTAAATCCTTCCAGCAAGAAATGGACATTACGCACATAGACGCGCCCTCATCTACAACAGCTCGTCCAATGGTCTTGGGACCATGGATTACCTCTATTTGGAGAGCGACGTGGTACGGAAACCAAGGTTTGATATTGGTCATATCAAACCGAGCAAGCATATTGGATGAATCTACGCTCCTAATCGCTGCGAGAAGTGCACTGCGTTGCAACGGGAAACTCTACAGTACTTCTAAAGTGGACATGGCCCAGGGGTTTTGGGCTAAATCCTCCACAACATTGTTGTTGGGGGCAGCCCGCGTGTTGGGGTTGTGCACAGCCCGTTTGAAGACACCTTTTGGGATCTTCAGCAACGAATCCACCGATCTCTCGATGTGGAGAGGGGTAGATGACTCAAGAACATCCTTCTGCTATGGATCTGGGGTATAAATTCTAGCTCGAGTTTGCAAAAGAGCATCTGAATTAACCATATTAATGAATGATGATCAACAGCTAAGGCATGAGATATGCCCCCAGCACTAGAGTTGCCAGAAGTTGAACTTTGTCTGCGAGGGAAAGGATCTTTCAAGACAGCTGGTTTCTTCTCATGAAGCAGCTTCTGGAATTCTTCCATCAGAGGGCATTGATGGGTAAGGTGGTCCTCTTTGCATAGTTTGCAAGGGAACTTCACTTTCCTTTTTTCCTTTTTACCCTCCTCGGCATTTTCTGTGTTTTTGGGCTTTTGGTGGTTCCCCTCCCCTTTCTTGCCCTCCTTTTGTTGTTGGGATGCTGAGGCCCCTTTTGATTCGTCTACACTTGTTGTACAGATTTCGTTTTCAAAGGGGAGGATGCAACTGAAGTTGCTTCTGCAGTAGACTGTTTGACAGACAAGGCATGAACCTGCTTAGTTAAAGCATCAAACGCTGCAGAATCTACTGAACCCACGATGCCATCAACATGTGGTCCAGGTTTAGGTTTACCTAGATCTGTGTTAGATCTTGACGCATCGGGAATGATCTCATATAAGAGCCTAGATTGAGCATATACCAGATCAAGTTGCTAGGTTCTGAAGATAGCTTCCCCTTCGGAGGACACCCCTAAAGTTGCAACTTCCTTAGAAATATAAGGAAGGAGTGATTTGAGATACCACTCTAATAAAAATGCTGGAGGGATGTGAGCTTTAATGAGCCTCTTTCTCCTTCGCCACTCTTGAATGTGGTCAGATAGATGAGTGGCTTTGTTCTGTCAAAAAGTTGACAGAAGGTCTGTGCCGGCATCATACCGAACAGGAAGTTGAAAGTGATTCAGAAAAACAGTAGCTAGATCCAAAAAGGTGCCATAGGCAGCTGCAAGCAGTTCAATATACCATTTGGATGTGACACTTGTCAAGGTTCTTTGAAAGAGCCTCAATCTAATGGAATCATCGTTCAACGAATTTGAGGAGCACCAGAGATGAAACGTCGTGACATGGTCACCGAGATCCTCACCAGTCTTACCTTCAAACTTTGGGATGTTTAAAGGCAACTTAGTGGGAACAGGTGGCCATGCAGGATTGTGGCGCACCAGGTCGTTGGTGAGTTTTGAAAGGTCTGGCAGTTTCAGTGTTGCCAGAAAAGGTAAACGGGGTCGAACCGATGGAATTTGGTATCCAGGAATCCGGTATGAGGAACTTCCCATTACCTGGTTCGTGTAGTGTTAGTTGGGGTTGCTCCTAGCCATCGATTGTGAAGTGAACGCGTTGTTAAAATTGCTCCACCCAAAAGAAAGAGGATTACTTCCGGGGGCATTGGTCCATTGCGGCTGGGTATTAACCCCGCCAAATTGTGGATTAATAATATTATCCCCTCCTCCAACAAACAAAGAGACAGGGATACTCCCTGCAGGTATATTTGATGGATTTACATTATAACCTGCGTAGGGGTTAAAGCTAGGTGTAGTTGTAACAGACGGTGTCGTCATCGTACCCATAACAGGCACAGATGCAGAGGGGATCGATCCTACAACAGTTGTGGAAGCAATAGTCTGAGGTATACCCTGGAACTGTTGAGTAATAGGAGGTTTTATGAAATTCACTGCAGGTTTCCCTGTCAAAGGGACATTATTTGGTCCAAAAGTAGGGGTAGAAACTGAAGCGAATGTCAAAGATTGTGAGCTTGCCATTCCTACAGTACCAGCATTCAAACTGAAGGACGGGCTTGAAGTAGAAGCAGTTTGCGAAGAGCTTGGTGTTGTAGTGTTTGTAAAAGAAGGATTGACAATCCTTGTACTCATAGATGTTGTGGGAGTTTGAGGAACTCCCTGCTCATCTGCTAGGTTAGTCATAGTGTAACCAGGTGTAAACAAGTACGCACTGTACTCAGGTTGGCCTAGAGAATCTACAAGTATCGGTAATGGATCATTGGGTCCAGTCAGCGGAGGGTTAAAAGGAGCGTTAAACTCTTGAGGAGTTAGGTCCTCAACCTCAACAGTATCAAAGACTTGTTGATCCTGAACTTGGGGCTGTGGTTCTCCAAGTACTTCTGTTTCGCTCGTAAGTTCAAATAAACCATGGGAATCCTCCCTCCAGCGTCACGGTGGTGGTGGAGGATCCACAATGAGTGGAGGAAGGTTTTGCAGCCTCCGAGACCTACGAAGAGGTTGGTCCTCCACAGCTATATAAAAAGCAAACTAAGTACAAAACATAGTGGCCACTACGACTAAGGAGCAAACAACATACCACTAAAAAATTCCTAAGTGATCAAACCAGGCAAACAAGGAAAATACTCTCAAAAGCAAGTCTAGGATGATGAGGGCCCAGAACAAACTAATAGAGTGTCGACGGTCAGTTACGCGGCATCCAATGGAGGTCCTCTGGGTGCAAGCGTTTGAATCACCAAACCGCCCTCCCGGGATTACTTCCAAAGGGTAACCTTTTGCGTCTGTCCAAGGTGAAGTGGAAATATCATTCCACTCTACCTGTGTAGATCCCTAGGGTTATGATACTAAGGATACCACCAATACGAAAAAACCTAGGGGAACAGTCATTAGCCTAGCCAAGACGCATGGGCAAGGTAGCAAAGCCCGAAATCCAAAAGCACTTTAAAAGTACTAGTGAACCCCCGTACGCGAATCAGCTTTGGTTTATGGTTGAGAGGAAAGTGAGGGGGTATCCTCAACAGTTCCAATCGCCCACAGCCTCGTGCTTAACTCTGGTTTGAGTAGAGCGTTCCCAGGATATTTTGATTGAGGTGGATTTACCTAATAGTTTGTCTTACTATGATTGTTGAGTAATGAAGCCGATTTCGGGTAGTTAAGGTGATTTAGCCTAAAACCCTAGCCTAAGCTAGTTGATGATGTGTATACCTAAAAAGAAAAGGTTGCTAGTTAAATTTATTAAGATTTCTTTTTAAGGGCTACTTTTTACTCAATAAGGGTAGTGAAGTGTGTGGAATGGTTTCGACAAAAAGCAAAGTGCGTATAAAAAAAAATGCATAAACTTCACAAAAACTCTTTTTGTTTTCGTTTATATTCTTTCAAAACAACAAATAGGTAAACCTAAGCAAAAAATCAATTTTCTTTTAAATTTTCAAAGCAAGACGATCTATGCTACTTCGAAAAAGATGATAAATCTCACTACTAAGCTACCAATTTCAATTTTTTGTCTTTTCTGATACTTGCAAAAGAAAATGAACTTGAAAAATGAACAAGTAAGACCTAACACAAAGTGTGGGTAAAGAAAAACAATCTAATGGCTTAAAACAATCAAATCAACAAGACTTGAGAAAGACTCCACAAACAAACTCAAGGTTTGGAACAAAGTGTAAAAGAAAAAAGGAAAATAAATGCTTGGAATGAAAAGAAAGACCTAGAAAGGCTGCTCCTAAGCACCAAAACCAAGAAAACACCCTCCAAACAAAAGAGTAGGCAAGCAAACCGAAGGTAACCCTACCAACACACGGACTCAAAGGAAAAGCTAACTAGAAAGCTTCACTCACTCAGACTGATATGAACAGATGTTCAGAAGGTATCTGGACCAAACAACCCTTCAAAACCACCCTAAAGACTCAAACTGGGATCAATCCCTAAAAAAAATGACAAGACTCAGTAAAAGTGCACTTTTGTTGCCACACACAACAAGCGTTGAGTGCGTAGGTCTGTATAACTGCAACAATCATCTAGGGCAAAAAGTGCGCTACTATGCTTAGCAAAGAGTCGCGCAAAGCATCAAACGGTCTAAAAACAAGAAGAAAAGACACCTTAAACAAGTGCTAAAGCAAGTAAAGGTAATCTACAGGACTTCGGAGAGGCAAACAAGACTCAAGAAAGACAAACATGTCTTAGTAATCAGTCAAGGAAGCAAGGCAAAAACTAGAAGTAGACCCATCCACTTGGAAACCAAACCCTAGTAAAAGGCTTGAACCTACAGGAAAAGTGCGCTACTGTGTGGTATAAGTACCATCGCCTGCCACAAGAAGTGTGCTACTGTGTTTCAGAGAAACCAACGCACAAGACATATAATGCGCCACTGTATGCACAGTAATCCAACGCACAGGGACTTAAAGCAATCAAAACATTTTGCTCAAACAGACTGAAATGAATCAAGATAAAAAGGAGACTGAAAAGTGACCTATAAACAACCTCTCAGAGAACAAAAGACTGAATAAACGGGAAGAAAACCTAGCAAGGTCCCCTAGAGCAGAAAACAACCGGTTACTCCCCAACGGAGTCACCAGTTCTGTTGTGCAGGAAAATACCTTATAGTGGGGGAGACGACACTACCAACTTACATGGGGTGACAGGTAAATACATTCATGTTGTGCATTAATTACTACTGAATGGAAAGAGATTGGGGTTTCGAAAGTTGTACCTTTTTAATGATGGATGGTCCTAGCTTTCACCCAATCTTCCACGATGATGAACCTGCAAAACAAGTTAACCTTCCTCGGCGTATCTTGACTGTAATAAATATGATTAAATTAGAAACAATTAAACATCAACTACAATCATATATTTAACCAAATGGACATTCAATCAAATAGACATTCAATTTGGGACAGGAAGGGTATTTCCACCTTTTATTTTCAAAGAAATGTAGATAAGTACAGATATACCTGATCTGTCCAGACACTTCTGGAACCGAGTCCTGGGATCCTACTCCTCACAATGACTCAAGAATTCCTCCAACGTAACAGCAGTTAAATTATTCCTTCTAAGTCCCTCTCTCATGTCTTCTCCTTATATTTATGGAACAAGGTAGGCAGTTGAATTCGAGAGGTGGTTGAATTGGGAGGTTGGGGAAGTTGTAGAACCAACTTCAACTAATCCCAATTCATAATCTTAAAATATTTTTTCATTTCATCTTAAGATGTGCGCAGGTTTCATACAACCAGACTAGCGCACAGTATGAAACTTCTGCATTTGACAACCAGCGTTTGCAACATTTTAGAGGATGTGTGCAGGTTGTATTCAATAAGACCAACATTCAGAATGCTAGATCACAGTGGCAATAGTAGCGCACATGTCATGAAAACTGTAGAAAAAATTAAGATTTTCAGCTGAAGAATGTGATCTCAGCAATAACTCATCCAAAGTCAATCTAGCTCTTCCATCCATAGTGTCCTTTTGTATGATCGACAGAGCAATGTGATCACGGACGGAGAAATACAGATTTGACCTATAACAGCATCTTCATCATTGTTGTCATAAAAGCTCGGGAATCTAGCCCAAGTGTCTCAATATCTCTCAAATGCCTCTTCTCTCTTCCATGGGAGTTACTCTTCCACTCCAATTCGACCTTCATTGAGTCATACCAAGTATATTGACCTTTCAACTCCCCAAGATCATTAGACTCCACCTTGGATTCAAATGGGTGAGAATAGAATGCCATGTGGCATGAGGAATCTAGATTTGTGTGGGTCCCACACCACCAATGTGTCTCGATGACCAAGTGTCACCTTATTTTCCTATCATAAATACTTATGTAACCCCTTTTAATATATTTATGTCAATCTAATGTACATTTGGGGTTTTATAGTCTCATTATTCCAAATCTAATGTTTCCACCCCAACCTAGGAAACTAGTAGATTGGTGGAATATTCTCTTTTGAGATTTATTTGAATGGGGACATTACACACGAGTGTTGATGTATATGTAACTTCGGAATGTATTTCATATATGTATATTGTACTCCTATAGAGATGGTATTATTCCTCTATACGAAAGTGTTTGTATTCCTATAGAGATGTTATTATTCCTCTATACAGAAGTGTCGTCATTTATATTGTAAGTGTCGTAACTTATACTTGATGGGTTATTAGACCACCTTGTTGGGGTCGGCCATGTGGATCAAAGGGTTATTAGACCACCCTATTGGGTGTCGGCCCAGTCAGCATTGTGTTATGTGGTTAAGTTGAGGCCGACCTAGTAAAGGTTATTAGGCAAGTCAAGTCAAGTATAAATAGAGTGCGGGAGGCACTCTATTTCATCATTCTATTCTCTCTCACACTCTCAGGAGAGTGGCGCACTTGTGGAGGAGGAGAAGCTGCTACTAGGAGATGTCTATCCCTTATGCTTGGGTTGTATCATTGCTCTATCTATCTCTGAGGAAGTTAATGGGGTTTTTCACCTTTATGGTTTTCCTCAAGTAAACTCTGTGTCTCTTGTGTGCATGCATTATTGTGTCCATGATTGATATGTTGTACATGTTCTTTCAGTTAAGATCCTAGATCAAATTGAAGTAAATTCCAAAAAATTAACAGCGAGAGTGGGAAGAGCCCGACACGTTTCACAACAAGTTAAGAAGTGATGTTGAAATGCGTCACTAGAGATTTCAGAGGCCCGCCGGAAAAATATTGGAGTAATGCATGAGTCGCTCCAAAATAGAATAAAGCCATTGAAACGTCGGTGCAAACTAGCCAAAAAACGTCGACATCGGCGTAGAATGGAAAATGAGACCGAAGCATTTCACTGCGAATATGAGAGTCATACTGAAACATCAGCGGAAAAACTTTACGACAGCAATTTTTGCACCGAAACAGACTCCGTAATTTTATGACCCCACCAACTCTTCCCTTTCGCATTAATGACTAGGGTTCCCAATGTTATATAAAGGGAAAAAAATCATATTTGTTTAACATTTTGCAAACGTCGTTCTCTCAAATTTGTCTAGACTACCAACCATCGGACGCCCAATGCCCAACGCCGATTAAGCTTTGTGCCTTTCGACCACTCTGCAACTACCAGGTAGGCCACTTCATGCCTTTATGTTCCATTTTAAAACGACATTCTTTCATCTGGCATTTTGCCTCTTGTATGAGACGTTTTTCTTTTGTCACCGTCGATTTGTCCACGTCGTTGTGATATATTGTTTTTTAGGAAAACCAGTTGGTTTTTTGTTGTCTAGTTGGGCTTAGAGTCATTACTAGCATCATGGTTCTATAAGAGGTAGCCTTAACCTCACATTAGCTAGCATTATTCATGTACGGAAAGTTACCCTGGGCCATACTTATCATCCGGTCGCACCCATGTACGGAAAGTTACCCTGGGCCATACGGCCCTCATATTTTTCCAGGTGACATAACTCTATGGGGGGTTATCTTTTCATGGATAATAGAGAATTTATGTTCTCTCCGACTTACCACCGTAACTTTGCCTCCTGACACGAACCTCACAAGACCAGGTGCCTTATGGGAAAAAGGATTTAGTTATTCATACAAGGTTTTTTTAGGGTTGCTCATTGCTTTCGCGCTTGTAACCACAAGAGGAGGCTGGCTTCAGTCGTTAGTTAGTTATGCACCACTACGGCCAATATAAATTTTAACCCCATACCGTACTTCCCGCGTAGACGACCTATCAGTGGTGTTTTCGCTCGTTGGTTGTTATCCATCACTCAGCCGAGCTTTAGTATGCTACTCCCACAGAATAGTGAATAAGGGAAGAGTTCATCTCTAAACTAATCCATACTCGCTCGTCTCGCAAGATTAAAACACTTTTAGAATAACCCCAAAATCATTCACACCCGATGACAAACTCTCCACCATTCATATAAGTGACATGGACACTATGGCTGGCTAAATTGATGAAGATCATTGGTGAACATCTTTTGAAATAATGTCACATGAACTTTCAGTTGCATATTGACTTTTATATACCAGTGTACTATTTTGAAGCATAGCAAACATAACCGAGATACATCCAATATCATGGAAGTAATGTTTTCTTAACTTCATTTCCCTATGAACAATATTAACAAAGATGTTCTCATATGTTTCGTACTGCTATTTCTTTGGCATTTAAACTTGCTTACACTTGGTTTCAATGTTTCATTAGGATTTGGAAATGCAAAGAAGGAGTGCCAAGAAGAAGTCCAAGATAGTTGAATCAAATTCGGACGTAGAAGTAGTGGTTGACACTCCAACAGAAACCATGTTCGAAGACACCAAGGCAGCAACAGGAATCACCCCAGAATACAAGTGGGGTGAATTGTATCAAATGATCTGAGATCAGAATATACCTGAGGCATCTCTCGAAGAGATGATGTTATACCAAAACATCAACAAATCAGGCCTCACCAAAGCAACCACATTCCCAGAGTTGTTTCCTTGCTCAGAAGTCATCGGATGGATCCTGCCTTACGTGGATGTTAGCACAAGGAATGTCAGCACAAGGATCATCTCAAACACAAAAGGGGAAGGATTTGCCTCTTTTAATCCGGGTCACATAACGACAGTGTATAAATTACCACCGCCCAAGGTCATGATGACCGAAGACTAGATCAAGGGTGTAAACATGGACCACTTCGAGTATGCCAAAAAAATGATAATCCCAGGGAAACAACTAAGGTTGAAAACAAGTGGGGAGTATGATAGTCAAAGTTTAAGAACCCCATTCAGAATCATAGCTTTGATGCTAAGCAGAATTTTCGGGAAAGCAAATGAAAACATTTACAAGCTTAACTGGGTGCCCCTAATATATCATATAGCCTTCCATGGCATTGTGTTTAACTGGGAAGATATCATCTCAGACAGCCTGGCATCAACAATAGCAGTAGCAAAAGGAGGATTAACCCAGAAGAAAGTAGAGTTCTACATGTCCTCATATCTCATAGACTGCATATTGGTTAGGCACCCATTCCCTATATTGGGATGTATCTGGAATTAGGCTGAGTCTCCCATCTATGTGGCCTATCAGATCTTATGGGCCCATAAATATGCGAGCTAATACAAGCTCATCTATGAAGAGTTGATCATTCCTATGCATTGGTTAATTTTCAATGAGGAACCAAACTTCCTATCTGACAATGCTATGGCAGTAATACATGAGTATGGGGATTATTAATTTTCATCCGAAGGCACCTATATCAGAATGTGTGGAGGTTCCAAAACCTCATCTCTAATGCCCAAATATGCAAAAGATTTTGTGGTACACAAGGAGGTCGTGAGGTAGGTCTTTGTTCATGGAATTGGAAGTTATATGAATGAGCACAAGAAGGCCTCCTACCCTCCATTACCGTTTGTTATTGCGTCCTACAAATTTCCCAAGGTAAAAGGCGTTGAAGCCTTCATAAAAGATCTAGAAGCTTTCCATTTTGGAGAGAAAATTTTTGTAAGAAATGATAGTCGACAAAAGGTTGCTCAACATTGCACAGCATGCAAAATAAACTTTGAGTACACGGATCATTTCCTTAAGGATGAGGAGGTGTATCGAAGAGCGAGTAACATGACTGAGCTAAAAAAAACGGTTTGTTCGGAAAAGTTGCACTGGCCGCAATCATACTACCAGCACTGCAAAAGAGGCATAATTACAGAAGCAACGAGAAGAAGTCGTATGGCTACAAATAGAAGAAGCAGAACAGAAGCTGAAGGAGGAAAAAGAAAGGAAGCAAAGAGAAGAGGCCGAGAGGTTGCAAAAGGAAGAAGAAGATAAAAGACAAGTGGAAGAGGAAAGAAGAGAAAGAGAAGAAAGGGAAGCAGTTGAGCAACAAAGGAGAAAGGAAGAAGAAGACAAGTCCAAGGAAGCTGTGGAAATAGAAGGAACCCAAGGTGGAGGCCCAAGTATACAAGACATGGATATAGATTCACCAGGGGTATCAGGAGTCACACTTACCGGAGGACACCTCCCATTCATAGAGCTTGGGCTCACACCTTTTACACCATCCAAACAACACACAATGGCCAAATTGGACACAATAATTTTTTATTCAAGTAGGAAAACCATCACAAGAAGGTCAGGGAAGAGGTTGAAGATGGGCTCCAAGCCTGATATAGTCACTTTCCAAGAAATCACTATCATGGAGGGACTCACAAAGACCTTAAGTTCACAACATCTGTAAGCATAGCAGCTGCACAAGCAAGTGCAGATAACGTCGATAAGTTGTTGAACGGCATTGAGCGCAATAAGGAGAAAATGTTGAAGTTAAAATATAATTTAGTAAAGGAACGAGGAGAGGGAATAGAGCTGAAAAGGAAACATGATGCTATAACAACTGAAAAGGACAGATTACTAACTGACTATTAGAATCTGGACACAAAGAAGGAGGCGTTGACTGTACAGTTAATGATCATGGAGGGCGAAAGAAGCGATTTTAACGCCCACATCAATGAATTATAAACAAGAGAGTCAGCATCGAATCAGGAGGCTGAAGATTTGAAAGTTCAGATAGAGGAGTTGGTTAAGGAGAAAGAATCTCTATCAGAACAGGTGGAGCTGGAAAATAATAAGAAACAAGACATGACTTCTCTCCATGAACATGCATGCAAAATTCAGGAGAAGATATGTTGCTCGGAAGAATTAATCACTGAAGAAATCTACAAAATGAAACAAATAATAGCGAGGATGAACACGATTGTTGCAGAATCATTAGTGATTAGGCAAAGATTGTTTAACACTGCAAATAAGATTAAGAGGCAGATGATGTGGAGAGAAGGGAAAACGGAGTTCCCTGATCACTTGCCCCAAAAGACGATTGCAAACCTTAATTTAGACATGGCACTCCTTGAGTTTTGTAGAAAAGCTGGCAGGAGGATAAATGTTGAAGTCCCTAAATCTATTGAGAAATGTGTATATTTCTACAAGAGGGTTCATCAGGTCCATGAAAAATTCCATCTTGCCATGGACCCATATATGACTGCGCTACCCACAAAAGATCAACGTTTAATGGAGCTGCGGAATGGATTGAGGGAGGATATAGAATATATCATAAAGTTGGATGTGCTGACAGAAAAGGATCTCCATCATTATATTGGACAAGCATCCATAAATGTTTTTTTCCTGGAGGACAGCTACAACGCTGCAGCAGAAGGAGTGACAAATGTGGAAAAAGAGTTATCATATCATGAAATATCTTTTAAATTTTTAGAGCATGTACAATGTAATATTATATTTGAAGAGTCTGACATATGGAATAATTACATCTCTAGTTTGGGGGGGGCGTCAGGAAGTTAATTGTTAATTGTTAATTGTAATTTATTTGTATTTTTCTTGTGCAAACACTAGAGGACGAATTGGGGAGTCCAAAGGCTAGGGAAATCAAAACGAACAGTCATGTGAAGACAAACCCTTTGTAATATAAATATAGGAGATGTATATTGGATAAAGGACTTTTGCTATCATAATAGAAGCCATACTTTTGTATGAGAACTATTTTTCTGCTAATAAGAAAGGAGCTGTTGAATTATCACCACCTCACTCTCCCAGACGTATCATGGCTCACAACGTTAACCAACCACCTGTGTGGAGAGCCAGAGAACCACTCAACCTGGTTGCTCCTTAGAATGATCTAACCAAGCATCCAAAGAGAGTACTGCCAAAATTCGATCCTAGAAAAGGTATATCTGTCAAAGAGCACCTGAAAAGTTTCTATTTGGATTTGAATCTTTTAAATGTGGAACATGAAGATGTAGTCTACAGAATTTTCCCTTACACTTTTGAACCTAGAGCATCTTCATGGTATTTCAATTTGCAAGCAAATTCTATAGCAAACTGGGAGAGTTTTGAAAAGGTTTTTGTAAACAAATTTGGAAACCAAAATACTATCGCCACACTTATGAAAGAACTGTTGTCTATGAGGATGGAAAAGAAAGAAAAGGTACAGGAGTTCAACCATAGATTCACTACCTTATTAAACAGTTTCAGTGCTGCAACAAAACCTGCTGAAGAATCCTTGGTAGAATATTACACTACAACACTTTATCCACCCATAGCAATGTTTGTCAAGAGAGAAGTTAAGGCCACTTTGATAGGAAACTACAAAGAAGCCAAGAAAGTAGAGGCTGACCTGGATAGCATCATGAAACATACATTGGAACTGGAAGTGAAACCAACGGCGAGTAAGAAGCCTCTGATATTATCCAAACCCAAAGAGGAGCCCTCGAACGAATTAGAAAATGTGGTAAATATGGTACAACATAGTAGATTTGGAGAAGGAAAAGGGGGCTAGTTCATCGAGAAAACCATTCAAACCTTTCTATAAGAAAAGGGAAGAAAATGAAAAACCCCAACCACCTTTGAACAACTCTAATGTGTTGAATTTGAATGAAGTTGGCATGGATAATTTCTACACTTCCATCAAGAACATCACTCTGAAAAGAGTTTCCCACAATGGATTAACTCAATGACTCTGGTGATGAACCAATTATTAGATATGCAGTTGATAGACCAGGAGGACCAAGAAGAAGATCAATCCAACGAACAAGAAGATCAGAATTAGGAAACCACAATGGTATTATGGGATTAGGCACCTACTTTGGGACTAAATGAAGAAGAAGGAAGAAATTCAGGTATCATCCGTGAATTATGCTACTAGAAGCAAAGGACTAGTTGAGGACCAAAGCATAATATTACCCAAAGTGAGGATAGAAAAGGATAATATAAAAAGGAACAATGGCATAAATCAGTCACAACCTAAAGCAAATTATGGAATTACAAAAGAAACAAACCGATTGATAAAGAAGCAAGTAAAACCCACAGGAAACAAATGTGATAGTGGTGAAAAGGGTGTTGTAGATCATAGTATGGGATATGACATTGTGGAAGACATTAAGAAAACCAAAGCAAACATATCATTGTTCGAATTATGTATGTTGAAATATTGTAACTTCAAAGAATATTATATTTGTATATTATTTATTCCGGAGATGTTCCATACCTCCGATGTGATTATACTATGAATCCGGAGATGTTTATTCCTCCGAATTAGTTGTGGTAACTAGGGTTATTAGACCCACCATGTGGGGGTTGGCCCAGTCAGTCATAATGGGGTATTTAACCTAATGGTTAAATACGAGCCTACATGTACTTGTGTAAAATACATATCAGAGTAGTGTATAAATAGAGGAGGTGTGTTCCTCATTTGACACACTCACTCACTTGAGAAAGGCGCATTTGTGGAGGAGAGGTCTGCTATGGAGGAGAAGGAGCTTATGCTCAGGGTTTGCATCTTTGTATATTGCTGGTCATCTATATTGAGGAAGCTTTGCTGGGTTTTCTACCCCATGAGGGTTTCCCAGGATAAATCTCTGTCTCTTGTGTTTATGCTGTGCTTGTTGTTTCTTCAGTGATCCTGTATATGCTATTATTGTGAAATGGAATGTAATGCTGCTATTTTCTGTCTTAGCATATTGAATTTTAACATGGTATCAGAGCTAACCTGAAGGAAGACAAGGTATGGCACTAACGACACTTGCTTTACTTACGACAATTTGAAGGCTAGGGTTTTATATAGCAAAAACCAGTCATCGTAGAACTTTCGCTATAAATCCGTTTGGCGAAGTTTTCGGATCTGAAATTGTTACAGGACGAAGATTAAATCTCCAGGTACCTTGTGTCCAAAGGACAACCTCTAATTCGTTTTACTGTGTGATTTATGATCTGTACAATATAGGGTTTCTGCCTCTTCCAGATCTGAGTCAAAATCAGGTGACCTTGGAAAAAAGGTCATATCTTGGGCTAGGAAGCTCCAAATGAAATTTCGTAAAAAGTGACAGGTAGTACACAGTCTGTACTATCTCAGAAAACTTTTTCAGAGGCCGAAGTTGAACCAGTGACACGTGGCACTCCGTACAAGTGCGCTCTCCTGTATTTTCCCATAAACAGGTCACGTTGCGACATTTGGCATAACTCTCTCTCAGAGAGTCCAATTGAGGTCAGACCTGTCAGGATGGAAAGGTAACAGGCCGAGCTATCTCAGGAAACTTTTTCAGAGGCCGAAGTTAAAATAGTGACACGTGGCACGCCGTACAAGTTCTCTCTCCTGTTTTATCCCAAAACAGGTCACGTTGCGACATTTGGCATAACTCTCTCTCAGAGAATCCAATTGAGGTCAGACCTGTCAGGATGGAAAGATAACAGGTCAGGCTATCTCAGGAAACTTTTTCAGACCCTGTAGATCAAAAATTTCGGAGTTACACCAGAAACATTCAGGTACATATTTCTGTCAAAACAGAATTATTTTTTGGTACCTTCATTCATGGCTTCCGGAATTTAGGGCTTTGGAGAAAGTTGGAATTTTTGTAATCGGAGACCACGGCTGGATGCTACTCATCAAAATAGAAATTTAGAGACCAAGATCAGAATTTTTGGTTGGGCAGAAGGCCGGGTTTGATTAGACCCTAGTTCGGGACTTTGATCAGAAAAGTGGAAAATTAGGGCTTCTGTAAAAAATGGGAATTTTTGAAATCTGTGACCATGGCTGGAAGCTCCTCAGAAAAATAGAAGCTTAGAGCTTTGGATCAAACATTTTGATTGGGCAGAAGAGTGGGATTCATCAAACCCCAGTTCAGGGTCACGTCTAGGGAATTCGGAAGTTTCAAAGGCAAAATTGAGTGAAACTTTGCAGTTTTCAAATTCTAAATATATCAGTTTGATCAGCTCATCAAGGCGTATATTTCTATCCTTTCGGAAGTTTGAAATTCAAAGTTTGAATTTTTGGGGTTTCTCTGACAAACCCATATCCAGCTCCAGGTCCAGTCCTTGCAAATCAAGTGCATAGGGTTAATCCTAGAAGAATATGGATTGGTCACATGCATAAGTGAAGGAGTTCCTATTTCAGAGGGAGATGAGGCTAAGGCTTTACATAAGGAGATTACAAGCGATCTCGACAGGTATGACTCATCGAGGTATGTTTTGATATTTGTTCATGATTAAGTTTATGGTATGTTTGTCTTCATGTTATTACGGTTAGTACAATCTTGATTTTAGATTTGTTGTATCACCTTAACAAAATTATGAATGCATGATAGAAGATATTCATTGGTTAGGGTGTTGACACTTATGATTGTACTAATGCATTATGATGTTGTGTGAGGTTGATGTTGTCCGCTAACAAGATACAGGTACATCACAAAAGACAAATCAGGTTCCATGACCATGAAAACATGAAGACAAAGACTCATCCATAATCTTTGTTCTACTTACGAGGTATGTATGACTTTGTTATATTATGCTTAACCTATGAGACATGCAGGTTCTAGCTCAGGATCTCTAAATCATTGAAGAGATTGTTTAGGTATGTTGTACATAACCAAGTAGGTATACTAATCCAGGTATGTTTCCCATGAATCTTACCTTGTGTTAGGATCCCCTATATAAGTATACTTGGAATGATTGGTTATGCTTATTCATAAAGTTAGTAATCAAGGGATTATGCATATTATATCCTTTATCTTGATTGATGATATGCATGAGTAAAAGAAGACTTCCCTGAAATCTTGAATACTAATGTTTATTAACTATACATTTTCAAGATTATTTAGTACTATAATGTTTTGATAGCATTTAGAATATACTAATGAGTATATGTTTGTGTATGAGATCATGAGCATGACTCTTGAGCATGCACAGTGGTACAGAATGAATAGAAGTTCAAAAGACATACAGAAGATCAAGCGGGAGGTAACCACACAAACATAAAAGATAAGTATTTGAGTTATTATTTGAAACAGTAATAATATTGCCTATAATAGGTTGTATGCATATTTGTATTCCCATAATATATAATGCTGAGTGTAAACATTCATAGAGCATTGAACAGTATACTACTAATGTGCATATGATTGACAAGTTGGACAAACATTCCATTGTTGCTTGTCTAGAATGAAACCTCTTTGCTGACATGCCGAGAGCTGTGCACACTCTCGATAGTATGTTCTGGTAGAGATGGAAGGCATCTAGATAGCCACTGTATGCATACAAGATATGGGAAAGTGTTGTGCCAAAGTATTGGTCAAGATAGTTGCATAACTATGTAAATGATATCTGTATGCATAATAGGTTATCATGTCAATATGATTTGATGATTATGAAGTATTACTAATCATGTACCTAATTTTGATTTGTAGGAAAAATCATGATGAATGATGAACAAGCGATGGATGTTCAACAAAAGGATTTACAAATCAAACACACTATAGAAAGCTTGTGGTTAAGAGATTATCTTAGAAAGAGGAAGAGAATCATGATGAGATGTTTTGCTCCAAGGGACTAGATAAGACCATTCTCTTAATGATGTAATTAAAGAAGAAGTGTGAATCAGGTTCTATATGGGTACCCAGGATCGGTAGTCAATTGATGAGCTTAATGATCATCATGGGTGATGTGGATCTCAACCTTTGCTACAAGGTTGAATATGGCTTCTATACACATATGACATGGATGCAAGAAGGAACTCACCACAGAGTTCAATTGATTTTGAGGCTCATATTAGTAGACCCATCTGACGAGAGATGGCACAGATAGATATGCAGAAGATCACCCAATGCAGAGTGTGAATAATGGTAAATTGATAGCTTCATGACAAAGCTTGGGCCTTAGCAAAAGTAAAGCTATTCCTAAACCTTGAGGTTGTGGATGATGAACCTATCATACCATTATTGCATGACGATGATCTCTTTCTGACAAAGAATGAGAAACAGGTCATGAAAATGGCTGCAGAAATGAAAATGAAAGATCTCGGATTAATGCATTACTTCTTAGAAGTATGGCAAGATCCAAAAGGAATCTTTTAAATCAAGGTAAGTATGCTGTGAAGTTTCTAAAAAGATTTGATATGTTGGAGTATAAAGCCATGGCCACTCCCATGGACTCCAACTTGAAGTTATTAGTTAATGACTCATCGTATTTAGTGGACCCAACTCTATATAGACAATTCATTGGGTCATACTAGGCCAAATATATGCTTTGGTGTAAATACCCTAAGTCAGTATCTAGTAGAACCTAGAAAGGTTCACTTAATAGCTACAAAGCATGTAGTGAGGTACCTAAAAGGTACTTTAGTTTTTTGGTCTATATTATCTTAGAGGTCATGAACTCCGTTTACATGGTTACTCAGATTCTGATTGGGCAGGAAATGTCTCAAACAGAAAGAGTACATCAGGTGGATGTTATAGTATTGAATCTACCATGATCTCATGGTTCAGCAAGAAACAATCTAGTGTGGCTGTCAGTACTGCTGAAGCAGAATATATGGCTGTCTACTATGCCAGCTGTGAAGCAGTATGGCTTCAGAAGATTTTATGTGGAGTGTTTGACTTAGAAATGGATCCCACTGTGATTATGTGTGACAATCACAGCTGCATTAAGATGACTGAAAATTCTGTGTTCCACGATAAGTCAAAACACATAGAGATCCGGTACTTCTATATACAAGATATGGTGCAAAGAGGAGCTATCAAGCTTGTATATATATAAGCACTGAGGATCAGATTGCTGATATCTCGAGTAAAGCTTGAACACTTCCGAGACAAGCTTGGTGTAGTTCAGAAGGACCCTCCTCGAAAGGGGGAGTAGCGCAGTATCCGATAACAAGTCTATCTCATCAATGATGAGGTTACCTATTTACTGCACTTAGTTACCTAGAATTATTTAGATTTAGGACTCTTATATTCTTTCTTTTGATGTTAGATGTATACATACTTTTGATGATGATTAGATGTATACATACTTTTGATGATAGATGTATACATGCTTTTGATGTTAGATGCTTTTGATGATTAGATGTATACATACTTTTGATGATAGATGCATACATGCTTTTGATGTTAGATGCTTTTGATGATTAGATGTATACATGCTTTTGATGATACACGTTGTGGTTATACATGTTTTGATGATGATGATACATGTTGTGGTTATACATGTTTTGATGTTGATGATACATGTTGTGGTTATACATGTTTTGATGATGATGATACATGTTGTGGTTATACATGTTTTGATGTTGATGATACATGTTGTGGTGATAATGATACATGTTGTGGTTATACATGTTTTGATGTTGATGATACATGTTGTGGTGATACATGTTATGATGATGAGGATACATGTTCTTGATGAACATGTGAAGGGATTGGATCATCCCTGGACTTTCAGTCCTAAAGAGAGCCGTAGACGTGAGGTCTCCGAGAATGAAGTCCTTAGTGGACAGTTGAGGGGATTGGATCATCCCTGGACTTTCAGTCCTAAAGAGAGTCGTAGACGTGAGGTCTCCAAGAATGAAGTCCTTAGTGGACAGTTGAGGGGATTGGATCATCCCTGGACTTTCAGTCCTAAAGAGAGCCGTAGACGTGAGGTCTCCGAGAATGAAGTCCTTAGTGGACAGTTGAGGGGATTGGATCATCCCTGGACTTTCAGTCCTAAAGAGAGCCGTAGACGTGAGGTCTCCGAGAATGAAGTCCTTAGTGGACAGTTGAGGGGATTGGATCATTCCTGGACTTCAGTCCGAAAGAAGAGCCGTAGACGTATGTCTTCGAGAATAAGGGGATTGGATCATTCCTGGACTTCAGTCCGAAAGAAGAGCCGTAGACGTATGTCTTCGAGAATGAAGGGATTGGATCATTCCTGGACTTCAGTCCGAAAGAAGAGCCGTAGACGTATGTCTTCGAGAATGAAGGGATTGGATCATTCCTGGACTTCAGTCCGAAAGAAGAGCCGTAGACGTATGTCTTCGAGAATGAAGGGATTGGATCATTCCTGGACTTCAGTCCGAAAGAAGAGCCGTAGACGTGTGTCTTCGAGAATGAAGGGATTGGATCATTCCTGGACTTCAGTCCGAAAGAAGAGCCGTAGACGTGTGTCTTCGAGAATGAAGGGATTGGATCATTCCTGGACTTCAGTCCGAAAGAAGAGCCGTAGACGTGTGTCTTTGAGAATGAAGGGATTGGATCATTCCTGGACTTCAGTCCGAAAGAAGAGCCGTAGACGTGTGTCTTCGATAATGAAGGGATTGGATCATTCCTGGACTTCAGTCCGAAAGAAGAGCCGTAGACGTGTGTCTTCGATAATGAAGGGATTGGATCATTCCTGGACTTCAGTCCGAAAGAAGAGCCGTAGACGTGTGTCTTCGATAATGAAGGGATTGGATCATTCCTGGACTTCAGTCCGAAAGAAGAGTCGTAGACGTGAGGTCTCCGAGAACATGATAGGAATGGATCGTCCCTGGACTTCGGTTCAAAAGGTACATGATTGGTTTACATCATTCCTTGACGATGACGATGATCGTGTGATGACGATGCTGATAATCATGTAATGACGATGCCGATGATCGTGTGATGACGATGTTGATGATCGTGTGATGACGATGCTGATGATCGTGTGATGACGATGCTGATGATCGTGTGATGACGATACTGATGATCGTGTGATGACGATGCTGATGATCGTGTGATGACGATGCCGATGATCGTATGATGACGATGCTGATGAAGATGCCAATGATCGTGCTGATGATCGTGTGATGACGATGCTGATGATCGTGTGATAACGATGATGATGATCGTGTGGCGATGATGATGATGATCGTATAATGACAATGATGCTGATCGTGATGGTCTAGATGACGATGTTGATGATCGTGAGTATCCAGACATTGATGGTACTATAGTTGTTCGAGTGCTGCAGAAGATAAAGACTCAGTACTGAAGATGTTGATGTTCTAGTAACTGGTTGAGTTACTGATGATGTTGAGAAAGCTTCCAATGATTTATAGATGTATCATGTATGATGTTGATGACTCCTTGCTCGTGCAGATACTGTTATAATATCCTTCTCGTTAAGGGGGAGTGTTGAAATATTGTAACTTCAAAGAATATTATATTTGTATATTATTTATTCCGGAGATGTTCCATACCTCCGATGTGATTATACTATGAATCCGGAGATGTTTATTCCTCCGAATTAGTTGTGGTAACTAGGGTTATTAGACCCACCATGTGGGGGTCGGCCCAGTCAGTCATAATGGGGTATTTAACCTAATGGTTAAATACGAGCCTACATGTACTTGTGTAAAATACATATCAGAGTAGTGTATAAATAGAGGAGGTGTGTTCCTCATTTGACACACTCACTCACTTGAGAAAGGCGCATTTGTGGAGGAGAGGTCTGCTATGGAGGAGAAGGAGCTTATGCTCAGGGTTTGCATCTTTGTATATTGCTGGTCATCTATATTGAGGAAGCTTTGCTGGGTTTTCTACCCCATGAGGGTTTCCCAGGATAAATCTCTGTCTCTTGTGTTTATGCTGTGCTTGTTGTTTCTTCAGTGATCCTGTATATGCTATTATTGTGAAATGGAATGTAATGCTGCTATTTTCTGTCTTAGCATATTGAATTTTAACAATGTAATCTCCCACAACATAGGAAAAAATTGTTAGAATCTTTTGATCCACAACCAAGTAGTACAACAGAGGTAGCTGAGTCTGATACTGAGATCAACAAGGCCAGCATTGGTGGAAAATCAAAATCTCAGACTCTGCCTTTCCTGTTAACTTTTGGAATCTTTAATCATAATGTGCATAATTGCTTGGTGGATTCTGGAGCTTTGTCCAATGTTATGCCACTATCTATTTGTAGGAAAATCAATGGGAAACCTACAACATCCCCTTCTCGGATCATACAACTAGACATATCAGTTGTTAAGGTTATAGGGGAAATGAAGAATGTACTCATCAGATTATATGCAGACCTGAGGGTGTGTCAATGTTAATTTGATTGATGGTCGCCAATCTGATAACAGCAATTAGTGTAGGGTTGTGTCTACTCTAAACATGTTATTTTACTAAGAAGTGGTGAGCCTCTATGTCAACATATTAAAATGATTATCACAAGTCATTAATCAGATCTACATTCATTCATCAATTAAGATAAGCAAAGCTAAGATCTAATACAACTTTAAACATCTAAATCATGCAAGATAAGAAACATTCAAACATTCAAATGGAACAAACTTGAATCATTTCATATTGAAACAATGAAGAGATACATTCCTACCATGGATCTTGGTGTGAATCCCTCATCCATTGCCATAAGTTTTCCTTTCTCCACCATTGCTTTTGAATAAATTGAGCTTCTCCTCTTTCAGAATCTTTTCAGCATGCCTTTGCTCTTTCTTTGTGTACTTTACAATGCCCCCTATGCCTTTCTTATATAGCATTGGGAAATGAACCTTAAGCTTTTCTTCTAAATGTGGGAGTACTCATTTTCCTCATTTTAGATTATTTTCACTCAAAAAACCCTTTTCCATAGCTTTTAGGATTTTTGCGCAACTGGACATACTTTTAGCACAATTAATGCACTTTAATGCATTCTTATTCACTTTTTGATTGATGTATCTTAGTTTCGGACCTTTGGTGAGCGGTTCATTTACTGAACATGGTCTCTTAAGTTCCGACTATCTTCACCTAATCCTTCCATTTATGGGAAAAGTGATTAGATTAGAGAGGATTTGTCTGGATATGTACTTGTGTCATGTCTTCATGTTGCGGGCGCATAGTAAAAATGTGCTTCTTATGTCACATGAATAAGGGTGTTAATTTGATTGTTAACACATTCAAGAGTTTTTACAAACATATTGCATACATCTATTTATACAAATGTTTTGTAGACAAACCCATCTAAATCACTTTGAGACAAAGCTACAGCCTACTCAATTTCTAAATTGTTTTCCCATAGACACCCAAATCACTTAGCAATGATTCAATCATTTCCTAAACTATTCTATCCCAAAATCTAGTTGACACTTTTAATCAAACATATCACAAGCATTCATTAAATCTAACATATGGCCAACAAACCATCTTCAAATCCAAATCCGAATCAGAAATTTCTTACACCTATGTACATCTTAAATCTAATTAAATTGTATATTTATAAAGATGTCAAAGAACTTCACATCATATCAAGAATTTAAAAGGGAAACCGGTTATACTTTCTTATCTAACATCTTGGTTCCAGAAAAGACCCTGTAGGATGAGGTAGAGATTTGGAAAAATAAGAGGAAGTATTTTTTTGCTCTAGCAGCAAGCTCTTTTTCCTTGGAATCCCTATATCAAAACTATTCTTCCACAATTGTTAATGTTATTTGCTTCCAAGGTCTCCATGCAAACTACCAGACTGCTTGCAAGGGTAGCTAGAAACCAATTTGCTAAATATCCAATATTCACCCTATTTTCGTAATTATTAAACCATAAATTCTCCATGTCAAGTTATCTTGATGCCAAGGATAATCATCCATAAATTAGCTACAAAATGTAACCCATGTAAAGTACCCAATTACAACCAAAGTTAGTATATATATATATATGCATGAATCAAATTTACACCCACAATTCTTTAATCATTTCAGCCAACAATACCTTAATAATTTCTCAAGAAATGATAGAAATAATGTCTATTAAATAAATAAACACATTGTCTCAAAGTTAAACATAACAAAACTAAAATTTTAAATGAATAGAAGTGGTTTCTTTCAAGTTGAATTGCTCACTCCAACAACTTACCTTGCCAACTCAAAGAACCAAATAGTTTACCACCCAACCTTATCCAGGGAGAACTTCTTCCCCTAGAATACCCGAGCTGTAAGAGCTCACAAGCAGTACTTGGATGCAACAATAGAAGTGATACATGCAAACTAAAGAAGACTGCTCTCTTCCTTCCAGCACCACTTGGATTTCACTCAACCAAACAAGTTATCCTAGACATCTAATTCAGAAAACCCAAAGCGATTCCAACAGCATTTGGGTACTCTTCGGGTCTCCTCCCCAAAAACCATGAGTGGGGTGACACATCACCCTTCTCATGCAAAATTTGTTTATTTTTAATTTCAATAACTCATATTATTCACCACCCTTCCCCTAAGGTGGCACTCCCATAATTTTTTTTAATTATTAAATTACTTAAATTCTTTAATATTCATCACCTCCATGTGTCCCTTTAATATAATTTGTTATTATTTATTTTTCATAAATAGATAATATTTCGTTTTCATTAAAATAATATTTATTTTAAAAGACCCTTCAAAGTGGGTAATATGTAATTAAATTAATTCAAGGGTTAATCTAAGTTGGCTTACCTTGTTGGTTGATTTCCTTGAGTGGTGTTTTTCTGTTGGAGAATATGGATTCCACACCATTATTGCATGTCCCCTTGACTTATTAGGACTACATCCCTTTCTCATGTATCTAGGACTCCAAGCTCTAGTAGACTTGGGACTCTGCGCTTTGATATATTCCATAGATCCAAGACTCCATGCCTTGATCTTTCATGGATTCAGGACTTCGCGCCCTAACCTCCATGGTTTCTCATCTATTATGCCTTGAAACTCCATGTTTCCCTCAAGGTACTAATTGTGAGATTATACCCATTTGATGGTTCATTGGAAAGGTCTTGTTCCCCAGACCTACACACAGCACAACCTCATGGATTAAGCACATCAAATAAAATTCATAATGATTTTTTTATAAGTTAGCAAACATTTTATTTCTTCAAAAAAGATAGGAAAGATATACATATGAGAGTCTGGTTTCAGGATCATATGTACATAAGAATGATCAATCCATCCATATAACAGAGATTGAACTAGCAAAATTTTCAAGGTTTTGTAAAAGACCATATTGGGATTTTGAGAGCCATCACTTCTAACAACAAAAATATTAAAACTATCCTTACTAACTAAACCCATGATTACAAAAGAGTAACAAAAACAGGTTGGCATAGGGAGAACCAGGATTAGCTTGATTACTGGAATGCATTGACCAAAGGATCCTCTGTAATGTCGGCATAGAGAGGGATGGGCTCATTGAAAAGAACCGCATCCTGAGCTAACCAATCAGTCATTCAACGGAGGATATCTAGGTGGCCAAACGTAGAAATAAGCAATGAAATTCACTAGTTCAGTTGTTCCACACTGTATTTTAGATCCTCCACATTTTGACAAGTTTCAAAAACCAAATTGAGGAGAGCCTTCATCGAATATCCCTTGCCATAAGAATCTCTAGATTTTACATTATGAGCATTCACCTTGAATGTGTTTAATGCCCCCATAGCTTTCACTTGCAGAATTGTCTTCCAAATTATCAAGGGTAGAGACTAGACCTTGTCCAAAACCCAAAGAAATGGTGTTCATGTCGAACCAATCGACCTTGCAACCCCAAACGTCTGGCTCTTCCCAAATGGTTGAAGAGACATAATTCTTCACAGATCTATCCGCCTGAGTCCTTGAATATTGATAGGGAGACCACACAATCATCCTGCATTCCCCCAAATGGATATCTAGGCGGGGACGAGCTCCTCTCGCTCTGCAAGAGAGGCCTCTACAGTACAAATGTGGCATCTGAAAAATCAAGACAATACCCAGACGCAGAATTATGTGGGAGGAACCTTGTGCTATGGGGCTAAGTGTGGCTAGCATACAAAATAAATGGAGGCCTCTCTCCATTGATAGAACCATTCACATAAACCTGACTAAAATGCTTGGTACATTGCAAGAGAGATCGAGTACAGATCGTCATTGATGAAGCCTAGTGCGAATTAAAATTTGTCATTTCCTTATAGTACGAGATCATGTAAATAAGCCTTAGCATTAAGTGGGAGTGATTAATATAGTCAGTAAAATTAACATTCAAGGGTCTGAAATTAAGAGCAGCATGCCATCCTAGAGGCATAGGCTGCCACTTGGCCCCCCGATCCTTCACCATACTACACTTAATTAAATAGATAACACCCCATCCGGGGGAATTCATAATGAATTTAACTTAAGCACATTTTACCCAAATGTATACATGAACTCCATGGTCATTTCTGATCAGAGCATCCTTCTCGGTATGTAACTAAGTTCCCTGGCCTCTTGCTCATTAGAAGTGTAATACCCCAATTTTGACCCTAAAATATTGGCTTTTAATGTAAATATTGTATACATGCGATGTATGTTTCCCTAGCGTGGAGCTCAAGGCCAAGGCCCCGCTAGTATATGTTCGGATTTTATTTAAAGTGGACAAGTATTTGACATTTTGTTACCCATGTGCTATTAATCCATGGGATATTGTAAAATGATGTAAATATTTAATATTGCAATAAAATACCAAAACTGGCTATGGGAGCAATGAATGAGAAGGGGCCATGTGTATTCCACTAGGGAGTGGTGAGGGGGTTGTGGGGATGAATCATATGCTTCCAAATGTCATCTTGTGAACCCATTTGACTTTCCTTGCTGACATTTAATTATGTTGTAAGGAAGTTGTTGAAGAATTCAGTCCATGGCTTCAATGGAGCATGGGCAACCCAGAAATTTGTATGGCAGGTATGGACTCTGTTTTTCTTGTACCACAAGTCACTCTACCTCATGGGAATTGATTCTTCCTCATTCCCATTCCATTGTGGAACATCCCAGCTTCAATTTTCAAGCATTACGAATTCCCAGCAATGAGAAAAACCAGAAATCGGAACTTTGCAAGAACCCGCGTTTTGAAGTGCCATAAACACCCAGAATTTGGTATTGATAGTAAAATCCAATAGGGGATCTATAGATATGAACATTGGGGTGAATTTGAGAGAATGAGATACCCCGAAATCCATAGAAAAACCCAGTTTTTATAGCCCAGAAGTCCAGTGATGGGATTGAGTTAATTGATGACAGAATTTTGAGAAATCCAAGTGTGAATGACTGAGCAGAGGTTGGGTTTGTTTGATCAACCCAGTGAAGGCTAGAATCTCAAGGAATTAGCAGCTGGACCTTTCTATGCCCACCCTGAAGAGCACTAGAGGGAAGGCACGCTTGAGGGACTGTGCAGCAAAGAAGGGGACCTTCCTTGTGTTGGGTGTGGTAGGTATTGTGGGTGCCTTGGCTGTTTGAATTAGTTTGAGATGTTTGTAGCTCTGCGGTTGAGCTCACTGGATTAGCATTTCCCTCCTTTGTCTTCTGTATGCTTGATAAACCCAAATGTGTGTTGGCTTAGCATAGTTTTTGAGTGAAACCATGGCTGTGAGTTAGCTTGTTTAGTTCCTCCCTAGTGGATACACAACCCAGCTCGGGGGTGATCTCTCACTTGAAAGAATATAGGCTGGATAGAGATCTATGGTTGGGTTGAACATTGCTCTCACATAGCCAGTTGTTTGGACAACTTCATCCCAAAGATAAGTGTTCTCTGTGTTTAAATTATATGATCATTATGTGTTCTGTTATGAATGTTAATTGCCCATGTTAATGAAATGAAATGATTATCTTAATGAAATTGGCATGAAGTTTGTGCATAGCATGAGAACGAGATTGAATTCTCTGCATGTGGAACCATCATATTCCTGTGATAAATATGTTGATTGCTTGTGTGTTTGCAAATATGACTTAATTCCGTTGTGTTTATATTGAGTATGAAATTGCACACATAAGTTTTTATTTATTATGAATTTCTACGTAATGTATGGGGCTAAGTTTGTCAAATAAGCCCGATATGTTTGGCCATGTTACCTTCCTTGCACAGTATTGATGGAAGGGGACGTGACATAGTGGTATCAGAGCCCATGTTGCAGCACTGGGGCTGCTTGGGCCAACTCTGAGTTACAGGCAAGTAACAGAATGTTTTAATGCAGTATTGATAAAGTTTGGGAGGGATGTTTGATTGGAAATATGGCAGGATCAGAGCTCTCAGATGGGGCATAGGACCACACAGGCACATAAAGCTATGCAAGGGATTTCCAACGGTACCAGACTTGCCTCATTTGGCAAAGGGACGAAGGAGATATGAACCCCGCAAGTTGCAAAGACGGAAGTGTTCCACAATTCTGGATTTCGGGTTTCAGGTTGCAGGAACGAGGATTTCCAAATTTTGCGTTTTGGATTTCCGCAATTCCGAACCCGCAATTCCGGATTTCGGGTTGCGGGTTGCGGGAACAAGGATTTCCAAATTTTGCGTTTTGGATTTCCGCAATTTGGAACCCACAATTTCGGATTTCAGGTTTCGGGTTGCGGGAACGAGGATTTCCAAATTTTACGTTTTGGATTTTAGCAATTCAGAACCCGCAATTTCGGATTTCGAGTTTCGGGTTGCAGGAACAAAGATTTCCAAATTTTGCGTTTTGGATTTCCGCAATTCCAAACCCGCAATTTAGGATTTCGGGTTTCGGGTTGCGAGTTGCGGGAACGCAAAATTTTGAAAATTGCGTTTTGGATGTCCGCAATTCTGAACCCGCAATTTTGGTCGGGTTTAGTTGTAAAAAAAAAAAGAGCCCGAAATTTGATTTTTGGATAGCAGGAGCATGTGGAATCAGAATGCGATGAGGTCGGCGTCATTTTGAGACCATTAACGGAGGCCATGAATGAACCAGTGATGATCCCGAGCCCATTATGCTCCAATTTGGCATAAATTTGGAATTAATGGCTTTTATAAATCAGTGTCTCGACGCTTGACATAAGGTCGGATTGAACTGAAACTGATATGGAGTGGTCATGGAGCAGGAACGGTGTTAAGTTTGGAGTTTTGGAGCCAAAATCCAAAGGATGTGGAGTCGGGGTGAGTGTGAAGGCCAAAAAGCATTATTTTGGGCCACATTTTTAGAATTTTGAAAAGTTTGCAGTGGATGAAAGTGACCCTATAATTAGGATTCAAGAAATTTACTGAACTCAACATTTCATATTCACATTAAAACAGATAATTCACGTTAAACAGTTTTTCCAGAAATGCACAGTTTGAGAAATAGCCATTTTTGGCCAAAAATTTGAAATTTTGGAAAAATGTTAAAAGTGAAAAGTAGTCAAACCCAGAATTTTATAGAAGATGAATAGAGCATCGGAACAGAGATTGCTGAGTTTTCCTTGTTGTATGTACTAACTTCGCTTGATAGAAAAATTTTCATGATTCTTCATAGATTTTCTTCCACAGGTGGCTGAAGTTGGCAGTTCAGGATATTTTGCAACATGTGTAAAAAGTGCAGAATTTTGGTAAAAGTTGTCATTTTTTAAGTAATGCAATTTCCACACACGATGTCGGAATGGAGCACATGGATAGGCATTGGAAAGCTTATCCAGCAAGGAATAACGGTTCATAACCAAAATTTGAGTGAAGTTATCATACCCCATAGATAATTAGAGCAGAAAAGTGCCAGTGACTGTTTTGACATATTGTTGACAATATGGACAATTTCCAGAATTGCATGAGTGGGCAAAAGAAATGAAGACATATTAACACTGTAAATGATTCCATGAGTTTGATTATGTTAAATAGTGATGTTTTATATTTCTATATGCATTCCTAAGATGTCTAACAAATATTTTTATAATGCACAATGCTTGCAGCTCATAAGATTTAATAGTGTAGCAGAAGTAGCATACAGGGAAGAGAGTCTCCAAAGAAAAAAAATGGTGACCATAAATAATGCTCAGGATCCTTATGGGCATGAAGAAGATGTTCTAGGATAAAATGTGCAAGAGGGGAATGTTGAGACTGAATCAAATGGGAGAAGGGAGCAAGTAATTCCTCAGAATTTGATTGAAACCATGGTAAGCTTCAATGAAAGGTTGATGAAGGCTCAAGAAGAACAAAACCAACTCAATGCTGGTATTTTGCAAAGCCTCACTGATATGCAGCAGAAGATAAACCTTGGGTCCAACCCAAGCAATGTGGGTGAAGAAGGAAGAGATGTAGAGAGTCGCTCTAGAAGTCGTTCAAAGAAGAGGACTCCAAGCCCAAGGAAGAGTTTTATGAGCAAAAAGCATAGAACACCTTCCTCTAGATCTTCTTCTAGCAGATCATGTGACTCCAAAGTTTCTCAAAGAGTTCCAAGGCATATGCCCATGAGATTTAATGGAAGAAACAAATTCAAAGGAATCCCACAGGGAGAATTTAGGAAGGCAAGACCTCCCACATTTGATGGAGGAGGCAAGACTGGCCAAGAGGCAGAGGCATGGCTTCTTGGAATGAAGAAATACTTCAGAATTCAGGACTACTTAGGAAATGAAAAAGCCAAAATTGTCATTTACAATCTAAATGGCAGAGTTTCCATTTGGTGGGATAACCTCTTGCAAGTGAAAGGAAGATTAGCTAGGAGAAATTTAAGAAGTACTTCAAGGAAAAATACCTTTCTGTTAGGTATTATGACAGTAAGATAAAAGAGTTCAATGAACTCAGGCTGGGACAAAAATCTATGGAAGAACATGTCCATAAATTTTTGGAATTATTGAGGTATGTGGATTACATTAAAGATGAGAGAATAAAAATCCAATGCTTCCTTGGGAATCTACCTCAAAATTTCAGAGATAGAATTGAGTTTGTTAATCCACCAAGTCTTGATGAAGCCATTAGAATGGCAATGCATTGCCATGAGCAGAGTAAAGGTAAATCGGAGGTTAACCCAGCATGGAAAGGAAAGCCAAGAGGGAGGTTTGATCAAAAGAAAAGTGACTTCAAGCCACCATTCAAAATTCAACCCAGGACCTTTCCACAGGGGCAGCAAGCAAGGAGTGGATTCAAGCCAGCAGTAGCAGCAGATAAAGCCTCAAAAGGACCACTTCAGTGTTGGGGATGTGGAGAAAATCACATGCTAAAGGATTGTCCACATCGAAAAGGGAATCCCCGGAACTTACACAACTTAAAGGGAGCAGCAACAGTGGAGTACATGGCAAGGGCAACGCCTCGAATTTATGCAGCATTGGATAATCATTAGGCAGAACATCAATCATTAGTGGTGGAAGTTGATGGTAAGATTGCTAAACAATCTATTTCTGTTTTGATTGATCTAGGATCTACTCATAGTTATATTTCTCCAAAAGTGGTTGAAGGTTGTTCTCTTAGAAAAGTGAAGCACAATAAGTCTTGGCTAGTTCAATTAACCACAGGGACCAAGAGAAAAGTTAGTGATGTAGTGGTGGAGTGCCCCATAGAATTGAATGGACTCCACACACATGCAGATTTAAATGTACTACCATTAGGATCTTATGATGCACTAATTGGCATGGATTGGTTGGAAAATCATAGGGCCAAGTTGGACTGTTATGAGAAGGCACTTGAATGCATTGATGAAGAGGGAAGACGAAGGTTGGTAAGAGGAATTCCCAAGCAAGTTTCAGTAAGACAGATTTCAGCCTTACAGTTGAAAAAGTTTTATAAGAAAGGTTGTCAATTATATGCAGTCCATATATCAGATTCGTTAGAGGACAAGGGACCAAGGATGGAATACTTTCCATTGTTGCAATAGTTCCAAGATGTATTTCCGGATGAAGTACCGAGATTACCACCAAAGAGAGATATTGATTTTACCATCGATCTTGTTCCAGGGGCAGCACCGAATTCCAAAGCTCGTTATAGAATGAGCACACCGGAATTGGTAGAGTTGAAGATGCAGCTACAAGAGTTAATGGACAAGCGCTATATCAGGCCCAATGTGTCTCCTTGGGGAGCACCGGTGTAATTTTTCAAGAAGAAGGATGGGACTTTAAGGCTGTGTATTGATTACAGACAGCTCAATAAAGTGACAGTCAAGAATAAGTATCCATTGCCAAGAATTGATGACTTGTTTGATCAAATGAAGGACGCTAGGGTGTTTTCAAAGATTGACTTGAGGTCTGGTTATCATCAAGTGAAGATTAAGGAGGAAGACATCCACAAGACAACTTTCAGAACTAGATATGGTCATTATGAGTTCACTGTGGTGCCATTTGGTCTTACCAATGCACCTGCTACATTCATGTGTCTCATGAATAGTGTCTTCAGCATATATTTGGATAAGTTTGTGATTGTGTTCTTGGATGACATTCTTGTCTATTCAAGGAATGAAGAAGAACATGAGGAGCATCTAAGGATGGTGTTGCAAGTCCTTAGAGAACATCAGTTGTATGCCAAGTTAAGCAAGTGTGAATTTTACCAAAAGAAGGTGCAATATTTGGGTCATTTCATTTCTGAAGAAGGAATTGCAGTCGATCCGGAGAAGATTAATGCCATCGTGGATTGGTCTACTCCAAAGAATGTTTCAGATGTTAGATCTTTCATGGGTCTTGCTGGTTACTATAGAAGGTTCATTGAAGGATTCTCTAAGATAACTCATCTGATCACTTCATTGCAAAGGAAGAATATCAAGTTTGTATGGTCTGAAAAGCTTTCAGCAGTTAAAGGAGTTACTTACCAACGCTCCTGTTTTGAAGATAGCGGATCCAAAGAAGGATTTTGTTGTGTGCACAATGCTTGCATTGAAGGGATAGGTGGAGTGCTCATGCAAGAAGGAGTTGTGATTTTCTATGAGTCAAGGAAATTAAAAGAGCATGAAAAGAATTATGCGACACATGACTTAGAGTTAGCAGCCATAGTGCATGCTCTCAAGATGTGGAGACATTATTTGATGGGAAGAAGATTCGAGCTTAGAATAGACCACATAAGCTTGAAATATTTGTTTGACCAGCCAAACTTGAATGCTAGGCAAGCTAGATGGATGAAGTTTCTTTGTGAATTTGATTTTGAAATTAAGCATGTAAAAGGGAAAGAGAATAAGGTTGCAGATGCTCTTAGCAGAAAATTTCATGTTGCAGCAGTAGGTATGTGCAAATCATATTTGAAGACAAGGGTTCTTGAAGCCCAAAACAGTGATGAAACTTGCCTTCAAATTAAAGAGAAGTTGCAGCAGGGTAATGTGGATGAAAAGTGTGCAGGATATCAGCTTGGTGAAGACAATATCCTCATCTACAAAGATAGATTGTACATTCCAAATAGTGCAGATTTGAAGAAGCTAGTGATGGATGAAATACATAAAATGCCATATTCTAGACACCCGGGATATCAGAAGGCTATAACAGCAGCAAGAAAGCAATACTTTTGGCATGGTATGAAGAAGGACATAGCTGAGTACATTGCTAGGTGTCAAAAGTGCCAACAAGTCAAGGCAGAGCACCAACATCCAGCATGATTGTTGCAACCCTTACCCATTACGGGGTGGAAGTGGGAAGTGATCTCTATGGATTTTATAATAGGTCTACCCATTATAGTGAAGAAGCATGATTCAATCATGGTTGTGGTGGACAAGCTATCAAAGGTAGCTCACTTTATTCCAGTCAAGTCCACTCACAAGGCTAATGACATTGCAAATTTCTTCATGAGAGAGATATTCAGATTGCATGGATTACCCAAGGCAATAATTTCTGATCGTGATACAAACTTCACTTCCAATTTCTGGAAGGGATTATTTCAGGAATTGGGAACTAGATTGAATTTCAGTACAGCATATCATCCTCAAACAGATGGCCAAACTGAGAGGGTGAATCAGGTTCTTGAAGACATGCTGAGAATGTATGTGATGGATAAACCATCTAAGTGGGAAGATTACATACACTTGGTAGAATTTGCATACAATAATGGACATCATGCATCATTGGGGATGAGCCCATTTGAGGTATTGTGTGGCAAGGGATGCAGGACTCTAGTGAATTGGGACAGCCCGGTGAACAAGGTAGTGCTTGGGCCAGAGATGATCAAGGAAATGGAACAGGAAATTGTTAAGATCGGGCAGAATTTAAAGGCAGCTCGGGACAGGCAAAAAAGTTATGTAGATTTGAAAAGAGTGCATAAGGAATTTCAAATTTGGGATCATGTTTATTTGAGAGTGAAACTAAGGAAAAGTTCTCTCAAATTAGGGAGTTGTGCCAAGTTGTCACAAAGATATTGCAGGCCATTTGAAGTCCTAGATAGGATAGGGCCAGTTGCATATAGAGTTGCATCTCCTGCTAACATAAGAACTCATAATGTTTTCCATGTATCTTTGCTTAAGAAATATGTACATGATCCTAATCATATGATTGATTGGAATGTGATACAAGTGGAACCCAAGGGAGAGTTCCAAGTAGAGCCTATGCGCATTCTCGACAAGAAGGTCACTTTGCTCAGGAACAGAGCCATCGGGCAGGTAAAGGTCCAATGGGAGCACCTTAGTCCCGATGAGGCTACATGGGAGCTGGGGGATTCCATGAGAAAGGCATTCCCATTTTTGTTTAGTTTTGAGGACACCGAGGACGGTGTTGTTCTAAGGGGGAGGGGAATGTAATACCCTAATTTTGACCCTTATGAAATATTGACTTTTAATGTAAATATTGTATATATGCGATATATGTTTCCCTAGCATGGAGCTCAAGGCCAAGGCCCTGCTAGTATATGTTCGTATTTTATTTAAAGTGGACAAGTATTTGACATTTTGTTACCCATGTGCTATTAAGCCATGGGATATTGTAAAATTATGTAAATATTTAATATTGCAATAAAATACCAAAACTGGCTATGGAAGCAACGAATGAGAAAGGGCCATGTGTATTCCACTAGGGAGTGGTGAGGGGATTGTGGGGATGAACCATATGCTTCCAAATGTCATCTTGTGAACCCATTTGACTTTCCTTGCTGACATTTAATTCTGTTGTAAGGAAGTTGTTGAAGAATTCAGTCCATGGCTTCAATGGAGCATGGGCAGTCCAGAAATTTGTATGGCAGGTATGGGCTCTGTTTTTCTTGTACCACAAGTCACTCTACCTCATGGGAATTGATTCTTCCTCATTCCCATTCCATTGTGGAACATCCCAGCTTCAGTTTTCAAGCATTACGAATTCCCACCAGTGAGAAAAACCAGAAATCGCAACTTTGCAAGAACCCACGTTTTGAAGTGCCATAAACACCCAGAATTTGGTATTGACAGTAAAATCCAATGGGGGATCCATAGATATGAACCTTGGGGCGAATTTGAGAGCATGAGATACCCCAAAATCCATAGAAAAACCTAGTTTTTACAGCCCAGAATTCCAGTGACGGGATTGAGTTAATTGATGACAGAATTTTGAGAAATCCAAGTGTGAATGACTGAGCAGAGGTTGGGTATGCTTGATAAACCCAGTGAAGGCTAGAATCTCAAGGAATTGGCAGCTGAACCTTTCTATGCCCACCCTGAAGAGCACTGGAGTGAAGGGACGCCTGAGGGACTGTGCAGCAGAGAAGGGGACCTTCCTTGTGTTGGGTGTGATAGGTATTGTGGGTGCCTTGGCTGTTTGAATTAGCTTGAGATGCCTGTAGCTGTGTGGTTGAGCTCACTGGCTTAGCATTTCCCTCCTTTGTCTTCTGTATGCTTGATAAACCCAATTGTGTGTTGGCTTAGCATAGTTGTTGAGTGAAACCATGGCTGTGAGTGAGCCTGTTTAGTTCCTCCCTAGTGGATACACAACCCAGCTCGGGGGTGATCTCTCAGTTGAAAGAATATAGGCTGGAAAGAGATATATGGTTGGGTGGAACGTTGCTCTCACATAGCCAGTTGTTTGGACAACTTCATCTCAAAGATAAGTGTTCTCTGTGTTTAAATTATATGATCATTATGTGTTCTGTTCTGAATGTTAATTGCCAATGTTAATGAAATGAAATGATTATCTTAATGAAATTGGCATGAATTCTGTGCATAGCATGAGAACGAGATTGAATTCTCTGCATGTGGAACCATCATATGCCTGTGATAAATATGCTAATTGTTTGTGTGTTTGCAAATATGACTTAATTCCGCTGTGCTTATATTGAGTATGAAATTGCACACATAAGTTTTTATTTATTACGAATTTTTGAGTAATGTATGGGGATGAGTTTGTCAAATAAGCCCGGTATCTTTGGCCATGTTTCCTTCCTTGCACAGTATTGATGGAAGGATACGTGACAACAAGGTTAGTCATACATAATCATATAAAACATGTATCGTTGACAAGATCATAATCAACTATCTGTTCCACACAACAATGACTATCATATGTTTTAATCATAGATCATCATCCATGACCTGCACGTGTTTCATATGTTAGAATCAGATGGAGAAACATCCATATGTCATATACTTAGCCAAAATCGTTCCAATACACATAATCAAGGACACAACCATATGGAAACATCCATATGTCATATACTTAGCCAAACTCGTTCCAATACACATAATCAAGGACACAACCATATATATATATATATATATATATATATGGTTGTGTCAGGAAACATTCTCCAAACCAATATTGTGTAGCCAAAATTGATCCTCCCGTATAGAGGTGATCACTTTGATTTCCTTCTATGTAAAGGTTATTCCTCCCGTATAGAGGGAATTGGTCAAAGTAATGTGTTGTAAATCTGTGTTGAACAAGACTCCGGACTTGTGTGTCAAGTCATGATTCTCATGTGAACCTTCTGTATAAAGGTATCCATGATGGACCTCCCGTATAGAGGTGGACCTTCCATATGAAAGTCATGCTTTACTTGTTAAAAGCATTTAATGTTGTGTGATATATTATTAACCATGATCACCAGTTGCTATTAAGTCTCCTTTAGAGATTGATCACCTCTAAAGTGAATTACATCAGCATATAATCATTTGGTTTAGAATAATATAATATGATCGCATCATCCCATAATTCTTCTTAGTATAATGTAATGTGATGGATAATTAAATTTAGCACATATTGACCATGCAGTAAGAGATAAAGAAATAAAATATAAAGCATAGAGATCAAGAGAATTCGAAATTTTCCATGTAGACACTTCAGCTAATTAAAGAGAACTCGAGTTGTTAAAGCTTCAGTTAAGTACCAATGCTTCAGTTAAAGATTTTCCTCAGTTAACTAAAGAACTCACAATGGTCACTTCAAGTAAATCAATCAGCATGATTTCAGTTAACTAAGTGTTAAATAAGAAGGACTAGTTAACTAAAGTTTGTTCACTTTAGTTAAACTAAAAGACGACACTTCAATTAAAGAGAGTTAACTAAGTGACAACAAAGAAGATCTAGTTAACTAAGTGTTATTGCATGACGACACTTTTGTTAAACTAAAATATGACACGTGATTTGTGACACTTGCATGTCGACATTTAATTTAGCCACCTAACTAAATGGGAAATATTTCAGTTAAGAGGCGAGTTCATCCTAAGTGACAGCTCAGTGAGATAAAGCACTGCATGAGAAGTGGGGCGCACCTCTGCATGCAATATTAATACATCCAGTTTGAGGGTGAGTTCATCTTCAAGTTAGAAGTTAAAAATAGAAGAGAAGAATGTATAAATATGTTATACGGGATTAATGAATCCAATGTGAAACGGATTCTCTTCTCCATTGAAGGCAAGGCACTTCTCTTTGAGCAGGGTATTGTTCATGTTTTTTTATTGCTGTGTTGGTCACACATCCGGTTGATCTCTCTTCTCTATTGCTTCCATAGCTTCATCAAGAGTGTTTGGTGATATCTTATCTTCTAAAAGCAATATTCTATGTTGTAAAAGAAAGAATTCTCTGCTATCCATTATATTATACTAAGAAGAATTGTTGGGGTTTTTGTTCTCATAAATTTGAGTATTTTTCCCAAGGTATATCTTTTGTTATGGTTGTATGAATTTCATGGATTGAATTGTCTCATTAATTCAAGTCTCTACATCTAAAAGAATTAAAGATTAAAGCTCAACCAAACTTCAACATGGTATCAGAGCTCGAGGCGTGAAGGAGATCAGTTTTGCATGCCATTTAGAGCCTACGTTGATCCTTAGAAGTTTAGCACAATATTTCAAGACTATGGCATCAATCTCTGTATGAACGGAAGACCATCTTGAGGCACCTCAAGCTTAAACACTTGGAAGGCTGGGACTCTCAACATCCTAGAGAAACATGACTTGGATAGCTACATATCCACTATGGTGGAGCAGCCTACATCTAATGAAGGGCACATCAATTTCAAGAAGAATCAAGCTAAGGCAAAACGGATCATCTATGATTTGGTAAAAGATAACTTGATGCCCATGATCACACCGATGAAGACCAAGAAAGAATGTTATGATACTTTGACTAATCTATATGAGAATATGGCCTTGAGTCAAAAGAGGGCATTGAAGAATAACATTTGAAACTTAAAGATGAAG